>JAAGEH010000042.1:15435120-15504603 GCA_011751065.1 Lasiurus cinereus | reverse complement strand
TCTCTCTCTCTCTCTCTCTCTCTCTCTCTCTCTCCTTCTTTCCTCCCCCCTCCCCTCGCCTTCTTCCCTCAATTTATTCAGATCTTCATTCAAAAGCCAATTCATCAGGCTGAGGATCATGTGGTGATCTATGAACCAGGAGGTTGCAGTTTGATTCCCTGTCAGGACACATGCCCAGTTTGAGGTCTTGATCCCCAGTAGGGGCCATGCAGGAAGCAGCCAACCAATGATTCTCATCATTGATGTTTCTCTCTTTCCTTTTCTCTTCCTCTCTGAAATCAATAAAAAATATTTTTTTAAAAAGCCAATTCATCAGAAATCCCCTAAATAAAACTTTCTAACATCCTACCACACCTTTTCACGCTTCCTCTTCAATTTTCCACTTAGAGGTGTGAACTCCGAAAGAGCAGCAATCTTACTGAAAGACACTAGCCTTAAAAACAGAAAACTTGGGTATCTTGGCTTGGACTGCTATAGAAAACTCATACACTGGTGGTTTAAACGACAAGTTTCTTCCTCACAGGTCTGGAGGATGGGAATCTGATATCAGAGTGCCAGGTCAGGTGCTTGGTGCTTGCTCTCTACCTGTTTTATAGAGGGCTGCTTTCTGGCTGTGTCCCCATGGCAGAAGGAGCAAGCTAGTTCTCTGGCCTCTTCTTCTTCTTCTTTTTTAAAAAATATACCTTATTAATTTTTTACAGAGAAAAAGGGAGAAGGATAGGGTCAGAAACATCGATGAGAGAGAAACATCGATCAGCTGCCTCTTGCACATTCCATCCTGGATATGTGCCTGCAACCAAAGTACATGCCCTTGATTAGAATCTAACCTGGGACCCTTGAGTCCACAGGCCAATGCTCTATCCACTGAGCCAAACCGGTTAGGGCTGGCCTCTTCTTATAAGATCACTAGTCCCATTTGTGAGGGCTCTACTCTTATGACATAATCACCTCCCAAAGGCCGCATACTGGGATCAAGGTTTCAATATAGAAATTTTTTTTGGGGGGGTGGGGGTACGCTGACATTCAGTCCATTGCACTTGGGTTCATGTCCTGCATCTGCCATTGACTAGACTTACGCTTTCAGTCACTTAGTGTTTCTAAACCTTACTTGCTGTATCTTTGAAACAGTACTCATTCTCTCTGCCCTCAGGGTTATTTAAGAGACTATGAAATGAATTATAAGTTTATAACAAATACTTTTTTATTTATTTTCCAGATAATGCCATATTTGGATAAAGTGCATCCCCAGAGACACACAAAAATGCCATCTCTTTATCTTTCTTCAGTATCTATTTAAACTATTTACAAATGTTAATTATAAAAGAAGTCAAAATTATTTGCTAGATCGCCAAGGAAATATTTTGTTAAGTCATATAACATGTATTACATCTTCATTAATTTTATTCTATCAGTCATATTTTTGAAGGAATGATTTGAATTATTAAATGTACTTTCACCCCAACTGGTGTGGCTCAGTGGGTTGAGTGTCGTCCTGTATGCTGAAAGGTTGCGTTTGGTTCCTGGTCAGGGCACATACCCAGGTTTTGAAGCCTGTGGGAGGCAACTGATTAATGTTTTTCTCTCTTTATCCCTGTCTCTCTAAAAGCAATAAAACTTTTTTTAAGTTAAAAAAAGATACTTTGAAATATATATCACCTAAAAGGTCCTTTAAGATGATCTCTTTATTAACTTAAAATGTTTAAATTGTTTCTATAAGTTAGTGGAGTTTGCCGACCAATCCCACTAATCAAGCAGAAAGCTAAAGTCCTTTTCAAAGTTAACAACTTGCTTCTAAACTGAATTGCATGAACTCAAGAGCTATGATTTTGATAATTTGATTAAGTACATACTTGAGAGATTAACAAGGTGGAGATTTTTGTTTTATTTTATTGTCCACCTCCAAAGTGAGCATTGCTAGAATTATCTGTGTGTCATTCCTTCTTGGATAGCAGACTAATTTCCAGGTTTTGATGTGGCTTGTGTTTCTTTTTGCAGTTTGAGCCAATAGCCTGTTATTCCATATGGCAAGCTGGGTACTACTTGGCTTGGAACCCAGGTGCTGCTTTGCATTTGTATTTATATCAGTGAAATATTCACCTTTTATTTGGTTGCCATTTCCCTCCATAGAAAGCTCATATTCATAAGCCAAAGCATATTAATATTGGAAAGGATATGTATCATTCAATTGGCCTAAAACCCTATCTCAGCTAGGACTGCACCAGGGCACAATGGGGCAAGATTCATTGACCCTGAGGGTATATATTAAAAAGCCAGGCCCAAAGCTAATTTTTTTTCTTCTCAAAATAAATAAATAAATAAATAAATAAAACTTCCAGTATTAAGAGCTATGAAGGATTAGTTTCTACTTTGTCCTCCTCTACACACTTCTGGGATTGGATAAAAAGTAAAATGATGGACATATTTACGTGGGTCAGTTAACAGTCAACAATTAAAACGATAACAATAACAATGAAGGAATTTGTGGCAACTGTCCTGGTACCCAGGCATATTAGGTTGTGTGTCCCAAGGGATCTGGAAAAAGGGAAGTTATAGTTACTCAGGCATTTCAAAGATATGTTATCATAGATACACAAAGACAGATAGGCTCAGCTAAGGTAAAGGTTGACCATGTCAGTGAAGATAGGGATCTAGGATGTAACTACCCACCATAACTGCTTTTAGTTAAAGTTTAATTTCAGACCATCCTTTGTGGTGACTTTAAGTCTCTGAGTTTGCAAGACCGCCATGCAGGCCTTCCCTGAACTTGTCCGGTTAGCGTGTGGCCCTTTCTTCCACAACACCAAGCAACACAAGCCTCAAGTTCTGCTTGGTACCCTCTACCCACTCCACCCCCAACCCGGCCCCAAATAATGTGAAGTCATCCAGACAGATGCCATACACACAGGGGCTTTATCTCACAGCTGAAAGTCTCTGCGCTTAGGAAACCCAACCTTTGTCCTGGCTGGTGTTTTTTCAATGATTAGAGCATAGGCCTGTTCGTTGAAGGGTCTCGGGTCTGAGTTCCAGTCAAGGGCACATACCTGTGTTGCAGGTTTGATCCCCTGCCCCCTGTTGGAGTACATGCTAGAGGCAACCAATCCATGTGTCTCTCTCACAATTTTGTCTCCCTATCTCTTTCTCTCTCCCCGATTCCTCCTATTATCTCTAAAACAAAACAAACAAACAAACAAAATCAATGGAAAAAATATCCTTAGGTGAGAATTAACAAAAAAGAAAATGAAAGAAACCCAACTTTTGACTGGAGGAATAGAGATGCTCTTTATTATATTGTAGAATAAATAAACTTGCCCTCTGCTTCAGTGGGAGACATTATCTGTCTTCCAAAGCCCTTGGCTATATAAACATCTTTGAAGAGATCATCTGGGCCCTGGCTGGGTAGTTCATTTGGTTAGAGCTTCATCCTGATATGCCAAGGTTTCGGGTTTGATCCCTGATTAGAACACATGCAAGACTCAACCAATGAATGCATAAATAAGTGGAATAATAAATTAATGTTCCTCTCTCTCTCTCTCCCTCTCTCTCTCTCTCAAATAAAGATAATCTAGAACAAAAGCTATCAGTGTCTCTGCCCCAGGGATACACAGAAATGTGATACCTATGGAGAATTAGCAGCCCACGTCAAGATTATCAAACACAGGATCATGTCTTTGGCTCGTTCTAAGATGAATCAGGGAATAAATACATAGTAAATGAGTGTCAGGTTATAATACACTTAACAAACTTCTAATCTTAATTCTCTGTCATCCTCTTCTGCCTCCTCCCTCACGCATTTCTGGTTTTATGGAACTATTTGTGGTTCTCTGCTTTATTCTATTACCCCCACCCCCTTCACCTGGCTAACTTTCGTTTAAATACCACCTTCTCATGGAAGCTCTCCCTTCCCTTCCCCCTTAGGTGTTTCTACTTTGTCCTCCTCTATACACCTCATAACAGCTTCAGCCTAAAAACAGAAAATCAAAGTCACAAAGCTATCAATTTTGGACTCTGACCCTACCTGAAATCATAGTTAAGTCCAGACACCTCTCCATCCCTACCAGCCAGTGGTTCTCAACCTTTTTAATGCTGTGACCTTTTAATACAGTTCCTCATGTTGTGGTGACCCCCAATCTTAAAATTATTTTCATTGCTACTTCATAACTGTAATTTTGCTATGTTAATGAATCATAATGTAAATATCTGTGTTTTCTGATGGTCATAGGATCTACAGCAGCGGTTCTCAACTTGTGGGTCGCGACCCACAGGTTGAAAACTGCTAGCAAGGTCGCCAAAGACCATCGGAAAACAGATAATTACATTATGATTCATTAACAGTAGCAAAATTACAGTTATGAAGTAGCAACGAAAATAATTTTAAGATTGGGGTCACCACAACATGAGGAACTGTATTAAAAGGTCACAGCATTAAAAAAGGTTGAAAACCACTGCTCCCAGCTGTGTTTTGGATTTGTTGATGCACCTGTTCCCTCAATAGACATAGGGGGATGGGCAGACATGCATTTCCTTCCATTGTTGCTCCGCCTCCCTGCAGAGCTCTCTGCGACGAGTTCCCAAGTCAAGTCCACTAAAGTCTGTGCAGGAAGGCCCTCTGTGGCATCCCTGGTACTCAGAAAAGGTGAAGGCATGGCCTGCCATTGCTGCTGCAGCTACCAGCACCCAATGCCTCTTCCCTGGAGAGGGTCTTGCAGGCCAGGGCGGGGGAAGCTGGCATGGAAGATGTGTCCAAAGAGAAGGACCAGGCATAGTGGAAGATGAGCTCTGCCTCATAAGGTAAGAGATTTCACAAATACAGAAAAAGTGAAGGAAAAGAATAAAAATGTTCAATGTAGTGTACCCTTTGGGCTGCCGCCCAATCAACACACATCCTTTTGCCACAGAGTATCTTTTACCATGCTTTCACAACATTGGTCACCATCTGCTGTGGACGGACAGTATCTTATCCCTTAAAATTAACTGGTATTTTGCTGCCTGGAAAGTGATCCAGGCACTATAATGAGTCTCAGATTTCCTTCTCTTCCTTCTTCCTTCTTTCCCCTAATGGTTTCTTTGTGATAACTACTTCAGGGTATGAATTTCCTCATCAAGCAGGGTTCTGAAAGATACAAGCAACAGAAGCTAAATTTGGCTAATTTAAGAAGAAAATGAATGTGCTGAAGGGTAATGGATCATTTGTAAAATCTCCAGGAAGGTGGAAAAACCAATTCATACCACTGAACTAGAAGTATAAAGGCTCTACTAACACAGCCTGTGGGCAGACCCTGCAGCTAACAATGCCAACCTCACCAAGCTGCCATACTGCCACCCTCAGTCTTGGCTTCTTCATGTGACTCACTTCATTCAAAATCTAGGGTGGGTCATATCAATGCCCTGGTTGCAAGAACGGCTAGAAAATGATTACCTGTGGGAGCCACCCCTTGCCAGAAAAAATGGTTTTCAGTTCATGTGGTGGTTCAGTTCATGTGGGGCAGGTAAGAAGCAGAGGTGCTTCCCAATCTCCTGCTAGGACTCGTTAATTGAAAAGCAGTGCAAGATAGAATTAGAAACCAGGGTTTCAGGTCCCAAAGCTCAGTTTTATTTCTGAGACAAACATTTCTCACTCTGACCAGTTTGGCTCAGTGGATAGAGGGTCAGCTCGTGGACTGAAGGGTCCAGGTTTGATTCTGGTCAAGGGCATGGTGGCAGGCTCAATCCCTAGCCCTGGCCGGGGAGATTGCAGGAGGCAACCAATCAGTGTGTCTCTCTCACATCAGTGTTTCTGTGTCTCCCTCTCCCTTCCACTCTCTCCATGGAAAACTATGCTTGGGTGAGGAGTAACAATAACAAATGACAAATATTTCTCTAAAATTATAATCTTCTTTATCCCTATATAATGGTTTCTTCAGTTCAGACTATTAATCAGAACATTTCTTTTTTTAAAAAAACATGTATTTTATTGCTTTCAGAGAGGAAGGGAGAGGGAGTAATAGAAACATCAATGATGAGAAAGAACTATTGATTGGCTGCCTCCTGCACGCCCCTTCCTGGGGATCAAGCCTGCAACCCATGCATAAGGCCCTTGACAGGAATTGAACCCTTCAGTCTACAGCCCGGCACTGTATCCACTGAGCCAAACCAGCTGGGGCCAGAACATTTCTTTTTCACAAATGCTGCCCCCTTCAGTTCATCTGGATTTGAAGTTATTTATGGAGCAGGTGCTGGAGCTTGGGGAACAATTTCAATGCATTCTGTGTTGTCACTTCCATAACTTCTTCCACTGAGATTCCTTTCACCTGGGCAATATATTCTGCTGAGATGGTAATGTTTTTGGGTTCATTCCGTACCTGAAAGAGAACAAAGCAGACATTAAATCAAACATGATTATCGAAAGAAGCAATCCTTGAAGACTACAGGTAAAATGGAAGAAAATGAGATGGTAAACATAGCTAATGAGTTCTTTTTTTAATGGAGGTGGAGGAACGGTGGGAGGCAATAAGGAGAGAAAGTCTTGAACTTCAGCTTAAAAGCTATAGCTACACACTGACTGTAAGTCTCGTTGCTCTTAAAAAGAGCCGTGGGGTATTAACAGTTGAGGTCCCAGCATCTAGCAGTCTGCAAACAGTGGACACTTGGCAACCTGCAAGACTGATGGGTTAGCTGTCCTTTGGTTTATTGCTTAACTGAGTGATTGTAAAGGTCACTGTTCTATTGGTTGGCCCCTTCACCTCAGAGGCTATATACGTTACAGTTTGACTCAATAAATGTCATCGTATATATTCAAAAAGTACCAGTATGTATCTGGAAAGCTAAACATATATATGTACTGGTACTTCACTGAGTACCAGTGAAAATACTAAGAAGTATTTCCTCCCCTATTTTAACGTCTCTGAAACTGATATATATTTTACTTAGATTCAGTGACATGTCATTGTATAACTGGCAGGTTTTTTCATTCTAATGGTCACAAAACAGTGGTGCATCTACAATCAGTTAGATTGTACATTTAGATTTGGTGAAATGTATTATTGTTATTAAGTTATCTACTTAGCATAATAATAATGAGAGGAATAAGATATCTATTAAGTTTAAGAAAAATAACTTGGTAATATTCATCAGATATAATTGTGTTGAAAACAACCCAAATCACAATATCAAGTTAAATATACTACGGTAGATTCACACACTGGAATATTATACACTTATTATACTTATACTGGAAGAAATAGAGCCTCATTATAACAATCTAATTAAAAGGAGAAAAATAAACATTTATTGAGCATCTTTCTATATATCAGATACTGCTAGATACATTACTCCATTTAATTCTCACTATAGTACTTCAAAGTATTTACTATTTTGCTTACATTTTATAAGTGAAGAACATTTCAGAGACATTAATAACTTGCTCAAAGGCAAACAGTTAGTGGGTAGCAGAGACAGGATTTGAATCCAGGTCTTTTTGATTCTTGACACAGAGCTTTTTGCTATCTTGGTCTGGCTTTCATTATCACATAGGTGAGGACATGGTCCATATCAAATAATATTCTTTGGGGCATAACAATTACATTTAGAAAAGACCTGAAACTAAGTTGATATAACCTCTCAACCTAGCGTTAAAATAGGATTCCATTGTACTTAAAGTGATGAGAAACACAGATAAATAAAAAATAGCTCAAATGGAATATACAAACTAAATCAAGCATGTCAAACTCGCGGCTGGTGGGCTGAAAGCATGCTGAGGCATGTGGCCCGCCAGCTGCGAGTTTTACATGCTTGATCTAAATCATGTGGAAAACAGAAAATGATTTACCTGTTTTTCTGGTCCTAGTGCAGGTGAATCTGTTTCCAGGCAAATGGAGGTTAAAGGCAATTGTTTCACAAGTTTCTGCTTCTTAGAGAAAAGAAAAAGCTAGTAAATTTAAAACAGAATAGAGAATTTGTAAAAAAAAGAACATTAAACCCACATGCCAATGCATTCTACTCCGCAGGAGCTTAACATTCAAGCTTCAGTATTCAATTGATACATGTTCTCTACTTTCTCATTCTATTACTAACAGGTTTAAATAGCGACATTCATTGCCAAAAATCATCCAGAGACTCCAGGGACCCAGGGAGTAGTAACCAATAGCATCCCCAGCAAGGAAGTCAGGCACCGGATGTCACCATCCCACTCAATGACCTAAGGAAGGGACTGCTGTTGCTTCTCCACCACACTCAGTGCTTCTTTCTACTGTTCACGTTAAGTCACGCAGGCTTGCTGTTTATAAATCCAAAGTTCATATGCACATTTTATTTATTTTTAAAATATATTTTATTGATTTTTTACAGAGAGGAAGAAAGAGGGATAGAGAGTTAGAAACATCGATGAGAAAGAGGCATCGATCAGCTGCCTCCTGCACATCTCCCACTGGGAATGTGCCCGCAACCAAAGCACATGACCTAGACTGGAATCAAACCTGGGACCTTTCAGTTCGCAGGCCAACGCTCTATCCACTGAGCCAAACCGGTCAGGGCCTCATATGCACATTTTAGATTAGGTGATAGATGGTCTTATTTTCTTATTTTGAATTTTCTGTCTGGGTTGTAAGGATTGCAATGAACCCAATGAGTTTTATACCAAAAATATAATTCTTTTGCTGCCACTGCATTGTTAAAGCAAAAAATGGCAGGGAGACACATGATGAGAGTGGAATATTATTAGAATGAATTGTGTGTGTTTTTAATTTCTTTATTGATTCAGGTATTAAATATGTGTCCTTATTCCCCCATTACCCCCAATCCCCCATTCATGCCCTCACCACCCTGTAGCCTGTGTCCATTGATTAGGCTTATATGCATGCATATAAGTCCTTTGGTTGATTTCTCAGAATGAATTGTTTAAAGATGAAAATTTCAGAGGCACAGAGATAGGTATGCTCATGCACTGCTGGTTGATAAAAGTTAAACTAGCATAAACTTTTTAATGAAAATGTAACAGTTTAACCAAAAATTTAAAACGGACAGCCTTTCCTCAGTGATTCCATTGAGGAAAAACTGCACAAGTGTACATATGGATGATGTACAAAGATATTCACTCAGGCACTGTTTATAACAGTGAAAAATTAGAAAGACTAACCTTTACTTAAAAGAATGCTTAAATAAATTATGGTACATCCACATTATGAAATATTATACTGTATAATCATTTTAAAGATGAGATAGGTACATATTTATTGATACAATTAGATATCCATGAAGCTAACTCAAAACAAAAAGAATAAGATTATCTTCTTATCTGAATTAATGTTAACAATGATTGTTTCTGAGTTGTAGAATCTGGATTAATTTAAAATTTGTTCTTTTCTGAAGTGATTCAATTTCCTATCATGTACAAATATTATCTTTAAATGTATTTCAGTTTTGAAAAAGAAACATGCCACATCTAAATGTTACTGCTAAATAAGAAGTTTTTCCACAAAAGCTAAAAGTAGGAAAAATAAAAACAATCTTGGGTTATAAAGTGACATGTGTAGAACATCCCATCTAATAATGGCAGAATGCACATTCTTTTGAAGTGTGTATGTTCTCTTCACCAAGATAGGGCCATTAAACCAACTTCAACCAATTTAAAAGAGGTGAAATCATACAACGAGTGTTTCCTGAACACAGTCAAATTAAAGTAGATATCAGTAATGGAAAGATATCAGGAAAATTCCTCAGTATTTGGAAATTAATAATACATTTTTAAATAGTCACTATGATCGAAGAGGAAGTTTCAAGGTAAATTAGAAAACATTTTGAACTGAAAGAAAGTGAAAATACAGCAGAGATCCCAAGTAAACCTATGACCATATCAATACTTATACTAGAAGAAACACAGCCTCATTATAACAATCTAATTAATATTTGTGGGTTGTAATTATATGTGGTTAGTGCTAATTCAACTATTGCATTAAATATCTATATTAGAAAACAAGGAAGGTTTCAAATAATCTAAGGTTCTATATAAGAAACTATAAAAAGGAAAATATATTGTCAAAAAAGTATTTCACAGAATCCAACATCCATTTTTGATAAAAACCCTCAGCAGACTAGAAACAGAAGGAACTTCCTTAAACCGTATAAGGAACCTTCAGCTGCTAGTATACTTTATGGTAAAGGAATGAATGTTTTCCCATGATCAGGAAAAAGGCCAGGGTTTCTGCTTTTACTCTTTCTATTCAACATTCTACTAGCTGTATCCAGCTAGAAGAAAAAGAAATAAAGGGCACAAATATTGGAAGGGGAAAGTAAATATCTTCATTCAAAGATGACATGATTAGCTATAAAAAAAAATCCTAAAAAATCTACAAAACCACTACTAATGAATAATCCGCAAGGTCACTTGATAAAAGTTTAATATATAAAAAATCAACTGTATTTCTATATACTAGCAATGAATTGGTAACTAAAATTTTAAAACCAGTACCATTTAAAATAGAATAAAAACTATGACATACTTAGAAATAAATATAACAAAATGTGTGTAGGATTTGTATGTTGAAAATTATAAAACATTGGTGAGAGAAATCAAAGAGCTAAATACAGAGGTATAGTGTGTTCATATCAATTATTCCCAAATAGATTCAGTGTAATTCCAATAAAAATCCCAGCCAGCTATTTTTTTTTTTTTAAGAAATCAAGCTGATTCTAATGTAGATGGAAAGGCAAGGGACTTAGAACAGCCAAAATGATCTTGAAAATAAAGAAATAATTGGAATTCTCATATTATCTGTTTTCAAAACTTATTGTAAATCTAATGTAATCATGATAATATGATATTGACATAAGGTAGGGACCTAAGATTGATTTTTGTAATGTAACTAGAATAACATCACAGTGTTATATATATATGTATTACATATAAAATATATATCATATATAAAATACATATTTTATATTACATATAAAATATAAAAGCTCTTATTTTAAGTGTATTTCACAAAATATAGGTTAAAGTTTAATGAAAGAATTTTACCTGTCCACTCCTTATGATAGAAGGAGGGATTGAGAAGAAGTACCCAGCTTTTACTCCTTCCATGGCTACAGATGGCCGACCGTCAAATGCATGGAGCAGCACTTTGTCAGCACCTCTCAAAAATAAAAGATAAATCAGAATTCCAATTTATTTCCTCAATGAGGGGTTTTTCCATTAATCAAATTGAACAGTAAAGTTTAGAAATTTGGTCACTGTGATATAAATATGAGGTCCTATGACTTCTACAGTGTTCAAACAGTGGAATAAAAATATAATACATTCTTAACTTTCAGAATAAAATAATTAAATACAACTGAAATATAAAAATTTAAACAATTATTTAATCTTCCTATACCACCAAACATTTTCCAGAAATTTGTGAACTGTCGGATTATTGTTCTTAATAGGTTTTTAAGCAGTCAAATAGTCCTCAGCGAGAATGCTAGTAGAAGAGGAAAAGGAGAGCTAAATGAGTCAAAAATTGACTAGTCAGCATTAGCTTCATAAAATCGCCTCCAGTTCTTAAAGAATGGCTGCTCAGCCTGCGTAAAAATCATGCTCTCAGGGATCCCAAAGGATTCTGCACTCGTCACTGGGAAATACCATGCTTTCTAGACGTGGGCATGTATATTTACCTCCGTTTAAGAAATTATATTAAAACATGGCCTGTTCTATGAGAAGATGGACTGGAATTACCAAACATAAACATTAGGCACATTTGTCTCAGGAACCTAAATACCTTGCTCATTTAAGAGGCTGATGGTGGGTCTTCCAGCTGAACGTGAGTGAACATTTCTGTTTAACAACAAAAAATTCCTTTTAAGTACTTAATGTGACATTATTTTGTCCTATTAATTAAGAGAAAGAAATATAGAACTCCATCTCAAAAGAATCATTTTAATTTGCTCTATAGATATTAATATAGAAAGATGGTTAATTAACCTACAAAGGCAAATTTAGTCTTTTGGCCAACTGGATCTGTCTGATTAGGACTTGTCTTTGCTCTTCCTTTTGTTCATCAGTGCGAACAAATCTGGGGGAGAAATCCAGTCCCACCTATAACAGAAAAGTCAAACAGAATTACATTTGTCATGGTTTAATGAATCCAAAAAGTCTTATTATGGAGCAGTACTGTCCAAGAGAAAGATAATGTGCAAGCTACATATATAACTTCATATTTTCTAGTCAGCCACATTAGAAACACTAATAAGAAATGGGTGAAATTAATTTTAATAATAGACTTTATTTAATCCAGTATACCCAAAACATTATCATTATTATATAGTAATGCATTATTTCAATACATGATCAATATAAAAATTATTGAGTTATTTTATATTATTTCTTTAGGGTGCTAAGACTTTGAAATCCTTTATGTGTTTTATACTAAGAGCACATCTCAATCTGGACCAGTCACATTTCCAGTGCTCAAAAGCTACATGTGATCATCACAGAGAACAGGAAAGATTATAAATGGCTGCTTTCCTTGATTTATTTTGGCATACATTGTTATAATCTATATTCTGAATTTAACTGTTATTATCTTTTATCTTTATCTTTAATTAGAAATGGAATTTATTGCCAAGTGATAAAAATGTTTTACAACTGTAAATTATTTAATAAAAATGTTCTTTGACTAGCCTCTTTAAAGTATGCTTTGTATATACCACTTTAACCAGAAAGATGACCCATATTTAAGCAAAAAAAGAACATAGTATATAGAAATGATAATAAAGTATTAATATAAGTCTCTGATGAGGCTTTCTATTGTTTCATCCCCAAGCTTACTGAGGAAGTATTGCTAAGTTATTATTCAGCTGGATGGGGTGAACATAATTATCCAAGTCAGTTATAATCACCAATATTAAACTAAGGGTCCTTTTCATATATCACATGAAGATCTGAAGTTAGAAGTCATTTGATAAGTTAATGGGTGTTTACCTCTCCAATTGCCAATAATCGATCCTTATAATTCTCGATAATGGGCAAAGCTACATCCAAATCCTGGGAGAAAACAAAGTATGTTTGTTAAAACAGAAGAAGGAAACGGATATTTTATAAATACCTATTAAATGTCAGGCACTATGCTGTATTGATCCTTTACATATATTCTGTTCCTTTAACCAGTTGAAGAACTAGGAATAGTAATCCTAGAACAGTGAGCACTTCTATCTGGGTAGTATCCCATACCTATTCAGGTCATAGGAATGAAATTGTTTATAAAGATTCACACTTAAACACTTCCTTTTGTTTAGAAGGCATTTCCTGGCATTTAGGACTGATCTGATTTCCTGGAATAGCTGAAATTCCTGGAGAGAAGAAAGCCAACTTTGTGAGTTTTGGGGAGTGCATTATGTTATGTTCTCCTTTTAGGTTATCTTTGGTTTGTGAGTTTGTAATAGTGATAATCCCATATACTCTTTGTACTCTCTGTACTGATTTCTTTTCTCTTTATAACTTGTTTAGCCTATTTTTGTTCTATAGGTTCAACAATATAAACACTAAGTATTATCTTGTCTTTCAATCATTGAAGTAGCTGTGTACCATTAGTTGCCATGATATTATTACACTTAGAGGATGTAGAAAATTTGCTTTTTTTAAAATACTTTCAAGATTGTAGTCTCAGGATATATAAGTTGCAAGGTACCTCTGAGGATAATTCAGGTTGCAGTTCAATTGTCACTGCCGTAAGCAGGCCTTCCTTGACTACACAATCTAAAAACCATCATCCACAATTCCTATCACATAATCTTATTTTATTGTCTTTAAAGCACTTAGTGCTACCGAAAGTTTTCTTGTTCATATGTCTAATTGATGGTCTGCCTCCACCTAGAAACTACTTTCATGAAAGGGATGTTACTCTAAAGTGCTTGAGTAGGAGCTCAGTAAACACTTTATTGACTACTAAATGAATGCCGATTGCTATAAATCTCTACATAAATGAAACAAAATGCCACTCTGCTATGATCCCCAACATTTTCGGAATTGTAACTCTCTGGGGAAATTTTATCACATCAACAACTCAGAAGAGTTACAGAGTAAGTATTTATTTTTACATGAAGTGAATTCAATGTAATTTTGTCGCAATGTAATTTTTTTTGCAAGATAAGTAGAGCTACTTAGGGTATTCAAATGTAGGGATACAGATTTACTATTACAAAAAATAATGGACCTCATCGCTTTATTCATAGGTAACACAATGTCTTCACTCCTTCAAAATGGGGCTGTAATAAAGCACTCAAGAAACTGCATCTTCCCAATGCTGAGTCAGGGAGTCAAGTCTGAAATACAAGACATGTTGGCTATGGTGAGTCAGTGATATCTCATGGGTAGGCTCTTTTTTAGAGAGGGTCTGAAAGCCATGCAGTTTAGTAGATCAAGTGCACTCCTATAGGAACGGTTCAATGTTCAAAGATATTCTGTACTTGAACTCAAGTGTTCCCTCACAATAGTGCATCTATGAATTTGTATCTTTCTTTCTTTGGATATTTTATTACTTTTCTGCCAAATCAATATAACAATATGATGAAAAAAAAAAGTAAAAACAAATCACATGTAATTCTACAAGACTGTCACAACTACTATCATTTCTGTTTTCTTTATTGTCTTTTGTGTATAGGATATATTTTTATATGATGTCACTCATTGTGAATAAACCGTTGGTATCCTGCTTTTCTCCATATATTATACTGCAAACATTTTCCATGTTACTACACAAATCTTATAATCTTCTTTTTTAATAAATGCATTATATTTAATACTCTACAAGCTAACTAATTATTCCTTTATTTCTGAATCCTTAGGCTGTTCCCCCTTTTTCTCTATTACAAATAATTCTGCAACAAACATCTCTGGGAAAGAATGTAGCATTGCCTTCTTTTAGATTATTGCCTTGCATTATAAATCAGAAAGTGAAGGGTTATTGAGTCAAAGGTATGATCATGTTCTATGGTTCTTGTTATATCTGTTACTGTTACCTTTAATGTGACACTTCTTTGGTCTTCTGGTGAAAGTCCTTGAACTGGATGAACACCCAAGCAAGGCAGGACAAACCCCTTATACCTAAGAGTGTAGAATGAATTGAGAAGCCGAGTATTAGACTAGCCGAGTATTACCCTAAAGAATAAATAAGAAATAATTGTTAGGGCTATATTAATATTTTTCTTCCTATTCTCTTTAAAAATGGATAATTTTGAACATTATGAACATGACATCATAACTGCATCCTTATTAGCAACTCTTTAAGTTCCTAATGAGAAGTCTTACCTTTCTGAAAGCTGCATAATCTTTTCAAATTCTCCTGAATGTTCAGCGACCACCACAAGAGCTGTAACGTTGGCCTGAAGCAAAAAAGAACAGAATAGAATAATGGACTAGAATAGAATAGCTAGAGTCTCGAGCAATATAACATCCAATATAACTAAATAAAATTATAAAGTTTTCTGTGATTTTAGTTATTCTTGCTCATCCATACTCAGTTGGTATAATCATAATGGCTATCACTGAATACTATGTTTCAGGCACTGTGTTCAGTAAACATGAATATTACCTCAATTTAATCTACACAACCTTATGAGGTGGCATTGCTATAATCCCTTGTATAGGCCAGGAGACAGAATTCTGGATGGAGTGAAATGATTTGCCCAAAATTATTAGGCCTGTGTAATTCTAAAGCCCACACTCCTAATTAATGTCATAGTGAAAGAGGGTTGAATATAAAAATATACTGGCAGCTACTTCTAAACTAATACTTTGGGGAAAGACCATGAAATGCTTGTGATAATGAATTTTATAAACACTTCCAAAAATTAATAATTTTTCTCAAACAAATCAAAATGATTCCCAAGCCTTTTATAATCTCTCCAAAATCCCCAGGATAATGTTAATTTTAGAACCAACAGATGGATAATCTGTTCCATATTGCTGGTAAGTATAATGATGACTGGGGGAACATGTTTCGCTTCAGACTATCATTTCACTAGTGGTATGCTTTTGGACAAGTTAGTCTCCAGGCTTTAGTTTCCTCGTCTACAAAGTGGGCAATAAGTAGTTGGCTAAAAAATAGAAGCTTCCTCAGAAGGTTGTTGTGAAACATTAAATGAAATAATGTACGGGAAGGGCTTAGGTCAGTACTTGTCACACAGTAAACCCTTAATAAATACAACTTATTATTACTGAAGTATTACTATAGTATATCTAAAACAATAACAACAACAAAAGGGCAATTATAGATATTGACTTACTTTCTTGGCTTTCTCCAACACATCATCCAGATCCTAAAATAAGCACAAGTTATCACAATCATTTTAGATGAATAAGTAGCGCTCTTTGGCTGTATATATCACTGTAGTTGAGGCAACATAAAGAACGACAATGAGCCCAAACCGGTTTGGCTTAGTGGATGGAGCGTTGGCCTGCGGACTGAAGGGTCCCAGGTTCGATTTCGTTCAAGGGCATGTACCTTTGTTGTGGGCACATGCCCAGTAGGGGGTGTATAAGAGGCAGCTAATCAATGTTTCTCTCTCATTGATATTTCTAACTCTCCCTCTCCCTTCCTCTCTGTAAAAAATCAATAAAAAAATATATATTAAAAAAAAAGAATGAAATGATGGCAAGGAACAGTGTGGTAGAATGTGAAGAACCTACACTGACTGACCCACCTTTCATTTCCTCTTTCTTTCTCTTAGTGACGTTTGGCATCTGTTCCCACTCCACCAAAACAGAAATTGTTATTGTCAACTGTGGAGGGCACTTCTCCATCTCTTACTTACCCCTCAGGAGCATTTAGGAGCTCCTCACTTATCCTCCCCTCCCTTCCTGAAATACTTTCCACTCTTGGCTTCTGCAACACCACTCAACTGCAAACGCCACTCTTTTCCTGGCTGCTACTTTTCCGTCTTCTTGACTGGCTCTTTCTCCTCTATCTGACTTCAGGACCCTCTGCTCCTTCCTCCATACTCACCTGAAGTCATCTTACCCCTGGGTTTCAATGTCATTCATTACTATGCTAATGAGTCCCCAGTTGTTATCTTTAGCCTATAATTCTTTCCAAAACCCAAGATTCACATTTAAGAGTGATTATAAAGAAAATTATAAAAAAAACAAACATTTTTTTAAAAGAATGACGATATGACATCTCCACTTGGATGGATCTTAGGCTTCAACATATGCCAACTCCATGTTCTCCCCCAACAAACCTCTTCCTTTGGCCTTTCCTCCTCAATCTGTCTTCTCTCCGCTCAGTCAACAGCACCCCTGTCCTCCCTACAGTATCAAATCCCCTCTTTCCCTCCCTCTCCACATCCAATTCCCCAGCACATAGATTCTCTTTAAAATATACCTTCAATCCATCTGCTTCTCTCAAACTCCCCTGCAACCACCATCACCTCTTGTCTACATACTGCAGAAGCTTCCAAATTGCTCTTCTAGCTTCCTCTCCTCTGTTTGCCACACATCAGCAAAAGTTTTTAAATGGATATCAGATCTTGTCATTCTCTTAAAAAAGAGAGAGAGAGAGAGACAAGATTTGCATTGTTTTAATGAAACCCAAACTCCTTACTGACCGTTCACACCTATCCCTGCAAACCTCTTCAGGCTTGTTTCACGACGCTCTCTCTAGCTCATCCCGCCCCATCCAGCATTTGGTAGCATGAAGGTGCCAGGTCAACCTGCCAGCGGCCATCACTACCCCACACCCTTCTTCTGTTTGGCTGCCCCGCCCCACGCCAAATAGACTCGGCTCTCGCTTCTCTGTTATAAGCCTCTGGTTTCCATTACAGCGGGTAAGACACTTTGTAACGCTGATCTTGTGTGTGTATTGTTCTTTCTGTTTGCATGGGATCACGCCCTGGTTTGGGGAAAAGAGGATTCTCAGCAGGTAGGGGGGAAGGACTCCCGTAACCGGCAAAAGGAAGAGGAGACTCGGGGCTTAGGCTGTTCAGGATCGGAAAGAAAGATCAGTAGGCTGCGGCTAATAAATAGCAAGTCGCACCGCCACAGACCGGCCTGGGAGAGCCTGGGGCTCCGTCCTAAGAAAGAAGAGGAAAGGTAGCCTAGATAAGTACGGGGGTCTCCCCGCTCCCACGGCCAGGCCTCGCCCTCACGTACGCGGTCGAAGTCCGGGGCGGAAAGGTGGCAGTGGCAGTCCATCAGCCCTCCGCCCACCTCCCCCATGGCCGCGGCTGGCGTAGCCCTGGAATCGGCCCACGCAGCCTCAGCCCGGAACCTTGCTGCGGCGGCGGTCTGAGTTTCCGGCTGCACCCGGGCACTTTCCTCCGGTGGCACTCGCTTCCGCTCCCAGAGTTCCCGCCCCCGGTTCAAACTGGGAAAATGGCGGGGGCTCCCGAGTTGGTGACTCTTTCGCCTCCGCGGGACGTGGAGAGAGTGGCCGGGACCGAAGACGGCACCCAGGGCCCCATCATTCCCCGTGAGGACTTCCGCGTGCGCTGCACCTCGAAGCAGGCCGTGCTGGAGCTGATGGAACTGTGCGGCCGCTTCTTGCGACAGCTCGGGGACGCGCTGCCGGAGGAGATTCGGGAGCCCGCGCTGCGAGACGCGCAGTGGGTACGGGCCCAGTAGCCGGCACTTGTCGTTTCACCCTCTTCTTACCGGGTCTCAGGGCGCCAGAGGCTGCGCGGGCTTCGGCAGAGTTAGCGGTGCCCACGCTCAGGAAAAGCGGCCCGAGAAACGCGAGGGAACGGAATAGATCTCGTGGCCGCCGGGCGTTGCTAATGGACCAGCGCTGTCCAATAGGAAAGAACAAGGCGAGCTCTGTAGGTAACTTAAAATTAGAAGTTAGAAAGGACAGGTGGAATTCATTGTAATAATAGGTTTTACTTAGCCCACTGTGACCGACCAACAGAGCATCTTAATTTGTTCTAATAATAATAAAAACCCGAAGGAGGTATTTTCCTTTCTTTTGTTAGTGCCCAGCTTTTCACAAGTGGTGGGTGGCTGAGACTGACAGCTCACCTTCTTTCGGATCAGCTGCATTTGAAGGCCTCGTAGCTCCCTGTGCGCGTGCACGTAGACTCCGGGAGGATTTCTCAGGCCAGCTTTTGGTCTTTTGCCTGGTTTTTTTTTTTTTTTTTTTTTAGAATATCTTATAAAGAGAGGGAAAACATCTTCCCTGTAAGTCTCAAGTAGATAAGGAAGTTGTCTTGATTATAAACTTCTCCTATAGATCATAACTGGCCCTTAGAGCACATTTCCCCTTCCTTTCTCAAATATTTTGTAAAGTCTTTGAAGAGTGGGTGTTTGTTAGTTTTTTTGGTGGGGAAAGGTATAACAAATTGAGGGATTGGTAGCTGTCATAACAAAGCACACGTTTTGTGTGTAGAAAAAAAAAAGTATGAAAGTTTTAAATGCATTACACCTGGGAGTGTGAATGATCACAATGCAGAAAATAAAAATAAAGGTTAAAGACGAATACTCCCTGGGTTGTGCTCCAATTTTGTTTAAACAGTGGCTCTTATTCCCTCCTGTAACCAAGGGAAGAATAGACACTCTTCGTAGTTTTTTTGGGAAGGAGACTGTTTTATTGTGTAAGGATCTTAGAGTTTGCCCCTTTCTGGGAACTGCTAAGGTAAACTACGAAGGAAATTGACTTGTGTTTTCTTTTAAATAAGAGAACAAATAAAAGCAGAGGCTTTAATTATGTTGACTTACCTCTATCTAAAACCACATAACATAGTAACAGATTTTCTTAAAGAAATAGTATTGGTACAATTGTGCCAATGCCACAATGGCAATTTGTATTCCCAAGTAATTCTTGGAAGTCCACATTATAAAATAAATACTTTACTTTATAAAAATTTTAGAGTGTAAAATATGTACTTTACTCATAACTATGCATTATTTGATTTATGCTTATTTTTAATTATACAAAATACCAAATATATCCTCATTGTAAAAAGAAATAGCATAAAGCAAAGTCTTTGAATTTTACTTCTCTCTTCTTTCCTGGAAAGAACTTACTATTTTGGAGGGTACAAAGAGGATATAATCCTTCTACGCCTCTCTCACTTTCTTTCTCTCTCTGTTGTTTTGTTTTGTTTTGTTTTAAACACTAAGTGTCATGCTGATGTATTATTATTAGCAACCTGCTCTCCCCCATTTTTTTTTTTTTACCAAATATGTCAATATATGTATAGATATACTTCATTCTTTTTAAGTATTGCATGGTATAAATATATTGAATATTTAACCATTCTTCTAATTTTGAATTTAAATTTTGTGATTTTTTCTCCTTAGTATTTTATAATTTCAAACAGTGCTAAAATAAAGATTCCTCGTGCATCCTCTTTATGTTCTTAGTAGAGGCCTGGTGCATGACATTTGTTTTCTGGGTTGGGGGTGGCTCTTTCAGCCTGGCCTGTGACCTCTCACAGTTTGGGACCCCTAAGAGGTCCTTAGCACTGCTGCGGAAGTTGGAGAGGCTCCAGCTGCTGCACTTGCCAGCTGTACACCCAGCGTCTGGCTGGCTGAGCAGCGCTCCCTCTCTGGGAGCACATTGACCACCTAGGGGCCAGCTCCTGCATTGAGCGTCTGCCCTCTGGTGGTCTGTGCATCATAGCGAATGGTCATTCAGCCATTTGGCCCATTTGCATATTAGGATTTCACTTCTAGCAAGGTATTCTAACCTAAAGGACTATTCTCATCCTATATAATAAAACCCTAATATGCAAATCACCTGAACAGCTGAATGACTGGTCGCTATGATGCACACTGACCACCAGGGGACAGATGCTCAACACAGGAGCTGCCCTCAGTCTGAGGCCCCACGCCAGCCAAGGTGGGTGCCAGTGGGACTCCCGGATTGCCCTACAGATTGGCTCTGATCACCAGCCAGGCCTGGAAACCCTACCCATGCATCAATTTCGTGCATTGGGCCTCTAGTTGTTATATAAATAGGGAATGTGCATTCAGAATTTTAGCGGTGCTTCCAAATTTCTTTAATCTTTTATTTTTTGTTCATCCTCACCCTAGGGTATTTTTTACCATTGAAAAGGAATGGAGGTGGGGGCATGAGAAAGAGAGAGAAACATCGATGTGAGAGAAACACATTGATTGGTTGCCTCCTGCACATGCTCGGAACAGGTCTGGGAAGTGAATTGAACCCTTGACCCTTAAGTTTGCAGGCTGACACTATAACCATTGAACAACACCGGCCAGGGCAGTCCTTTATTTTTCAATGTATTAACATTTAAAAAAATAATTCTTTATTCTATTTAAGTATTACATATGTTTGGGGCGCCCTTGACCCCCTCCAGTCCACCCTCAACCCCTCCACTCCTGCCCCAGGTCTTCAGCACCCTATTATCTGTGTCCATAGTTATGCATATATGTATACAAGGTCTTTGGTTGATTACCTCCCACCCACCAACCCTCCTTGCCTTCCCCTACAAAAAAAAAATAGACTAGTACAATGAATACCCATATATCCATCACCAAATTTAACAGTTATCAAAACTTTGTTACTTCCTATTGTCACACAAATTCAAGATGTCATATAATTTCATCCTACATACTTCACTATACATCTCTAAAAATACAGTCCTTTATAAAGCAGACATAATTTCACTTTTTTAAAGCATATATATTTTTCTTCCTGTTAACAATGACTTTAATTCACAACATGTGTAGTACTTACACTCTTAAGATTCAACTGAGCCCAAATTTGTTAGCTTTTATTTTATTTATTTCATTTAAGAAGTATATGTTTTTTGAAAGACTATTCTAAAATTTTGGATTGAATTATCTCAGGTAGTTTAATGGCTATCAGTGAAAATGTAGGTAGAATTAATTGCAATGGAATCTTCATTGAAAATAGGACACTAATAGGCTATTCTGCTACTTTTTAAATATTCTCTTTCACAGATCTGAAATTATGCCCTGGCAGGCATGGCTCAATGGTTAGTTGGCCTGCACACCAAAGGTCAAACAAAGGTTTGATTCCAGTCAAGGGTGGCACGTACTGGGTTGCAGATGTGGTCTTCGCCCCTGGTTGGGGCAAGTTGGGAGGCAACCAATCCATGTGTCTCTCTCACAACAATTTTTCTTTCTCTTCCCACCCACTCTAGAAATCAATGGAAAGAAATATTTTCAGTGAGGATTAACCAAAAACAAACAGATTATCTTGCCAAAATGTTTAAATTCAGTATTTGAAGTTATTTTTAGTGACATTACAATTGTGAATTTATTGCAGACTTTTGAATCTGCTGTGCAAGAGAATGTCAGCATTAATGGGCAGACATGGCAAGAAGCTTCAGATGATTGTTTCAGGGGTAAGTGACTTCATTTTCTCCTTTGGTTGCTAATTTCTGAGTTATTTTTGTAGCTATTTTATTTTGAATCCTCATTTTCAGTGTTACTTCTCTTTAAAATATTTTACTGGGAGGAGGGAGAGAAAACTAATATAGAAGTTGTAATCTGAGGAAAACAACATAGCAGTTACCTTGATCTTTATATTTCTGTCTGGCACTCTCAACAAGACTTTCATCTAATCAATCTTTAAAAATGCCTTGTCAGTAGTTTATTGGAAAATATTGTGGAACTATTCCCAGATGAAGAAACAGGCCCAGAGAATTCCTATGATTAATACCTTATGAATCAAGTTGTATTTTTATAAGTGATTCTTAGTGAAATACCTTTAGGAATGTGAAGTTAAATTATAAGAATATTATGTCAAGTATGAGATAAATATTTAGAGAAACCTCCTTAAAAAGACAGAACAGCCGAGACCGGTTTGGCTCAGTGGATAGAGCGTCGGCCTGCGGACTGAAAGGTCCCGGGTTCGATTCCTGTCAGGGGCATGTACCTTGGATGTGGGCACATCCCCAGTAGGGGGCGTGCAGGAGGCAGCTGGTCGATGTTTCTCTCTCATCGATGTTTCTAACTCTTTATACCTCTCCCTTCCTCTCTGTAAAAATCAAAAATATATTTTAAAAAAAGACAGAACATTTTCCTGGTCCAAAGCAGACTTGATTGTACTTTAACTAATGTAATTGACATATCTAAAGAAATCAAAGTTTTTGGTAGAAAGAAAATGTTCAGTATAGGAAGAAAAAATTCAGTAGAAAAATAATGATCAGTGTGGAAAAAGAAGCACAGTTCTTCAGCAATGTCCTGAAGAAGTGGGCCAGCATGTTTTGTCTGTCCCTATAGTGGTATTATAGAGATCTGATCAGGATAGTTTAATACCACTTTTAATTGTTCTGATTACTCAGATACCTTTGAGCTGATTCCAAACCCATCAAATAACCCTCTATGGTTGTAATTTTTCTTCTCAACATTGAGATAATACTTTACTGTCTAATGCTTGGGATTATTACAGGAATGGGCAAGGTAGGTTTACAATTGTAATACAAACAAATAATATAGTAATAAATAATAATACAAGAATAAACTTTCGTGAATAAATTTTTCAACTATAAACCTACTTTTGCACATCTCTGTGTAGTAGTTATCTCCTCAGAGTTACCAAATTGTACTTTCTGGTTTATGTATTAAGACATTAAAAACAGTAACACTGGATTTTTCAAATATTATTAGAGTGATTATCAGAACCATCTACAAATTCAAGCTATACAGCCTTTACTGTGTCTTTATCTGACTCTTTTTCTCTAAGGTCATTTTGGAATTGGTTTATTGATTGGCACAGACTGCCTTTAGCAATAGGATTAATCACTTTATAGATTAACACATATATTTCCTGACCGGTTGGTAATCTGGGTGCAGTATGTATATCTTTGTCTCCTTCCTCCCTTATAACTGTGAGGTAAATAGTTATAACCCTTGTACTTTTTTTTTCATGGGCACTTGATAAATGTCAGCACTATGCCAAATGCTGGGAGATGGATGCAAGACATGGTCCTAACCATTGAGCCACTCATTGTCAATGGAAGGAAATGGACAAGGAATCACTATACTCTTTGGGAAGTGGGAGTAGACATAACAGAGTGGGTTGTTAAATGAATGTAATAAATGAGAATGTGCTAGACAGAAGGAAGTAGGAAGGAAGGACATTTCAAGTAGAGGAAACAGCATGTACAAAGGAGTGTGATGTTTTGAAAATGTCAGAAGTGAATTGGGAAAACTAATGGCAGATATGGTCAGAAAGCTAAGTTGGGCAGATCACAGAGCCCTCTAGGATGTGCTGAAGAATTTGTACATTACCTTATAGGTAATGGGGAACTGGTGAAGGCTTTTAAAGTAGAACTTACATGAAAGCTAACTGCTGGCTCTGTGAGGATGAATTGGAGAAGGGAAAAATTCAAGGCTGGGAGTACCTCTGGGAGGTTATTGCAGTAGTACAGCATAATACTGTGAAGATCTGCCCCATGATAGTGGGAAAGGAGAGAAAGAAAAAAGTGTAAGAGATGTTCAGCAGGTAGAATTAATAGGATTTATATCTGATCCTGATACATAGAAGCAATAAGTAAGCTGCACAAGGGCAGAGGTTTTTGTCTATTTTATTCACTGAGATCATTGTCTAAATGAGTGAACAAGCAAATGAATGAGCAAATGAATGAATATAGGAATATACATATAAGTGAAAGCAACTTCTTTTCTGCCCCTTAACTACCCTGAATGGACTTTGTTTCAGGACGATTGACCAGGCACATTTAAAAATTAAAATGTAAGTTCTTTGAAAGCAGGGACTATATATTTTTCTCCTCATTACTATGTTTTCAATATTTAGCTTGACATATACTAGGCACCCACTAAATGTTTGTTAAATTAATGAGACTTCCCTGCTCCAATTGTTTATACATTTCACTTTTATAGTTTTGTCATTAGGTGGCGCTAAGAAACTATTTTCTTCCCTATGTAGTTGATTTAGCTAGGAGACTTGCTATATATATATATAAAAACATATATATATTTAGCTGATTGTGAAATAGTACATTCTTCCTTTCAGGTTACTGATTGAGCTTTTCAAATGAATAAATTAAAATTTAGGGAAGGCTACTCATTTAAATAATTTTTCAAAGTAAGAAATGACCGTATCTCTCTCTCTTTTTTAAAAAAATATATTTTATTGATTTTTTACAGAGAGGAAGGGAGCGGGATAGAGAGTTAGAAACATCGATGAGAGAGACATCGATCAGCTGCCTCCTGCACACCCCCCACTGGGGATGTGCCCACAATCAGGATTCATGCCCTTGACCAGAATCAAACCTGAGACCTTTCAGTCCACAGGCCAATGCTCTATCCACTAAGCCAAAATGGTTTTGGCAACCGTATCTCTTTTAATACCCTTCAAAATAAGTAATTTAGTTGGACTTAATATTTATTACATAAATGAAAGACCATTCTGCACCTCAGTTAGCTTTACCTGGTATGTAAATATATACATATATATATGTAAATATATACATATATATGTAAATATATACATATATATATGTATATATATATATGTAGTATCTAAAAATGTTTCAAAAAAATATATGTGGTACTTTTCACTAATGAAGCTTTGACACAGCAGAACATAAGCTATAAGACCAGGTAAGCTGATGGCCTTTAGTTTTTAAGAAAACTTTTTAAAAATTTATTGATTTTAGAGAGTGAGGAAGGGGGAGAAAGAGAGAAACTTTGATTCTTTTCTTCACACATTTATACATTCATTGGTTGCTTCTTGTATGTGCCTTGACCTGAGATCAAACTGCCATCTTGGCCTATTGGGACAATGCTCTAACTGAGCTAACTGGCCGGAGCCTCTTTTCTCCCTATAACTGTGAGAATATTATAATAGAAGTTGGTATTTAATATTTTTTTAAAAAAATAACTTTCTCTGATTAATCAATTGTTCAATATATGAATGAATCACCGAAGTGAGGGCATCTACTAACTTGCCATATTTGTTTTCCTTAATTATTTTGTGTTTTCTAAATTGAGTTTAATTACATTACATCCTATGTAGAATATAAACAATGTGTTTCAAGGAATTTTTTTGGTATGTTTCTTTCTTAAATAGATTCTGATATCAAAGAACTTGAAGATCACTTTGATGAAATCATAGTAGACTTAGCCACGAAACGTAAGCAGTATCCCAGAAAGATCCTTGAATGTGTCATAAAAATTATAAAAGCAAAACAAGAAATTCTGGTAAGATGATTTATCTTTAAAATAATAAAATTTATGTTATGTCTCTTTTACTACAATAAAAAGTTAAAGTATAGAATTCGTGTAGAGATAAGTAACTTTTATTTTTATTTTTCCTTCTTTAATTACTACTGTTTTTGTCTTTTGAAGACTTTTTCCTGTTCTAACATACTAACATAGACTTTGAAGATGGGAGATTGACTTTATAATTCTGATACCAGGAAGGAAAATGAAAAAGAATTTTATTTTTTAAGGCTTTTCTATTTGTCATTTGTGTTTAGCATATTATTTGTATATGAGTACATATTTTGTAAGACCCTTTAGTTAAATTCATGGCAAAGACTAAGTATCTTTTCATAATACTGAAATTTGCTTTATGAATTGTGTGTAATTTGTTTAGCTCCCAAAGTCGTGATGGGTCAAGAGTAGGTTTGCTGGGGAGTGGCTTAGGCCTCTACAGCTAGAAATAACATATTTTACATTATGATATACTGTTTGCCCTCAGTTTTTAAAATGAGCATACTTTCCATATAAATCTTTTGATTACTTTCCTTTCAGAAATTATTTTAGACAGTAAAGGCAATATTTTAGTCATTCTATGAGAAAAAATATTTATAAGAAGAATTTTTCCTTTTTATTTCTGTAGCACTTATTCTTCAAAGAAATACCCTGCTTTATCCCCCACCCCGTTTTTAAAGTTTTCTTAGGAAAGACATTTAAAATGTGTCTCCTTTCGTATTAATTACCCCTCCTTTCCTCAAACAAACAAACAAACAAATCCTAGTAATCAGTATTGCATAAAAGAAAGAAAGTTGGCAGGCCTAGATGAGGTACTGCTGTGGAAGTTTAAAAGTGATGCAAAATGGATGGGGTGAAGATACTAAAGACAGCTTTTTATTTTAATTTTTTTATTAAAGAGAACATAGAGCACTTTTTAAAAAATATATTTTTATTGATATCAGAGAGGGAGGGAGAGGAAGAGGAAGAGGGAGAGAGAGAGAGACATCAATGATGAGAAAGAACCATGGATCGGCTGTCTACTGCACACCCCCACTTGGGGATCGAGCCTGCAATCCTAGAATGTGCCCTTGACTGAAATTGAACCCGGGATCCTTCAGTCTGCAGGCCAATGCTCTATCCACCAAGCCAAACCAGCTAGGGCAAGACAGCTTCTTTTTAAAAAAATGGTTTTTTAATTTATTATATTTTTATTTCCAAGAAAAATGATTTTAAATATAATAATGTTACATTCAATAAATAATATTTCAAGAAAAAAAGATTTTAAATATAATAATGTTACCAAAACTGTACTAACATAGCATAATACCATAATATTAAAAATCTGCAAATAAAAAAAATCTGCAAATAACAGGATTACTTCTATTCTAAGACAGCTTCTTTTCTCTCTTGCTCAGTCCCTCCACCACCACCTGCAGCCCCTATTCCCCAAGATAGCTTTTAAAAAACCTTTTTGGCTCTTAAAGCTTTGGGCAAGAGTAAGGAAAAAAATTTTCCTCTTTCTTTTCACCTGAATTGTGGATTCTGTTCCTGTAATTCTGCTACTGTAATGTATCACAGGAAATATACTTTAGGCTTTAATGTGCTGACTTGACAGTGGCAGCCACTTTTAAAAACAGTTTCTGTGGGAATATGAGTTCTGAGTTCAAAACCCCCTTGTCTTAAAGTAAACTTTTGAAAAACAATTCACTCATAATTTGGAGACTACCTAGTACTTGAAACACAGAATTTAGTCTCTGTGTCTTTAATTTGCTTGATTGCTTTTCTTAACATTTTTATGGTGTTAATTTCTTAGTGTATGCAGTAGGTGGCAATAGTATAAAAGGTATAATTCAGACTTAGATTGATTTCTTCTTTCCTCTCCCTTTCCTACTGATTGCAGGATTTCATTTGGGGGGGGGGGGTAAAAGAATGGTACTACTAACAGTATATTTGCTTACATTAGCTGAAGAAAATGTTTATATGATGCATTAAATGATGAAATTAAATCTGTTTTATATTATGTTTAGAAGGAATACCACCCTGTTGTACACCCATTGGACCTAAAATATGACCCTGATCCAGGTGAGTCTATTCATCTGTAGTAAAAATGCAGAATCAGCTTGTAACTTTTATGGGTTGCTGATACTCATTGTCAGCATCAGGGGTATCTTCCCTTTGATGCACTGTCTCACTATCAGCCAGCATGTTTAGCTCTTTTTTTTTTTTAATCTTTATTGTTCAGGTTATTACAATTGCTCCTCCTTTTCCCCCCCATAGCTCCCCTCCACCCTGTTCCCAACCCACCCTCTGCCCTTACCTCTCCCCTCTCCCCCCTGCCACTGTCCTCATCCATAGATATACCCCTTTCCCCTCGAGGATTATCGGTCCACTCCCTTTCTATGCCCCTGATTCTATTATGTTTACCAGTTTATTCTGTTCATCAGATTTTTTATTCACTTGATTTTTAGATTCACTTGTTGATAGATATGTATTTGTTGTTCATAATTTTTATCTTTACCTTTTTCTTTTCCTCTTCTTAAAGAATATCGTTCAGCATTTCATATAATACTGATTTGGTGTTGATGAACTCCTTTAGTTTTTTCTTATCTGTGAAGCTCTTTTATCTGACCTTCAATTCCGAATGATAGCTTTGCTGGGTAGAGTAATCTTGGTTGTAGGTTCTTGCTATTCATCACTTTGAATATTTCTTGCCACTCCCATCTGGCCTGCATAGTTTCTGTTGAGAAATCAGCTGACAATCATATGGGTGCTCCCTTGTAGGTAATTAACTGTTTTTCTCTTGCTGCTTTTAATGTTCTCTCTTTGTTTTTGCTCTTTGTATTTTAATTATGATGTGTCTTGGTGTGGTTCTCTTTGGATTCCTTTTGTTTGGGCTTCTGTACGCTTCCAGGGCTTGTAAGTCTATTTCTTTCACCAGGTGGGAGAAGTTTTTAGTCATTATTTCTTCAAATAGGTTTTGAGTATCTTGCTCTCTCTCTTCTTCTGGCACCCCTATGATCCTGATGTTGGTACGCTTGAGGTTGTTCCAGAGGCTCCTTACACTATCTTCTTTTTGCTTTTCCATTTGCTCATTTTTTGCTTCTTTGTATTTCAAATCTTTGACTTGATTCTTGCGATCCTCTAGTCTGCTATGCTCCGCCCTGAGATCCCACCCCATGAAGCCATTGTTTTTTTTTATTTTAGTCAGTGTATGCTTAATTTTTAGTTGGTTCTTTTTCATATCTTCAAGGGTCTTGCTAATATATCAGCCTTTTCTAGAAAATTCTTGAAAAACCTTATAACCGTGGTTTTAAACTCTACATGCAGTCATTTGCATTCCTCCATTTCTTTCATTTGTAACCTGTTTCTTTGTCTCCGCATTTTGGCTACTTCCCTGAGTTGGTAGAATGGCTTTGTGTGCTAGGTTTCCTATAGAACCCAGTGACTCAGCCTCCCCAGTTGCCTGAGGTGGAAACTCTTGGTGCACCCCTTTGTGGGCTGTGTGCACAGTCTTTTGTAGTTAAACCTTGATTGTTGTTGGTATCACTGGGAGGAATTGACCTCCAGGCCAATTGGTTGTGAGGATCAGCTGTGTCTACAAAGGGAGAACCTCTGTGCTGGAGACACCCTTATGAGACAAGAGTGTGTCCTTTATGGATCTGAGGTGTTGTAATGTGGATAGTTCCACTCTGACCCCTGGGTACACTAGCTCTTGGATCTCCAAGGAGGTGCTAATTTAGCCTCTGCCTGAGGCCACCCAGCAGGAGCTACAGAGAGATCATCCGATTCCTTTTCTTTATTTGGGTTTTGGAGGTGCCCAGATGAGGCCCAGCTGTGAAGCAGTGCAAGCTACTGTGGGGCCTTGGGCCTTCTTTTGGATGTTTTGGGTCTCACTGACTCAGAGTTTGTTGAGTAAGATTTGAATTCAAAGGACCCAGCTATTCATATGCAAAAGCCTATGCACTCTGCTTGGATGCTGCTGAGCAAACAACAATGGCTTCATGGGGCTGGATCTCACAGCAGAGCACACAGCAATGGCTTCCAGTTAGCCCTGTCCTATGAGGCCGCTGGGTCTGTGTCCTGCAGTAATCACTGCAAGCACCTTTGAGAGAAAGCTGCCCTCGAGTTTCGCCTGCTACCAGACAGTCCAGTTTTTCCCCAAATGAGTCTGAGTCCCAGAGTCTCAGCAGGAACTGGAGTCAGAGCAGTTGGGAGCTTGTGTCTCCCTCCGGCTTGAAAAAGCCAGCCGTGTACTCAGTTGCCAGCCCTTTCTGCACACACGCCTCCCTCTCTGTGCTCTCGTCTCTGTACCTCTGCCTTCCACAGCTCCTATGAGTTTCAGTGGGCTCTTCTCTTTCCTTCTAGTTGTAGAATTTCCACTCAGCCAGCCTTCCTGTGGTTCTGGATGATGTCCATTTTGTCTTTTAGTTGTAGTTTTTAAATGTTGTGTGAAGTAGCAGTTTAGGTGTTTGCCTATGCTGCCATCTTGGTTTCTCACAAGGTGGAGCTTTTGATCATGTTTAGCTCTTTACTAAGCATATGAGAAGTTGCTCTAAACCTACTGACTCAGAATCTCTAGGAGTAGGACACAGAAATCTGGGCTTTATAAAGCTTTCTCCTGAACAAGACTATTATAACAGCTTTCCAATCTCTAACTTTATTATGGTACTCTCCCATCTCTAACTTTGAACTATGGCTAGAATTACACTATTGGAGTGTTTATGGTGTCACTTCCCAGTGTCAACTTCATTGTTTTTTTTTTTATCCTTTACAAAATAAAATCCAGTAAAAATACAATGTTGAACTTAAGAAATGTACACACTTGTTACACCTTTCAACTCAATTCTGTTTCCATTTACATCCATCTTCTAAAACAGAGAAATCAAATTGATATAATGTTATGTAAACACAGAAACAAGTAGCATTGCTAAAAATGTGGGATCATTCTATTTTTAACTGGCTCCATTCTCACATTTAAAAATTTATAACAGTTTTCTTTGGCATGCAAAAGTACTGCTTCTGAGCTATTAAAAAAATTGTTAAGACCTGATTTATTTGTAAGGGATAGTTATACATATGGCTTTGAGGACCTTACCTTTGTTGAATTCTGAGCTACCAGAAAGGTGTCCTTGCCCTCACCAAATCCCCCAAATTAATGGAATAAATTATAAAGGGGAAATACAAGCATAAAGATACTCTTGAATGTGCTTAGAATCACAGCATTCACTGTGTTTGAAATAAAAATTAACCTAGTCTTAATGCTTAGTTGTCATGGTTCACCAAAAAAGGGATAGTTGCCAGATGCAGTGGTTGAAATATACTTGTTTTGGTTTTGAGCAACATAAAAATAAGAATCGAAACTTGTGGTATCATAATATAACTCAAGTATTATGACACTTTAGACACATTTAATTCCCTCTAAAGAAACTTGGTGACCTTTTTGTCTTAGGAAGGAAAACAGATTTGCTTTAATGATTCCTTGAAGGTCTACATGATTTTATTCCTACCATTCCAATAATGTAGTATTAGACAAACCTCTGTATCATATGATTCTGACTTCAAAAGTATGCAAAAGAATAATCAGAGTCTATCCTCTGGATAAATTTTGATTTGGTCATTATACATTTTCATATGTTTATAATCTTAGAATAACATCAGCTCTTTAAGCACAGCAAAATTAGCTTGCAGTTATATTAGCTTGCTATATGCCGTTGGACAAGTCACTTCAAACATTAATTTCCTTATGATAAAGGACCTAATGCTTTTGATATGAATACCAACTCAAACTGAATATTACAGAAATGTTCCTGCCTACTTATTTGAGGTCATTTATGATTCACTTGAGATAAAGGGGCTCTGTATAACTAAGATACATGAATAGTAATTGGTAAGGAGATGCTATGTAATAATAGCCCTATTATAAATTTTATCCCATTTACAATGGTTTGCCTTTTAATATTGCATAGCTTGTAATGCATCTACCTAGTAAAATCATATAAAATTAATTAAAATGGCTTAATGTGAAAAATTTATATGGAACATAAAAATCTAAATAAGCTACATGATAAAACTTATTGGAACTTCTTAAAAGTTTCTTTTTGTTATTAGACTATTAAGTGATGTCAAATGTTTTTGAAAGCTGACACTTTTAGAAAAGGTTATCTGGTTTTCAAAATAATAAAGTCTTCCCTCAGTAACTGGGAGGATTGGTTCCAGGATCCCCCACAGATATAATAATCCACAGATGCGTAAATCTTTTTCATAATCTACTGACATCTTCTGTATAATTTAATTATCCCTAAATTACTTATTATATCTAATACAATGTAAATGCTTTGTAAATAATTGTTATACTATATTGCTTAGGGAGTAACGAGAAAAAAAGTCCATACATGTTTAGTACAGACACAATTATCACAGGCCTGACTATGTCGTACATGTCAGCAACAATGTAACTTTTCTCCCCCAAATATTTTCAATCCATGCTGGTTGAATTCATGGATGTAGAATCCCATATACAAAGGACCAACTGAGCATAGGCAGTGTACACTCTGTAACATTGATTTGTCATAGTTATGTTAGGAACTTTAGGGAATACAGAGGTAAGGTAAAGTAGATAGATGCTCCCCATAAAGAGCTTATGTCTGAGTGGAAGAAATAGGAGATGAACTTAAAACAGGATTCTATCTTGCCCTTTAACTGGTTCCTTTCCCAGTTTTCTTTGTCGGATAAAATGGCACCTTCATGTGCACATTGCTTTACCCACAAGTTAACCTTGAGTTTTTCCTCTTGTGAGCGAGCTCCTCATATCCAGTCTATCAATAAGTTCCACAAATTATTCCATGGAAAGATAATCTTACTTTAATCTACTTAATCTCATTATTATCACCTCCAGTGTCAGTCACCATTCATTATCCTACCCAGGATTTCTACACATGCTTTCTAGAAGGGCTTCCTGTTTCACTTTTGCTCTCTTCCATTTCATTGTGTAAATATCAGGCACAATTGATTTTTTTAAAAAGTATTTCAAATATATCAAATACAGAAAATATGGAGTACAACATATTGGCATCTTTGTACCTATCACTCATACTTGAGGGCTATTCACGTTTTGCCAAACTTGCTTCAGATCTTTTCAGGAACTAAAAGGTATGGACATAGCTGAATCTTTCTTTGTGGCCCTCCATGATCCTATTCTACCCCTCTTCAGAAGTAACCACTATCCTAAAGCTGAGTGGATCCTTTGTATTCATGCTCTCATAAGACAGTTGTAAACAGAGGTTATTTGTTTTTTACAAAGAGTGGATAAAATTCATCCATAAAATTGTTTAAGCTTAGGGGGCCTGATTATGGGTGTAATATTTGACTTAACTGATTTAGTATACTTTTCTACTTTTTTGTTGTTGTTGTTCATAGAAATATTAATTGTGTATATACTTGGGATATTTTTTTTGAAATTTTCTATATTCATTCAATGATGTTTTAGACCAGCGGTTCTCAACCTGTGGATCGCGACCCCTTTGGGGGTCGAACGACCCTTTCACAGAGGTCGCCTAAGACCATCGGAAAATGCAGATATGTACATCACGATGCATAACAGTAGCAAAATTTCATGATTGGGGGTCACCACCACATGAGGAACTGTATGCAAGGGTCTCGGCCTTAGGACGGTTGAGAACCACTGTTTTAGACAAAGATGAGGAGTTTGTGACTAGAAGTCTAAGATACTTTTAAAAACACAAAATCAGCTTTCATTCTCTGCTTAAAATCCTAAAAACTTCTAATTTTAAAATATATAATAAACTTCAAACTTCTTGGCATTCCCTTACATGATCTGGCTCCCACCTACCTCTCCAAATTTATTTCAGGCATGTTCCTCCTTGCTCTAACCACCCTAATTAAAATAGCCTCTCCTCGGTTCTCAATCATAGCGCTTACTTCCTTAATAGCATTTGTCACAATATGTAAGTATTTGTGTTGTCCCTTGCTTATGGTCTCTCACAAAACTGGAAGGTCCATGAGCTTTCTTATTAGAGTTTGCATTATATGTAGCCAGCATATGGCACCATGCTCAATAAATACTGAATGACCATTCTTCATCCACACGGTCAGTATGTTTATTGAGTGTCTGCTATATGCCAGAACTGTTCTCAGTGTGGATGATATAATGGTGGCCAACACAGACAAGGTCCTTGCTCTATGGATCTTACATTCTCGTGGGAACAGAAGAGTATAAACAAATCTAAAAATAAATAATACCAGCACTAGGGTGGTTGTTTAGGTATGGGAAACACTTTTCTGAGGAAGTAACAAGAAGGAATTTATCTTGTGGCAAGAGGAAGAGCTTTTCAGTTAGAGAGAAGAGCTAGAACAAGTTCCCATGTCAAGAATGGGCTTGAATATTTATGGAACAAAAGACCACTGAGGCTATAGTGAATAGAGGGGAAGAGCATTACAGGATAAGACTTAGGCTAGATAACACAGCTAGGGGTTTGAAAATCTTTGGTTTCTTAAGAGAAATACAGCTTTTCAGTATGAAGGAGCTGGTGGGAACAGATGCAGAGGGTTATACACCCACTACAGATCTGTTTAAGTTGTAGTGTAGCGTTATCTTACAGAAAGTCATAAATCACTGCTCAATTGTTGGTTTCATTTTTACCAGGGATGTTGCTCTACTTTTTATGTTTCTTATGCTTTTAGTTACTCCTTTAGAACCAGTACAAGCCAGGCATTCTGTTATGTGTGCTCATATCCATGCTTGCTCACTCATGCTCTAAAAAACATTAGGAATAGAAAGGAAGCACTCGGTTAATGCTTTTTTTTTGATAAATTTCTGAATTTTTGCAGGCTTTTGGAATTTTATGTTTCCTAGTTTAGTCAGTGCAGTGACCTGAAAGCAAAACTAGATTGATTACTCAATCTTTCACTTCCACTTTTTCATTTCCCTGTTTTAGAAAGCCAGTGACTAGGAAAGGCAATATCTTCAAGGGTGCTTAACTTCCACATTTTAAAGAATAAATTTGTTTTTAATATCCTTGCATCAATCTTATTAGCTGTCTACCAATAAGGAGTTTTCATAATCTTTTGTGATCCTACTAATAAAACTAAAAGTTGCTCCCATATTGTCTTCTTTTTCAAAATGTTCTTTGAAGTAAATTAAAGAGACTTTTTCCCTCATCCTTCACTAAACATGTAGCGATGACAAGGAGCTATTTTAAGTTTCTCTATAGTAGATTTGATGATACTTTCAGTTCTTTTGCTGACCCTATAAGCAGAGAGGACTTAAGAGCCAGTTCCTTTTCTCCCTAATAATGCCAACTTACTTAAGCCACTGCCAGCATTTTTACAGGTAGCCACCCACTTACAAATTGTTATGTTTCAAGAATTCATATTTAACCTGAGCTTTGGAATTTGAAATGCATTTCCTCCTGAAAAACATATACAAATCTTATCCTATCTAATAAAAGAGTAATATGCAAATTGACCATACCTCAGCTACACCTTCAAGCCAGCCCACCAGCCAGTCAGGAGCAAGTATGCAAATTAACCCAACTAAGATGGCTGCAGCCACAGAGAGAGCAGGAGGCTTGGGTTTCCTGGCAATGGAGGAAGCCAAGCTTTCCACACACCCTGGCAGGTCTAGGCCTCCACTCAATGCTACAAAGTTTTAATTATAGAAGATAAATAAATCCCCCCAAAAATGGCAGCAGCTATGGAGCTGGAGAGAGCAGGAGGCTTGAGTTGCCTCTGGCAATGGAGTAAGCCAAGTTTCCACAGCCCTGGCCTGCTCTGGCCTCTGCTTAAGGCTACAAAGTTTCAATTATAGAAGATAGATAAATCCCAACAAAAATGGCTGCAGCTATAGAGCAAGCAGGAGGCTTGGCTCCACTCAAGGCTACAAAGTTTCAATTATAGAAGATAAATAAATCCCAGGTACCAGACTTCTAGTGGTAGTATAATTGGGTAAGTGGCCAGCCTGCAAACCACCACAGGCCCCTTGCCCAGGCCACCCCGTGCCCCAAAGGAACTCCCACCCTGATCTGGGACACCCTTCAGGGCAAAGCAGCTGGCCCCACCCATGCACTGGGCCTCTATCCTATCTAATAAAAGTAATATGCAGATTGACCATCACTCTAACACACAAGATGGCTGCCCCCATGTGGTCAAAGATGGCTGCCTCCATGTGGTCACAAGATGGCCAGCAGGGGAGGGCAATTAGGGACCAGGCCTTCAAGGGAGGGCACTTAGGGGGGACCTAGGCCTGCAGGGGAGAGCAGTTGGGGGGACCAGACCTGAAGGGGAGGGCAGTTAGGGGTGACCAAGCCTGCAGGGGAGGGCAATTAGGGGTGATCAGGTCTGCAGGGGGTGGCAGTTAGGGGCAAACAGGCTGGCAGGGGAGCAGTTAGTCATGATTAAGGCTGGCAGGGGAGTAGTTAGGGGGTGATCAAGCTGGCAAGCAGAAGTGATTAGGGGCAATCAGGACAGCAGGCAGGCAAGCGGTTAGGAGCCAACAATCCTGGATTGTGAGAGGGATGTCTGACTGCCCATTTAGTCCCAGTGGGATCAGGTCTAAATGGGCAGTCAGACATCCCTCAAGGGTCCCAGAATGGAGAAGATGCAGGCTAGGCTGAGGGACACACACCCCCATACATGAATTTCATGCATCAGGCCTCTAGTCTATGTACTAAAAGCCTAAGTGACTGCTACGGTGGAATGACCAGAAGGACTGGTTGCTATGATGTGCACTGACCATCAGGGAGCAGACGATCAACATAGGACCTACCCTCTGGTGGTCACTGTGCTCTCACAAAGGGAGCACTGCTCAGCAAGAACCTAGGCTCATGGCTGGTGAGTACAGCATGGTGGTGGGAGCCTCTCCTGTCTCCACGGCAGCCATAAGAAGCAGTGAGCAGGTGGGTGGTAAGGAGCAAGGGCTCCCGAACTGTGAGAGGGTGCAGGCCAGGCTGAGAATTTCATGCACCCAGCCTCTAGTGGTATTATAAATGGGTAAGTTTCTAGGCTAACTTTTAAAGACCTGTTTAATCTATCAAGTAGTTGACCTACTATATTTGTGATGAAAAATATTAGGAATTTTCCATTTCAGATGCATATTAGTTCTACATGTTGTCTAAATAGGATTTGGGATCCCTAAACACCTTTGTTTATGATGAGAGGGTAAATAGTAGTGCCATGAAGATGTTCCCATCAAGGCTGTGGAGAGAAAGCCATTGGGAATGTGTGTGGCTTCATCTCTTGCCGGGCAGCAACCATCCATCAGCAAGGAGACAATCTTGAGTGAAGTGTTTGTATATCAGGGGTATCTATAGGTTCTTACTAGTTACAAAATAATCTTGAGAGAATGAGTGAAAAGTTTATATATTTTGAAATTTCTGAAACAGATATTAATGTTGGAAAATGTTTTTTTGATGCATTTACAGATAACACAGTCACATATTTAGTGATCATTTTTGTATTTGTTTTTTTCTCCTTTATATATTACTAGAAGCTTGGTGCACAAAATTTGTGCATGGGGTGGAGGGTTGTCCCTCAGCCCAGCCTGCACCCTCTCCAATCTGGGACCCTTTGAGAGATGTTCGACTCCCCATTTAGGCCTGATCCCATTGGACATCCCTCTCACAATCTAGGGCTGCTGGCTCCCAACTGCTCGCCTGCCTGCCTTCCTGATTGCCCCTAACGGCTTCTGCCTGCTAGCCTGATCAGCTCCTAACCACTCCCCTGCCAGCCTGTTTGCCCCCAACTCTCCCCTGCAGGCCTAAATCCCCCCAGCTGCCCTTCCCTGCAGGCCCAGGCATCCCCAACTTCCCTCCTCTGCCAGTCTGGTCATCCCTAACTGCCCTCCCCTGCAGGACTGGTTCCCCCTACCCCCCAACTGCCCTCCCCTGCTGGCCTGATTGCCCACAACTGTCTTCCCTTGCACACCTGGTCCCTCTCAACTGCTCTCCCCTGCTGGCCATGTTATAATGGCAATCTTGTGTCCACATGGGGGTATCTTGTGTGTTGAAGTGATAGTCAGTCTGCATATTACTCTTTTATTAGATAGAATAGAAGCCTGGTGCATGTGTGGGGGCCAACTGGTTTGCCCTGAAGGGTGTCCCGGATCAAGGTGGGGTTCCCTTGGGGCATGGGAAGGCCTGGGCAAGGGACCTGTGGTGGTTTGCAGACTGGCCATGTCCCCCAGCTACCCAAGCAGAGGCCGTGGTATCTGGGACTTATTTATCTTCTACAATTGAAACTTCGTAGTCTTGAGCAGAGCCAAGCCTCCTGCTTGCTCTGTGGCTGCAGGCATATTTGTTTGGATTTATTTATCTTCTATAATTGAAACTTTGTAGACTTAAGTGGAGACCAAGACAGGCCAGGGCTGCAGAAGCTTGGCTTCCTCCATTGCCAGGGGCAACCCTAGCCTCCCTCTTGCTTGCTTAGTGGCTGCAGACATCTTGGTTGGGTTAATTTGCATACTCACTTTTGATTGGCTGGTGGGCATGGCTGCTCGTTGTAGTGGAATGATGGTTAATTTGCATATTACTCTTATTAGGATATTTTTAATCTTTGTGTATTTGGTTTTCTTAAAATTATTGATTCTTTTTAGTTTTCAATTAAAGGAATTTAATTCACTTAAAGGTACTGTAATATTAATAGTTAAATGGATTTAACTATAGAATTATTCTATTTTTAATTCTTTACTAGGCATAATATGTTTTTATTTCACTAGGTTTTCATGCCATAACTTTTTTGGCTTAGTGGACAAAGTGTCAATTTGTGGACTGAAGGGTCCTGGGTTTAATTTTGGTCAAGGCCACATTCCTGGTCTCGGGCTCAATTCCCATAGGAGGCATGCAGGAGTCGGCCGATCAATGATTTTCTCATTATTGATGATTCTATCTCTCTCTCCCTCTCCTGTCCTCTCTGAAAGCAATAAAAACACTTAAGGGGGGTGGGGTGGGTGTTTTATTATGTTGGACCTAATTTTTTACCACTTTTAGATTTTATTCTTATGAGTACAGTATGATTTTTGACAAAGTGATGTTTTGGAAAGTTAATTACAGAATCTAGAAAAGCAAGTGTTTTGGATTCTAGGAAATATGGTCCACTTTTATTCAATTCTGGGTACATTTTTCAGCTCTTGCAGCTTGTTTCCTTATCTGTAAAAGGAGGCTAATGAAATCTGCTTACCTCACAGAGTTGCTAAGGTATTACATAAGATTGATTGACAGTGTATGTCAGCTCATACTGCTCTAGGGATGGGCTTTCAACAGGATCAGTTAGGGAAAGTTTTCATGCCATTGTGTTTCTCTTCTCTGAATTCTCTTTTTGTAACCTAGTTTCTCAAAAGAAGAATCTATACTGATTAGCTTCACTTTTAATCTCTCCCTTTGTAAAAAAAACAAAAACAAGAACACAAGAACAGCAGTATTTAGTATTAACGTTTGTAATGTTAATTGCTTTAGTTTTTTGTTTGCTTTCATGTTTATCAATTTTTTCCCCATATACTCTGATAGGACTGTAAAATTTCTCTCACTGTGGTAAACACTTAAGGTTATCCATCAAATCCATTTTAAAAATCTTTTTCTTGAGCTATTCCTCTGGGAGCCTTTTGTCTTCCAGTTCTAATCTGGACTGGTTGCTCTCTAGGCCTGGTACAAAACTTATATCCTGTCTGTTCCTTTCCTCAGCACCCTGGGAATTTCCTTTCCTGTTCTAATGTTTTGAATCATGTTTCCTGGTTCCTGTGTTTTCCTCTTTCTTGATTTATTCCCTTGTTTTGGTATAGCACTTCCTCTTCATCCTACCTCCTACTCTGCCTCCTTTTCAGGATCCAGCACCAAATTCGTTTAAGGCGACTCTCTTTATAACACCTGCGAAGCTTTTACTCTCCTTTCAATTTCCCTGTTGGATTGACCTCACCGTCCTTTGTGCCTCCACAGAACCCTCTATCATAGTCTTGTCCATCATACGTATGGAGCACTCCACATGTCAAGCACTGTGTTCAACACTGGGGAGTCCAAGATTGAGAGAATGAGGTACTTGTTCCCAAACAAGTTCTGATAGATAACAGACACCTTGGTTCTCACGGGAGGCAGTACTGCCTCCTAATGGTCCTTTTGAAAAACAGGGCGTTCAGAGAATCTGCCTGCAAACTGAAGGGTCCTGGGTTCGATTCTGGTCAAGGGCACATGCCCGGGTTGCAGACTCAATCCCCAGTAGAGGGCATGCAAGAGGCATCCAATCAGTGATTCTCATCATTGATGTTGCTATATCTCGTCCCTCTCCCTTCCTCTCTGAAATCAATAAAAATATATTTTGAAAAAGTGGGGATTGGAAAGTGTTTGGTTAACTATAGTAATGGGGGAGTACAGCTCACATTTTGTAGTTAGAAGATAAAAATACTGAATGTCTTATATGTCCAACAACTTTAGAATATTTCACCAGACATTTATGTGTGAACATCCTATCTAATAAAAGAACAATATGCAAATTAACCATCACTCTGCTACAGCAACAAACCATGCCCACAAACCAATCAGGAATGAGTACACAAATTAACCCCAACCAAGATTACTGCGGCCACTGAGAGAGTAGGAGGGAGGCTTGAGGTTCCCCAGTGATGGAGGAAGCCAAGCTTTCCACAAACCCTGGCAGGCCTAGGCCTCTATTCAAGGCTACAAAATTTCAATTACAGAAGATAAATAAATCCCCCCCAAAATGGCAGCATCCCTGGAGCTGGAGAAAGCAGGAGGCTAGGGTTGCCCCTGGCGATGGAGGAAGCCAAGCTTCTGCAGCCCTGGCCTGTCTTAGCCTCTACTTAAGGCTACAAAGTTTCAATTATAGAAGATAAATAAATCCCAACAGAAATGGCTGCGGCCACAGAGCAAGCAGAAGGCTTGGCTCTGCTCAAGGCTACAAAGTTTCAATTATAGAAGATAAATAAATCCCAGATACCAGGGCCTCCGCTTGGATCACAAGGAGGTGTGGCCGGCCTGCAAACCACCACACGCCCCTTACCCAAGCTGCCCCACGCCCCAAGGAAACGCCCACCCTGATCCAGGATACCCTTCAGGGAAAACCAGCTGGCCCCCACCCATGCACCAGACCTCTATCCTATCTAATAAAAGAATATTATGCAGATTGACTATTATACAAGATGGCTGCCCCCATGTGGACACAAGATGGCCAGCAGGGGAGGGCAGTTGGGAGGGGCCAGGTCTGCAAGGGGGGGCAGTTGTGGGCAGTCAGGCCAGCAGGGATGGCAGTTGGGGATGATCAAGCCTGCAGGGGAGGGTAGATGGGAAGGACCAGGCCTGTAAGGGAGGGCAGTTGGGGGTGACCAGGTTGGCAGAGAAGGGAAGTTGGGGGTGACTAGGCCTGCAGGGAGGGGCAATTGGTGGGGGGGACCCAGGCCTGATGGGGAGACTAGTTGGGGGGGATTAGGCCTGCAGGGGAGGGCAGTTAGGAGTGACCAGGCCTACAGGGGAGCAGTGAGGCATGATTAAGGCTGGCAGAGGAGTAGTTAGGGAATGATCAGGCTGGCAGGCAGAAGCAGTTAGGGGCAGTCAGGAAGCCAGGCAGGCAAGTAGTTGGGAGCCAGCAGTCATGGATTGTGAGAGGGATGTGCAACTGCCCGTTTAGGCCCTATTCCAGTGGGGTCTCAGATTGGAGAGGGTACAGGCTGAGCTGAGGGACACTTCCGCTTCCCAGCTGCACAAATTTCGTGCACCGGGCCTCTAGTAGGTTTATAATTATCCAAGCCTGGGGCCTGACTCCTTTTTACACAGATACTCAAACTACTCTTGCTACTTTTTACATTGTCATTGCTTGTACAGCAGATGGAGAACAGCTATTGTCCATCAGTGTGGATTTATAGACAGTTTTAAGAAATAGCATGTGTTTTTAAAAAGATACCTTGGATGATAGATTCTTTTGTAAACCATGCAATAACAATGAAGAAGAATATGAGTTAAAAAGAATTTGTTCGTTATTGTGTGTATGCTTGTATATACTGTATTGGAGTATATATATAGTGCACAGCTTGATGACTTTATATCCACATATACATATAAACAGATGTAACTCTACCGTGTTATAGAATGTAGAGTGTCTGTATAGTTGGGAAATAAACTTATTTTTAAACTGTGTTAGATATATTTTCAAGTAATATGCCCATTGCATTTCCATGTGTACAATAAATATAATTATTAGAATGTAGGGGACTATAGGCTTGGGTAGCAATTACATTACTATTTTTATTAACCTCCAACTGAAATTTAGCATTTCCTTTCCATTTAGAATGCAGGAAATGGTAGTAATACTAGCCATACCTGTAACTTTTTTTGCTACCAGAAGCCACAGATATTTTCAGTTTCAGTTGTTGCAGATACTTCACAATATTGTTTATACTCATTATTTTCATATTACAGTATTATTAGACCGCCACTTGATGATGTTATTTAAATCATTAGTAAAGGGACACATATTACATATACAACTTTTAAATAATCATATTTTTAAATTTTATTTTAAAACATTCTGAAATTGTAGAGTAAGCAAAACTAATGTATAATGATAGAAATCACATGAATGGTTGCTTCTTATAGAGAAGGTTGACTGGGGAAAGGGAACAAAATAATTTTCTGCAGTGATGGAAATGTCCATCCTGGTATATATTTGTTCAAGGTGATTGAATGCTAAATTTGAAATATACATTTCACTGTATGAAAATTATATCTCTATTAAAAATCCAGTGCATTACAAAAATATATATCCTGAGAAGGGGTCCATAGGCTTCACTGGATTTCAAAAGAAATTTCTGGTAACACAAAAGGTTAAGAACCCTTTCTTGAGCCCATCATGTTACCTTTGAGTGCTTGCTCTCTCAGTGCCTGCTTTCAGCTTTTGAGTGCCTTTCTCTCATTTCCTTTTACTATTCATTTCCTTTTTTTTCTAAAAGTGTTATCACTTTTTGAACAAAGGAAAGTCAGTAAAGGAAAACAGCAGCTATGAAAGAAATTATTTTCATTACTTACTTGCCAGTCTCTTGAAGCTGATAAAGTTACAGTTCTTCTAACATATTTATGTTCTTGTTAGCCTAAATTTGAAGAAATTTCTGCCCTGGCTGGTGTGGCTCAGTTGGTTAGAGTGTCCTCCCATGCACCGAAGGGTCTCAGGTTTGATTCTCTGTCAGGGGACTGGAAATAAAAAGAGGAAATTTCTAGTGACTAACAACTAGCTTGTAGACAATTTCATAATGGGATCATTTTTCACATTTCTTGAAGTTTTAAGTTTTAACCCTCCATAATTGAATATGCAGTTCTGTTATGAAGTAGCTGTGAACATTTATAACAAAGATTAAAAGAAAATAAAATGTATTTGGAATTAAAAAAGCATCAAAGAAATAAGAAAAGAAAAATTAACATATTATGACAATCTATTCCAGAAGTTCCATTTAGGTATCTTTGATACAGTATGAATACAAATTCTAAAGTCCAAATATGTTTTTATTTTTAAATTCAGAATAGTACAAATATCAAATATTAGCCTATGTTTGTTTTAAATGTGATGATAGGATTTAAAGATGTCAAAAGTAATGGTAAACAATATATGGAATAAACATGCTTTCTTCTTGAGTCATAGTGTTAAGATTACTGATAATACAACTTTTGTTGTCTAATGTGTATAACTATTGATTTTTCTCTACTTTTATGTTTTTTAGTCTTCTTATATATCTAGATAAATTTAAAAGGATACTTGTTTTAATAGATTTTTAAACTATCCAAAGTAAGTTTGAACTAAGGTGAATAGTCCTGAGAGATGTTTAAGTAGCATCTATGTGTCTTTTATGATGTTATTAGATTTAAAAATGTAAAATACTGTTTGACGATTTCTTTGCAGCCTCTCGAGTGGAAAATTTGAGATGCAGAGGAGAAACAGTAGCTAAGGATATCAGTGAAGCCATGAAGGTAAAAGCTATATGCTAAAAAATTATAAAATAAACAAAATCTGTAGCTAGATATTTGCTTTTAGCAGCCATTTGTTTTTTAGTCTGTTGTAATAGGAATTCTTAGTAGTTTTTAAAATAGGTTATTAATGACTTAATTAAGCAACAGTGATATTCAGAATAACTACCATTTATTAGATACCTACTGTGTGCCAGTATTGTACCTGGCTTCTCTAAAAGTTGGTTATATTTTTGAGTTCTGGAGTTATTTTTGAGTTCTGGAATTGGCAGTCCAACAAACAGTTTTGAATAATAATATCAGCTAATATTTAGTGAGCATTTAGCACGGATCAGTACCATCTAACTGCTTTCAATATATTATATTACTTCATTCTTCTAATAACCCTATGAGATAGGTACCACTATTTCCCTATTTTACAGCTGAAGAAACTAAGGCACAGAGAGGCTAACTAGATTGCCCAAATAAGTAACTCAGCCAGGATTTAAACTCTGGTTATTTGACTCCAGAGCTTATACTGTTACCCACTATAATATATAGCATATCAAATTGGAATCTTAATATCTTCTATACTAATAAAAGAATAATATGCTAGTTAGACCAGGCATCTTCTGAATATCCTTCCAGACAAAGCCACAGTGGCAGGGGCCAAGGCAAAGGTGGTTAGGGGTGATCAGGCCAGGAGAGGGGAGCAGTTGGGGGCAATCAGGTTGTCAGGGGGAGCAGTTAGGTGGTGATCAGGCTGGCAGGGAAGGGCAGTTAGAGGCGATCAGGTCGGCAGGCGAGGGCAGTTAGGGGTGATCAGGCAGGCAGAGAGGTGAGTGGTTAGGCACCAGCAGTCCTGGATTGTGAGAGGGATGTCTTGGATTGAAGAGGATGCAGGCCGGGCTGAGGGACCCCCCTACACCCATGTAAAAATTTTGTGCACCAGGCCTAATATAAGCCTAAGCAATTGTTACAGCAGAACTGCCAAAACAATGGGTCGCATTGATGGGCGCTGACCACCAAGGCAGACACTCATTGCAGGAGCTGCCCCTGGTGGGCAGTGTGCTCCAACAGGGGGAGTGCTGCTCAGCCAGAAACCGGGCTCACTACTGGTGAGTGCAGCAGTGGTGGCAGGAGCCTCTCCTACCTCCCCAGCAGCACTAAGGAGTAGTGAGCAGGCAGGTGGTAAGGAGCAAGGATTCCCGGATTGTGAGAGGGATGTCCGACCGCCAGCTGGCAGGTGGACATCCCCTGAGGGGTCCCGGACTGCAAAAAGGTACAGGCCAAGCTGAAGGCTCCCACCTTCTCCCGCCCGCCTTCCAGTGCATGAATTTTGTGCACTGGACCTCTAGTTAATATAATAAAACTGTTTATATTTTTGGCATTTTATAGAAACAGGAAAACATTTTTTATTTCTAGTATATGAAAATAACTTTAAACTTCATAATATCCCGTTCTTAAAATTTCTGTAACATTCCTTTGTAGTTTGTATTGGTTCCATGACTTTCAGGTACACATGATCAAGAGTTTACAAATAGTGGTGGGCAGGCTAAAAGCCAGCCTACCACCTGGTTTTGTGAAGAAAACTTCATTGGATTCAGCTGTGTCCATTCATTTACTTACTGTCTATTGTCTATGGCTTCTTTACATTACAATGAAAGAATTGAATAATTGTGACAAGATATAAGGCCTAAGAGCCTAAAATATTTACTATATGGTCCTTAAAAGGACAAATGTGCTGATCCTTTCTCCTGATTATTAAGATTTCTAAAATACACTAAAATGTGGAATTTCAGACATTTGGTCCTTATCTTTGAAATTGTTACCTCCTGCTTTATTTTACTACTAGGCATTTATAGGAATAAAATATATCTTTTTAGTCTTAGCTTTTAGTTAAAATTCCTCGGTTAAAACTGGTATTTGAAGGTAAGTTTCATGTAACCCCAGAATTTAGGTCTTAACAAAAGCCTGGACACAAGGAATTAAATTCTAGAGTGTTGTATCTGTCCCTGTGTGTTTGTTTCAACCTGATATTAATTTTGAGTATTATTATTTGTTTACTTTTTTAAGTCCTTACCTGCATTAATTGAACAAGGAGATGGATTTTTCCAAGTTTTAAAGATGCAGCCTGTTATCCAACTCCAGAGAATCCACCAAGAAGTTTTTTCCAGTTGTTATAGGGAGCCTGATGTTAAACCTGAGAGCTTTATAACACAAATAGAAATCACACCAATAGAGACTTCTACCAGCAAAACCTCTAATGTGGTACTAAAAAGAAAGCAAACTAAAGACTGCGCCCAGAGAAAATGGTATCCATTGCGGCCAAAGAGAATTAATCTTGATACGTAAGCTACTTTTGTTTATCTCGGGAGTTGAAATTAGGCACTGTCAACATTAGATTAAAGTCTGATGCCTAGACAGAACTTCATTTAAAATAACAAGTAACTCTTTAGTGATTTCTTTATACAGATGTAATAACTCTGTTCTGGGGTATGATGTAATATTGTATTTCCTCAATGTTTCGTTTATAGTCGATGAAAAGCATAGTTTTAAAATGTTGGCACAAAGCCCATCAATGTGGGTATAAACAGTACAGTCTTTTACTGTCCTTAAATGCCATCAACTCTTGGCTGCTTTACAGCTTTTATGGATTTTTATGAGTAACATTTTGTCAGTTTTCTAGATCTGCTTTCTTTAAAAAAGAGCTGTGCAACAGTTGTCTTCATTTAAGTGCTGAGAGGAATCACCAGTTCTGCACAGGAACACATGGAGAGGGTGTGTGTGTGTGTGTGTGTTTTGTTTTCAGTGTCATTTGTTTTATCAAATCAATGTGCAAATTAAAGACTAGCTTTGACTGTCACCCTAGTTCAGCTAATTTAGGTCTATGAGTTTAATTGTAGGAAGTTTTGTTTTTATTTTGTGTTATAAGACAAGACAGCTATTATTTGTGCAAGAATTTCTTCCAATATTTCTTGCCCACACTATTTTCCATGGATCTTTTAATTTTTAGGCATAATTTGACTTGTGAATAATATTTTTAAAGGATTTCTCATTATTTCTTTGTATATGACTCCAGTTCAAAAATATACATCAGAGTAATACATTAAGAAATGGTCATGTGGAATAAATAGAGATGCAATCATACTGAACTATTTTATATTTAAGGATGTTTATATATCGAGGATATAATCATTGGTAGAAGTCTGGAAAAGCTATATTGCCCATACTTGGAATATTTAACTATAGTACCTTATAGCTCCTGCTGTCTTTTACTCACATTAACACAATGTAGGCAGGGCCATCTAACTTGCCAACTGTTTCCCCTTTTGATGATTGTACCTTCATTCATTTGCAAAGGAATTTATTAATCATGAGGTTGGAAATCTATACTTGTGTTTATTACATGTTAATGATCATAAATGTCAAAATGTGACAGAAAGTCTGTCTCAATTAAGAAACTTACATAGCCACTTTATAGTATTCTGTATTTTAATGTTACAATTTGAGATATGTACATTTGTATAAAGCATTTTGTTTTTTTCATTAAAATGTGCAATGACTAAAATCTTTATACTGTGTTTTTTTAAGAGTTGTCTTAGGCATTTTTGAACTCAGCTTTACCTTGCATTTCAGAACATACTAAATTTATTTTTAAATTGAGGCTACAGAATATTGCTATTCTCAGGCAGTGTTTTTTTATAGTATATAATTCTGTACGAATTATTGTACTCCAAAAGCCTGCAAGCAAAAGAATTTTTAATTCTCCTAGATTAGATAATTGCATTATGATTATAAAAGAAAATGTTTCTCTTTTAAAAATGATACATATTGAGATATATATTGTTTAGTGAGCTTGATGTCTTGGACTTGCTCTGAAATATGTTAGCAAAGGGAGAAGGAAAAGGAATAGCTTAAGCAAATATGGTAAAAATCTTGATAATGTTTAATCTGTGTGATAAATATATTCTGTTGTATTTGTTTGGAAATTTTTATAATTAAAAATAATTTTGTTCTATTTTAATTTTTTTGTTAATTCTCACCTGAAGATATTTTTTTCCATTGTTTTTTTTTGTTGTTATTGTTTGTTTTTTGTTTTTTGGGTTTTTTTTAGAGAGTGGAAGAGAGCAGGGGGAGAAGAGAGAGAGAAAGAGAAAGAAGGAAAATATCAATGCGAGAGAGACACATCAATTGGTTACTTCCCACACACGCCCTGACTGAGGCTGAGATCAAACCTACAACCCAGGTATGTGCCTTTGGCTGAGAATCGAACTTGAGAACCTTTGATTCACAGCCTGATGCTCTAACCACTTAGAAACACTAGCCAGTGCAAGTTCTATATTAAAACCCCCAGACAGACAGCTGAAACTTGAAGTCCCTCAGCAAGTCCAAAGTTTCACTCCATAGTTAGAGCAGTCTGTATTCAGGTGTCCAAAGAAATGAATCAAATTAAAAAAAAAAAAAAATCTGGCATTTATTCTTTGCAGTAAAGCAGAAAGCTGTATAAGAAAAATGTAATCATAGTTACAGATCCACCTCAGTGAACAAGCCTATCTGATAAAAGAGTAATATGCAAATTGACCATACCTCCACTACACCCACAGGCCAATCAGAGTGAGTATGCAAATTAACCCAACCAAGATGACTATGGCCACAGAGAGAGCAGGAGGGAGGCTTTGGTTGTCCCTAGTGATGGAGGAAACCAAGCTTTCTGCACACCCTGGCCTTAGCTTAAGGCAACAAAGTTTCAATGGCTCTGTAAGCAGAAGGCTTGGCTCCCTCCAGGCTACAAAGTTTCAATTGTAGAATCTGATAGATAAATCTCAGATACCAGGGCCTCCACTTGGGTCACCAGAGGGTGCGGCCGGCCTGCAAACCCCCAGGCCCCTCGCCCAGGCCTCCCCAATCTCCAAGGGAACTCCCACCCTGATTCAGGACACCCTTTAGGGAAAACCAGCTGGCCCCCACCCATGCACCAGGCCTCTATCCTATCTAATAAAAGAATAATATGCAGATTGACCAAAATCACTCCAACACACAAGATGGCTGCTCCATGTGGTCAAAGATCCTGCCCCCGTGTGGATACAAGATTGCTGCCATAAGAAGGCCAGCAGGGAAGCCATTGGCAGGGACCGGGCCTGCAAGGGAGGGAAGTTGGGGGTGACCGGGCCTGCAGGAAAGGACAGTTGAGGGGGACCCAGGCCTGCAGAGGAGGGCACTTAGGGGTGACCAGGCCCATAGGGGAGGGCAGTTAGGGGCAAACAGGCATCAATCAGGCTGACAGGGGAGTGGTTAGGGGGTGATCAGGCTGGCAGGCAGAAGCGGTTAGCAGCAACCAGGAAGGCAGGCAGGTGAGCAGTTGGGAGCCAGCAGTCCTGGATTGTGAGAGGGATGTCCGACTACCCTCAAGGGGTCCCATATTGGAGAGGGAGCAGGCTGTGGTGAAGGACACCCACACACACACATGAATTTCGTGCACTGGGCCTCTAATCTTTATATAAACATAATAATGAACATCCCAAATGTGAATTCAATAGGAAATTGGGACAGTTATATTGGGAAGGTCAGAGGATTGGTTATTAAAGATGAATGCAGCACAGGCACTGGGCAGTCAGAATGGGTAGTGGTCCAAGCACTGGAGCAGGGTTCTGGAGGGCCCCTTAGCTGCTGGGTCCTGGGGAAGGCCAGCGTGTGCCAGCACAGGAACTGGAGCAGGCAAGTCAGCAAGGAAAAGGCACTGAGGAAGCTTCTGCCCTGACTAGCACCGAAGTTAATTTTGCTGTGGTAATGTCTGACCTTCTGGATATCAGCAATGAAATGGGAATGTTTGGGAATGAAATGTTCATCACAATAGGACATCGGTGCCTATCTCTAAAATAGGTAAATCAAGAGATAGGACCATTTGGATATTATTCTGGTTAGGAGAAAAACAGCTGAGAGTGGAAAGTAGTTAACTTTGTGAATGAACCTAGGGAAGGGAAGTAAGCCAAGGAACTGATTTTTTGTGGTTGAACTGAGCCTTATATATTTTTATTCTTTTAATCATGTGCATAAAATACTTGCATAAAAATAAATTTGATTTTTAAATGATTTTAAAACAAATGCAAGTGAGTATAAATTGTCAATGATATGACACTACCTTTGTATCATTGAGAATTAAGACATAAATTATATGCCATAGCCTTCCATTATCTCAGGATATTTCAGATAAGACTTGTTGTGTCTGTTTTTAGCTGAGACATTTAGTTTGGGTTTCTTTGGAGTTCTTCCCCCAGCCTCCCCAATTATTTGTTTTGCAAGTAGATTCTATTATCAAGCTTCTGTGTACATAAATAAAGGAAAAGTAGTTATAAAGCAGTGGTCGCCAACCAGTGGTCCACAGACCACTGGTGGTCCGTGAGGTCCAAAAGGTTGGCAAACCACTGAAGGAATTGTGGGGATTTTATATGAGAGGACTTGGGAAAATCAATATTTTATTTATTTGAAGCTTCAGGGTCCTCTTTGCTGTATCTCTACATTGCTTGTACCCTGAGGGCCCTTTGCTAATATTAGTTGAATGAATGAATGATTTTATATTGCAAATTTCTAACATCACTTTCCCCCAAGTCACAATCTCAGGCATAAATTACTTGTGGCATTCATATTCATGATTTTTTAAAATTTTTATTGATTTCAAAGAGAAAATCAATAAAAGGAGAGAGAGAGAGAAACATTAATGATGAGAGAGAATTATTGATTGACTGCCTCCTGCACTCCCCCCACTGGGGATGAAGCCTGCAACCCGGCATGTGCCTAACCGAGAATTGAACTGTGACCTCCAGGTTTATAGGTTGACACTCCACCACTGATCCACGCTGGCTGGGCCATATTCATTATTAATTCAGCCTAGAAGATGGGCTTGCTTTTGCAGAGGGTGGGGTGGAAGTGGAGTTTAAAGGACTGAGGACAAATCACTAGGAAAACTGAATTAGAAATCTCATTTTCTGGCTATTAGAGTTTGAAGCCTAGTCCCCAGATCCCTGCCTGATCAGAGAAGAGGGTGGTATTCACACCCCTCAGACTGACTGATGCTAGAGATATATCTGCCTCTGGCCCTCTTTCCTTTGGCTGCATTTCCTTGACTTCTGGGTCGTCTGGGGGAACCAGGGAAGACCTGGCTCCTCGGGGTCTCCTGCTGCAGCTCATGTTTATACCTGTGAAGGGTCAGGCCGCCTAGCATCACCTCAACTAGCCCCATTCAGAGAATGGCTCCCATGCTCCTGGGCTCAAATGGATTTCAGGGCCTCCCTTGCCCATGTGTGTCGCTCTGTGGCCACTTCCTCTGCCATGTTGGCACTGGAGTTTTCTGTCCATTTCTGCCTCTCATTCATCTGATGGAACATGCCCCTATTCACTAGTCCCTAGACTGGAGCGTTTCGTTCTTGTTACTTCAAACTCTTCTGAGGTTTAGTTCTTCAACACAGCCAATGGTGGCCCTTTCAGGATCCTAGCTGCCTGAGTCACTCCAACAGCCCCTCAGCATCCCTCCCTCCCCCACCTGTGTCCTTTGGAGCACCAGCTGGTGTAGTGGCTCTTTCCAAGATAAGAGCCCCCTCGTTCCTTTATTCCTACTTTTGAAGCTCCTTTTCTTTCGAGCGATTTTGCAGTTGAGCATCACCACCAGAAGACCAGGTAGGAAAGTAAGAGGGGACACTGTGACCTGCATATATTGCTTTATTTCCTTCCCTGTTAGAAATTTTTTTTGGTAGGGAAAAAGGTTCAAGTAAATGTGGGTATGCATTCTCTCTGATCTCTATGTATGCCATATCTACCCAGCTCTGTTCCTGTGGTAGTGTAGAAATTAGGGGATGACTGAAAGAGAAGAAAAAAAAAAAGGAGGGAAAGAAACTAGGGGATAGCAGTGACAGAATAACAACATGTGGCCAATTTGTAGGGCACCTCTGCTCCAGGTCCCACACATCTCAGCTTCAGAGCCTTGTGATCTTCCTAGTCACATACCAAACAGTATTTTAAAATCATTTTTTATAATCACTGTAAATATTTCTCTCTTGTCTGCATCCAGCACAGCTAGAGAGCGGTTCAGTTCCTGATAGGGGCGGCTGGGGTTGAGAAAATGAAAGAAAAAGACAGACACAGATAGAAGTAAAAAGCTGGGACCAGATGGGACCACTGCCCTCTTCTGATGGAGAGTGACCCAGAGCCCATACTGCATTTTTATTTTATGCCCCAAATACCAGGAAGTTTTACTAAAAGTCAGGACAAAGGAGATTATTTGCGTTCTTGGGTAGGCCCAAATCATATTCATTCCTGGTGCTTGGCTGGATGTACATAAAAAAAAGTCACTCCCCACACCTGGGCAGAAATGAAGGTATTTCCAGCTATGCGGCTTTGCCTACCGCCCTGGATTCAGCTGATAATTTAAAGAAGTGCCCATGTGCCTTCCCAGAGGCTCTCTACAAATCACACCTTTGATTCTACAAATGCTCAATGAATCGAAATATGTAGTGTGTTAAGGAGTATGGATACTCTTGAGTGAACCAAAGCATAGACCCTGCCCACCAGCATCGGCCATTGATCACAAGAGACATCGATGGCACCTGGGAATCCAGTGCGTGACAGTGAGAGGGGTGGGAGGGAAAGGCCCAGGACTGGAGAGGAAGGGGGAGGGGGAATCCATACTGCTGCTAGGGTTCCAGGCACCCAAAGGGAAGAAAAGAGTGAAACTCATGGGTTTTCAGACTTCTGTGGAATTAGTTGTTTGCAAGAAATAGTTTTGCCAGGTTTCAGAAACTGATGGAACACTAAGACTAAGAAATTCCTGTAATTTACTGGCAAATCTTAATACTTCCTTGCAATTTCTCTTTGGTATAAGCCCAACCCAATTAATTCTTTTAAAGGAGATTTGACAGATGAGAAATACTGCTAACTAAAATGAATCTTCATGTCTCACACTCACAGGGGACAAAAGTTCAAAAACATAAATAAGTGTTGCATTCTCTCTGCCTGGGTGATGGACTCTGTGACCCCAGCCCTAACCTCTAGCACTTCCAGACTTGCCCTTCCTGAAACACCATACTTACTTTGCTAAGGACTCTGCCCATCTCCCCTCCTCCCTGCTGTTATCTAAGTCAGAGAAGAAGAAAACAGGAGGGAAGAGCTGAGATGTGTCAAAGAGACCATGATCAAGTTCATGTTGTCTGTGAAGGTATTACACTCTGGAGAGGTTGTCAAACGATATATATGAGGTGCAGATAAGCCTGTGGTTCCCTTCACTAGATAAGATATTACATGAGAGCCTCAGAATTCTCAGAAACCATTGTGTGTTTCTCCCCCTAGAAAACTTATTTCATATCTCCCTACAAGTGTAATTTGAAAAAAATATCTGAAACAAATGCATTATGTCAGATTTGTTCTACCTACATGAGATCACAATTTATAACATTGCAGCAAAATTGGGTGAAAGGCCATTAATTGCATGAATTATAGAATTGTTTAAAGCAGCATATTTTTTAAAACAAGCATATGAAATATTTATAATAGCCCCAGAATTTACGAAAATATTTTCCTATAAATGTTTGAATACAATCTTATTATTTGCTGAAGGTAACAGGAATAAAATACTAATAATTACCATGTGTTGAGTACTTCCTACGGGCCAGGAACATGCTAAGAGCGTACACGCCCTGACACCTTCCCAAAGGTCTGCAGACCATACTCAATCTGCAGGTGAGGGGATGGAATTCCACCCCGCCTCCAGTTTCTCCCTATGCTACGCAGTGAAGGCCCTTTGCTGTGTGTGCTGGATGTCCTCACCATTACATCACAGCTACCAAGTAAGAAGTCCAGCAGCTCACCTGGAGAAATCCTGGGGAGAGGCCCTGAGACTACAGGGAAAGAGAGAGGCTCAGCCATCCCAAGTCCCAGCTGAACCCAGCCTCCTGCCAACCACCAGCAAGACCAGCAGAATAACCACCAGCTGAGCCCAGCTCAGATCACAGAACTTGGGTATTGTTTTAAACTAAGAACGTGTTATAGGCTGGCTTTTCAAAAGGCCTGTTAGTACCACGACTCTGCTTGATTATTATATTTCTAAGTATTTGGTTTATCAAAGTATCATGAAGCCACTTTGGAAGATCATATACTCTTGCTCTCAGGAATTATAGTTCGTTTGTTTTGGTATCAATTTTTGTGTATCAAATCATTCCATAAATATAGCTCAGGGCTGCCCAAACCACAAAAGCAGAAAACTTGCAGATCTTCTTGGGCTTATGCTTGGGCACATGACTTTATATTCTATTAATTAAAGCAAGTCACAGGCCAGCTCAGATTTAAAAAATGAAAAGGGAACCTTCTGAATGGAGGACATATTTGCTAATGATATATCTGAAAAGGAGTTAAATTTCCAAAATATATAAAGAACTTAACTCATCACCAAGAAGACAACCCAGCCAAGACCGGTTTGGCTCAGTGGAGCATCGGCTTGTGGACTGAAAGGTCCCGGTTTCGATTCCTGTTGGGGGCATGTACCTTGCTTGCGGGCACATCTCCACAGTGGGGCGTGCAGGAGGCGGCTGATCGATGTCTCTCTCTCATCGATGTTTCTGACTTTCTATCTCCCTCCCTTCCTCTCTGTAAAAAATCAATAAAATATATTTAAAAAAAAAAGACAACCCAATTAAAAACTGGGCAAAGGATGTTAGTAGGCAGGTCTCCAAAGAAGACATCTGGATGAACAATAGATGTGAAAAAATGCTCAATGTCACTAATCATTTGAGAGATATCACTCCTGTCTGAATGGCTACTACCGATAAATAAGTGTTGATGAGGATGTGGAGAAAAGGGAACCCTCACACACTGTTGGTGGAAATGCAGACTGGTGGAAAACTCAAAAAAATTAAAAAATACCTTTTGATAGAGTGAACCCACTTCTGGGAATGTATAAAAAAAATCTGAAACACTAATTCAAAAGAATATTTGCACCCTGTGTTAGCAGTGTTATTTACAATAGCCATAATCTAGAAACAGTAGATAAATAGATAAAAAAGATGTGGTATGGCCCAGCCAGCATGGCTCAGTGGTTGAGCATTGATCTATGAATCACGGCACACTGCAGATGATGTTTTGTTGAGTTGTACACTTGAAACCTGTATCGTTTTGTGAACCAATGTCACCCCAATAAATTCAATTTAAAAAATGGTGGAAGTGGTAGCTATACAAGAGTGTGAAAGCTGGCAGAGGAGCATGGTTCCTTTAGGATTTAGGACCATCAAATTACTGGACCACCACAATAGTCTTAACTTTCAATGGGCCAAAACCGGTTTGGCTCAGTGGATAGAGTGTTGGCCTGTGGATTGAAGGGTCCTAGGTTCATTCCGGTCAAGGGCATGTACCTTAATTGCAGGCACATCCCCAGTAGGGGGTGTGCAGGAGGCAGCTGATAGATATTTCTCTCTCATTGATGTTTCCAACTCTATCCCTTTCCCTTCCTCTCTGTAAAAAATCAATAAAATATATTTAAAAACAAAAAACTTTCAATGGGCCTGGCTGGAGTTGCTCAGTGGTTGACCTCCCGTGTACCAAGAGGTCACAGTTCAATTCCTAGTCAGGGCACATGCCAGGTTACGGGCTCGATCCCCAGTGTGAGGCGTGCAGGAAGCAGCCAGTCGATTCTCCCTCATCATTGATGTTTGTATTTCTCTCTCCCTCTCCATTCCTCTCTGAAATCAATATATATATGTTAAATTTTCAATGGGCACCACATCCTCCATATCTAACACAATGCTTAGCTTGTAGTAAGTTCTCAGTAAATACGTGTTGGTAACTACTACTAAAGCATTTGGCTAATGCTGCACCTATAAGCAGCACCACTGGAAATGTAGAACTTCAGGTTCTTAGCAACCACCTGCAGAGCCACATGTACAGCAGCAACACTAGTTGGCTGCTCTGATGTGATGCGGTCATTTGCACATCAGTGAGATACCATGGGACTTCTGGAAAGGCATCACCTATTGTTATGTCCTTCCTGAGAATCTGTTTTAAACATATTCAACAATAAATAAATGCAGCGTTTGCATTCTGTGGAAACAAAGGGGAAGTTCTTGGAGAGTGGTTAGTGTGGAAGGAGGGCAGAGGGTTTCATTGTTCTAGTCAGGGGAGATTTCCTGGAAGAGGTGGTTTCAGGCACCCTTTGAATGATAGGAGAAGTGATTTGACCTTAAGAAAAAAAAAAAATCCAAGCCACAAGAGTGAGATGAATGAAAGAGATGGTGAATGTTTGCAAAGAATGGAGGGCCAATTAGGGAAGGTGTTTGGCAGAATAGGCGGTTTCTGCAAAAGCTTGCCACTGCCTGAACGCTTCTACCAAAGTTGACCATTTAGGGAGCCTGAGTGCACTGTCTCGCCCCTGCTCTGGCTCCTCCTCTCCGCGCCCCCCCCCCCTCCGTCCCCCGCCCCCGACTCTGCTTCCCAGCTACTTCTAGAGGGGGTTAGCTGGAAGCATAGGACCAATGTGGCTGTGTCTCTCAGGTTTCCGGGTACCAGAGTGCAGTGATGCACACCTTGAACACGGTGTTTAAAAAGTGGCTGCCTTAGAAAGAAACAAGGAAACCGGGAGGAGACAACCTGGGCAAGCCCCAACTACCTAGAGCCCCATTCTTCACTGAGGAAGCAGCCCCTATGAAGCCAGAGCTCCTTGAAACATAATCCCCTGCGCATTCCTCTGCCAGGAAGCACATTACAAGGGCAATGTGGGGTCGCTCAGACCGTTCTTTGTAACCATCCCCTTTGCATGCACGTGGGAGAGGTGAGTAGGAAGTGGGCAGGGGGCCTGTATTTTCCCTGCTTGACCCACCACCAATGAGTAACCAGCAAATTCCTGGAACTCCTTTACTGTTCGTGACGTGGCTTTTATTAGGAACCACCCTCTTGAGTCACACAGCCAGTAAACTTATTAAATATTTAGCACATGTAGACTTGTATCCAGGCCCATAAGTCACAAGTGGAAGGAAGCCCCCAAAGCCATGTGACCCAGCTCCAGGAATGAGAATGCCAAATTACCAAGTGGACTGGCTGTTACGGAAAAATATGCCTTGCTCTCGGCCTCTTAGAAGGTCCCAGGGAATATCTCCAAGTGATAAAATATTTGGAAAGTGAGATTCAAATGCCAAGGAGAGAACACCCAGTTGATTCACACAAGAGGAGAGCAGGTTTTAGGTGCAGTGTCAGAGTTCTGTGGAAGCATTTGGGCCAACACCTCTGCCTCTGCTGGGGACAGAACGAGAAGAAGTGGGTTTGAAGAATGGCATGTGGAACTGAAAATAAACAAACTGCTGACCATCAGCACTTTAAAGTCCTGGATCACCAAGGGAGGTGGGTGGTACAGACTCCTCATTAAAAAAAAAAAAAAAAATCCAGCCCAAACCGGTTTGGCTCAGTGAGTAGAGCTTCAGCCTGCAGACTGAAAGGTCCCAGGTTCGATTCTGGTCAAGGGCATGTACCTTGGTTGCGGGCACATCCCCAGTAGGAGGTGTGCAAGAGGCATCGATGTTTCTAACTCTCTATCCCTCTCTCTTGCTCTCTGTGAAAAATCAATAAAAGGTATTAAAAAAAAAAATCCAGCAGGAATAGTTTTGCCTAAACATGAACCCAAAGGGATCTAGAACAATCTCTCAGGGATTCCTCTAATATCAGCAGGTGTTGCTAGGTGAAGGAAATATAAGTGGTAATACCAATTTATTTTAACTACTTTTTAATTAAATATAATAGTTTATTATTCATTATTAAGAATGTTATTTGAATTTTTCTATAATAACTTTCATTTTATGATTAGATGAAAATCTTTATTTTTACATTTTTTTTAGCCTTCTGTGACTAAAAATATGTAGTTCCATTTTTTTCCCTTTTAATTTAATTTATTGGAGTGACTCTGATTAACAAAATTATACAGGTTTCAGGTGCACAATTCCACCATACATCATCTGTACACTCTATTGTGTGTTCACCACCCCAAGTCAAATCTCCTTCCATCATCACAGATACCCTTTCAGGTTTTTTTTGTTTTTTGTTTTTTAATATATTTTATTGATTTTTTACAGAGAGGAAGGGAGAGGGACAGAAAGTCAGAAACATTGATGAGAGAGAGACATTGATCAGCTGCCTCCTGCACGCCCCACACTGGAGATGTGCCCGCAACCAAGGTACATGCCCCTGACTGGAATCAAACCTGGGACCCCTCAGGCGGACGCTCTATCCACTGAGCCAAACCAGTCTTGGCTTTTTTTTTTTTTTTAACCCTTCAGGTTTTTGTGGTGTGTGTGTTTTTTTAACATCTAATCACCTTTATTTATTTTTTGTTTGCTTGTTTTTGTTAATCCTCACCTAGGATGTTTTTCCATTGATTTTTAGAGAGAATGGAAGAGATGGGGAAAGACAGAAACATCGATGTGGGAGAAACACATCAATTGGTTGCCTCCTGCAGGACTCTGACCAGGGCCCCGGGCCAGGGAGGCACCTGCAACCAAGATATATTCCCTTGACCGGAATCGAACCTGGGACATTTTGTTCCGCAGGCTGATGCTCTATCCACTGAGCCAAACCGGGTAGGGCCCCTTCAGTTCTTTATGAAGACTGGAATTGCCTGGTATATAAAATTGTATTCATATGAGACATAAAAATTCATAGCTTCTTTTGTATAGATAGGTTGTGTGAAATTTGCCTGGAATTTACTTTAAAAAATAGCATAGGGCATTATCTAGACTTGTTCTTGTGAAGTCCTTTTCATTATACAGCCTACTGAACCTGTTACCTGGCTTGAAGAAACAAAACCCAAACCTCAGGGGAATGTTGCCCACTTCCACGCACCATAACACAAGTCACATTTTAAAATTACATTTTTACTATTAAGAGTTCATTTCCCACAATCAGCTGACATGTATATAGAAATCACTCTAAGCATGAGCCTACCAACATTCTAAATAATTCATTCTCCTAAATTTGTTGCATAGGTGATATTTCTGCTTAACTAATTGGGGTTTGCGGAATATGCCACCTTCGGTGAAGGTTGTTTGAGATGGAATTTTAATAATGTTCACTGTATGAGCTAGACTATGAGTGAAGGAGAGGTACTTTGCCTACCAGCCAGGAAGCAATCCTGGTCTGGATTACTGACCGCAGGCCAGCCAGTAGTTTCCCAGATGTGTGTCTCAGTACCCAAGCCATGCAGATCATGTAACAGATGTTAGAGGACAATGGAAAGAGGCACTTCCAGTTGGAAGGATCAAGAAAGTTTCCATAGAGGGAGCATGTGAGCCACATTTAAAGCATTAGTAGGACTTTGGTTGACAAAGAACATTCTGCACAGAGGGAATGGTATGTGCAAAAGTGGGGAGGCAAGGACCAATTTAGCTAGGGGATGACATAGCTGGATTAGTTAAATCAGAAGTGCATCATACGGGCTTTAAATGGTAGGCTAAGGCTTAGGACTGTATTAACGAGGAGTCACGGGAGGTTTTTGACCAAAGTATGTATCTAATTGCTGTGGCAATGTGCCGGGTGGAGATACACAAGGAGAATTATGCTGAGAATTATGAATAGAGAGGGCAAGAATATGTCTGCATAATTCTCCGCTGCATCAGCAGGAGTCACTACATATGTAAAAATAAAACAAATAAATAGAAAACAAAGAGAAAAAAGCAATAAGTTTGCATAATTGGCAAAGTGTCAATGACATGTTTTTAAAAGTATAATTAAGGCCCTAACCGGGATAGAGCTTCGCCCTGCGGACTGAAAGGTCTCAGGTTAGATTCTGGTCAAGGGCATGTGTCTTGGTTGCAGGCACATCCCCAGTGGGAGGTGTGCAGGAAGCAGCTGATGGCTGTTTCTAACTCTCTACCTCTCTCCCTTCCTCTCTGTAAAAAATCAATAAAATATATATATTTTAAAAAAGTGTAATTAAGGAGGAAGGAAAATATTTAATTTGACTCTCAATCTTACTAGAATTCAGGGAAATGCAACTCGACCACAATAAGAAAATTTTCCACTTACCAGACAGGCAAAAATTAAGGTATCTGAGATCAGATATCAGCAAGGCTATAAAACTCAACATAGATAAATATTTATAGAACACTCCTCCCAACAACAGCAGAATACTCATTCATTTTAAATGCCCATGAAACATTTAGCAATATAGATATATCCTGGGCTATAAAACAAACTTCAACAAATTAAAAAGAATTAGAATTATACAGAGTATATTCTCTGACCACATTGAAATCAATAATAGGAAAATCTTCAAACACTTGGACTAAACACTCTTCTAAATAATTCATGAGTCAAATAGGGAATTTCAAGGGAGATGGAAAAAAAATGCCTTGAATTGAATGGAAGTGAAAAGACCTCATGAAGTCAAAAAGAGCAAAATAAGTCCAAAGCAAGGAAAAAAGGGGAATAATAAATGCTTTTTAAAATGTATTTTTATTGATTTCAGAGGGAAAAGGAGAGGGAGAAAAAGGGAGAAACATTATGATGAGAGAGAATCATTGATTGGCTATTTCCTGCATGCCCCCCACTGGGGACCAAGCCCACAACCCAGGCATGTGCCCTTGACCAGAATTGAACCCAGACCTTTCAGTTCACAGGCTGGTGCTCTACCCACTGAGCCAAACTAGCTAGGACTTACTTCATAATTTTAAAATTCTCAAAAAAGAAATTTCCAGATCCAGATGATTTCACAGAATAATTCTACTAAATGTTTAAAGCAGATTTACTCCAGTTCTATGTGATCCCTTCCAGAAAACAGAACAACAGACATTTCCCATTTCATTTTATGAAGCTGGTATTACACTGATACCACAACCAGACAAATTCAATACAAAATAAAGAAAAATACAGAGCAATATCCTTTATAGAAAAAAAAAACCTAGCAAAATATTAGCAAATAGAACTCAACAATATAGAAAAATAATTGTACATCATGACCAAATAGAATTTATTCCAAGGATAAAATAAGGTTTAATAATTGAAAGTCAGTCAATATAACCCACCACATTAATAGACTAAAAAAAGAAAAATCACACTATCATATCCATTGATGCAGAAAATGTATTTCATAAAATTCAATAATAATTCATGGTAAAAACTCCCAGAAAAATAGGAATAAAGGGGAAACTTCCTCAATTTGATAAAAAGCCTATACATGCGTGTGTGTGCGCGCATGCACACACACACAACTACAGCTAACATATTTAATTATAAAAGACTGAATGTGTCGCCTCAAAACACAAGGCAAGAAGGTTTGTTCTCACAGCTCTTATTCAATATAGTGCTGGAAATTCTAGTCAGTGCCAGAAAGAAAATGAGAAAGGACTATATGAAACTGTTCTTATTTGCAGATGACATGATTATCCACATAGGAAATCCCAAAGAATCTACCAAAAATTCCTCAAACTAATATATGAGTTCAGCAAATCACAGGACACAAATAAGCCTACAAAAGTCAAATGAACACATGGACACCAACATCATGCTAAGCGAAATAAGCCAGTCGGAGAAAGATAAATATCACATGATCTCACTCATATGTGGGATATAATGATCAACATAAACTGATGAACAAAAATAGATCCAGAGACAAGGAGGGGGGTGGTGGTGGTGGGGGAATAGAAATCAATCAAAGGACTTGTATGCATCCATATTAGGGCTTTAAATGGTAGGCTAAGGCTTAGGACTGTATTAACGAGGAGTCACGGAGGAGTCATGGACACAGACACTGGGGCAGTGAGGGCTTGCCCTCAGGGGTGGGAATGGCGGGGCGGGGTGGAGGCGGGGTGGGAGGGAGGAAGGGAGAGGGTTAATGGGGGAGGGGAAGGAGACATATGTAAGACTTTAAACAATAAAAATATATATTACAAAAATACAATACTATTTATAGTCACTAAAAACAAAAAGAGATAGTCTAACAAAACATGTACAGACTTGTATGCTAAAAGGTACAAAATGTGCATGAGAGAAATAAAAATCTAAACTAATGGAGAGACACACTGTGCTCATGGATTGAAAGAGTCAACCTAGCTAGGATGTCAGTTCTCCCCAAAGTTATATATAGGTTTAATGCAACGCCTGCCAAAATCCCAGCAAGATTTCTTTGTGTGTGTGTAGCAATACCATACTCAACAACAGGATATCAAAAAAGTCAATTATAAAATAAAAGATTTCACTGAAGAGCATATATATAGGTGACAAACACATGAAAAGATGTTCGACATCGTTAGCCATTAGGGGAATCAAAATAAAAACCACAATGACATATCATTACACACCTATCAGAATGGCTCAAATAAAATATAGTGACAAAACCAAATGCTGAAGAGCATGCCATGACACGGTATATCACTCATACACTGAGAATTTAAAATGGTTTAGCCACTTTGGAAAACACTTTGGTAATTTCTTTAAAAACTAAACCTTCAACTGCTATATATGACCCAGCAATTGCACTTTTGGGAATTTCCCCAGAGAAATGAAGACTTATGTTCACACGAATGTTTTATTCATAATAGCCAAGAACTGGAAACAACCCGGATGCCCTTCAGTGGGTAAACGGTTAAACCAACTGTGGTACTACCACACCATGGAATACAATTCAGCAACAACAACAAAAACGAGCTATTGATACAGCAACAATCTGGATGAACTTGCAGAGAATTATGCTCATTAAAAGAAAAAAGTCAATCTCAGAAGATTATGTACTGTATGACGGACTACATTTATATGACATTCTTGAAATGACAGAATAATAGAAATGGAAAACAGAATAGTAGTGTCAGGGATTAAGCAGTGGGTGAGCCAAGCACAGGAGAACATGGTTGTGACTCCAAAAGATACTGGCAACAGAGTGATCCTCGTGGTGATGGAAATGTTCTGTATTTTGACTGTATCAATGTCAATATCTGGTTATGATACTGAATTATAAGTTTTGCAAGATACTAACTTCTGGGGGAAATTGGGTAAAGGGCAGATGGGATCTCATTGCAATGTGAATATACAATTATCTAAAATAAAGTTCAATAAAAAAAGCAACAACACCTGAAACTAATATAACGTTGAATGTCAACTGTCATTGAAAATATAAAAATTGAAAAAAAGACAACAAAATGATAAACACAACATTTAAGGTGTGGATGGAATAGGGAGGAGCATACAAGTAAATGAAAGGGCTTGTTAATGTTCTGGTTCTTGGATTAGGGGATGGTTTTAGAGATGTTTGTTATATTACTAATGAGCAAATAAGTAATAAATAATTAAAGGAAGTCCATTTATGAACCAATAATGACAGAGTATAAGGAACTGAGAGTAAAGGTTAATCTAATTTTGTGTACCTCAGGTCTGATGAGCACATTTTAGACCACCTTCTTACTCAAATAGAAGACTTTCTGCCCTACACAAGCCAAGAGCACATTGAAGAGATTTTTTGAAGGAATACCAAAGGAGTGCCTGGGGGAATACCAAAGCTGCTATTCTCCTTCTAAGGAGATTTATAGCCAATCCAGCAGAAGTCACTCATAGTAACTCAGCAGATGTGTGACCAGTGTTGTGAGCCCAGCTCTGGGCCAGACACAACAAGAAGTTAGAGAATCCTCCAAGGAGATTACAAATTAGTTGGAAGTGGTGGTAAGTCCAATAGGAAATGAGAGAAATTATTTTTTAAAGCAAGTCACAAATGACAAATGTCTTTATTTCTTGTTTTAAAGAGAATAACGAGCAATCACTTTGGATAATAGGCTATTAAAATTCCCATGGTATACCACAATTAAGAGCTGCACTGGATACTAGCATTCCACAACTAGTTAAAACACTATTACTATATTAGATGTCTTTCCAGAGAAAACAAAATTGAAGAGGAGAAATGAATTACCTACTTTTCTATGTGTGTATAGTGTGCTACTTGGATTCTTCTGTAAGACATTAATTGTACTCACTTCTGCCTTGATGGTATGTGCTGGACCTTCTAAGGTGCAGCTCTTCTATCCAAATGTCACTGGTCCCAATGTGAATGTTCATTATATATTTAACTTTTACACCTCCATAAGTGCATGCTCTGCCTGAGTCTGAATGCTAACTCTGCCATTTTTCTGGGTAACCTGGGCAAGTTCCTTAAGGTCTTCACACTTCAGTGCCCTCCTTTCTAGTGCTGGTTATTCAGTGAGACCCTGGGTGTGGGAATGGAGACAAAGTGATGAATAAGACATTGACTTTGCCCTCATGGGGTTTCTAATCTTGTAAGGGGGACAGATGTGTAGATGAAAACTAGGCCACTAACATAGATAAGAACTGGATAGACACACCAAACTAATGACCAGAATTGGGAATGAAGATCACTCAATTTATCTGTAATGTTTGCATCCTTTGTCTTTTGTGTAAATGCATCATTAATACTTTTTTCTTTTAAAATACAAATACCTTTAATAGAATTAATATGAACACCCAGTTTAATTCACAATCTTTATCTTTCCTGGAAGAGCCAGGGGGAGAGAAAGGCTGAGGAGTGGCAAGCTTGGATGGAGGAAATGGGATGTGTTTTGAAGTAGGCTGCAGAGCCCAGAGCTCTCGTGTTGCCCATTCCTTGGGGAATCCTGGGCACCAGGGGGACAGCTTAAGGAAGTAGATGTTTCTAGAAGGGAAGTTGCTAAAAACAACCCTTGACGTGTTGTTTTAGGCAGGTCCTCATCTTATATTTATCCATTCCTCTTTTCTTTATCAGAAATCCAACAAATGACCCAAGAAACAAGTTCAATCCTTCTGACCCTGAATTGTAGTCCTAAAATTGCAATCTCAATTGTGTTCCCTAATTAGCTAGTAGGATTTTCATACACTGCTAGCAGGACTATTAATTGCAAGGCCATTTTGCAATGTGTATCAAATACCTTGAAAAAAATATATATTCCTTGAAAATATATATATATACATATATATATATTTATATATATATATATTCCTTGAAAAAAAAATATATTCCTTTTGAATAGCAATTCCACTACTAGGAATTAAACCTAAGGCCACAATCAGACAAGTACAGACATGTAAGGGTACAGTGATTGCTATGGACTGAACTGTGTCCTCTCCCCAAATTTATATGTTGAAACCCTAACCCTAGATGTGAGCGTAGCTGGAGATAGGATCTTTAAGACCTAAAGGCAAATGAGGTCATAAGAATGGGGCCCTAGTCCAATAGAATGGGCCTCATAAGAAGAGAAGATTCTCTCTCTCTCTCTCTCTCTCTCTCTCTCGCTCTCTCGCTCTCTCGCTCTCTCGCTCTCTCGCTCTCTCTCTCTCTCTCTTTCCCCGCCCCCACCACCACATAAGGACACAGTGAGAAGGTGGCTATCACGAGCCAGGAAGAGAGCCTTCACCAGAAACCAAAGTAGTGATCTTGGACTTTCCAGCTTTTAGAACTGTAAGAAATTTCTCACATAAGCTACCACCCAGTTTGTGGCATTTTGTTATGGCAGCCTCTGGTACCAAATACAAGGATATTAGCAATATTGCCTACACATATGAAAAAATTGAGAACAGCAAAGTAATAGACACTTAGATCAGCTATAGTGTAGCTCTACATTGGAATACCATACATATTTTTGAAATATATATACATATATATTTCTTTATTGATTTCAGAGAGGAAAGGGGAAAGAGAGATAGAAACATCAATGATGAGAATCATTGATTGGCTGCCTCCTGCACACCCTTCCCTAGGGATCTAGCCTGCAACTGGGCATATGCCCTTGACCAGAATCAAACCTGGGACCCTTCAGTCTGCAGGCTGATAATGTTCTATCCACTGAGCCAAATTGGCTAGGGCATATTTAAAATGATAATATAGATACATATTTATTGTCATGGAAAGAGTTTTATATGATATTTTAAGTGAAAAGCATGTTAGAGTATGATTTCATGCATATCAACATATAAATGTGTGTATATACTTGCATTAAAAATGTGGGGAAGAAATGTGTATAAGTCAGTGTTCTCCAGAGAAACACAACCAATACAATATCTATCTATCTATCTATCTATCTATCTATCTATCTATCTATTTATTAGAGGTACTGGCTCACATAATTATAAAAGCTGAGGGGTCCCACAATCAGCCATCTGAAAGCTGGTGGTATAATTCCATCTGAGTCCAGAGGCCTGAGAGCCAGGGGCTCCCGTTTTGTTATTTTTGGGCCTTCCAGGAATTGGGTGAGGCCCACTCATGGGGGTGAGGGTTATTTTTTTCCCTCTCTCTACAGAATAAAAGGCTAATCTCTTCCAGAAACATCCTCACAGACACGCCCAGAAATAATGTTTACCAGCTTTCTGGGTGTCCCTTCTCCCAGTGAAGTTCACACATAAAATTAACCATCACAACATGCCAAAATATTAGTAGCTATCTCTGTGTGTGACTGGGTGATGAGTCTTTTTCTTCTGTATGATTTTTAATCAATTCTAGATTTTAATACCACGTATGACTAAGAATCATAAAAATATTAAAGGTTATAGAGCTACCTAGTTGACACATAGGTGCCAGCCAGCTGCTTCCCTTATCACAATGTCACTAACAATTGAACAAGGCTAGAATTAGGAAAGTAATTTTTTCATTAAAAAAAAAAAAGGTGCAACAAATTACAAATTAGAAAAACTGACAACAATAAAAACATCACAAAAATCAAGAAAATACCATATCTATATTAGTTACTTCTATATTTCCTTCTTACACTTTTAAGTTGCATAAGACAATGATTCTGTAATACATTTTTTATATAGACCAGAAAGATAATTCAGTCTTTCCACATGGTAGATAAAAATTCAGTTTAAAAGTTATTGAGATAATTTCTTTCAGCCTTACCACATATTATTGGTAATATCATGTAGTTTTTCAGAATTGTTGTCAGATTTGGAAAAACCTCCAAGTTTTTTAATGTGTGAATTATAATATTTCAGGGTAGTTCTGTTTTTTTTCCAGTGATTCATTTGAAATATTCTTAGAATTAATGACACTCATTAGTCAATGTGTTAACCAATTTATTACCAATGACCTCATTGTAGTGGCATATTGTCCTCATTAATGTCAATACTTCAGATGAGAACAGCAAGAATTGTGAATGTTTTTCCATTGTGTTTATATGATCCACTCCACCTCATTATTGGATAATCAGATAACACAATAGTCTGTTGCTTTTATTTGACATTAATCTTGACTTCTAAATGAATTATTGTTTCTAGTATAGTCTGAAATTTCTTTTTACAATTTGCTTATTGATGTCACTTTTCTATTAATTTTAATTACTTATATTTTGCTCTTTTATATTAAATTACACTTATTATTTCTGTTAATTAATAATAACTATTAAATTATATTTAACTGCTCTTTTTACATTTCATTAATTTTACATAGTTTTCTCTCAGTTTTAAAATATATTAATATATTTAGAGATGACAAAGGATGGTGCCCTTCATATACAAACAAATCAGGAGCCTGTAACTTTCTAACTTTTATTAAAAATGTTCCAGAACACATTTTCTAGCAGCAGCTGAAATGTCATACTCAGGCTTTATCAAATTTGCCACTCCCAATAAGAAAGTAAAACTCCCTTGTGGTTTACTTATAAAGGGATAAGCTAAATTTTTAAAGTTCATTCCTGGCAAGTGAGAAAGCTGCTTTGACGAGGCGTAAACAAGAACTAAACCATCTGCTTTTCGTTGTGCACGTGTGATGATCTGAAGCGTTTCCAGATAAGCTTCTGGCGCTGTACATTTCAAACCTTTCTCCTCTGCACTCCTCATAGGTTTGGTGCCAGAGAGCAGGGGAGTGTTCATGTCTCAGGACAAGGTTCTTTATCATGGGAGGTAACCTCATGGGCAATAGGCATATTCCATCACATAGCTAGCAACAAATCACTCTGGACAGCAGTGACTGCAAGCTGTATATATATCCCAATATATAAAACCTAGAGGCCCAGTGCACAAAATTTGTACACTCGATGGGGGTCTCTCAGTCTGGCGTGCACACTCTCACAGTCCCAGAGCCTGCGTGGACTGGGCCTAAGCCATCAGTTGGACATCCCTAGTGCTGCTAAGGAGATCGGAGAGGCTCCTGACATTGCCACTCGTGAGCCTGGCTTCTTGGGGCTCTGCCCCTGCTAGTTGCCCTCTGTGTGTGGGGTGACCGGTGGGGCGATTGGGGCCCCAGAAGCTGGACTCACAGCTTCTGGCTGAGCAGCACTCCCCCTGTAGGAGCACACTGACCATCAGGGGGCAGCTCCTGCATTGAGTGTCTGCCTCCTGGTGGTCAGTGCATGTCATAGCAACTGGTCATCATTCGCAGTTTGGTCAATTTGCATATTAGCCCTTTATTATATAGGACTAGAGGCCTGATGCACAAAATTCATGCAAGGGTAGGAATTCATGCAGGCATAGGCCTTCCTTCCCCTGGCTGCCAGCACTGGCTTCCCTTTGGCACCCAGGACCTGGGCTTCCTTTGCAGCCCGGCTTTGTCCAGAAAGACATCTGGTCTAATTAGCATATTATGCTTTTATTATTATAGATATCTCTGTTTAATCTTCCCTCTCAAGGTCCCCCAGATGCCCATAGCTACTTCAGCACTACCAGACATGAAGGGACTGAGGGGAAGCTGGGATAAAAAGAGACCGTGGTCTTAAACATTTACAGTCAAAATATCCAGTTTTTGCAAATTTTATTCTAATCTTTCATGATGTGACCACATTGCTAGGGGGCTGTACGTGCGGGGCCTTAAAGCCTTTGCTCATTAACTTCCTGGAAAACTTGACCCAGCTTCCAGGGCTCTCAACATTGCCTTTTTCTATTCTTAACACGGGGCCCGAAGTGATCCCATAAAAATGTAAGTCAGATCATGCCACACTTCTGCTTAAAAGCCTGCAATGTTCTCCAATATCACTCCGAGTAAAAGTCAACAGTCCAGATGGCCCTTCATGACCTGGCTCTTGGCCTTTCTAACGTCACCTCTTGGTATCCAGCCCTTCCTCACTCCACTCCAGCCTCCTACTGGAATGGCCAGGCACGCTCCCAAGGAGGTCTTGAGTTTACTGTTTTGCATCCTGGACCACTCCTCCCAGATAGCCTCACAGCTCCCTCTTGCTGCTTTCAGGAAACCTGGCTTGACCATCCCTCACTATTCCCTATTTCTTTCCCCTGCTTCATATTTCTTCATGGAGCACATCACTATCTAAATGCTATGCATTGTGCCCAGCCTGCGTGGCTCAGTGGTTAAGGGTCAACTAATGAACCAGGAGATCATGGTTGAATTCCCAATCAGGACATATGAGACTGGGTTGCAGGCTCTATCCCCAATGTGGGGTGTGCTAGAGGCAGCAGATCAATCAATGATTCTGTCTCATCATGGATGTTTCTACCTCTCTC
>JAAGEH010000042.1:15188801-15434720 GCA_011751065.1 Lasiurus cinereus | reverse complement strand
ATATATATATATATATATATATATATATATATATATGAATAAATAAATACTATGCGTTGTGATTGTCTGTTTCCCTCTAGAACATGAGCTCCACAAGGTGCAGGTCCTTGTTCTGTTCATTGCTGTGCTTGGGTGCCTACAACAGTGCCTGACACATGACTGATTTCCGGTCAATGCTGGGGCCTTTGCCTTAAACTTTCCTTTTTCTAGCCCCACCGGAAGCCCACAGGATCACCTTCTGAGAAAGACAGTGAAAGTACACTTACTGGAAGGCCGGTTTCCCTAAAAAGAGGAGAGCAAAGGTGACAGAGTGACAGGGTGTTCTAGCATTTGAGCAAGTGGTGTTTACAACAAACCGTCTTCTTGTGAAGTGAATCACCAGAAGATTTGATCACTGACCTCCTGCACCTCCTCTCCTGTCCCCAAAGATGTAATACAAGGTTATCATGATGGTAATAGGAAATTTCTTTTCCAAGTTCTAAGGGGAAAAAAAAAACATTTGAAATGTTTGTTCTTGTTTATCTTTTCATTTTTCTTCCCCCTTATGACTTAGAATAAAATGAATCAAAAAATATTACAGGGCCGAAACCAGTTTGGCTTGGTGGATAGAGCATTGGCCTGCAGACTGAAGGATCCCAGGTTTGATTCCGATCAACCGCATGTACCTTGGTTGTGGGTGCATCTCTGGGGTGGGAAGGGGGGAGAGGGTTTGTGCAGGAGGCAGCTGATCAATGTTTCTCTCTCATAGATATTTTCAACTCTCTATCCCTCTCCCTTCCTCTGTGTAAAAATCAATAAAATATAAATTTTAAAAAATGTTACAGGAAAATGAAAAAAAAAATACAGGCTTTTATTAGAGCATCCCACTTGGTCAGTGAGGTGTTTGCATTCCGGTGTGACCATGAACTTAGTCACCTGACATCCCCTCTTGGTATCCAGCCCTTAGTGCCAGGAAGACAATACTGCTTGTAAATAAAAAATATTTTTAGATGTTAACACAATAAAATATTTTTCAAAATTAAAAATGACAAGTAAAAGTAATGATTTATAATTTCTTCACCTCCACAGAAAATATAGGATTTTTTATATATTATCTTTAAATTTTATCCTCATATACATATACTTTCTCATTGTGGTATAAAACATGCAACATAAAATTTACCATCTTCACCATTTTTTAAGTGGACAGTAGAGTTGTGCATACATTTTTACATACATGTTCTATTTGTACTTACTGTATCTTGATTTTTTTCTGACTGTACTTCATATCAAATAAATCTTCCATGTGACAAATTTGTCTGATGCTTGTAATTTTAAAGATGCATAATATTTCATTTCATGACTGTGACATGTTATTGAACCATTCACCTATAATTGGACATTTATGCTGCTTGCAAATGTTCATTCTTCAAATGTTATGAACTTTCAGTGCATATAGTATTTTTCTCTTTAGTATTTTTGATGCTCTTCCTAGCTTGATTTTTCTGGAAGTTTTCTAGGGAAAACAAAGTAAGAAGCAATGACTCTTGCCTGGTTCTTAAAAATTACAACAAAATAGTTTTCCAATTGGTTTGTACCAATTTATAATGAGGCCAGTGAAATGACAGTTCTAATTTCACCGCTGTCACTGGCGTTTGATAAAGCCTTAATGTTTGTAATTTAATATTTGTAAAGGTTTCTCATCTTAATATATATTTTTATATCTACATTCCTTATTCTGTTGGGAAATGCCAGTTCATGCTACTTGTGCAGTTTACTTTTGGGAGGTTATCTCAGTACTTTTTTTGTTCCTTTGCATGAACTGTACATATACTGGAAACTGTAACCCTTTCTCAGATTTACCATGAATATTTCCCCCATCTGTTTGTTTTTAAGTCTTTGGTCACAACTGTCATCTAAAGCAACTTAACATCCTTTTGTGGCTCACACCTTTCCAATGTGATTTCTCCTGTCACAGGTTGTCTCAGAAAAATCTCTTCATGGTATTCTTGATTTGATGTAGGATTTGATTCTGTTTTACCTTCCTAATTTTATTTTCTACATCTAATTATTTCATCCATTCATTTTGATGTATGAGGTGTAGGTCAAACTGACTTGTTCCTTAAATGCTAACTAGGTAACCAAGCCTCCTCCTTAGAAGAGAGTTGAAGGAACCCTGGAATGAGTAGGACAGTGAGCCTATGGCAGTGGTTGGCAAACCGCGGCTAGCGAGCCACATGTGGCTCTCTGGCTCCTTGAGTGTGGATCTTCCACAAAATACCATGGCCTGGGCGAGTCTAATTTGAAGATATGGCATTAGACGAAGTTTAAGTTTAAAAAATTTGGCTCTCAAAAGAAATTTCAATCGTTGTACTGTTGATATTTGGCTCTATTGACTAATGAGTTTGCCCTATGTCATATGAGGAGTCCTTGTGTGCTGGGCATGGCCCAGGCTCCGTGGAAGCTATAGTCCCAACGACTAGGAATGTTAAGTGGCGACTACCGGAATGAAGCGTGGGACTGCACCTAATGTTCACTGTTTTTACGCCTTTTCCTTCATAAACATGAAGGCTTGACCGGGAGGTCTTCCTATCTTGTTAGCATCCTTTCTCATTTGCAAGAGTGAGTTGACCTGCCTACTGCAATAGATGTACTGAGTCCTGCCACGTTGTGTGTGCCTGTGGGGGACGCAAAGTAAAGGCTCCGGCCCACCACGAGTTCAGCCCCGTGAACACAAGGAGAGAAGGTAAGTTGTAGGCGGGTAACCTGGTGTAGAGACGGCTCCGCTGTGCGGAACAGGTGATGTGGGGTCACCTCCCGTCCTCCCAGCCTTGCACCTCCACCTCCTGCCCCCCGCCTCGCGCAGTTGGTCAAAGCCCCTGCCCCGCACACAGACAGGAGTCTCCGCTTGCTCTCCCGCTGAGCCTCAGCGGGGGTAGCCCCGTCCGCGCCAGCTGCACCTCCCAGCTTTTGCAAGGAGCTGGAATCCCGGCGGAGAGCCACGTGCTCTGGATTGGGGGTCGGAAGTGCCCGCCTCCGTCGCCGCTGCAGCCCGGGAGCCTGAAAGTGTCAGCCACCGCGCTGGGCCGCCCCGTCTGACCCTTGGTCCCGGTCCCCACGCGCCCACACAGGTTCCGGGTTATCTCTCTCGCCCGGCGCTCGCAGCACGCAGACCACAAACCCTAACCGCTCGCCGCCTTCTTTCTGGGGCCGCGTACAGACAGCGCTGCCGCTGAGCAACTCGCAGCGGGAGGCAGGCGAGGGGAGCGGCCGGCGGCGTCTCTACCTCCCCTGTCCCCCGCTTGGCGTGCAGTCACCCAGCTCAGCGCCTCGGCAGAGCGGCTGCCCCTTGAATCTTGAAAAAGGAAAAAACAAGAACAAAACACAACAACAAAAGACGGTGTGAGGTCCAGGTCCCCAAACCTGTCAACGGTGACGTCCACCGTGAGGGGTTCGCGCTGGGCCAGTGCTGCTCTCCAGGGCAACCTTCCCTCCCACCCCAACATCCTCCCCCGCCCCCACCGAGGGGATTCATCCGGGGCCGCCCCACAGCCCAGCGGACCAGAGGAGTAAGGGCTCCGCAGAAAGGCCCGGGGCGCCCCTGGCTCTCGGGGCGCGCGGCGGGCTCGGGAAAGCCGGCTGTCCCCTCCCGGGCGGGGGAGCCCAGGGCGGCGGGAGGAGTGAGAGCGGCGCCCGCCCGGGTGACGGGTCGCCACGGAGAAAGTCCCCCGAGACTGTGGCCCCTGCGCGGGGGGAGGCGGCGCCGGTGCGCAGGAAGATGCCGTGATGGGACCGGGAAAAACCATCCACCCCACACCACCCACGTGTGTTTCTCACCCCGCTTCCCTGAGAGCAGCCGAGGGACCCCCCACAGGCGGGGCCTCGGCCTCCCCGGCCGCCACCCGCCCGGCGCCGGCTCCCGGGGGTGGGCTTCGCCTCCCCTCGGGGTTTCGGGGCCGCCACGTGACTTCCACGAAGCGCGGGGGGAGGGGCGGCGGAAAGCCGCGACAGGGGTGGGATTTGGGACCCCGAGGTGCGGCCCCAGAGGAGGAAACGCGGCGGGATGGGAGCCGGAGGGGGCGGGCAGAGTCGGCGACGGGAAGGGACGGGGGTGGGGAAGCCCGCGCGGCGGGCGCGCAGAAGCTGCTGGAGCGGGGCGAGCGGGAAGCCCGAGGGCGGGGCGGAGCGCGGGCCGGCAGGTGCCGGCGGCGATGCGGGGGGCGGGAGAGCGCCGGTAGGCAGCGCCCCGCGTGCAGGGCGCGGCGGGCCGCGCGGCCGCTCCTCCGCAAGGCTGGGCGGCGCGGCCGACGAGCGCCCGGCATGTCGCAGGGGCTCCCGGCCGCCGGCAGCGTCCCGCCGAGGAGCGTCGCGGCGCCCGGGAACCAGTCGCAGCCGCAGGTAGTGCGCGAGCCAGAGGCTGGGGCGGGCGGCGCGGGGCGCGAGGACGGGGTGCGGGGGTTCCGGGCTGCGGACCGCTGGCCGGGGCGGGCGGGACGGGGGTGCGAGGGCTGTCCAGGGGCGCGTGCCAGGACCCGCGGCGCACAGCGTGGTGACCGGGGGCGCCGACGCCTGCCGGGGGGGCGCACGGTTCGCATTGCCCCGCACGTGGGGGTCCGTGCCACGCCGGTGCCGCGCGGGGCCCCCTCCGGGAGCTCCGAGTGAGGCCAGGACGCGGAGAGGGCAGGCTCAGCTCCAAGGGGCAGCTCGTGCCCAGGCGCTGCGGACACCTACCCTTCCCCGGCTGCCCGCCGCCGCCAGAATGGGGAACTCGGGCCGGTCAGCCCCCGGGCGCGGGGCGGGGGGCCTGCGGAGGGCGGGCGGCTCCACCCCCAGCGCCGGTGGAGCCCCCTCCCCTCCGCGCTGTCCCGCAGCACCGGCAACGGCGCGCTCAGCCACCTGCGACCAGGCGGCCTGTGCGGACGGCGGTGGCGGCCTCCCCTCCGCTGCGGTAGGACTGTCTGCCCATCTTTATGCCCCGCACACCCCCTCCTCGCCGGGTGCGGGCAAGTAGTGTCCCTGGATGATGCTGGAGAGTCCCCGCACAGGTCTGACTGAGTTCCATCCTGGCTTCGCCCCACAGGCCAAGCAGCCACCCGCAGTTGTATTAACCTCTGGGGTCTGCGGTTCCCCCCTCCTGCCTGCAATATGAGTTCGGGCAATAATTTCAGCCTCCAGTGATTTCTGCGAGCACTCGTTGAGATACGGTCACCGATATAGGAATGGCTCCCCGCTTTCTGCCTTGACCAATGATTCTTCTGGGCTGTCAGGGGAGACCCTAGGGTACCTGATAATCCCACTTAGATGGTGCATTTCTGGAGAGGGCAGGCTGCAGCCAGCTCCATTTCGCCCTATGACTTTCGGATTCCGAACCAAGAGGCATGATTTGGTGACAAGCACAATAGGGGCCTCAATCACCCATGTGAATGGAAAGCAAATACTGATAATATAAAGTAATGAATGTGTTCAGTGATCATTTTATTTGGCCTTGTATTCCAAATAGAGATACATATCATCTCCCCAAGTAATGGGGATAAGGAATTTTTAGCATATGCAAGAATAAAGGAAACAATAGGGACCTCGCTAACTGGGTACAAAACAGCAGCAGCCTCAGCCCGGGTTGTTGCGGGCACACTGTGTGCTGGGAGCTGTAATGTAAAGGCTTGTTTTAGCTCCTGCCGTCTTCCAGCTGTAGTTCTGGCCATGTGTCTCCACGGCCTGGACCAGTGCCTGGCACATGGCAGGTACTCAGTTCACACTCTTGAAAGAACCGAATGAATCACACTTACAATAAACGAGAAAACCAACAATTCAGAGAATAGGGTCCCCAAGACCATATTGACAGTAGGAGAAAACACACACACACTCAGAAGCTGTGCATTTCTAAAGCGAAAGTTCTGTCCTCTATACCACATCCCCCCCCACTCCCGTGGTGGTCTGGTTTTGTGCACCAAGACTTCTTTGCCTCAAAAGAACTACATTTTAACACCTTGTGTCTGTTTCAAGTCCCAGGCCTCTTCTACTTATTATGCCATATACTGTGTGTGTGTGTGTGTGTGTGTGTGTGTGTGTGTGTATACACACACACACATACACTTTTCCTTTATTCTTGCATATGCTAAAAATTCCTTATCCCCATTACTTGGGGAGATGGTATGTGTCTCTATTTGGAATACATGGCCAAATAAAATGATCACTGAACATATTCATTACTTTATATTATCAGTATTTGCTTTCAATTCACATGGATGACTGAGTAGCTTTCCTAGGTATGTATCCCACTAACCTCTTGACTTTCTTTTTTAATATGTTTTATACTTTTTTTACAGAGAGGAAGGGAGTGAGAGAGAGTTAGAAACATCGATGAGGGAGACATTGATCAGCTGCCTCCTGCATACCTCCTGACTGGAATCGAACCTGGGACCTTTCAGTCTGCAGGCCGATGCTCTATCTACTGAGCCAAACCAGTTAGGGCTTGATTTTTGAACTCTTGATTCTTGACTCTTCAGTTCTCTTAACTTTTGAACTCTTTAAAGGTAGCATTTCCGTCCCCCCACCCGCCGCCTTGGTGTCTTCTCACAGGGTCCTGAAAGCAAATGCTTTAGTCTCCGTGTTTTCTATAACTGAATGACGTGTTTTTACCAGGAGTAGGTACCTTGTTCTGCCTGCCTGTTTCATGAAAACTCGGAAGATTTGACTAGGTTTGGTTAAATCTCAGATACAGCTAAGGGCTTCCAAGACACATCATCAATTTGCTTTCTGATTTGCTCTGACCTGTGAAACAGAATGTCAGTCGAGCATGGTTCTCGTGAGCCTGCTGTCAGTGGTGTTTAAGATCATTTGGTGTGCTGGTAGAGGTTTGTGGGTGCAATGAGTTGTAAGAGCAATCGTGATCTGCGCTGCTCGGAGCATCAGAAGCCCCTGTTTGGGTGTGGTGGTGTAAAGCCTGGCACACGGCAAGTTCCAGGTAGTGGATGCTTTCTGTCTTTTCCATTCTGAGATGAGCGCCACCATACCACAGCTCTGCCCTGCGGGGTCGAGGCTGATGAACGTTGGTGGAGTCCAACAGACCTGAGTTCCACTTCCCATTCACCCACTCACTCGCGGTGGTACCTGGAGCCAAGTTCCTTAACCTCTCCGAGTTTCTAATTCCTCATCCTTTAAATGGCGGTCACACCACACCTTCTCAGGGTGGTCGAGGGGATTCGTGGCTGTAGCGCCTGGGGAGTGTCCCTTCATCAGGGGCTACTGCTACCCCATTGATGTAGCCACGAGCTCTGCTGTGGCTGCAGGTGAGACAGCAGTGAGCCATGCTGCGTGAGGAGGGCGGCAGACGGGGAGGTGAAGGACCTCCGAGTCTCTCCTGACCTCATATCTTCCTCCAGAGCCCTGAGGACGATGACCGGAAGGTCCGAAGGAGAGAGAAAAACCGCGTTGCTGCTCAGAGAAGTCGGAAGAAGCAGACCCAGAAGGCTGACAAACTCCATGAGGTGAGGCTGCGGTCAGAGCAGAGCCATGCTAGGGCCATGGAGACCCTCGCATGTGGCCGTGGCCCTGAGGTCACGGCCTGGTCATCACCGATTTGGCCACATGCACATCTAATTCTGCTCTGTGCTTCCAGCCCAGTGTTCTGGTTCTTTGCTCATTGGCCTCTTCCTTTTCCCCTCATCCGGTGGCTACACCTCACACCCAAGTTTCTTTCATTATAAAACAAAAAAGACCACAGACTCCCTTATGAGCCCGATTCCCTTTTTAGCTAGTGCCCTTTTCTTCCCTTCCCTCACTTTTCTGCTTCTTAAAGAGAGACATGCAGGCTCCATGGCCTCAGTTCCCATTTATTGCTCAGTCCTCTGATTTTGTATCTGTTCTCCTCCCACCCAATATTCTCTCCCTCCCCCCCCCTCACACACACACACATACACACTTCCTATAGAAGCTGCTCCTGCTGAGACTACTAGTCTCACCATCCTCGACCTCGCTGGACTATTTGACGCCATTGACATTCCCCTTTTTAAAAATCTTCTTCAAGGTCTTTAGCTTCTAATAAAAAACAAAACAAACAAAATACCCCACATCTTCTATTTCTCCTGCTCCTCTTAACAACTTTTTCTCTCAATTTCTTTGATTTCTGTCTCTGTTTTCTTAAATGTTGTTGATCAGACTCTCACCCTGGAAAATTTAATCTGTAAATCTGTTTTCCCAACATCTTCTCTGGGGAAGACCTCTGTTCTAGCCATAACCCCACCTCTCCAAAGTTTCCCAGTGGGTCTGCTGTAGGCTCCTCACATGCAGCATGATATTAATGGAGGGCCTGCTGACCCTGTGACAGTCTGTTCTTACTGTCTTCCATTTGTACTTAATGGAGCTAACCATCTTTCCCATCACCCAAATCTGGAACCTGGGCTTTATCCTAAACTCTTCCATGTTCCTCGACCCCTGTGCTTAACCCCACATTATCTCACAGCCAGGACATGGGAAATGCTCTCTATCAGGAATTGGCCTCAAAGGCATCCCACAGTCTATCCAAGGAGTGGGGGCCCATTCCAAGCTCTTGTCTTTGCACAGAGTTGGTGTGAATAATTACAGTTTTAGTTGAACTCTCTCCTGCCAAGCTTTCTTGCCATAGATTGTCTTAGCAATCCAGTCTGGGGGCATTGATGGCAGAGGAGACCGGGGGGCGTATTGAGAGGGAATGACAATCTCTGAAAACCCTTTAATAATGAAGAGAGAACCGAGTTAGGAGGTATGTACTCCAGGGAGAGGAGACACACTGATATAGCTTCACAACGTGGCAATAGAAAGGCTGGGGCCTGGGCTCTTCAGACTGGGGTCACGGAAGGTCCTTCCTTTCCTCAGAAGAACTGCAGTGCCCTCTGTCTCTTTTCTCCCTCTGCCTTTGCTCCTAAAGCTATTCTGCTTCTAGCTTCATGTCACCGGGTAACCCCTTGAGGGGACCTGGGGCTCACGGTGCATGGCCTTGTGTTAGAACATGTGCCAGTTGGACAGCTCGGGTCTTTCCCCTCAAGAAGCTTCTAGGCCAAGGCAGGTACATTAATATAAAAAAACATAAGAGGACACTCAGTTTTAGGTCCTGAGCGATTATGTGTGTAGAGGTGACTGAATGACTTGAACAAGATCTTTCATAGAGAAAAGTCAAGTAGATGCACCTCACAAATATTTATTAAGCACTGCTGTGGGCAAGGCATTGGCATTGGGCCACAAAGGAAGGAGTAAGGTTTTATTTCCTGTCCTTGGGAAGCACAGGAATTTCCAGGGAATGTGTATTAGTTTCCTGTGGCTGTTGTAACAAATTAGAACAAACAGATTTATTACCTGACAGTTTTGGAGGTCAGCGGTCTGAAATGGATCTCACAGGGCTAAAATCAAGGTCTCCACAGGACTGCGTTCTTTCTGGAGGCTCTGGATAAGAATCCGTTTCCTTGGTTGTTCCAGCTTCTAGAAGGTTCTGTGTCCCTTGGCTTGTGGTCTCTTTCCATTTTCAAAGCCAGCTGGCCAGTTGAGTCTCTCTTAGGCTGCATGCTCTGACACTTGCCCCATGGTCCTTTTCTGATTCCTTAAAAAAGACCCTTGTGATTAATTGGATCCACCTGCATAATCCAGGTTAATCTCCCCATTTTAAGGTCTTGACTTAATCACATCTGCAAAGTTCCTGTTGCCACTTAAAGTAACATATTCACAGGTTCCAAAGAGTGGACATAAACATCTTTGGGGGAGGGTGGGCTGTTATTCTATCACAGAAAGCAACCGAACTAATTTACTACAGAGTTAAGACAGGCTCTCTCAATTTCTGTCACTGTTTGAGTCAATGACCAAATGAACCAAGTGCCTGGGAAACTTAGGGGTGGTGCCACACATACTCCCACAGGCTCCCTCTTAGAGGGAGGGCCCTTCTGCGGGGTTCCTAGCCTGTTCTGCTGTTCACAGACAGGACGGATTCTGCCTGGTGTCCTTTCTGGAAATGGGGCTGGCCGATCTGAAAGCCGGTCCTTCCATGGAAGGACATTCCCTTCCCCCTTTCCTCTGTGGAGCTAGAAGAATGCATGAGGACTGTGCACATGGCAGATCCCCTCAGTGAGTCCAATTTGGTTGAGAAACACAGCATCCAGGAGGCCAGGACAGTGGCTCCATCTGTCTACAGACCCCAAAGCCGGAGGCCTTCAGTTGTCACTAACCACACCCAGGTCATTGATCACGAGGGTGTGAGGGAGCTGGTGGTGAGCTCAGGAAAATGGAAATATCCAATTCTTCAGCAGCATCTCTGGCTCACTTGAATAATCCCTCCTTCTTCATTCCTTGCCTCCTTCCAGGGAGCATACCATAGTTTTGGGGATCTATGTTCTTTCTATATGGCCAACATAGTAAGAAAATAAATAAATAAATATAGTAAAAACTAGAGGCCTGTTGCACGAAGAGACTCATGCAATAGGCCTTCCTTCCCTTGGCTTCCAGCACTGGTTTTCCTCTGGCACCTGGGACCCAGGCCTTCACTCCATCTGGAGTCTTCAGTTTTCATCTTCGCTGCGGCCAGAGTGCCATTCTCATAGATCCCTTCGCTGCCCCCACCATCCCCACCCCCGCCCTTCTTCTCATAGCAGGTGTGCTGCCCTGCCCAGACACTGCAAGCCTGGAGCAACTGGGTGGCCGCCATCTTTGTCCTTCTAATTTGCATATCCCCTCCTGATTGAATGGTGAATGTAGCAGAGTGATGGTCAATTTGCATGTTTCTCATTTATTAGTATAGATAGACTATAGTTTAAACATTTAAAAAAATCTTCATATTGGGGATAGGGCATCTGATAAAAAAAATGTGGTGAATTGAGGGCAGAGTATCTAGCATATTGCTGTCAGCTATGGCAGAAAGCCCCTCAGGCCGCCTGGGGCTCCCAGGCCACAGGTAGAATGGGAAAGTGAGAGAGAACACAGTTTGTGGAGGGGTCAGCTCACTGGGAGATACCCAGGGGCAGGAAGCAGCTACCTGATAGCCGTGGCTTCGCTCTACTCCCTACGGAATTTTGAGAAAAGTCCGTCCCATAGATGCCTCTATCCCAGACTCTGGGTAGTACTGCTAAACATCCCAGTCACTCAAGATCTTTATTTGCTTTTCTTGAATACCCAAAGGGGGGATATTTAGAGCAAGACATTTAAAATTCCCACCTTTTCCCTCTGCCCACCTCACTCACTCACCTCCTCCAGTCTCAGCTCATCTAAGTCTCTCTGCCACCTCCTCCCCTCCCAGTTCTCCATTGCCAAAGCCAGAGGATGTCCTTCCAGGCAGACCCCCTCTTGGAGTGCAGGGCAGGGCGGGGTGGGGTGGGGTGGGTGGAGGATAGGGGATGGGGGCGGAGCCAGGACAGGCCAAGCCAGGGGAGAGCTTTCCCCTCAGGGTAGCGTTGCTGGAAGTTGGACCACAGTGATGAGAAGTAGATCTTCATGTGCATCTGTGGACCTCAGTGCTCTCTGTGGCTTTTCAAAGCATCCCTTCAAGGGGCTTACACCTCTCATGGGGATTTCGAGCCCTATTCATCTCTGGATGTTAGGCACATGCTGAATCCACATTCACAAATAGGAACTATGTGAACAGTCCAGTGCCCTAAGGCAGAGGCTGAAAGACACTCCTTTCAGAAGTGGGTCAGACTGGTTGGAGCCAGGCACTGAAAGGCGTAAGACTGAGAAAGACTTTTGAGTCAGAAAAGGAAGGCAGCGATGCCATCCTTTGGAGCCCCCAAAGTCACAAACGGACACATTTCTTGAGCAATATGGTTGTGGTATGTGTTGCCATGGTTGTTCCAGATAATGGCGTTTTCCAAGAGAGTGCTTCGTGTTAGGCCCCACTTGGTTTAGAAACTACAATGACACTAAATTTTACAGCCCTTGCTTGGTGACACGTGTCTCTGCTGGGAAGAGGATCCGCTTAAGGTTTGGGAATAGACTTATTGTAAAATCCTGAGCGCTTACAGCCCTTTTCTGCTGGTAACCACCATGGGGAAATTTGAGTCCACATGAAGGTTGCATTGCTGTCATTGCATAAGCATTGCCATTGACCTTGAAATCGGGGTCTACATGACCTTGGGAAAGTCACCAGGCCTCTCTGAGTTTCAGTTTCTTGCTGGGGAAATGGGGTCTGTGTGTGGCTGTGTTCTGATGGCCATTTCCTCTCCCTCCTGTCCTTTCCTGCCTTAGTTATCACTTCTGGTCTTTGGTACCAATATTGTCTTTTTTTTTTTTTTTTTACCAATCCTGATCCTTCCCTCTGCCTCAGAGGTCTCCTGGACCCTGAATATCTCCAGACAGCCCCACAGCCCCCAGTCAATCTCTCCTAGATGCCCAGACCAGGCTTGTTCAACCTTAGGGCCAGAAAATTCCTTGTTTGTGTGTGTGTGTGTCGGGCGGGGGGTGTGTGGGGGCAGAGAAGAGGGGAAGGGGACCTGTCCTGTGCACTATAGAACCTTAAGCAGCATCCCTGACCTCCACCCTCTAGATGCAGTAGCACCCTTCCCCCAAACTGTCTCCAGATACTCTAGGTGTCCCTGGGGACTGACATATTGTCCACCTTGAGAATCACTGCTCTTGACAGCTCAATTTCTGAGCAGAACTGGAACTTGCAGTGACCTCACCACCTCTAATTTGTACCTCTCGTCCTTTTGACCACGTCCTGGCAGATACCCAGGCAGGCAGCCCAGTAATCTCAAACCCTCCTGAGGCAAAAGACTTACTCATTCACCTCCAACACTAGTCGTTGAGCTAAATTGAGCATCTCTTTGGAAATAGCAAAGGGCCTCATACTCTTGATTATTTTTCATGTCTGTGAAGTCCAGGGAATTTCTTGTCAGTGTGAAGGGTGTCTTACTCTTTCCTCTGTGTTCCCTCTCAGTGTCCTCTCCCCTCTGCTTCCTCCCCTTCTTTTATTTTGGTAGAACTGGTCTCACCTGAAGAAGATTTTTACTACTTCTCTCTTTTTTATTCTCTTGGCTTGATAAAAGTCCCTCAGCATATTTGGTAAGTAAAACTTAAATCTCAGAGGAGAAAGTCCCCTGGGAGAAGGCAGGCGAGGGGCCTGCTGGGTGCCTGTGCGGGCAGCTCTGAGCCCTTCTGCGCTGGGTTTTGGGGAGAGCAGTGGTACCATAAGTAGCACGACTCGGTGTGGCTTCCAGAGACAAAACTCAGAAGCTCACAGTGTCTCCCCACAAAATGCAGTAAATACGGAAAGTCAGTTTGGAATGTTTGCCACAAGAGGAGAGTTTCCTATTCTTTGGAATCCTTTTTAAACGTTAGCTTATTGGAACCATTCATATCTATTCTCTGTTTATTTAGAAGTGGGGAGCATTTCCAGTTGTGTGTGTGTGTGTGTGTGTGAACCTCTCACCCCTTTGCTGCAGGCAGGCTTCCGGATGCCTAGGCTCCTACCCCCATCCTCCCATCCAGACCCTCCCCTTGCTCACGGAAGGCTTGGTTGCTGTGTTTGTAGACTGAATTCTGACTCTATGACTACACCTTGTCAGAGGCCAGAGGAGAGAGAGCATGAGGAGTTGGAGGAGAGCTGAAGGCAGAACAGGGCCAAGGTACTAGTGATGCCGGACTGACCCAGGACAACCTGTGGGGAGAAGGGGTGAGGCCCCCTGCCTTGCCGAGTACTCCAGACCATCCCGAGAGCCTGCCTAGGAAAGGCAGGAGGCAGAGGACAGCAGTGGCAGCAGGGATCAGAGTAGATCAGCCCCTCTGGGCCCCTTGTTCTTAGAGGGAGGAAGATGCCTATAGGGGAGGGAGGGAGAGAAGGGGGTGAGAGAAGGAGGCTGAGGGTTGAGGGGACTCTGAGCACTGGGGCCTGTCAGGTGGGTTACAGGAGAGGGTAGCAGAGGCCCCATATGCTATATACATTTCTGATCTTTGGAGAGAGACCTTATTTCAGTATGATTGAATATGATACAAGACTGAATAAGACACACATAATAAGAGATGTTTCTATTAGGTGCTATGATCATGGAAGCCTTCCTGGAGGTGGTGGGTTTGAGCTGGGTTCACAGAGAAAAAGAGGAAGGCAGTCCAGGGGCAGAGTTGAGAATTTGCATGTGCCTTAAGAGCCTGCAAAATCATGTGTGTGTGTGTGTGTGTGTGTGTGTGTGTGTGTGTGTGTATGCGCGCACGTGTATATTTTTTTTAGTGATATTTCTTAAAAATGACTAGTAAAAGAAAAGGTGTGATAGTTAATAAGGTTGGGCCCTCTGCTCAAGAAACATGGTATACCTGGCACAACAAAGCCCAATAGTGTGAATCAATCTAGAAATGACTGTAAACATTTCAGCAAGACTTAACTAAGGTTGTCAGCCTTAGGAGGGCCTCTGCCATTGGCCAAGTTCTGCAGAACTTATTCATGACTTGGAGGAAAGAAAGAAAGACCTGCTTGGCCTGTTTACCAAGCTGATGGACAGCTTAAAGCTTGTGGTCTCATTAATCCAGGGGCTGACACAATCAAGATTCTGAAGACTTGCTAGGCTGGGAGATGCTCAAGGGAATAGGGTGAAATGCAGTAGAGGTGGGTGTGAGGCCCATCCTTAAGCTCCAAAAGATCAATCGTTCTTAAAATATAGACAAAGAAGCAGCAGATGCAGACAAAGCTTGCACTTCTCTGCATGCTCAGGGGAGAGTCCCCGGAACGGGGTGGCTGTAGCTTGGGTCCAGCCCAGTGCAGATCACCTGCACCATCTGCCCTCTTCATGGTCAGGCCATCCCGGAATCAGGCACTGCATGTTGGGAATGATACTCTCTCAGAGCCCCTGGCAAATTGGAGCATGTGTTGGATGGCGTCCAAGAGGGCAAAGGGACCAGGAGTCCCACAACCCAAGGAGCCCAAAGGACCTGCGACCGTTGAGCTCAGAGAATACCTAAAGGGAAGTGGTATGGGGCTGCCTCCTAACATTTCAAGAACTGTGATGTTGAAAAAGTATTGCATTTACTGTATGTGGTTCCATAAGGTGGAACCAAGCCCAATAGGTGGGTTTGAAGGAGAGAGAGTTTTTGGATCAATGCAACGAGGAGCTTCCTCATATAGAGCAGCTCAGAAATGGCAAGGACTGTCCTTTGGGCGTCTGAGCTAGAATTACAGAGGGACGGTTTCTACATCGTGTGGGTTTGAGAGAGACCTTACTTAAGAGACCTTAGGCGTTAAGTGGTCTCTATGGTCCCCTCCAGTCCTAAGCCCTTGTAAAGTCTGATGTAGAGGAAAAGTAACACGTGAGTATTGGAGCAAAGCCAAAACAAGGAGTATTTTTGTTCATTTACTCAATTCTCAGCAAACACGTGTTATGTTCGAGGCACTGATTCAGGTGCTGGGGCGATAGCAGTGAACCCAGCAGAGTCCTTTAGAAAAACAGATCAGCAATTGCAGGAAGAGGAGGCTCACAGGAGCATTAGGGAACTTTCTGGAGTGATGGGAGCATTCTGTCTTGATCCACATGGTTATTTACATTTGTCAAAACTCACTGAATCATACACATGAGATAGGTATATTTTATTTTCTGTAAATCACACCTCATGGAGTGTTTCTGGACAAAGGCCTGCCCCCCTGACTCTTGCCTCGTGGCGGGAGGAGACAGAGGAAGCAAATGCACAAATATTTAGGTGTAGAGGTGGGCAGGCTAATGAGAAGGTTTTCGTGGAAAGGAGATGAGCCTCACAGCATGGGTTCCATCTGCCAGGAGGACCGGGAAGAAATGAAGTTGCTCATTCCCTCTCCCCCAGGAGTATGAGTGCCTGGAGCAAGAAAACACAGTGCTGCGGCGGGAGATCGGGAAGCTGACGGAGGAGCTGAAGCACCTGAGCGAGGCGCTGAAGGAGCATGAGAAGATGTGCCCGCTGCTGCTGTGCCCCATGAACTTCGTGCCCGTGCTGCGGCCGGACCCAGTGGCCGGCTGCCTGCCCCGGTGAAGTGCAGCGAGGAGCCTGGTCCTTTTCCTGCCTGTGAGCGGGGTTCCCTCTGCATCTAGAGGACCTGTGGCTGGGCCTCCTCCACCGGTTCCTCTTCCTGAAGAGGCTGTGTTCTATCTCCTCAGCTTGTTTTGTGGCTCAGGGGTCTTGGCCATTTCCCCCACAGCCAGATCCATGTTAGATGGGGAGACACCTGGCCAGGCCTCCTCCTCAGAGCTCTGGGCCATGCCCACAGGCACCTGACTCTCAGAGCCTTGAGCGGGTCCAGGTCACCCAGGTTGGGAGACCACCCTCACCACTCACCTCACTTCCACTATGGCAGCTACGAGGTTCTGCCGTTATGCAGAATCGTTTTCTCTAGAACTGGGTAATAAAGATAGTTATTATTTCTCTTTTTGCCAAGTTCTTAGAATTTATTTATTTATTTTTAATTGTTGTTGATTTTAGAGAGAGGGGAAGAAAGAAGGTAAGAAATAGAAACATTAATAAGAGAAATACTGACTGGCTGCCTCTTGCACACCCTCTACTGGGGAACCAGCCCACAACCCAAGCATGTGCCCTGGTGGGGAATCCAACCAGCAACCTCTTGGTGCATGGGTTGAAGCTCAACCACTGATCCACAATAGCTGGGCAAGTTTGTAGAATTTAGAAACATAATATATTTTCTCTTTCTGAAGGGTTGTCCACTGTCTCCTCCGGGGCCTTGCTTCCCCCTCCCGGTCATCTCCCCTGCAGCCTCATCCAGGCTGGATGGGAAGGCAACTTTGGGGGGCTACAGAGCAAAGGCCAAAGGGACTTCCCTGCCACCCCAGCTGGGTCATAGCTAGACCCGTTTAGCTTTCCTGACTGCTGATCTGCTCTGATCCCTACTGCCACGGCTGTCCAGCTGGCTGCTCACCTGCTCCACTGCTAACCCCTGCATGTCTGCACCTGCTGGCCCCACTGGCCCAAGCCCCGTGGCTCCACATAATAACTCAGGGACCAATCTCCTTCCATTTAGTTGCTCTGTACCCTCAAGGCATTGCTATCCCCCTGGGTCTTCTACTCTGCCTGGGAGACTTGGGAGGAAGGGTCCATGGAGCCGGGTGGGGAGAGGCTACCTCTCAGAGGTGATAGAGAATCATTTTCTGCTCACATTTCGTGGGCCAGACCTCAATCCCACAGCCTCACCCAGCTACAGGGAGGTTGGGGATGAAATTTGGCTTCATGCTCAGGGTGGAGGAACTGGATCTCATGACTTAGTCTCTGCCAGAGAAGGTGCAGCCATTGCCCTTGCCACCTCACTGAAACGGCCCACTCTGAGGTCCCAGCAAGCTCCTTAACTTTCCAACAGTCTAGGACCGTGGTCGGCAAACTGCAGCTCACGAGCCACATGCGGCTCTTTGGCCCCTTGAGTGTGGCTCTTCCACAAAATACCATGGCCTGGGCGAGTGTATTTTGATGAAGTGGCGTTAGAAGAAGTTTAAGTTTAAAAAATTTGGCTCTCAAAGGAAATTTCAATCATTGTACTGTTGATATTTGGCTCTGTTGACTACTGAGTTTGCCAATCAGTGGCCTAGGATTGGCTTCTGCGTTTCTTCCCCTCTCTCTACGTGTTACTCAGCATAAAGGGCTCCTCTTCTTGGGGCCTCAGTCTCCATCTCTTCCTAGACTGATACCTCCCCTTCCATGCCCAGAACCCAGCTCTCTCCTGCAGGCAACCTGTATGTGCAGCTTCCCATCATGAGTCTCTCAAACGCATCCGCTCAACAGGTTCAGAGCTGTACGGATGACCCCATCGTCTTTCCTTCGGTCTGTTTTCACCTGTTTTATAAAGGGCTCCGTCACTCACCTAGTCAGGTTGATAGACAGCGCAGGTGCCTAAGTGCCCAGAGAACAGGGCTGCTTTCTGAGCATCCCACATCATATGTGATTCTTCCAAGTTCTTAATGCCCCCGACCCCTAGGTCCAGCCACGTTGCTCCAGTATGCCAATGGCCTGGTCTGCTATCAAGAAATTTATTTAAATTAGCTGTTGAACACTGCGGGTTGCCTCCCTAAGTTGTGCATTCATTGAGGTTGAGCTCACATTTAGGGACAGTTAGACCTTCACTTTTTAAAAAAATACGTATTTTTATTGGTTTTTAGAGAGGAAGGGAGATGGATAGAGAGAAACATTAATTGATCAGCTGCCTCTTGCACACTCCCCACCCTCCCAATCAAGCCCACAACCCAGGCATGTGCCCTTGGCTGGAATCAAACCCAGGACCCCTCAGTTCTCAGGCTGAGGCTCCACCCACTGAGCCCAACCAGTGAGGGCAGACCTTCACTACAGTACTTTTGGAGTCAGGGAACCCAAACTAGGGTAGCCCAGGGTGTGAGTCATGGTGCTGGGGCGAAGTCCCTGCCAAGACAACTGGAGCTGCCATGCGAGTTCTGAAAACCAAATGTTCCCTGAGCTTGGCTGCAAAGAATCTTCTTATCGAGCTCCCATTCATATTAAGGCCCCTTCAGCTCCCCTAGTACTTTCAGGAAGAGAGCTCTTTCAGCTGTGTGCTAGGCCCTGTGCACAGCCTTGTCTGTGTAGGCTGTTTGTTGGGTGGGGGGAGGGGCGGGAGGCTGAGAAAGTGTCAGCAAGGGAGGAAGCCCTTCCTTCACACCCAGGCAGCTACACCACTTCCTGTCCGCAATCCTGCCCTTGCCTTGCACCAGCCCAGCCTTGAAGTCTGGGATTTCCAATCAGGCCCCAATTTTCACCCCAAACCTTGGCTGAGAATGATGACTCTAATATACAGGAAAGTGAGAAACCCAAAAGCCCCTCTCTTCTTTCCCATCAATGTTCTGGTTTCCACAGTCCCATGGACTTACCAGGGCTACGGGCTCTACCCTGGCAGGAGCTAGACGAAAAGGGGCAGCCCCGAATCTCACTGATATGTCTTCCCTTCCCCCTGGAGGATCTGGCAGAGTCATCTATGACACAGCAAGAAGGCTCTTAATAGAAGGCCAAGGAACAGAAGGAAAGAAGAATGGGAAGGAGAGAGAACAAAGGGAAGGAAGAAGGGAAAGAACAGGAGAAAGAGAAGAAGGTGATGTGGATCTTTGAGCTCAGAACCAAAACCATCCCTGCTCCTGGGGAAGGTATGCAGAGTTCCCAGGAGGGTATGCTATTGAAAGCCCCTCCCCAGTCAGGACACATCTCTTGGGGTATGAGAGGTGGAGGTAGCCAAGGCCAGAATCTCTGGAAACTGCTCTACGCTTAGAGTCATGGAAACATTCCTGGATCACCCACTTGGAAGTTGACAACCTTGAGGAATTGCCCTCCCCGTGCTCTCCCCCCGCCCCCCGTAACCCCAACCATGTAGAACAAAGGAGATCCATGTGGTTACTTTGTTGCCATGGACATCATCACTATCAGCTGGTGCTGGTGTGTGTGGCATGGCATGCTGGAAGAGCTTGTGTCCTAAATCTGGGGCTGTGTTCAAGGCAAATTCTGCCCCGGAGCAGCGCATCTACTCTTGTGGGTGCTCAGCATGACCTTTTCTGGTACAATATTCTGAAGAAGCTCAGAAATGTCATCACAGATCAGACAAAAGGCCACTAGCCCAGAATTCCAGCCACAACACTGCGGGAAAGTGAGGGAGAGTCCAGTGTTTGCATTTGAAGACACCGTCCTTAAATGCCAGAGGTGCCCTGGGAACTTCCCTGATTTCCCTTAATAACCCACTATTTTATCTATTGTCTGTTGATCAAGACTTGTCTTGTACTAGTTTAAGTTCTCAGACACCACAGGCAGGGTGTCAGCTTTCGCTACAAATCCAGGGTGACTGGTTCATGGACAGCACAGGTGACAGGGCTTTGGGGCCTGGAGAGCAGGGCTGTTTTCTGAGCATCCCGGCGTTCACCGAGTTTCCTTGCAATCTTTCCTCTCTAAACAGAAGGGAGGCAAGGTGAAAAAAAAGCACCTTCCCAAATGTTGTAAACCCACAGAAGGTTCAATTCGCCTGGCAGTACTTTTTGACACCGAGAAAGCGAGTGAGTTTGAGACCCACCAGTGGAGGCCAGCATCCAGAGTTTCAAGGATGGAAAGAACCAGCGAGTGCACCTCACAGCAGTTCTTGAACGGTGGCAGGGAATTTGCTAATGATTCGTTAATTATTACAGAACTTATTAGTAGTTAACTCCCTATTTTGACCAGTTATTTATTTATCCTGGCAATAAACCAGTGCATTTATTTGTAATAATAAATAATAAGTATGTAGGTTAAAATGATAATTTATTAATTGTTTGTTGTAATTACTAACTTACTAATTAGGTAGTGTTTAAATAATCTACAGTAATATACCCATTGTGTGTATTACGGGGAGCAGGACCAGGAAGGGAAGACCTCCCAAAACACACACACACACACACCCCTACCCCTTAAAGGGCCACCTTATCATATAACTTATAAAATCTCACCTCTAGACCTGTCTCAATTTGAGCAGAAGAAATTTCATGATTATTTTTCATCTGATTGAATCAATGAACATTCCTCTCTAAATTCTAAACAACTGCAAGACAGGGATCCTGTTTTACTTACCCATTTATCTCTGGTTGCTAACCACAGCACTTACCACAGGTGACTAGCACTGAAAGTGTCTGTTTGAATGACTGACTGAACGAATGGCTACTCCTTCTCTAGTCTTCCTCTCAGTTCAGTCCCTCACCCCCTTCCAACCCTCTAAAAATCACTTAATATTACTCTATATCTGATGTGAATTCCTCATTGTGGTTTCCCCATTTAAGAGCATGGACCTGACCTACTTCCTTTGTTCCTGTAATTCTTCATCTGGGTCAGTTTGCCTGTTGTAAATGAGGGATTCCCTTAAGTCATCAGTGACGTTGCTTCATAAAGGCTCTGCAACAAGAGTCGAAAGTGACAATAGGCTGATGATGATGAGGTGGAGGCGGGGGCTAAAAGATGGACAGGAAACACATCACTTCAGTCATTGTCTTCAATTTTATTTAAACGTTGCAAATAGAGTTATATTTTTCCTATAGTCATTACTATTTGTCTTTAATATTTGCTCAGGGTTACTTAACTTGCCATGTGTTCACTGAGGAGTACATACCTGAATCACCAGTGACCTGGTCTGTAGAGGGAAAAAGAGTAAAATTGAATAGGTTGGTCTTGCAAGGAAAAAGTTCATGGGAAAAGGATGTGTTGTCTAGAGGACACCCCTCAGGGTATTCCAATTGCTGTCTTTCAGTGTCTTTGAGCCATTTTACAGCTCTGTAAGTTGTAGCTACTTGATATCAATACAAAATAATTGGTAGCTATAACCCTGGTTGGGTGATTCGGTTGGACTGTTGTCCCATACACCAAAAGGTTGGGAGTTGATTCCTGATCAGGGCACATACTTAGGTTTGAGATTGATCCTCCCAGTCCAGGCGCATAAAGGAGGCAACCAATCAATCTCTCTCTCTCTCTCTCTCTCTCTCTCTCTCTCTCTTAAAAATCAATAACAATAACAATAATGTGTAGTCATAGATACAGAATTTATGTCTTGACCATAAAAGGTCAATTTACTCTCCACCCTCTCTTTCCCTGGGGAAAAAAACACAGTTTGACTCCATTTTCACATTCATTTCAACATTCCAAATCTAGAAATATGCCTGTTCTTTGAATTCTTTTTTAAACTGGATATAAACACTCAGGTCCCCTGTTGACCTTACCTTTAATCTTTATAAACTTATTTAACTTTTAATAAGTAAATATTTTTTAATACCTGTTAATTTTATATTTGAATAACAGCTAGGATTTGGACTTTTTTTGAAATTTCTTTTAAACTGGGTGAAATGACCCCAATGTTGTTGGGGACCTGGAGAAAGCCAGGCCGCGTCATTGAGTGTCACCACCAAGGAGCAGAGCCCCTAGGGTTGTGTCCTGGGCTGTGTTGTCCTGAGTTAGGTTCTCATGTCTGCTGCTCCTCCTCCTCTATCTCTTAAGCATTCTTTACATCACAGGCCAAATGTCACTTTCTCTAGCAGCCTTCTGTGATCCCTGACACATTGGTTTAGGTGCTCTTACTGTGTACTTCCTTTGACTTGGTGTGTGAGTCATAGCATACACCCCTTTCTATTGTTATTGCTTGTTTAAATAACTAAAACACCGATGAATGGGTCCTGATGTGAAAGATCCTGCAGCCCCTTGTACCCACCTGTGCCGACGTCTGACTTCAGTGGGAAAACTTAGTGCACCCAAACGGAAACATCTCCCCTTCTTGTTCAGGAGACGCGTCACCTTTTCCTCCGTATTGTGTATTTTCACATGCTTAGAAACCCTTTCTGACACCTGTTCCACCTTTTTCTTTTTCACATTTTCTTTCTTTGTCTCTCTCTGCTCCTCTCTTATCCTATGTAATAAATTACAGAGCCCACACAACTAATAACACACAACCCAACCTGTGCTTGCAAATAAAGGCTTTGAAGGCAGTGAAGTCCTTGGGTTGTTCTCCAGCGGCCTAGGATGCTTCCTGGTCACAACAAAGGAGTAGGCATTCCCTGAGGCCGCCCTTGGAGTGACCCTGAGGCCAGCAGGCACAGAGCTTCCCACTTCCAAAAGCAAACTGACGATGAGGCTCCTGTCTCTGTCATCTGACACCCGCCCGTAAGAAGCTACAAAAGGAAAAGCACGAGAGGCTCTCTGGGTCTCAGATGAGACTGAAGCAAATCTGTGCACTTACCAGACCAATTCTTTACATTAATAAGGAGAAAGATGATGATGCATTTCAGAAATATCCAGGCCCCGCTTCAAACCCGGATTTCAGAAAGGCTTTGTGGTTCACTTCCATTTCACCCCAGGTCCCTGCAAATGTGGTTGGTGGTCACTAGAGGTTCTTTGCCTTCTAGCTTATTGGGTGAGAAAATATGGAATCCTGTGTCATTCAGAACTGAAACTGTCTAGAAACAGGATTTGATACCCTGTAGGAGACAGGAGACTTCCCTTTTGCTGTTCAAGTTTCATCTTCAGTTAGCAGGAACTGAGTGGGGGCATCAGGACTTGGAGCTGCAGCTCAAGGTTGCTCTCTGGAAATGAATGTGCTCGCTTTCCTTTTGAATGTCCCTCCCGGCAGTGAAAAATACATTCCAGAAAGCCCCTGGTTGACTCTGCACGTCCCAGAGTTCGGTGGAAGAAAGGAAGGAGCTCCTGGTCTAGTCCCAGATGCTGGCCAGGCCAGGCTTCTCCTTTGTCGGGCGCAGCACCCGATGGCATGGGGTGGGGGCCCCGGAGCAGGGAGCACAGCGCCCAGCCCAGTCTGTGCTTGGGCAGGAGGGGAAGCCCACTGACAGCATAGTCAAGGGATTTTACCCTGGAAACCTGAGAAGGTCACGTGGTCCATCCAACCTACTCATTTTACAGCTGAAGCGGTCAAGGCCCCGAATCCCAGTATTGTGCCCTCAAGACGACTGGTATGAGGTGTGCATCAGGCCTTGTCAGGAATCCAAGCCTCTTGACTTTCTGGGGTTGGCTTTTCTGCCATTTCACATCCATGTCACCGCCTCACACAGGCTGTGTTTCAGGGTGTGGTTGCTCTTAAAGCCACACACCTGATCCATGTCTGCCTTGCTCTGTGCCACGAGGCCAACCCGTACATACTCCATTCCGTGCCCCCCGATGGCTAGTTTCCAATCAGCATTCGCCAAAGGGAGCCAGAGGAGGCTGGAGGATGAAAGGAGGGAGAGGTCAGCCCAGTGTTTCTTGCCTGTTCCTTTCTGATTTGCAGCCTGGGTTCTGGTAGTGGCTGCATTCCTCAGTGATTGTTGCAGCCTCCACTCCCCAGCTCATTTCCACTGGGCCCCAGTAGTACCATCCTCTCCCTCTGCCTCTTTCAGGACTAGATGGTAACAGCGCCCCACTGTTGATATTCCTTGGGTGCCTCAACATCCTTGATCGGTTCCCTTAATCCTGCTCATATCCCTGTAAATTCTCTCTGGAAAAGCATTTCAGAGTGGAATCCTGGATCCTGATCAATATGGGTCAAATTTGTTCTAAACTAAAGGCCAGTTGGCTGGGGCCAACAAAGTCCATATTAAATAACGTTCCCATCACCAGTGAAACCATGAAGATAATTGCTTTATACTTATTCAGAGCCCTAGAATGCAGCATCTATCCAAATAATTAATTCCCAGAGAATATCTTTCTCACCAGCAGGGTCTGCCCCATAGAAGCAAAAACTAAAGGGAGGATTGGAGTCCATCTCTAGCTCTCTGCCTGCTGGGTGTGAATTCAGTGGGACTGAATTCCTGAGCTCTCTGGGGGTTTGTAGACGTAATTCTCCTTTCAACCTCTCTCATTCCCACACTCATATATACACTTACACTTCTCTTTATTTCACAGTTCCTGAAAAAAAAAAAAAAGAAACCATTATCTACCCAGCTTCCCCAGGTAAAAATCCCAGAGGAAACTGGAGTTCTTCCATCAAGTCCAATTGGTCCCCAAATCCATCCCTACCTTCCATCTGTTCTCATTTTTCTATTTTCCACCGGCATCACTTTGTCTAGACCAGTAGTTCTCAACCAGGATCAATCGGGGAGTTTTTTTTTTTTTTCTTTTTTCAAAATGCATATGCTTTAATTCTCCTTCTCCGGGTTTCCTAAGAGGATATTTTAAAAATTTGACTAGGGTAGGATGTATTTTGCTACAAACTAATTTCCATATTCACTGAGTTCCACTGGATTTGACCTTTATTATCTCTTACTTAGAATACCTTACTCCCTGGTCTGCCTGCCTCTGGTCTCTCCATACACTATCAGAATGATCTGCCTCAAAGTCAAATCTGATCATTTTTTTCTCCTGCTTAAAAACCTTCAGTGGCTAAAATGATAAAAGCCAACCTGCCAGGCCAAACAAGATCTTTTACCATCTGGTTCTAACGGAGCCCTCTCATTTCATCTCTGAAAGCACAGAGAATAAAGCAGTTGTTAGGAGGTGAGAAGATGGACACAGCTGAGAGATAGCCTTCAGGGCTTTGGCTGCAGAGGCCAGGAGAGGAGCCTCAGATCCAGAACTCCCCTTGAGGCCCAGCTTTGTGAGGTTTCACCAAAGATTTCCGTGGGACTTTATCTCCTGGACAGTTCCACATGCGATCTCATTATGTGACGAGTGCAATAAGTTTTCGTTCCTTGTGATCCGCAAAACCTAAGTAAATCAATACCCTTTGTGAATGTCTCTACGTGGTAAGTACGTAATCATCTTTCAACTCCCAGTTCAAACGGCATCTTCTTTGAGGAGCCTCCTCTGAGTTGCCTAGTGAAAGAGATTCTTTCTTCCTCTGTGCTGTGGTAGAACCTTGTATGTGTTTCTGATGCAGCATTGGTCTTATTTTATTCTATTTTAGATTCATTGTATTAATTTTAAAATTTCATGTAAGTTTAGAATTACCTTGTCCAAGTCTAAAAACCACCACTCTTTTCAAATAGAATTGCATTGACTCTATAGATCAATTTAGGGAGAACTGACATTTTAATAATATTGAGTCTGCCAATGCATTCATGTGATATATTTGTTTATTTGTTTATTTATTTATTTATTTATTTATTTATTTATTTATTTATTTGAATGTGATTTAATTCATCTTAACTAATACAATGTTTTACATATATCCAGTGCTTTATAATATTCAGTGTAGAGGTCTCTTGCATCTTTCATTAAATATATCCCTAAGAATATTATGCTTTCTGATGTTATTATAAGTAGGATTTATAAGATTGTAATTTTCCAATTATTTGTTGCTGGGATATTGTGTGTGTGTGTGTAAATGTGTGTGTGTGTGTATGACCTTATATACTTTAACCTTGCTAAATTTACTTATCAGTTTTAGTCTGGTTGGGTTTATTTTTAATTCCTTGGGATTTTCTATGTAGACAACCATGTTGCCTATAAATAGAAAAGGTTTTGGTTTTTCCTTTCCAAACCTTGTGCCTTTGATTTTTTTTTTCTTATTTTGCACCCTGGCTAAGGGCTGCAGCATAATAGTTAATAGATGTGTTAAGAGCAGTCATCATTTTATTGTGTGTTCCCTATCTTAGAGGAAAGCATTAAGTTTTTTGTGTGGTTATTTTTGTGTTTTTTAAATCATTTAGGTATGTTGTTAGCTGTAGAGTTTTTTCAGAATTTCCCTTAATCAAGTTGAAGACGTTTTTGTTGAGATATTATTATTAATTTGTTGAGATATTTTTGGTCATAAAGGAATATAAATTTTTTTTTCAAATCCCAGCACCATAACATAAGTACTCTGAAATTTTGTTCATTTTCATCATCTCCCTTTATTTGCTTGACTTTACATAATGACTTTGGATTTTGCTTTGTTCATTTAACATCACAAAAGTTCCCATATTGCTACATTAATTTTCATAATCACCATTGTAAATGACTCTATAATGCTTTGGAAATTAAAAATGTAATATTAGCTTTTTCGCAACGGGTTTGCCGCCAGAACGCAGGTGTCGTGAAAACCACCATTAACTCAAACCCAAGATGGGAAAGGAAAAGACTCACATTAACATCGTCGTCATTGGACACGTAGATTCCGGCAAGTCTACCACTACTGGCCATCTGATCTACAAATGTGGTGGGATCGACAAAAGAACCATCGAGACATTTGAGAAGGAGGCTGCTAAGATGGGGAAGGGCTCTTTCAAGTATGCCTGGGTCTTGGATAAACTGAAAGCCGAAAGGGAGCGAGGTATCACCATTGATATCTCCCTGTGGAAATTCGAGACCAGCAAGTATTATGTGACCATCATTGATGCCCCAGGGCACAGAGACTTCATCAAAAACATGATTACAGGCACATCTCAGGCTGACTGTGCTGTCCTGATTGTTGCTGCTGGTGTTGGTGAATTTGAAGCAGGCATCTCTAAGAATGGACAGACCCGTGAACATGCCCTTTTGGCCTACACACTAGGTGTGAAACAGCTGATTGTCGGTGTTAACAAAATGGATTCCACTGAGCCACCCTACAGCCAGAAAAGATATGAGGAAATTGTTAAAGAAGTCAGTACCTACATTAAGAAAATTTGCTACAACCCTGACACAGTAGCATTTGTGCCAATTTCTGGTTGGAATGGTGACAACATGCTGGAGCCAAGTGCTAATATGCCTTGGTTCAAGGGATGTAAGGTCACCCGTAAAGATGGCAATGCCAGTGGAACCACACTGCTTGAAGCTCTGGATTGCATCCTGCCACCAACTCGTCCAACTGATAAGCCCCTGCGTCTGCCCCTCCAGGATGTCTACAAAATTGGTGGTATTGGTACTGTCCCTGTGGGCAGAGTGGAGACTGGTGTTCTCAAGCCCGGCATGGTGGTCACCTTTGCTCCAGTCAATGTTACAACTGAAGTAAAGTCTGTTGAAATGCACCATGAAGCTTTGAGTGAAGCTCTTCCTGGGGACAATGTGGGCTTCAACGTCAAAAATGTGTCTGTCAAAGATGTGCGCCGTGGCAATGTGGCTGGTGACAGCAAAAATGATCCACCAATGGAAGCAGCTGGCTTCACTGCTCAGGTGATTATCCTGAACCACCCAGGCCAGATCAGTGCTGGATATGCACCTGTGCTGGATTGTCACACAGCTCACATTGCTTGCAAGTTTGCTGAGCTGAAGGAGAAGATTGATCGTCGTTCTGGGAAAAAGCTGGAAGATGGCCCCAAGTTTTTGAAATCTGGTGATGCTGCGATCGTTGATATGATTCCTGGCAAACCCATGTGTGTTGAGAGCTTCTCTGACTACCCTCCTCTGGGCCGTTTTGCTGTTCGTGACATGAGACAGACCGTTGCTGTAGGTGTCATCAAAGCAGTGGACAAGAAGGCAGCTGGAGCTGGCAAAGTCACCAAGTCTGCCCAGAAAGCTCAGAAGGCTAAATGAATATTATTCCCAACACCTGCCACTCAGTCTTAATCAGTGGTGGAAGAACGGTCTCAGAACTGTTTGTCTCAATTGGCCATTTAAGTTTAATAGTAAAAGACTGGTTAATGATTACAATGCATCGTAAAACCTTCAGAAGGAAAGGAGAATGTTTTGCGGACCATTTGGTTCTTTTGTGTGTGTGGCAAGTTTTTAAGTTATTAGTTTTTAAAATCAGTACTTTTTAATGGAAACAACATGACCAAAAATCTGTCACAGAATTTTGAGACCCATTAAAATAACAAAGTTTAATGAGAAAAAAAAATGTAATATTATATATACTCATAGTAAAAAATTTCAAAAATACCAAGTAGTAAAGACTAAAAGCTAATTCTTTCCCCCAAACTCTGACCTTCAAGGTGCCTTGCTTAGAAACAGTGGACAATCCAATTTCTAGTATGTAGGTCCAGAAATATTCTATGCACATAAAGACATATATGTGAACATGATTACCTCTCCTTTAGACACAATATAACAATATTAGTTAGATGCTTGCTTTTTCAAATAATATATCTTGGATACCATCTCAAGTTCACACATTATTCTTTCTTTTATTAAAAAACAACAACTGCCCAGTACATGAATTCATGCACCTTGAAAGGAACTGTGGGCTGCAAGGCTGCAATGCGCACAAGGGCAGGTCTCAGCCCATCCTTCCCTCCTCCACCTGGCCCCATCCCCTGTCTGTTGGCAGCCCTGCTCCAGCTTCCGTTGATCCCAGGCACTGACGGTGCTGGCCCCACTCACACCCGCTGACAGTGTGGAGTGGTTGGGGCCGGTACCATCAGAGGGTATGAGCGGCCACTGCTGCCCCAATTGTCCCTCAGGAATAGGGGGAGATGAAGAAACCCTCAGGGACAATCAGGACCAGCAGCCACCGCTCACACCTGCTGATGGAGCTGAGTGATCAGGACTGGAGCTGGGTGCTGGCAGCAAGTGTAAGCGGTTCTGGCACTGGCTGCAGATGCAAGCGGGGCTGGCACTGATAGTGTGTGTGGTGCAAGAGATGGCTGCCAGCCCTGATTGCCCCTCAGGAGCAGGGGGAGATGGAGAAGCCCTGAGGGACAATTGGGGCCAATAGCTGCTGCTCACACCCACTGACAGTGCCAATCGATCAGAGCTGGCGCTGGCAGCTGGTGCAAGCACTGGGCAGGACCACAGTGTGCAGGATCAAAGAATTTTCAGTAACCACCAGAGGCTCACCCCAATGACAGCAACTGCCATTGATTGGTCTGGCACTCCTGCTCACCTATTCCAGCATCCTGCTGTGACTGATGCCCTCCACGTTCCGTGCCTGCTGCTGATGCCTGCCATGTTCCGTGCACACACCCGGGTGTCAGCTCATGTCATAATGACTGGTTGTTTGGTTGTTCCACCGTTCAGTCTATTTGCACATTACCCTTTTATTATATAGGATTTTTTAAAATTTATTTGAGAGAGGAAGAGAGAAAGAGAGATAGAAACATCAATGATGAGGGAGAATCACTAATTGGCTGCCTCCTGCATATCCCCTACTGAGGATCAAGTCTGCAACCTGGGCATGTGCCCCAAACAGAATCAAATTTGGGACCCTTCAGTCTGCAGGCTGACACTCTCTCCACTGAGACAGACCGGCCAGGGCCACATATTATTATTTTTAAACACTGCATTATAGTTCATGAATGAATACTCTACAATTTACTGAACCAGTATTGATAAACACTTAGGGTTTTCCCAGTATTTGTTTTATGTGACACATACCACAAGATGTAGTGTTGAAGTTTTGACTCAGCTGTCAAGTTACAGGACATGCTACATTCCAAAGAAAATGCTAGACTGTATGCAAAATTTACTCCAAGATGAGCTGAAAGCTGATGACTGTTGAAACCCTTCAGCTACACTGAGCATGTAAAAGAATAGAGGGAGAAGAGATTGTGAGGGGATTATGTGAGGGTTTCCTCCATCCTTTAAAGTCAAGGAAGAGGGGGTCAGAAGGTAACTCAAAGGGTTGATCTATGTCTCTGCGGTTCGGGGGATGCAGCCAGCTGGCGTGTGACTTCTGCCTGGAAAATGCTAAGGGGAGAGAAATGCTGACGACAGCCGTTTCTGCCTTAAGGGAGAGAGGGAGTGTGGCTGCTGCCTGCGCTCATCCTGTGGGTTCAGGGCCTGTCCAGAGAGAGTTACATAAGTCTTCCTGTGCAGCAGTTGGCGTGACTTGTCTTAAATCAGTGCCAGCCCCACGCCCCCTTGTCTTCCTCTGGTCTATCAGCTGGAGGCTCGGCAGGCCAGCTCTTACTGCCTTGTCCAAGGGACACAGCCTGTGTTTCTCCTAATCTCAGCACAACTCAGAGCAGACAGGCCAGGGCCTCTGAACTGGGTCTGAGTCCAGCTCTCAGCCTGTTTTCTGGCCTTTGACTCTTCCTCAGCCTGCTGTGGGCTGGGCTGAAATAGGTCCCTGTGGACCACTTGCTGAGCCTTCCCTTCTCTCTTCCTTTCCTACCTCCTACATCAAGACAGGTGCTTCCCCTCACAGGGTCCAGACCGTCACCTGGGGCCCTGGTAGAGCCTGCTTTCTAGGCGTCTTCCCCCTCATTACTCCTCTTGACCTGGAGGCCAGCTGCCAAGGTCAAGACATGTACCCACCGCCCTCTGTGATCTTTTCTTGCAGGGCTCCCTCACCCGCAACAAGGCCTAGGCCTGGCCACCCCCAGGACAAGGCACATGCTCAGAAAGGACCAGTCTCTGCTAGCATCACCGGGAGCAAAACTCTGCAAGGAAGATCTCTGCCCAGGAAGATAATGTCCAACTCTCCTGTGCACCAGAAGCACCTGGGGATTTTGCTGAGTTGCAGATCCTGGCCCAGGAGATAGGGCCTACATTTCTCACAAGCTGCCCTGTGATGTCAGTGCTACTGGCCTGTGGGCCAGATTTTGAGTGGTGAGGACTTAGTACATTCTGATTTTTTATAAGTTATTCCTCAGGGTCATCTCACCAATTCAGAAAAAGTGAGGTAGAGAGAGCAGTGTGACTTTTTAAAAGCAAATTATTTCAGTATTGTAAAGCACAAGGGTTTTTATTTCTTTCCAGGATATGAATTATCACTGTGTTGAGTGACAGGGGGATAAAGAGGAGAGCCTCATGGGTCTGCTTTAAGTCAGTGAAGGAAGGAGAATTTGAGGTTCACGGGTCTGTTTTGCTGCTAAAAACAAGGGTCTCGAAACAGCTGGAAAATGCCAGATTCTCACCCATGAATTGGGGTGCCCGTTTTTCCTTGGCAACGGGGCCATTTTTAATTTCGTATTTTTTTTTTCATTACGTGTGTTTTTATGCAGGCATTCAATAAATGAACACATAATTACATTTGTTTGCTTAGAAATTGGTTTCCTCATACATGTATAAAAGTTAAGTTCGGTCCAACCACTACATTGCCAAAGTCTGTGCACTGCCCAGATGAATGATGTTCTCCCAAGACCTAAGCCAGGCCCTGCATCAGTGTCTTCGTGGCCCTGCAGCCCACGGAGTACTTGGGGTTGGGTGACTGTTTTCCTGAGCAAAGCTGAGAAATCCTGGTTGTTGTTGTTGTTTTGCCTTGAAATGATAGCTGCTAACAGCTCATTTATTATAAATGCCTCTCCTAGCTTGTGCTGGGTGGGGGTGGGAGTTGGGGTGGTGTGCAGGAGGAATGGCAGGGAAGTGAAAAGGCAGCTTTTAGAGGCTGCCCAGTAAATTACGGCATAGTTTCTCTCTAAGTCCTCACAGCAGGGATGAGCTTGGAGGGGCAGGTTTTCCTGCCAGTGTTTGGGTTCCACTGGGTGGGCGTGGACACAAATGGCTCTGGAACCTGCCCAGCAGCTGCAACTGCATGATGTTGGGTCTTGGACATTCATGGGTAGGCGTTTTTCTGGGGTGTTTAGGTGAGAAGCTGTTAGGAGTGATGAAGTTCAGGGAACTCAGTTTTCGGCTGTTTCCTCATTTCTGCATGTCTACTGCTAATGCTGTCATGGCCATGAAGTTGGAGCATTTGACTGGGGTCCACCTGAGGCAGAAGTTCATATGGGGCCCTTGGCATTGGAGGGGGAAGGATCTGAAGAGAACTAATAAACACAACAGTGCTGGCTTTTGAGGAACTTCTGAAGCACAGAAAGATCCTGAGAATGTTCAAGAAGGGTCTTCTGTGCAAATGGGTTTAGGGGGCACAAGGGCACAAGGGTGGTGACCACGTAGAGTGCAGGGGTGTGTGTGGCCTGGAGAAAGCGATGTCCTGTAGGGAGTTGCTTAACTTACCTAGGTCTCAATTTCCCCTAGAACGGCATCTGACTCTAAGTGGCACTTGTCACAATAATTATTACTATCAATAAGAGAAAATATGGACCAACCAAGAGACTGTCTTGCATATTCTTGCTCACTGAATTTTCATGAGAAAGACCTGCCCTGAGATCCTTGATGCCTTCAAACCTTGCTTTGGGACCTACAATACCACTAAATGGCCACCTGCAGCTACCGAACAGGACAGACCAGCATGAGGCTGTGGGCTCCACTTGAGGAGAAAACTTGGGACTTCAGCTCAGGGACAGCATCTCTAATTTTCCATCCCCAGCTGGCTGGTGGTAACCTTTTGGCAGACTGAAAGGCTAAGAGCACAGGACCAAACTAGGTTCAAATCTCAGCACTGTCAACAGTTGATGACCTTGAGCAAGTTATTTCTGTGCCTCTATTTCTTGACCTGTCAAATGGGGATGTGACACTCACAGGTGTTTAACACATAGAAAGTGCTTGGAACAGTGTCTGGTGCAAAGTGATCACAATGTAAATGTTAACCATTCTTGTTTAGTGGAGATTCTTGGGTGTGCAATTCTGGGTTTGTCATTCTCTGATAATTTTTGAGGCGGTGACTGGTACATGTAGGGTAGTGTGTGTGGGGGGGAGGTGAGGGCTGGGGGTTGTGGCTAGAGGACTGAGAATAGCCAGGTGGCTAGGCAGAGCTTTTCTCTCGGGCCTGTAGAGAAGAAGAGGATGAGGATGGTGGCTACGAGGGAGGAGGATATACCTGTCCAAGGTCAAAGGATTCCTGTAAAGAGCTCTCTCTAATTGTCTAGGAGCATCCATGGGGAGTTCAGGGCCCTGCCCAGGATGTTATCTCCTCCTTCTACAGAGGGAGGATGATTGTGTTTTCTTCACCGTCCTGAGGACCACGCCTGCCAGTGGAAGCTGTGCTTCCCAACCTGCTGGCCAGACCCTCAGCATGGGCATTAGTGCCTAAGCCTTACCATGGCCAGAATACAGTGGTACCTCGAGATACACGTTTAATTCGTTCCGTAACCTTGAGGCGTGGGAAACTATGAGACGCTCAAGTCAAGGTAAACTGGTGGGTCATGTGCAGCCGGCCAATCCGCGCGATTACTCGTATCTCAAATGTTGCTCGTATTTCAAAGCAAAAATAGCTCGACGGCTCGTATCTCAAAAATCTCATATGTTAGGGCACTCGTATCTCGAGGTACCACTGTATATATATTGCTGTGTCATATCTATTTTTGTAAGTCAGCTAAGGTTGTTCTTGAAATAGGCAGAGAATAAATAAATAAACTAGTTCCTAGGGTTCTTATAAACCTTTCTTGGAGTATTTACAGCAGTGATTTTTAAATGTATTTTTTAAAGGACTCCCTTTCTAAAACGGAAATATTTCTTCCCTGGCTGGGTATCTTAGATGGTTGGAATGTTATCCCAATGCACTAAAGTTGAGGGTTTGATCCTGGGTCAGGGCACATACAAGAGACAACCAGTGAATGAATTTGTTGTGGAACAATAAATCAATCTCTCAGTTAATAAATAAAAATTTTAAAAATAATAAAAATGAAATATTTCCTAGAAGCCTTTATTCATATATATATTAGGTTAAAGCCAGGAAAAGAAACCCAAGCCTCCAGCCCATGGCCGTTCCCTTGTCCCCTGAGCCATCCTGACCAAACCCTCACTCTGAGCAGCCTGTAGACCTCTAGTCGGCTCCACGGAAACCATACTGCAAAGCTGATGTGTGTATCTCATTCTGATGCAAAAACAAGAAAGTGAGATGTTTTCTCGTAACCTTTTGGGCAATTTGCTAATTACTGGTGGACACTAACTGCTAAAGAATGAAGAGTTGTTAATATCTAACAGAGAAGAAGTATGAACAAAAAAGTCCAATTTTCCCTTTTATTATATAGGATAATCATTGTGAAGTCAAGTAACAATTAGGCCTTATGTCCTACTGATGGCATTCAATGGTTAAATGAAGGTTCTTGATGTGAAATGGTTAAAAATTCGAAAGTAAGTCTGGAACTAAGTTTCAACTGATGATCACAACCTCTACATCAGCTGCCTCAGTTTCCCCCACGCCAGTGAATTCTCCATTCCTCAAAATGTGTGGGTCCACTTTCCCATCTCTCTCCTTTCATGTTTAACCCTCTCTCCTCAAATCTCAGCTCCTTCATGAAGCCTCTTGTAATCTACCTAGTCCAGTGGTGGGCAAACTATGGAATGAGAACTACATGCGGATCTTTGGCCCCTTGAGTGTGGGTCTTCCACAAAATACCACAGCCTGGGCGAGTCTATTTTGAAAAGTGGTGCTAGAAGAAGTTTAAGTTTAAAAAAATTGGCTCTCAAAAGAAATTTCAATTATTGTACTGTTGATATTTGGCTCTGTTGACTAATGAGTTTGCCAACCACTGCCCTAGTCCAAACTCTGTAGCACTTTGTCACACACAGGTTGTTTTGTATTTGATCTAAAAATTCATTTATTTCCTTCTGATTTAAAAATAATTAAAATATTTGAAAAGCCCTTAGCACTATGCATATATATTAGGCCTGCAGCTTACTAGCTATGTGGACCTGGGCATTTAACACAATTTTCTGGGGTTAGCTCTCTCTTTTGTTAAATGGGGATAATAATAGGACCTGATTTGCAAGATGAAATGTTGGCTAACACGTGTTTTGTATTTCACAGTTGAAAAGAGGGCAAAACATTTCTTCTTGTGCTCTAGCCCAACCTCAAATCTAGTTTTTCACTTCAGTCTTGGCAAAACAGACTTCCTATTTCAAAGGAAGAGCATGACAAAAATAAAAACCAAACAAAAACAAATGAAACCAAACCAAAAGCTCTTTGGGAGATATCCCAGGCCTCTGGCCGAACACAACTTGATGAGTTCACAGTAAATGAATGTGAGACTTAGGGTTTAGATTCTGAGAGGGAACCAGGAAGGTGAGAACTCCACTGGGCAGCTGGCCAGTCGGCCAGTTGAGCAAGAGATCAGGATGTTCCAGAGCCCCTCGGCCACCTCCCTCCCCTGACACATTTCTCATGTGAATGTGTTCTCACCCACAGAGTCGATGCCATCAAGTGGCCCTGACTAGAAATGAGATCGTCACCAGGGTACCCCAAACCCAAGATTTGGTTATTGCTGAATCCTTGGCCTCTGTTCATTCATTCTTGGCTGCAGACACCTAGGATTTCTAAGAAAGATTTTGGGGTGGAGGTGGTAGATTTGCTTTCTTTAGATGATGTTTTCCAGGAAATGCAGCTAGCTTCCTGAGAGATGTCATACACTGGAACGTTCCCCAGGGGCTGGCAGGGGAACTCTGGAATGACTCAAGTGAGGAGCTGAACCAGGAAAGGGTGGGTTATGTCCTAAAACCACACCCTCTTCTCATCTGTCAAACTGCATCTGTTTTAATTAAACTTTCAGCCCCTCCACCTCCAAACCAGGAAGCCTCCCTAGATGAACCAGAAGCCCTTTCCACCACCCCACGTCACCCTGACACCTCTAACACCCTCATTTGCATATGTGGTTAGCTTTTCATTGACATCCTAATGATCTGTGAACAGCTTCCACAGGGCTCTCTGAGGGACTCCCGGGAGATGGATTGCAGCTTCTTGAAAGGTCTGTTCGGGACCTGGCTCGCTTGAGCCCCCAGAGCCCATCAGCCAAGTCAGTCAGCACCCAGGGAGCGATTGTGCACCACCCACCACGCCTTTTGCCAGGCATCGGTTAGGGTGAGTCAGAGGCCTGTTTTTAAGGAAAGACCTGACGCTTAGAGATGAAGAAGCCAGAAAGACATAAATAAAAATCCCAAAGACACAAACCTCTGTGAACCGAGCTGCTCACCTCGGTGGCCATGCACAGCCGAGGCCAGAGTTCCGTGCTGCCTCAGCCTGGCCGAGGCTCTGGAGCCAGGCTCTTGCCCTCCCTCCGCCCAAGCAGGCCTGCACACGGAGCCCACGCTCTCCGACACCGAATGGACATAAAACAACTCTGACACCCCCCGCCCCCGGCCCTCCACTCTGGACATGCCCCTGGCTCCTGGGCGCAGACGGGTGCCCTGGCCTGGGGGAGAACACAGCAGCCCTCTCTTAACTGAGGCTCCACTTCCCAAGGTTTCCGTTACCTGTGGTCCACCACGGGTTGAAAATATTAAATGGAAAAATCCCGGGAATAGCCCTGGCTGGTTTAACACGAACGGTCTGAGCGTCCGCCCTGGGACTGAAGGTCACGGGTTCAGTCACAGGCTCCATCCGCAGCCCAGTCAGAGCACGTGAGGGAGACACCAACCATGTGTCTCCCTCACATCAATCAGCCTTTCTCTCTCCGCCTGTCTGTCTCCCTCCCTCTCTTCCGCTCTCTCTGCAAATCAATGCGGGGAAATCCTCAGGTGAGGATTAACAAAACAAAACACCCCAGAAGTAAACAATTCATGTGTTTTTTAAAATATATATTTATAGATACTTTTTTTTTTTATTATTTCAGAGAGGAAGGAAGAGGAAGAGAGGAAAGAAACATCAACGATGAGAGAGAATCATTAGTCAGCTGCCACCTGCACGCCCCCACTGGGGATCGAGCTCACAAGCCCGGCATGTGCCCTGACCAGAACTGAATCGTGACCTCCTGGTTCATAGGTCTAAGTTCAAATACTGAGCCATGGCCGGCCAGGCTCATGAGCTTTAAATTGCATGCTATTCTGAGTAGCATGATGAAATCTCGCCTGGTCTTGCTCGGACCGCCCGGGACGTGAGCCAGCCCTGTATCCAGCGTCTCCCTCCGCGCCACAGGCCCTGCGTCCCCGCGCCGTAGACCCTGCGTCCCTGCGCCTTAGACCCTGCGTCCCCGCGCCGCCGTAGACCCTGCGTCCCCGAGGTCCCTGCGCCGTAGACCCTGCGTCCCCGCGCCCTGCACGCCCCGGCAGCGGCGGCGGCGTTGGTCACTCGGCAGCCATCTTGGTTGTGGATAACCGTGGCGGTATGGCTGTGCCTGTGTTCAAGGAACCTTATTTTACTTCCTAACGGCCCCAAAGCGCAAGAGCAGTGACGCCGGCAATCCAGAAATGCCAAAGAAAAGCCACAAGGTGCTTCCTTTGAGTGAAAAGGTGAGTGAATTGTTCGGTAAGGGATTTTGAGAGGGAGAGACCACATTCACGTGACAGTATCGTGTTACAATTGTTCCAGTTTATATTTTGTCATTGTCGTTAATCCCTCACTGTGCCTAATTCATGGCCTGAACTTCCCTGTACTGATTTAGGCACGTATAGGGAAACCAGTATGCGTGGGCTTTGGTACTAGTAGCGGTGTCAGGCACCCACTGGGGTCTTGGAATGTGCCCCCCTCAGATATGGGGGGACCGCTAACTGTATAAGGCCAAAGCTCTGTCTCTCAAAAATGGGGCACCCCCGGCCCCGCAGCAGAGAAGGGCAGGGGACACTCCGCCATTGCACCCGCAGGTCCGGGGAAGAACCCGTCACCGGAGAGAGAAGACAAGATGGAGGCAGAACTGCAGCCAGAGGGGCGGCTGGTGGTGATCGCTGGCACCCACTCCGAGGGCGGTGCCTCAGGTGAGGCTTGTGCTGGGCCCTGCTGAGCACAGAGACATATATATATATATATATATAACACCCAGCCCTCTGGCCTGGCTGAAAAATCACCCTCAAATAAAGGGCTGCCTGAATTAAATGCCAAATGACCGGTGCACACAGCGCCAGCGGAAAAGAAAGAATAATGGTAACATTCACTGCACGCATTAGGTGACAAGCCTCATTCTCAATGGTTTATACCGTGTTCAGTTTTTCCCACCACCCATAAGGTGGGTGCTAGTTAGTATTCGTCGTCTTTTAAGGACGAGAAAAGCGAGCCTTAAGGAGGAGATTAGAGACCTTGGTCCGCATCCCACCGTTTTTAATGGAAGAGGCAGGATTTGAACTCAAGGTTCTGCCTGAGCAAGAGCTGTGCACGCACACACCTGTGTGTGTGTGTGTGTGTGTGTGTGTGTGTGTGTGATGGCAAGGACACTTCGGGAAAGAGCAGTGACAGCAGGCACGGGCTCTGACTCCTGTTTGTTTGTTTTTTTACATAAAGAAGGAGCTTCCGTGGCTGAGTTTTAAAGTAGGAGCTTGTCTTATAGCGAAGAGATCATGTTTGATGTTTACGTTTGCAATATTTCATTGTGAACGCGCGGGGACCAGAATGCGGGAGACACGGGGCGGGCGCTGCTGGCCGGGCGGGCCGGGCGGGCGGAGGGCGGAGGGCGGAGAAGCGGTTCTGCCAGGCGCAGGCGGAGTCGCCGCGGAGTCCCGGGGCCGGGCTCTCCCTGCTGCGGCCTCCACGCAGGGAAGTCGGAGAAGGCAGGAGGCAGGGGAGAGGGACTCGGTTGGAAATCGGGGGAGAGCGTCCTCGGGGCCGGTCCGGAGCCGGGAGGCTCTGACTTGAGGGGGCATTCCCCAAGGGTCCCGGCCCTCGGCCCTCGGCCCTCGGAGCTGGTGTGGGGCAGGACCCCACGTCCCCTGAACTGAGCCACAGCGCCATCTCGTGGCCAGTGACGGGTCTCTCGTGGGCTCCTTAGGCTCAGCACCTGGCACCCTCCCCACCAGCACCTGTGGGCTCCAGTTGGCTTGCTTCTGAGGCAGGGAGCCCAGCGGGGAAGTGGACCTGAGGGCGGAGGCCAGGACCAGATTGGCCTGGATCTGAGTGTTGGCTTCTCAGCGCGTAGTGTAATGGAAGGAATGATCATTAGAGCCGAGCAAGCCAGAGTCTCTCTGAGCCTTTCCAAACTTCAATTTTCTCATCTGTGAAAAGGCGTAATGACGCCGGGTGGGTAATATGCTGCAAAGCCTCTAGAACACAGTCTTTAGGCCCTTGGGAGCTCAGCTCATCACTGATGCCATCATCATCCTCAGGCACTGCAATAAATGCCAATGCTGCCCAAACTCATACTGCAGATGGTGTGCTCGGGATGCCCTGCAAACTAGTAGTGATGCCTTCTTAGTGCCAGCTCAATAGTGGAACAGACCTAGCACTAAAAAGTTGCTTATTTTTATAAAAGACAACAGTCCAATTGGTCTTGCAAATCATTTAAAAATAGCTGCCTATTGTGTTCATCAGCCCAAGGGGATGTTGCATCTTTCCCAGTTATTCCGCATCCCACATAGGCTTCAGGAAACCCTCTTAGAGCAGAACCACCCCACTTTTGAAAGGCATTACAGTAGTGAGGGGAAAGGGTAGCAGTGCATAGCCACATAGACCTGGGGCTCACTTGCCAGGTGAGAACCTGGGGCAAGTCACTAACTCCTCCAAACCCCCATGTTTCTTGTCTGTGCATCAGAGATGTTAATCCCCACTTCCTTGGGCTTTTATGCAACTAAATGAGACATTCATGTAAAACATGTAGCCAAGTAGATTTAGCTTGCATCAGCATCACCAGAGAAGTTATTAAAAATACTAGTCCCTGGGTCCCGCCCGCAGTTTCTAAATCAGTATGTCTGAGGCTCAAGAATTTGCACTTCTAATTTGCATTTCAGGATATGTTTGCTACAGTCTGTCCAGGGATCCAAATTAGAGGACTAATCGAGCACGCACTAGACCTTCAATGTTCATTTTTATTCCCAAACCACCAAGAACAAGTCAAAAGGGAGAATGAGGTGATATGGGGGAATAGTAACCAACCCAAATCCAATCAGATAAAAGCTGCAAACTCAGAACAGTCCCGTTTGACAAATGGTAATTGGGTGTCTTTTCTCCATTGGTCTCCTATGCTTTGTTGGGCAGTGCTTCTCTCACATGCACCTCTCATTTGATGTTTCTGAACGTATGATGACCCCAAGGAAGGGGTTCTCAGAGAAGTCAAGTGACTTGGTCAACTAACTTGCTCAAGGGCACAGAGCTCTGGAAGGAGTCAGCTGCCTGTCAAACGGAGCATGCTTGTGGAGGCTGGGTGGGCCAATGTAAACCTGCTTTCCCCTGCCCTCCGATGGCTTCCATCTTGACTGAATTCTCTGCCTCAGCGCATTCTCCTAACCCACGCATCTGCTTTGGGGTCAAGTGCCAATTGGTGTCCCCTTGCCAGCTTCATTGGCTCTGCCTGTCACCTCACTTGTGGGACACTTGGTCCTTCCAAGTGCAGCTTCTGTTTTGCCTCTGGCTCTTTGCCATGGGCCCCAAGGCCTCCAGTAAAGAGAGGAGGCCCTCCGGGTTTTGGGTAGAACCTGGAGGCTCATCCTTGGCAATTAGACCCTCCCCAGACCCGGTAAGTCTCTGAAGGAGTACCCCTTCCCCATCCTGGGCATCTGAGAGGTCACAGAGAGCCAGCCATAGCAAGGCCTCAGGAGTGAGCCTCCTTGATGCCTGGAAGGAACTGCCACCCATTTCCACTCAGCCTGGGGGTAGAGAGAGAGGAACAGTAAGGGTGTGGACTCCAGACACTAGGGTTTCCTCCTCCAGGTCCCAAGTTCATTTTAGTTTTTATGATTGGTGGAAGGAAATGGCCTTTAGAGCAGAAGACCCAATATGAATCAACCTCATGTCTCTGTGACAAAAATAGCTGTGTCTTAAAGAAGTCTCTCAACTTCTTTGCCTGTGTGTGCTTGTTTTCTCATCTCAGTAAAAATGGGCTGAGTAGGACTCATCTTCCAGAACTGCTCTGCAGCCAGAATGACTTCTATCTGTTCAAGATGCTGACACCTAATGAGCAATTAATAACCCCATTTTCCTTCCTTTGACATTTATCCGCCTATGGTGAGCCTGTTCCTAGGGACGCATGGGCAGGGAGCCAAAGTCCCCCACCTGCCAGGGCTTCCACTCACATCCTTGCCCAAATAGGGCAATGGCAGAAGGTCTGAGACTGGATCTGGCTGTGGACATTGGGTATGAGAAGTGAGGCTACTGGTCCAAGGGATGGGCACTCAGTGTATGAACTCTGTAGCCTGGTAACTAAAGTCCACTGGGCTTGGTCAGAGCTAATGGCCTGCTAATGGTGTTCAGAGCTTTGCCTTGGTAGTGTAAAGAGCTGCCTGACTCACTGCTGTGCTAGCCAGGGAGACTGGAAGTTCCTCCATCCAGCAGTCTCTGCCTGGGCACCTTTGGTTTCATATTCATTCATTCATTCATTCATTCATTCATTCATTCATTCATTCTACAAACACTTGGCAGGAACCCAGGATGTGCTGGGCCCTGGGAATACTGGCATGGGTAAGGAAGACAGACTGAAGGGGGAAGGACCGAAGGTAGATTACCTCCTACCTGTCCACACCTCTCCTTGCCAGATCCTGAGTGAGGCTACAGGAAGGGGAGAAGAAACTTTCCTCCAGGTTCCCGATGCTCACCCCCTTTCTTGTGGGGTCACAGGAAAGGCTCGATGAAGGAGAAATGTCTGAGATTAATTGGTCCAGATTTGGCTCCTGCAGGGATGTGGGATGTGGAAGAAGGAGGCATCCAAGATAGTTCCTGGGAGACTGAGAGGAGAGGTGCCATGGGCAGACACAACCATTGAGCAGGCGTGGATGGGAGAGAGATCAATATGGTTTCTTGAATTTCTTTTTTTTTTAGGAGTGAAAAGGGAGTTGAGAAGCCCAGGATGGGGATACTAGAGGATAAATGTGAGGATTGAGAGATGACAAAACACCCTTGCACAAACACTCAGAATGTTACAGGGTGTCCCCACCCCAAATGTATACATATTTTTTTTCTGATAGTTCAATTGATGTTTTTTTCTTTTTAGATTTAACCCATTGGAATTAATAATTATTCCAAGTATGTATACATTTTGGGGGGACAATATCTAGGCATCCTGTGGCCCAGCTGAGTTGACACACAAAATTTATGAAAGTGAATCATAAAAACTTGAAAAGGTTATAAAAAGTCATCCACCTTGAAGAGTAGTATGGGGCATTTTGTGTCCCAGGAATATTTATGTTGTATCTCTGATGGTGGGATTTTAGCATGGATTTCCCAGGCAAAGGAAGTAGGACTTGGAGACAAGGCTGGAGTAGGAGTGATGGGTGTATTCTGAAGCCTCTGAAGAAATCACAGCACTGGCATCTCTGCCCACTTGTTGCTTCCCACGATACATGTTTCCACTAGGTCTGATTCACTGTTTTGTAGCTTTGCAGAGTACAAAAGTTAATTTCTAGCCTCTCCTCAGCATCTCTTTGGTCCAAGTATAGGGCATGAAACCAAACAAAAACCACAAAAAGCCATCATCGGTGTGAGGAAGAGGATCTCGCTGCCAGGCCAGTGGGGAAACAGGAGGTCCCAAAGTTTTGGCGAGCCTGGGAGGTGGAGCCCAGGGCAAAGGTCTGTGTGTGCATGCGTGTGCATGTGAGTGTGTGTGTGTGCATGTGAGTGTGTGTGTGTGTGCATGTGCCCTAACAGAAAGCTGGGGGTGACAACTTGCCTTTCCTTAGACTGGTGTTTCAGGTATCTCTGGCCACAGCCCTGTCCAAGCTCAGCCCACGCTGCCATTCTTTTGCCCACAAATCTCAGATGCCAGAATTCATACTCTGATCCTTCACTGTTCACCCGTGCCCCTGCCCTGGGTGTTCTGAATTTATGATGTTAGGAATCTGTCATGAGCTAAGATGCAGGAGACCCAGGGTCTCCTGGTGGCTCTGCCTCTGCATCTGCCATAGATTCTTCTATTATAAAGAGACTGAAATCTAGTTGATCTCTCAGGTCTCATCTAGCTCCAACAAGTAATAGTTCTGAAAAACAGTAAAATTCAGTGAATCGGTATACCAGAATGTTCCAGCTACAAATAACCAAATGCTTGGAATAAAGAACTAAATGATAGAGGCCAAGTCATCACAGGAAACTGCAGATGGGAGGGAGGTGATTATGAGATTGGTGTGGCTCTTCCACCTTTTCTCTTGGCCTTCCTCCTGGCTGCCTCTGTCTCCCCTTATGGTGGCAAGGTGGCTGCAGTTGCTCCAAGCTTTTCTTCTCATGGAGCAGCTTCTCAAACAGGAAGAAATGGGATAGGAGTGTAATCAATGAAAATCTTACCCAGAAGCTCCTAGTAGTTTTCTTTTGAGCCTCTTTGGCCAGAACTGGTCACAGGTCTAGCATTAAATTAATCCCTGGACAAGGGGCAGGGATTGCCCAATTATCTACCCACTCAGGCCAGGTGGATGTATGAATAAATGAAAACTTGGTATTTTGTTAGCATGCAGCAGCTGTTGGGTGGGTCAATGATAGTGCCTGCTACAACAAGTGGTTTGTCAGAGCTTGTCTCTGGGGCATAGGTTCAGGGACTCCAGGTGTGCCGGGAGTGTTGGTGCTGAGCTGCTGTTGTGCCAGGAGTGACTGGACATGGGCAAGTACCTACTATTCCTTGGTCATTGCTATGAGTCCATGTCCATGGTATACCAGGTACTCATGCTCTTTAAGATTCTGGAACCATAACTGGCACATGATAAGGACTCAGTAAATATCAGTTCCCATCCAGTCATGTTACAATTAGATATAACTGACTAAGCAGACAATTGTGGATTGCTCTTCCACAGAGATCATTTTTAAGAGACAGTGTTAAGACCAAGAGCAAATTCTCTAGAGTAAAATCTTGATGGAAATGTTTGGGGTGGGGAGGGAACAGGAGAAGTATTCTAGTTCCCACAGATTACACTTGCAGGAATCCCTATCTCAATGGAAAATTTAAAATCATTTACTTCTTTCTCCCTTAGTGTGGATTGCTCTGAGAGACACCACATAATTACCAATAATTTTTTGCCTCCCTCTCTTTTAAAAATTGAATTGGGCTGATTCTGTCATGCCCAAACTGCTGATTAATCTTAACTTATATTAGGTTGATAGATTACACATATTTCCTTTTGTTGTGATCCCTTATATGATAATTCTTATTGACTTGAGGTAGAGAAGATAGGATGCAGTGGTGAGCTGAAAATCATTGATAATGGCCTTGGCCTGCTTTTGTGATGACCATGGCTGTAGTCCATGTGCTTCAAATTTGTCACCTCACACTCATGGTGGAGGTGGGTCTCCGGGGAAGGTGGCAAGGAGAACCCTTCTATGAGTGATAGAAGGATTTCTCCAGACATGAGGTAACAACAAAAACAGTGTTGTGTATGGTCAGCAGGCAGTGTGATTATTGATTGCTCGCTTGATTTTATGTGTTGTTATTTTTTTTACATTTTTTATTGATTTTTTACATTGAAGAAGGGAGAGGGATAGAGAGAAACATCAATGAGAGAGAGACATCAATTAGCTGCCTCCTGCACTCCCCTACTGGGGATGTGCCCACAACCAAGGTATATGCCTTTGACTAGAATCCAACCTGGGACCCTTCAGTCCACAGGCTGATGCTCTATCCACTGAGCCGAACCGGTTTTGGCTGATTTTATATTTTAGTTTACCTAATTTGCTCTAAAATCTTTAGCTAGTTCTTGCTTGTGGGAGAAGCATGGAGGAGGGGGAGAGGTGAACTGTGGAATTAGCTAATATATTTCTGTTGTATTGTGTGGCAATATGGCTTAATGAGAGAAGATGGTCTTTGGAGTTTGATGGACTTGGTTTCAGATCTTGCCTTTGCTCTGCTCTTAGTCAGGGTAAGCTAACACAGTAAAGCTTTATTCCTTCCATGTTAAATAACAGTCCAGCACAGGTGGCAGAGGGCAGGGTGAAGGGTCTCTGTTCCACCTAGTCATTCAGGGACTAGTCTTCTCCCATCTTAATCAGGTAGCTTTATGGTGCCCTGGGTAAGAGGGCCAGTTCTGAAAGTGACAAAAATCAGTCCATCTCCCTGTTTCAATGGCTAGAGCTCAGTCACATGGCTGCCCTTTAACACAAGAAGGCTGGAAAATGTCATTTAACATGTACCTAAAAAGAAAAAGAGAGCCCTAGCTGGTTTTGTTCAGTGGTTAGAGCATTGGCCTTCTGACTGAAGGGTCTCAGGTTCGATTCTGGTCAAGGACATGTACTTTAGTTGCAGGCTTTATCCCTGGCCCCAGGCAGGGCACTTGCAGGAGCAACCAATCAATGTGTCTCTCTCAAATTGATGTTTTCCTCCCTCCCTCCCTCCCCCCCTCTCTCTTTCTTTCTTTTTCCCCTCCCTCCCTCCTTTCCACTCTTTCTAAAAAATCAATGGGAAAAAACAGAAAAGGAGAAATGGATACTGATGAGTAATATAAGGTTCTGCCATAACCATTCATCAACAGTGTGATCTTGGGCAAATGACTTTAACTCTCTTAGCCTTGGTTTCATCATTTGTCAATGTAAATGATACATATCTAATGAGACTATTGCAAGACTTTAAAAGTATATAAAACATACTTGATACACAGGATGCCCTTCCCTTTTAAATTTACAAATGAGCCTTTTTTTTCTTCCTCTGGGTAACTCCAAATACTGACAGGTTGAAAGTTGGCCCTTAGCATGTTTTCTATCTAGTTAGAGGGAACAAGGATCAATACATAATGTTCCCTGTCATCTGGGGGTAGAGGGTTCTGTTTGGGTGATTATCTCTCAGGGAAGTGAAGAGGTGGTCCCTCAGTCTTGGGGAGGTTTGTTTGTCTTAAGGTCTTTTCATTGCATGTGTTAAGGGTTTGCAGGAGTATTACCATAATAGCCAAAATATCTGTACTCTGGTTGATGGAAAGAAACAGAGAAAATGACTACCATGGTAGCCACCAGCATTTATGTTAATACAGGTAAAAATGTTCTGATGACACTTAGTGGACTCGTGGAAATATTTTTTTTAAATAGTTTTTTTTTCTTTTTAAATCTTTAAGAAAAAGGCAGTTGCTACCTCTTGGGGTTTTCATCATATCTCAGTTTAGGGTCAGAAGACTAGGCTGCTGCTTCTGGGCCAACTTTCTCCTTTTTTGAAGTGGTCCTTCCCTCCATCCTCCTAGAAATGAGGTGCCAAGGCTTTGTGCCTGGATTGACTTACCTGCCAGCTAGCCGCTGAGGTCTTCTCTATGTGAACATCCAGACCGCCTAGCACCCCTGGCCAGGTTCCAGACCATCTTGTTCACTTGACCAGGTATACACAACGAGGGACAAGCAGAATAGTCAAAATAGGAGATGCAAAGGGAAAGGAGCATAACGGAATGTTGCCATGGGAAGTGGGATATAACTAAAATGCCCGTTTCCAAAAATGGGTGCTCTGCTCTCCAGCACGTACACTATGGAGTAATTTTGGCAGAGCTCGGAGCTGAACCAGAGCTCAGAGCAAACAGAAGAGAAGGGGGGATGGCTTGGTGGCCAGATGCTTTCTCTTCCTCTGACTTTTGCTGTGTTACTTAGAAATGACATGAACTGAGACTATGCTCCTTCCTCTGAATGACTTTCAGCCACATCCCTCTCCAATCCCCAACTGGAGGCCACTCTATTTTTAAATTCCTCTTGGGAAGTAGATTTTGAAATTCCCTAGCTCTTCCCATCAGGAGAATCTATGATTTCCAGTAAATCCAGGGTCACATAGTTTTCTTTATTTATTTGCATTCAGTTTGCATAAATTAGCATGCCATAGGAGTTCTGGACTCAGAGTCTAAGCAACTCAGAGAATTAATGCAAATAGGCTCCAGCTTTTGTGTTCTTGGGAAGTGATAGAGGAAGGTCTCAGCCTGAGAAACAGAGACAGGGAGGAAGAGAGGGAGAGAGGGAAGGAGGGAGGGAAGGAGGGAGGGAGGGAAGGAGGGAAGCCCTGACTTGTAGACAGGCGGTCCCCTCATTCCCTTGGCCTGCAGAACACACCCTTGGCCCACTGAGAACTCTACCAAGGGATCTTGTTTTCTGGGTGCTGAAGCTTATGCTTTATCCTTAATGTGTTGGAACCTAAAAGAGGGGATTGGCATCGTGTGGCATGTGTAGGGGTTAGATTCAGTGTGACAGGAACTGGGTGAGATGAGTTTCTCAGATCTGAGTAGAGAGGTGGAAGGAAGGGCTCCTAATTTCCTGGCACCATACCTGGTGTGGCAGCTGCTCCTACCATTTCTACTGAAGTTGATGCAGCCGCAGCAACAGGCTGTATGGATGAGAGCCAGACACGGGCGCTGGCCAACCACAGGCTGGGAAATGACTCTGATAGCTGATGGGGTAGGGGTTTTTCCTCTAGGGAAGTATATGGAGGAAAGAAATGGCTCCTTTATTTGTTTGGCAAGAAGGAGCACACAGGCTGGAGGGAGGGACCGCAGCAAGAAGAAAGGCATGGGACCTTCATGACTTGTTTCTACCACTCCCAGTAGAGGACCACTGAAGAGGAGGTGCTAGTCTGGCACCTGTGGGCAAGGAGGGACTAAACCTCATTAGTGGTATTTCTCCACGTCCTGGGCCTCGCATCAGTGAGAGCTGGCAGAGAGCTGCTGGGAGGCAGGAGAGGAGATACATGGAAGGAAGGAATATCCTGGCGGTGTGGTGCCTAGATGCAGGGAAATGTCTGTAGGTCTTCATAACAAACTTTTATGCAACTTCTAATATGTGCCAAGCTCTGGGCAAGACCTAGGGACTCAGAAACAATAACATGTGGCTGCTTCCCTAATGGAGGTTACAGGCTGTACCAATTAAAATAATTATTTCAATTCCTTCTTGTTGATAGAGTCCTTCACAGATGCTGTTTCTACAGCCTTGGGGACTCTCACTGTTGACCCAAGGTGATTTCCCTGACAGCACATGGATTTGCAGAGCTGAATACCTTGTGACAGAAAGTGCTGAACTGGTGGACTACAAAAACTCTGAGAGGCTTCTTAGCAGGCTATTCTCCATCTTGTTACTATTCAGATCCCAGAGCAATGTGCCAGTCCCTGTGCTTTCTCCAGTCCTTGCTTTTCCCTCAAGATCTAGCCCCCAGATGAAACCAGTTTGGCTCAGGGAATAGAGCGTCCGCCTGCGGACTGAGGGGTCCCAGGTTTGATTCCGGTTGGGGGCATGTACCTTGGTTGTGGGCACATGCCCAGTAGGGGGCATGCAGGAGGCAGCTGATCAGTGTCTCTCTCTCTTTGATGTTTCTAACTCTCTATCCCTCTCCCTTCCTCTCTGTAAAAAAAAAAATCAATAAAATATATATTTTTAAAAAAGATCTAGCCTCTATGTGAAAGGATGTCTGGTAGGATACCCACTCTGGGCCCTTGCCTCCTCCTGTTTGGAGTTATCCAAGGAAACAGAAGCTAACATAACCAGAATTGCTGTCTTGTGGGCCTGTCTGTACAGTTGTCTTATTGCCCGGTGTTCACCACAGATTTATCCTCAGCTTGACTTCAGTCATCATTGGCCTAAACTAAGTTCACCATCTCCGGATTTCCCTCTTGAGCACCTCCTCCCCATTTTTAAAAACGGCTGCTAGTTGGTGCTTGAGTTCAGAAAATTCTTGGACTTCAGGATCAGAAAGAAAGGACCTACTTATGTCTGGGGTGCAGTGAGATGATTGGAGAGGGGCTCATTCCTCCATCTACAATCAACCCCCCCTCCTCATTCCATCTCTGAAGGCCAAGACTGAGAAGGAAACCTGCCCATATTGGTTTTGCTCCTTGACCAAGAGGCTAAAAGGACATTGTAATATTGAGGCAATGAATGTGAAACAGAAACAAGTGGCATTAGTTTCAGAAAGTCAGAAATGAAAAGCATGTGTTGACATTCTTTGTGACCCACTGTGAGCTATATTTTGTGCTGTGCTAGCCAGAATTCTGTACTTACTTGAAGTAGGACCTTGGGAAAATCCCTCTCCTCTCTAGGCTTCAATTTCCTCATATGTAAAGTGCTTCAGGGATTCGTCAAGACCTTCTCTGCCTGACATGCTGCTGTTCTAGGTGCCTCCAGTAATCTATCACCCCAGGGTCAAAGAGCTTGCCATTATGTGGGGAGAAATGGGGAGGAAGGGGCTAAGACCTGCCAAGTGGAGTCCCTGTGAGTTTAGTTAACTCAGTGATGGGCAAACTCATTAGTGAACAGAGCCAAATATCAACAGTACAATTGAAATTTTTTTTGAAAGCCAAATTTTTTAAACTTAAACTTCTTCTAATGCTATTTCTTCAAAATAGACTCTCGCAGGCCGTGGTATTTTGTGGAAGAGCCACTTGCAAGGGGCCAAAGAGCCGCATGTGGCTCTCGAGCCGAGGTTTGCCGACCACTGAGTTAACGGAAAGTGGGGCAAAAGAGAAGGGATTAAGAAAATAAAGTGATGCCGAAACCGGTTTGGCTCAGTGGATAGAGGGTTGGCCTGTGGACTGAAAGGTCCCAGGTTCGATTCTGGTTAAGGGCATGTATCTTGGTTGCGGGCACATCTCCAGTGGGGGGCGTGCAGGTGTCAACTGATTGATGTTTCTCTCTCATCGATGTTTCTAACTCTCTATCCCTCTCCCTTCCTCTTTGTAAAAGAAAAATCAATAAAATACATTTAAAAAATGAAGAAGAAGAAAAAGAAAAGAAAATGAGCCCTGACTGGTTTGGCTCAGTGGCTAGAGGATCTGCCTGTGGACTGAAGAGTCCCGGATTGGATTCCAATTAAGGGCACATCCTCAGTAGGGAGCGTGGAGGAGGCAGTGGGTCAGTGATTCTCTTTCATCATTGATGTTTCTATCTCTCTCTCCCTCTCCCTTCTTCTCTGAAATCAATAAAAATGCATTTGAAAAAATAAAGTGAAAAGAGGAGAGAGGGAAGAGTGTAAGAAAGGGAGACCAGGAAAGGGAAGGTATGAAAGATAGAGGTGGCTACCACAAACACTTCAGAGTTTCTCAGGTACATACTGGCCAGGTTTACTTTGTTAGGCTGGGAGTGGCGGGTGGCAAATTGTATTTTCCAAAGAGGACCACAATAATATTGTCACCCGCCACCCCCATGCTCTTTTACATTGTGATCTTGTTATTTCCCTATGAAAAGATGGAGTCTAGGTCTCCTCCCTTTAAATCTGGGCTGGCCATGTGACTTGCCTGTAACCAATAGAATGTGGGAGAAATTATGAGGGGGTGACTTCGAGGCTCAGTCAGAAGCATTAACTCAGTCAATATCTTGAGACACTTGCCTTGAGGGAAGCCCATCTGACCACTTGAGATCATCATGCTGGAGAGGCCATACTCAGGCATTCCTGTTGATAATCCCAGCTGAGTCCCACCTTATGGCCATTTCCCTCAAGACCTCAGACCTGTGACTCAAGCTATCTTTAACTCTCCAGACCAGAGTACTGATCAAGCTCACTTGATTCCACGGGTAGCAGATGCCCAGCTGAGCCCTGTCCAAACTCCTGATATAGAAGCAACTAAGATATCAAGTAAAATATTTTTTTAAAAAAAATTTCAGGGAAGAAGGGGAAGGGAGAGGGAAATAGAAACATCAGTGATGAAAGAGAATCATTGATCGGCTGCCTCCTGCACATCCCCAGTGGGGTCTGAGCCCACAACCCAGGCATGTACCCTTGATCAGAATAAAAACTGGGACCTTTCAGTCCACAGGCTGACTATCCACTGAGCCAAACTGGCTAGGACAAAAAAAAAATTTAAAAAGCTGTTTTAAGCCACAAAGTTTTGCGGGAGTTTGTCGTAAGGCAAAAGATACCAGAACAGGATCATATGAAAGATTTGAAAATATAAGTCCCCTTGCAATGAAAACCCTTTAAAAAAAGTATAAATAAGACTTTTAAGATTTGAAGATGTTTGATATATCAAAACTAATTTGTATGCCAACTTTTAATTTTCCCTACTAAGGACATTACAGAAAACTACTATTTTCAATATATTAAAATTTTTTAAAAAGTACATTTTGTCATGAAAAAAGAAAGAAAAGGCAGTATATTCCATGAGAATGGCTAAAATGAAAAAGATGAGCAATATCAATCTTGGCAAAGGTGTGGAACAACCAGAATTCTCAGACGTTCCTTCTGGGAGGGTAAAATGGCACAACCAACTTTGGGAAATAGCTTGGCGGTATCATCTAAAGCAGAACATATGCAGATGTTCAATTCCGTTCCTAAGTATATGCTCAACAAAAGACTATGTATATTTTTACTGAAAGATCGGTATATAAATGCTCATAACAGCACTCTTCCTTGTAGTCCCAAACTGGAAATAACCAAATGCCCATCAACAGCTGAGTGAATAAATAAATTGTAATATATTCACACAAAGGAATACTGTATCATGTATTGAATTATTGCCAGATCAAATTACTGTAATTTTAATGAATTATTGCCAGAAAAAACATAGACAAATCTTATAAATATGATGTCAAGAAAAAGAAACGTAAGAGTACATATACTATGTGATTCAATTTATATAAAGTTGAAAAACAAAATGAATCCATGCTGTTAGCAGTTAGGATAGTGGTTCCCCTTGGGTTTAGTGACTAAAAGAGAAAGTGAGGGGACTTCTAAGAATGTGGGGATGTTCTGATTTTTCACTAGGTGCTTGTTATTTTGTGAAATGGCATCAATTTGTGCACTTTTCTGTATACATGTTATACTTCAAAACAAAATGTTAAAGGGAGGTTATCATAAAAGCAAAGGATCGTTCTTTTTAAGAAGAGGTTTTTATTCATTTTTATTTTGTTAATCTTCACCCAAAGATATTTTTGTAATGATTTTTAGAGAGAGTGGAAGCAAGTGAAAGGGTGGGAAGAGAGAGAGAGAGAGAGACATGGATGTGAGAGAGACTCATTGTTTGGTTGCCTCTCACACAGGCCTTGACCAGCCAGGAAACAATTTTGCAACCCAAGTACATGCTCTTGACTGGGAATTGAACCCGAGATGCTCTACCATTGACCAACACTGGCCAGGGCAAGGATAGGTTTTTAAAAAAACATTTTTAGCTTTATGAAAAATTTATTATATTTTTTCTTATTTTCCTAATTTCTCTTTGAACCAGCATAAATTACACAATGGCAGGGTCCTGGGGGCTATGACAATGTCAATGAGAAAGATGCCACAAGGAGCAGAATTGGGGCATTCAGAGCAAGTGTTCCTAGATAACCAAGTGGGAGCTGCTTCTAAACTGAGTCTCAGAAGTCCCCTGGCATAATGTCTACCACATTCTGTTGGGTATGAGCAAGTCATGAGGCCAGCCTAGATTTAAACGGGGTGCCAAGGTCAGCATCAAATGAAGCTTTGTGGAGCATGCTACTCCTTGCTGCTGCTGCACCCCATAGTTCACACACAAACTGTATTGTGTGCATGCATGTACATATCTAGAAAGATGCTTCCTAGCCTTTTGCAGACCATGGCACACGTAGAAAATGACAACATAGGAATGGCACACTAAGGTACCAGATGGGGCTCCTGACAGCCAAAGCCGACTGGCCTGGTCCTCCAGGTGCCCCTGGGATGAGGGGTATCAATTCCTTGGCACACCTGTGGGAAAACATCTACTTGGATAATGTGTGGGAAGACACGTGCCTCCATTACACATTTTAAGTTTTTTAAACTGGCTTTTTTGCCCTTTTGCTCCCTGAGAGTCCAACTCTGAATCTCCTCAGTCTTGGATTCCTGGCCCTGTTCTCATGTCGTGGCCTCCCCTCTATTTTCAGCCTCCTTTCTCAGGCCATTCTCATCACTTTCACACCCACTTTTTCCCTCAAGCACATTACTCCCTGAGCACCTTGCACTTGTCTGTTGTCTGTGAACATTCCAAACCCCTAATCTCACAAATCCTTCTCTTTCTCTGTCATGCCATCCCCTCTACCAGGAGTGCTCAGCCTGCATCATCCTGCTTATACCTCCCCTCCCCCCCCTCTGAACACTGCCCAAAGCCACTATCACATTTTCATTTGTGTTATCAGTGTGTGTGTGTGTGTGTGTGTGTGTGTGTGTGAGAGAGAGAGAGAGAGAGAGAGAGAGAGAGAGAGAATATGAATATCTTTGTGGTCCCTGTTTTTTCTATCTTGCCCATAGTAGGTGGTCAAAAGTTGTTTCTCAAATGACCTCTGGGCTGCAGAAGTACCCTACCCCTATTCTTCGTGGTCACTCATTGTCCCCTTGAGTCTGAATTCCCCACTTCTCAGGGGACCTGTTTTGCAGGCCCTTCCACACTCTGCTACTCCACTGCCAGGGAGCCATGCATCCTGGGTAAGAGACATCTTCCTTACCCAAATCCCTTCCTGTCCCCCAGGTCACACCTCTGAGGTTAGCATTAGCTAATTGTGGTGTGACAGAGAGAAACGGTGGCTGCCACTTAGCCTCAGTCCAGGCTCCCCTCCTCCAACCTGCAGTATCCAGGCTTGGCCACAAGGGGCTCTACCTGGCAACTCTTTGCCTGATAGAGGAGGCCTGGGTGAGAACACATCCTGCCCAGATGAACAAGGAACAGCTTAGGGAGTTTCTCCTCCCTAAGATCTCCAAGAGCAGGAGCCCCACAACCTCGTTGGCTGGCTTCTCCTGATATTTTACCCTTTAGCCATTTAGAAGATATTATTCTATATCTTTGCTTTCCCATGAGCCTCTCTTCTCCCCACTTCCTTGACTGATCAACAGTCACCACAGGGGAGACACCTCCACTTCTGTTGTTTCCACCTCCTTAAATGAGTGCTTAGCCTAAACCATGAGCGCCTTGTCTTTCAGGATGTGGGATGGGAAATGGTTCTCTTCCAGCTCTTCAGCATCTTTTGACTCTGCCACCTTCTGTCACCCCAGTGCCATCCAGGTTCAGAGCTCCCCTTCTCTGACCAGGATTAATGCAGTGGCTTCCTAGAGGATAGCCCATTTCCAGACAGCCCATGCCCATGAACTCTCTACCCTGGAGCTAGAGCAATCAGACTTCCATTAGGTGCTGGCCTTCAGTGGCTCCCCAAATCCCAGACATCCACACAGCACTTCAATCCTCCTGGATCCACCTGCCAGATTCTCCAGCTTCATGACTGCTTCTCCCTTCCAACCAGCAATACTGAAATACTTGCAATTGCTTAACACACCGTGATGTTTGAAGCCTTTGTACTTTGCACATGTTCTTTTCCATGACCTGAGGCTCTCTTAACCCCTTCCCTGTACTTTCTCCACTGTTCCCTTTGCTCCCCATACTTCCTCCACCTGGTGGAGCCCCATTCATCATTAAAACTGCCAATTTCTCAGTGAAACCTTTCCTTACCCACAACCCCTTCCTTTGTCCCTGAACCCCTCCCCTGAATGGATCTTGTTCCCCAAACACGAGTGTCTCCCTGTATCTGTCACTGGGAATTGTAATAATTACCCTGTCCAGTTCCCTCCACCATTTCTGTACCTCTGTGTGGACCCAGGTCAAGCATATAGCAGGTGCCACGTGAGAGCAGTTGTTCTTTGTCCGCACCATCACCTCCCGCCATGAGCAAGTCCTTTAAATGCTCTTATCTCCCATTTGTTGATCTGCCAAGTGGAGAGATGTGAGAATCACAAGGGCCACATATATTAAAAAATATATACATGGCTAAATGCCCTGCACATGTTTTTGTTGCACTTTTTTGTTCCAGAGAAATGTTTACCTGCACTTGCCTGTGTGGAGAAAATCAGATGAAAGGAATGTGATGTGATCTTTTTGTGATTTCCCCACTTTGTGTCCAGGGAAAAGCTGGTCAGGAGTGAACTATTAATTCTGTCTCCCTGTGGCCCTCAGTCTTCTCTGAAGCTCTGGGTTAATGATTCTGAGGTTGTTTTCTTCACAGGGCCAATTCGTATCTAATCTCTGGCATGTTCCCTTTTTTTCTTAAGAATAACTTGACTCACTCCAATAATTCCCCATCCTGGAGTCAGGAACTTGTTTGGCCAAAGGAAACAGACGTTGAGCAGGCCTGAGCAAGTCCACCATTCCCTCTACCAACAGAAGAGACCCCCTCCCATGATGAGTTTTGTGAAAGTCACAAACTTTGTTACATGAGAACCCATGCAAGCAGGATGCTGTAATCTAACTCATAGCCTCCTTCATGTGATGTTTCAGGATTGGTTTTCAGAACCTCAGGAGAAGAAAGTTCTTGAAGATGTGGTACAGAGAAATCATTCAGAAGTTTAATTAGCAGCTGTGGGAGGACTGGGCTGCAGAGAGAGGCAGCCCCAGTCAGGAGTGGGCCATAGAATTCCAGGTGGGTGGTTTATGGCTGCAGTGCAGGTCATACCAGAGGCAGGGGACAGAAACCTAGGAGCCAGACACAGCTCAAGGATGGTCTGGGTGCTCTTGAAATACGACCAGCCAGGGCAGAGATTCTCAACCTTTCTAATGCTGTGACCCTTAATACAGTTCCTCATGTGGTGGTGACCCTCAACCATAAAATTATTTTCATTGCTACTTCATAATTGTAATTTTGCTACTGTTAATGAATCGTAATGTAAATATCTGTGTTTTCTGATGGTCTTAGGCTCTACAGTAGCAGTTCTCAACCTGTGGGTCGCAACATAATTTTATGGTTGGGCATCACCACAACATGAGGAAGTGTATTAAAGGGTCACAGCATTAGAAAGGTTGAGAACCACTGAGCTAGGGGCTGTGAGCTCACTAAAGTTTGAACATCAGCTCATTAGCAATCCACCTTTTCCTCCCCTCAATCCAGTAAATTTGGTGCTTATCTCTGTGAAGTATGGGACTATGTTGGTAAGAATGCTGATGTCTCAGGTTCTTCTGCCAGCCCAATCTTCTTAGACTGGTTTACTCTGCCTCCTCTCAATGAGACAGCTGTGATTGAAGTGGGCAGAAGCAAAGGTCCCATTGTGTAACTGTAGCAAGTTACATTCTCTGAACCTCAGTATTCTCATCTGTAAAATAGGGATATTATTCCTTCTTTTCCTAATAACCATATAAGGGTTTTTGTAATTACTTACCTAAAATAAATGTAATTTAAAAAGACTAGACCTTTCAGACATACCAGTTTTGTGCATACACTAGAGTGAAAATATAGGAGAAGGCATTGATTAGAATAGTGGTAGGCAAACTGCGGCTCATGAGCCATGCCCGCAGTTTGCCGCTCTGTTGACTAATGAATTTTCCAACCACTGCCTTAGGGAAAAACACTTAAAAAAACATTTTAATAATGTATTAATATCTTTTTTTAAAATATATTTTATTGATTTTTTACAGAGAGGAAGGGAGAGGGATAGGAAGTCAGAAACATCGATAAGAGAGAGACATCGATCAGCCGCCTCTTGCACACCTCACACTGGAGATGTGCCCACAAGCAAGGTACATGCCCCTGACCAGAATCGAACCTGGGACCTTTCAGTCCGCAAGCCGACGCTCCATCTACTGAGCCAAACCGGTCTCGGCAATAATATACTAATGTCTTTAACCTGAAGTCAAAACTTCTGGGTAAGGGTAATGCCTTATGCAGTGGTCAGCAAACTCAGTCAACAGAGTGGCAAACTGTGGCTCGCAAGCCGCATGTGGCTCACGAGCCGCAGTTTGCCAACCAATGGGTTACAGTATTTCTGAGGCAATAGTTTCATTACAACTGCCATGATGATTTTATCTCTGATTTCAGAGTATTAAAATGCAATGCTAGTGTACCTGCAGCCTTGCTTAAAAAATAGAACATTTCCCAGCAGCAGTGAAAGTCTTGTGCTCACCAACTTGATCTCTTAACTTTCCACCCTAGAGAAAACGATTTGTGCTGAACTTTGTGTTTAGTTGTCTGGCTTTAGCAAACATGTACCCTATTCATTGTATGGTTTGGTCTTGTTTTTGAACTGTTCTCTAAGTGGAATTATATTCTACTAGAGGCCTAGTGCATGAAATTCGTGCACTCAGGGTTGTGGTGGTGGGGTAGGGGGAGTCCCTCAGCCCAGCCTGTGCCCTCTTGCAGTCCAGGACCCCTTGCTTCTTACCACCTGCCTGCTCCCTACTCCTTACCACTTGACTCACTGCTCCTTAGCACTGCCTCAGAGCAGGAGAGGCTCCCACCACTGCCATTGCACTTGCCAGGTGTGAGCCTGGCTTCTGGCCGAGCAGACCTCCCGCTGTGGGAGTGCACTGACCAACAGGGGGAAGCTTTTGCATTGAGCATCTGCTCCCTGGTGGTCAGTGCAAGTCATAGTGACAAATTGTTCCACTGTTCGGTTCATTTGCATATTAATTAACCTTCTATTATCTAGGATTCTGTGGCTTGTTTAAAAAAAAACTATGAGCTTATCTATGCTAATATCCTACTGTATTATCAATTCTGTTTTTTGAAAATTGGGCTGTGTCCAGTGTTTTGTTTTTACATTAATTTTCCTAGAAACACTCTCATAGCTGCCTCCTAGACCATGTATTTCTTCAAGGTATATACCTAGGAATGGACTAAGTCTAGAGGAGAATCCCCTTCCCCCATCAAGCCCTCCTTCCTATTCTCATTGCCAACAAATGCTGATGTACTCTCTTCCTTTCCCTGAATAGCTTGAGGGAATGCAAGTCCTCTTCTTGTTTTGTAGAGGGGAGGGGAGAATCTTATATAATAAAAGCCTAATATGCTAAGTGTCTGGTCATCCATTCAACCAATCAAAGCATAATATGCTAATAATATGCTAAGACCACTCAACCACTTTTTATGATGTGCATTGACACTGATTGGTAGGTTAGCTTGCTGCTGGGGACATGCCCTGGAGCTCTCCCGTGGTTCCTTCCTGGCTGACCAACCTCTTGCATCCCTCCCCAGCTCCGATTGTGCGCTGGTGGGATCCCTTAGCCTGGCCTGCACTCTCTCTCGCAATCCTGGACCCCTCAGGGAATGTCAGAGAGCAGGTTTTGGCCCGATCCCACAGGCATGAAAGGCTAACATGCAAATCAATGTAATGGAGGAACAACCGGTTGCTATAGTGCACACTGACCACCAGGGGGTAGACATTCAATGAAGGAGCTGCCCCCTGGTGATCATTGCACTCCCATAGGGGGAGCACTGCTCAGCCAGAAACCCGGCTCACAGCTGGTGAGCACAATGACAATGGCAGGAGCCTCTCCCATCTCTGCAGCAGTGCTAAGGATGTCTGACTGCCGGCATAGGCTTGCTTCCCACGCTGTTAGTCAGATGTCCCCTGAGGGCTCCTGGACTGTGAGAGGGCGCAAGATGGGCTGAAGGCTCCCCCCCATCCCCAAGTGCATGAATTTCATGCACCAGACCTCTAGTTGTTTATAAAAAGGATAGGGAGATGGTGGAGGTAGTTTCCCAGGCCATCATAGGAGTTTCAGCCATGGCACTAGGAACAAGGCCAGAAAGGAGTTGAGCTATGATGGAACCCTCCCAATCTGCAGCACAGTTGACATCACAGACTCTACTGTGAGGTCACTGCTAGAACAGGGGACATAGAAATTCAGACAGAAATCAGCATTGTGTTGATGGTATTCAGACTGTATGATCTTTATTTAAAATGCAGTAAGGAAAGCTGGAATAGGCTTTCCAGGGATCCTCCCCCGAGCCCTGGTCTCCTTTGTAGCTTCTGGGTCCCACTAATAGGGTTCAAAGGTCATTATCTCTATGATCTCAGATGTTGGACTGTCAATCATCTCCAGTCTCTGGCCACTCTCTCCTATCTCTATGATGTTCTCCATGCCATTCCTTCCCATTGTCTTAGCCAGGTTATCCACCTCCTTGCCATGTGGTGAGGTCACGGTTTTTGTTGTAAGATTGGCTTTGACATTCCTCCAGAAAGAGCTGATACTGCTGAGTCTCTTGGTTGTGGTACCTGAATTACTTGTAGACAAGCTCCTCCCAGGTTTGTGAGAGGTCCTAGAGTCCTTGGTGATGGGAGCAGAGCTGATGCCTTTGTGCATGGTGACAGGCCTGCCACCCCCTGGGCTGCTGAAACGTGGCTCCTTTTTGTCATTTCTCTGCCTGGCTAAGAACCAGCTAGATGGTTTTCGAAGGATCTTGTCACCCCCTGGCTTTTGGTAGCTTTCAGTTACCCTAAGGTGATGGGGACTCCAGAGAGCTTTGTTCCTTTCCCTTCGCTCCCTCCTGTTCTTTCTGCTCTTGCAGGCTTCAGCCATGGCAGGGGACACTCGCTGCTGCCTTCCCTCCTGTTCACGCACTTTACCTTCCTTGGGCAAGGTTGCAGTGAGAGGTTTTGTGGCGCGGCCAATAGCTATTTCTCCAACAGTCTTGCTGGTTGGCTCTGCTTTTGCCCTTGTAACAATCATGCTGGTCTCTGGGGAGAGGCTAGTGTTGTAAGGACTCCCTGGGACCTTATTAGCAGCACCTGTGAAGGCTGTCTTAATGCTCTTGGGGGACATATTGGAAGCACCTGCAATGGCTATGCTGGTGCTGCTTCCTCCTGAACCCTTGGAGGCTGCGCTTAGTTGTTCAAGGGCAGCAGATGTGGTTATTGCCATGCTCAGAGCACCTGCTGTGGTGCCTGCTGCTGCCCCTGCGACTGACATTTTGTCAAGCTCCATAGGTTTTGGGTTTGGGGTGACTACATCAGACATGGCAGTGAATCTATGGGAGTCATATTGGATGCCCTCTCCCCCAGCAAAAGCTGCAGAAGTGGCCCCAGCCACCTCAGAGACCACATGGAGGCTTCTGATGCTGACCTGATCCTCATCCTGATCCTCTTTCCCTCGGAGATTGGCCGCTCTCTGGCTCCTCCTGTCCTCGTCCTCAAACACAGGCACGCATGCCATCTCCAAGGCAGGGTTGGTGTAAGTACTATTGTGACTGTCCACTGGTGTCTGCAGGAGGTGAACAAGGTTTTCCCAGCCAGCAAAAAGGTCGTCCCAAGTGTCCCGAGGGGAGCACAGCTGCAGGTAGCAGGAGCGGCCAGTGGCGAACTTTAGGCGCAGCTGTTGTTTCTCACGGTCATGAATGGAGATCCTCACAAACTTCAAGGGAAGGAGCCTAGTGAGCTCCAAGGTCTTTGCAGCCTGCCGGCTTTTTCCAGTGGTGCCTCTGCTGTGCCCTACATGCTCTTCCCAGCCAGTGGCAGGGCGGGCCAGCAGCATGACGTCTGGGAGTGGGAGGATGGGGCTGGTGGAGACGATGCCCATGGTCAGAATGCGGACATGGTTGTGCACATCGACCACCTCTCCCCTTCTCGTGATCTGGATGAAGTCGCTCTCAAATATAGGTGCATGCTTGAAGATGTCATATTCTCCCTTCTGCAGTTGGCGCTGCAGTTTCCCCATGGTGGTATTGAACATGCCCATGTTGGAGCTGTTCTGGGCCGTGTAATATGGCAACGGAGACTCCCTGTTCATGGCTTTGTTGTATCACAGCAGGCAGTGCTGGCGAGGCAGGTCCCGGGTCTTCTCTTTCTTGGCCTCGTTGGCAGCAGAGGGAGCAGTAATGCTCCTGGGTCACACAGATGGCTTTATGGAGGTCTCTCAACCCTACCCAACTCACAGGGACTCCTTTGCCTCCCCGCCTCCCAGAGGCAGGGTAGGGATGGGGCACAGATACTTGCCGTGGGGATGCTAGAGGGCGCCTGGAGCCCAGACTGAACCTCATCAAGGATATAGAGATGTAGAGTGGGCTTCCTCTCGGCCTCACCTCGCCTCCACCTCTGATTTTTTTATTTCCCCAAGAGGCTATGAACTCCACTCTCTCAGCTCACACCCCCTGTGCAGCCATATTTATACTCCACTGTCCTTTGTGACCTGTCATGTCTCCTACACCTTTGTGCTCATCCCCTAACCACCCCCTCAGGACAGGGCCACCATCATTCCCCCAGACACACGTTGACCCCACAAAGGACAGGCTACCCTGCCAGGGACTCAGGTGGGTTTCAAAATAAAAACTGGACAAAATCTGTAGGAATGTAAGGTGATGGGATAAATTTGAACTATTTGAGGTCAAGGTTTAATTTAATGAAAAAATCCGGAATTGGCAGTCTTGGTCCCTAGCCCATCCTTTCATAAAATCTTAGTAAATGTTGATTACAATGACCTTTAATAATGACTTTAAAAATTGCTTCCCCTAGGCACCATGCTATGTTCTTCACTCAGGATGGTGAGAATCCACTGGGTTTGGTGCTGTTGCTACCCCCACCCCCGCCATTTTACAGGTGAAGAATTTGAGGTTGTATCACTTGCCTAAGTTTACACAACTAATGGCAGTGAAGGCAGTCTTTGAATGTAGGTCTGCTAGTCTTTATTCTGAACCACTTTGCCTCACAAAGGAAGCTTGGGCCAACCAAATGTTATCAAACTGGACTGATTTAACTACCTCCAAGAAACGCATTTTGTATGTTATTAAAAGTTGCTTAATTAATTCTATTATATGTGCATATTATGGAGAGAATCCAGGACAGTGGTTGGGCTGAATTGGGAATTAAATTTTCCAATGGGCCGCCCTGGCCAGTGTGGCTGACTTGGTTGGAGGGTCATCCCGTATACTGAAAGGTTGCAGGTTCAATTCCCAGTCAGGGCATATACCCAGGTTGTGGGTTCACTTCCTGGTTGGGATACCTACAAGAGACAACCAGGAGATGTTTCTCTCTCACATTGATGTTTCTCCTCTCTCCCCTTTCCTCTGTTTCAATATAAATGTGACCTCAGGTGAAGATTAAAAAAAAATAATAATTAATAAATAATGTAGGGCGCTGCCTCACTTCTTCTCCTCCATTAAGCTTGTACAAACAGACTGTGTAAGCTTCAACTCCAGGAGCCTGCCAAAAGCCCTCCTGCAGAACCTCCCTACCGGCCAGAAGTGGTTGGGAGTATTGACACCTTTGGAGAGCATGTACCATTATACCTCCTGCCTTACTGGGCTCCCACAGAGCTAGTCACAGAATAAGTGATTTCTAAATTGTTACTTGAAAGTTCTGAGAAAGACCCTGTTCCCAAACCTCTTATCTCCCACCTTTGAGATTCATTCCTTAGGATACAGGCTATCTTCCTGTGCATCACCAAAGGAGTGGATAAACAAAATTTGGTCTATTCACACAGTGGAATATTATTCAGCCACAAACAGGAACAAGGTACTGATAGATGCTACAACATGGATGAACCTGAAAACACTATGCTAAGTGAAAGAAGACAGATATGAAAAGCCACATATTGTATGATTCCATTTCTATGAAATATCCAGAAGAGGTAAATCCATAGAGACAGATATTAGATTATTGGTTGCCTAGGACTGGAAAGAGGGGTGACTGCTTAATAGATACAGGACATCCTTTGGGGTGATAACAATACTGGAACTAGTGGTGATGGTTATATAGTATTGTGAATGTACTGAATGCCACTGAATTGCACACTTTAAAATGGTTACACTGGTAAATTACGTGTATTAAGTTATATGTATTTTAATCTCTCACACACATGCACACACTTACTCAGAATCGTGTTAAAAACATTGTTTCAGCTTTAGAAAAGTCAACTGGGTGACCTTGAGCAAGCTACTCATCTCTCTCCTTCCTCATCTGTAAAATAGGGATAATAACAATTGCTGGGAGGATTAAATCAGATAATGCATATAAAGTGTTGAGCATATTGTCTCAATAAATGTTAGCACTTATTGGTATAGTCCTCAACTGGCCCTTTAAGCCTCAGTGAATTCCTTCCTGAGAGCAGATTTGATCAAACAAAGAGAGAAACTTCTGGGGTTAAAGCCACCATGAGAAGGTAGAAGGATGCTCAATGGGTAAACCTGGCCACCTGTGAGGTTTTACAGGCAGATCTATGATAACACTGCTCACTCCATAGAGAAATTGCTTGAACACAAGGAAATAGTTTGGGATGGGGAAGAGAGGAGAAAGCTTGGTTTGGATTTGCGTTTCAAGGGTTTGTTAAAAGCCCATGAGGAGAAAAGAACAGCATTTTAGTTCTTGGCAGAAAGTGAAAGTTTCAATTCCAGAACCCCAGTCTTGGGCCAGAACGCTTTAAAGCTCTACTTCAAAACAGGTGCCAAGCCAGATCTCAGAGGAAGGCAAGGGGGTAGGATGAGAGGAGAGAGGATGGAGGGTAGGCTTGCCACGATCTGTGAGTGTGATTTCACCACTGAGGTAGCCCAATGGAACACATTGTCATTCTGGTGGAGGTCCCATCCAAGTTTATTCTCCTAGATGCCTCCCACTCCAACCTTCCCTCTCCATTGAATGTGAAACAAGATAAATTAAATGACTTGATGATTAATACATATTCATCCTTTATTATTATTAAAGTATTGAAACATAAACTTGGCTACAGAAAACCAAACTATTTTTAATGCATTTGTTAGAAGAACTTAGTTTCATTAACCATATATAGTGGATTTCTCAGTTCAATTTTTCCTGCCTTAGCTCCCAACCCCTTCCTTCCTCTCCAGTCCATTGTCCATGACAGCTTAAAAATTGTCTTAAGTTTCATAACAGCTGACTGGTGGCACCTATACCCACAACCGGAGGGTAAATGCAAGGAATTACCCCTCTTCACCAGGATAAAGGAAAGATTATCTCCTAAAAGAAGGGTGAATGGCACTTCTACCAGCTGGCTCTTGACAGATTAGGAGCTATCTCTGATGTGTAATTAAAGCAGCCAAAGTAGGACACCTGTGTCACAGGTGATCAGCAAACTCATTGGTCAACAGAGCCAAATATCAACAGTATGATTGAAATTTCTTTTGATAGCCACATTTTTTAAACGTAAACTTCTTCTAATGCCACTTCTTCAAAATAGACTCGTCCAGGCCATGGTATTTTGTGGAAGAGCCACACTCAAGGGGCCAAAAAGCCGCATGTGGCTCGAGAGCCGCAGTTTGCCGACCACTGGTGTAAGCGAACCATAGATGTGTTCAAAGAAACAGCACCATTCCTGTGCACAAATCTTAACATTTAATGAAGAACAGCACTGGTAGCAGAGTAGCCAGTTTTCATTTCTAGCCTATGAGTGTTACATATATTCATAGGCAGAGAACAAGGGAGCTTGGTTCTGTCTCAGACCTAAGGAATCCTGTGTTCCAGAGATTCCCACAATTAGATAGAATACTTTTCTTTGAATTATCACACCTATCCCATCTAAAATTATTTTTCCTTTCTTCTTCCCCATTGTATGGTAATTGGGAACATGGTCCCCTTTCCATGCTCCAACTTCCCTTCCTCCCCCCTGCCCTGAGGGAAATAGAGTGAAGGCCTTCTGTGAGATCTTGGGAACCTGGCCAGCAACTTGGTCTAAAAAAAGCCAAAGAGAAACTGCTTCTAGATGTGAGTTAGGACTGTAAACAGTGAGTGTTTTGAGCTCATACAAGCATGTCCCCTCCCCTGAATGTTGTATTTCTCTTTTTTCTGTATTCTATGTAACCTTGTGCTGGGAAAGGATAGGTGAGGGCTAAACAATAGCACTAGCGGGCTGCCCCTGGGGTGGTCCATCCACAATCCAGATGGGACTTAGTAGACAACCTTACCAGTGGCAGCTGAGGTAGTAAACTTCACTGGTCTCTAAGCAAGTAAGTCCTAATAAACCCATGCCATTTACAGCCAGTCCTCTGGGTTATTTCTTTGGAATCCACAAACAATACACTGAGTTTTTTTGGGATTGGGACTTCAGCTCTTTGCATAACACCCATCCTCCCCTCATTTTTCCCCTGGTATTTGAAAATCACATTTGCAACAATGAGACACACATCTGGACATTATAATGAATGCAATTCAAGTGAATACTTCAAGAGAAGTTCTGTGGCTGAATGGAAAGGTGTCCATAGCTCAAATTGAACAAGTGTTTGTTTTAGGCTTTTATACGTTCAGAGAAACTGATAGTTGAGATATTTAGCAATTTAGATTTTATAACAAAATCTATCTTAACACCAAACAGTTAGTCTAAGGCAGTGGTTGGCAAACTGTGGCTCGTGAGCCATATGCAGCTCTTTGGCCCTTTGAGTGTACTTCAATCAGACTGAGGATGTTTTTAGCAAAGGCCAGCTTAGGAGTACCCTAATTAAGTTAATAACAATGTACCTACCTATTTAGTTTAAATTTGGCTCTCAAAAGAAATTTTAATCGTTGTACTGTTGATATTTGGCTCTGCTGACTAATGAGTTTGCTGACCACTGGTCTGAGGGATATACTTGGATTTGTTAATGAGCAATTGAGCATCAGATGCCACAGACAGGGGAAGAGGATTGAGAGTCAACTATACCAGCTAGTGGTACCCCAAAGAACAAAGGGACACTTAAAAAATATTTTAGGCTAAATAACCACCCCACCTCCACCACCCTCAATGGAGAGGAAAGGGGCAGAATGACTAGACTTCAACAATCAACTGATTTTAAAGCACAGACACCAGCACAACACTTAAATTTACCATATATTTGTTTCAATATTTATTACATTGATAGGAATACTAGGATAAATAATATACTTTTTTCTTACAGAAAATTGTAATGATACTATTGAGTAGGATTAAACACTCTGAGAATTTCACAGAAACATCAGAATTTAAACAGACCAGAGTTCTCGTGGCCAGTGTAAATGACCTCTCACAGCTGTACATGCTCTGGGCCAGATTTCTAAACATCTGCATGACAAAAACAATGCCATCACATCCAATAATTCGAACGCCTAGGCATCACCTAGCTTCAAACGCACCTCTACTGAATGTGGTTTTCAATCGCAAGTAAAGGAAAACGGAATATTCTTTGGCTCTTAACTGGCCTAGGAATAACTCCTGACCTAAACCTCTGAGCAGAGTCCTAACCCTTTGGAAGGCGGACTTTCTGCTTTCTTCCTGGGACAGAGGGCCTGCAATCGTGCCCAGGAATTTTGCACTAATGTCTAGTGCCAAAGGAAAGGAGCCCTGCTCTGTTGGCACAAAATGGCACTGCTGGCTGGCGAAATTCTATTCTCCTGGGGCTGACAAGCTCTTCTGGCCACCTGAACATTTAGTAATACACTCCACATAATGGAAGTTCCTCAAACTCTCAGACACTAGATCTGAGGAAAGTCTCAAACAAGTCATACCAGTGTTGTCAGAGCACACATCAGGAGAGCACACTGCTTAGTGATGAAACAAACGCCTTGCACACAATAATTTCTGTACATAACAGCATAATGGCTAGAAGCACTACCCTGGCCATTGCACAATTTTGCTAAAAGCCATTCTCACTCCATGTCCCTTACTAGTGACCGTGGGAGTGGTAAGGGAGGGGGTGGCCCCACCCCACCCACCCAAGATATAGACACTTCTTCTGCATGAATCCTAACGGTGGGAGTTCCTATGTTTTGTAGAATCCAGATGAAAGGTGGGCAGGACACTAACCAGGGGTCATCCGAAGAATCCAAGAATGGCTGGTATGTTAAGGCCTAAATCCTGGAGTTGAGGCAAAAAATGCCCTTGCTCTGGTCCGAAGTCCGCTCTGGGCAGAGTGGATAGGCACAGCTGAGTCACCGAGCTGTCCTGCCTCCACAGTTCTTTGCTGCTGGGATTCGAGAGGAAGTTAGATCTCAATGGCTGCAGGGGTTTGGATGTAGGAGGATGCAATGAGGAGTCACCAATTGCCCCCATAACCACTACTGCTTAGCTCTGCAATGTTCCTTCTTTTATCTGCTGGATAAAAAGGTTTCTCTCATCTTCTGGAGTCCGCCCATTCTGAGCCCGGACAATACATGTGGGCCGATGGAGGTTGAGCATGTATATCAAATGCTGTTTCTCGTTCTTGAGTTCTTCAATTTGGGCCTTCAGTTCAGCATTTACACTCTCCAGCTTCTCTGACTCCTGAGAAACAAGCCACAGATTTATTAGGAATTGAGCCAAGGTACAGCAAGGAGGGGGTGACCCCTAAGTAATAGGGTAGCATCTGGGACATGTGGGGTCTCATCAAGTTGGAAATGGCCTGCAGAGGCAACACATGGGCTTCCTGCTATAGTGCCCCACAAAGCCGGAGCAGCAGCCTTAGGTTTGAGAGAATCCAGAGAAGCCTTAGAATTTAGAGGCTTCTTTAGTGATGCCCTTGAGTTTCCACTCAAGGTTAAGGCAAGCTGTGACTCTAATAGTAATGAGGCTGCATTGGAATCAATGGCTCAGAAGTCTCCTCTGCATGAGTCCAACAGCCCATATGCAGGTCTTCTGAATCTATAAGAGTCTTGGGGGCTGGAGCAAAATCTGGTCTCATGGTGCTTTGTCTTCTGAGTCACTCATTTCACTGAGAAGCTCATCTCCCCAGAAAGAATGTACATGGCAACACACAAAATGTCTTAGTTTTCACTGATTCCCTAAAGCAGTGGTTGGCAAGCCAAGGCTCGAGAGCCACATGCAGCTCTTTGACCCCTTGAGTGTGGCTCTTCCACAAAATACCACAGCCTGGGCGTGTGTATTTTGAAGAAGTGGCGTTAGAAGAAGTTTTTAAGTTTAAAAAATTTGGCTCTCAAAAGAAATTTCAATCGTTGTACTGTTGATATTTGGCTCTGTTGACTAATGAGTGTGTTGAACATTGCCCTAAAGTAATCAACAGAACCCTTGGGGACCTGTGGAATCTGGGTGATGACTCTGCCCTGGCCTCTCCACACTTGGGGGAAAAGACATACCTTATTTTCTGGCGTGTAAGACGACTGGGCGTATAAGATGACACCCAACTTTTCCAGTTAAAATATAGAGTTTGGGATATACTCGCCCTATAAGATGACACCCGTGTATAAGACGACCCCCGACTTTTGAGAAGATTTTTCTGGGTTAAAAAGTTGTCTTATACGCCGGAAAATACGGTAAATACTGGGAAGATTAGAGCATGAGCTGCCCAGCCTGCCACAGATGCCATTCCCTTTAGGAAAGGGAGTTGGCTATATGCAGTCAGGAGCTAAAAGCCTATTGGGTGAGCTAAAGAGAAGGGCTGCAGAGTTAAGAATGACCCAGAAACACCAGGAAAGTTTAATCACTGCTTGTGGATTAAGGAAATAACTTGTTTGAAGAGATTAATTAAAGGCGTTTCATAGTGAGCCAAATGAGAGCTGGCAGCTTCCTTTTCTCAGGAAAATGGGCGAGTAAAGCCTATTTGACTGGGCTGACATCCTGCAGCCTGGAAACTGCTGGACGTGTAGAGACTGGCCACAGCTACTGTGGTTTTTAATTCACACACCTGCTTTCATAACATCCAGAGTCCCATTCATTGTGCTAACAGCTTTGCTAGCTCCTTATTCAGCCATTGGCATTTCTGCCCCCAGCTACAACACCCTTCTTGGGTAAACTATTCTATGTAGGGGGCTTCTTAACTCCCCTTCAGATCCTGACATGAGGTTGGTGGGGACAGGCATGAGCAGGAGGTCAGGGCAAGGCGAGAAGACACTCACTTTTTGCAAACACTCTGTCTTCTCCTTCTTCTTGTTTCGGCACTTGGCAGCTGCAATCTTATTTCTTTCCCGTCGCCTCTTTTTCCTTTCATCTTCTTCAGGGGCTACCTGCAAAATCCAAAAGGTACCTGCTTAATGGGATGCAAGAAATGAGACTCATCTCAAATACACTGCCTTTTATTGCCAGCAAAAACTGGCAACCCAGGGCAGCCATAATGCGAAGCCCCAGACTTACACAAAACCCTGCCACAAGCACATTATTCACCCTTAAGAAAGAATAATGAAAATAAAAGAACTGTTAGTTAAAATTATATTGGCGATATTGGTAAATCAAACTGTAGCTTATTTTAAAAATGCATTTGGCTGTAACCGGTTTGGCTCAGTGGATAAAGCGTCGGCCTTCGGACTGAAGGGTCCTGGGTTCGATTCCGGTCAAAGGCATGTATCTTGGTTGTGGGCACATCCCCAGTGGGAGGTGTGCAGGAGGCAGCTGATCAATGTCTCTCTCTCATCGATGTTTCTAATTCTCTATCTCTTCCCCTTCCTCTCTGTAAAGAAAAATCAATTAAAAAAAATGCATTTGGATTTTGAAATAGGAGTTTGCTATTCAAATGGGTAACTATTGGTAATAACAGTAATCCTTTAGAACAGGAAACAGATTCTGTTTGGTAACTATGTCCTTTCCCCTAGAACCAGGAATGACCTCAGTAGCCTGGCCACCTTGTCCTCCCCCCTTCCTACCCCTCCTGTTTCTTTGATTTAAGACCCAAGGGTAGCCCTTCATCTCCATCTTCACCTGGAATTCAGGAGATGCCCATGGGCCTCCTGGAAAAGAGAAACCCAAGCACATTCCCAGCCAAAGTGGAATTATCAGCCCATGGCTTGGTGCCACCAATGGGAGGCAAACTAGAACCATCCATTGATTTATCCTTCCTCTGTGCTTCCCCCTGAGCCAGCCCTGGGGCTTCTCAAAGAAAAAATCCTATTCTATTTTAGGATCTGATGCTCTGGAAGTTCACTATGATCCTGACTTTGAGGACTGATGAGAAATCAGCAAAGTCAGGCTGCTAGACCTGGCTTCAGGACCAGAGTCCTGCTGGGGAAAGCACTCATGGTGGGCTGAGTGGATAATGTCAGACCTTGTCTTGTCACTGCTCTGGACAGTGGGAAAAGGTGTGGGAGCCACACCTCAAACCAAAGAAATCCTGGCAGCCATACTTGCCTCACATCTGACTTATTATTTGTCGTTTGGATTAGAGGAAACTATTTGAACTGAGATGGAAGGCCTTGTAATTTAGAGAAACAAAGCCCAAGGGGGAAATATTGTGAGAGAAATTCTACCTTTCATATCCTGGATCCCAGAACCACACAGACAGACATTTAGGTTTAGACTAAATTGCCTTGAATCCCAGCTTTCCTACCTATTATCTGTGAGACCTCCGGTAAGTTATGTTCTGAGCCTCAGTTTCCTCATTTGTAAAACAGGATCTATAATCTTTTTCTTTAAAAAAATATATTTTATTGATTTTTTTATAGAGAGGAAGGGAGAGGGAGAGAGAGTTAGAAATATCCATGAGAGAGAAACATCGATCAGCTTCCTCCTGCACATCCCCTATTGGGGATGTGCCCACAACGAAGGTACATGCCCTTGACTGGAATCGAACCTGGGACCCTTCAGTCTGCAGGCCGATGCTCTATCCACTGAGCCAAACTGATCAGGGCAGGATCAATAATCTTATGATAAGGGTCAAATTAGTCAATAAACATAAATGCTTTGCACACAATTCTAGTATTGCCTTTGACATTGTTTCCTTGACATTTCCTACATTTTTGGATAGATGGGAGAGGATCCAGGGATTTCTCATGTGAGGAAGTACTACTTGAAAGGAGAACAAATCTCAGAGTCACACTGTCAGAAAAGAAGAAGCCTTTCCAGAGGCCATTTAGCTCAGTCCTATCAGTTTAACATGGAAATGAGGAGTTCAACCAACAAATAAATACTCATCTATTCATGTAGTAACGTGCCCAGGAAGACCTAGGAATCGCCAGCTCATGTCAGCAGATCAGTAGCCTATAAAACCCTGATGTCCTCCAGGCCTTTGGTTCCTTGTCCTGTGTCCTCTCCAGGTCACAACTGTCTCATTGCACCATGTTGCCTCCCCAGAAGTGGCTGGGACTGAGGAACAGGCTCATGCCTCCCAAATGTATAGGATACCTATGGGTTTTAGAGACTCATGTCTTATTTTACGTTGAGGATTACAGCAGCCAAGTGGACCAGAATATTCGATAGGTCAGTTGGTGCATTCTCTTCCCAGGAGGAAAATCTACTTGTTATACTAGCCTAAGATCAGAAGATCATTTGAGGAACACAGAATCACAGATGGGTAGGGTGGCTCTAAGGAGTTTTTTCCACAAAGCAGGCTGCCTACCTCTTCCTTTGGAGACCCTCAAAATATCCTTCAGAATGCTCTTCCTTCCTTCTATGATGGTACCACTAATTCCATTGCACTGTTATCTCAAGATATTTAATTATAAAATTAAAATAAATATTTCCTTGTGTGTCCCATTATCCAACCGGCACTGTCCACTATTGGGAAAATGACAGCCTCTCAGGTTAATGAGGGTCCAGCTAGTGCCCTTAATGACAGCATCATACAGTAGTCCCCTCTACCAGTCACTGGACTGTCAGCCAGGTCTTTTTCTAGACCCTTAAAAACTGTCATTTCATTCACCCTTATACAGATTCATAAAGACCTTATATATAGAATCACCACCCCTTTTATAGAATCATAAAGATTTTTAACCATCTTCCTTTAAAACTCAGTTCTTTTTTGGCCAGTTCCATGACTCCAGGCCCAAAGTCAGTGTTCATGCAAGTTAAGCCCCAAATACTCCCATCTTGTGCCATGAAGGCAGGCCAGCAAAACATCCAAGACTTCAGCTCTGAGTCCTTGAGCCACCACAGCATCGCCAGCAATCACCTCTTTGACTTCCCACCATGTCTATTACTCCAGGTGTCATAAAAATTCGCTGAGTGGCAAGCAGTGCAAGTATGAGGTACAGAAGTGAACTTGAAGCAGAACCTGGTACCAAGGCTGTGAGCATTATACACAGCTATGAGCATTGCTCCACAGTCTGGCCACTTGGGTCCTTGTATAATGGAATTAAATATAGTTGGTACTTTTTCAGAAAGATTGGACACTGAAGATGAGCTCACACAGGACCATCACTTTAAATAACATCCATATGCTGGTGGCTTCCAACTCTTCACCTCTAGCCCTGATTCTCCTCTGAACTCCTAACCCTCATCTCCAACTGCCTCATCCCCCGGGGTGTCCAATAGGATGGACTCCTGTCCTTGCTCACTGTCCCAATCTCAGCAGCACATAGACATGCCATCCTTACAGTTAGGTCAGAAGTTTTGGAGCCACCCTGGAGTCCTCCACTTGGAGCCATACTCCATGTCCAATCTGCCAGCCCATCAGCTTTACCTTCCAGACAGACCCATTCGCTGACCATTTCTCCATATCTCCTGCTTCCATCCTGATGCAGACCTGCCTTTGTTTGCCCAGATTACTGCAACAGTCTCATTTCTGTATTCTGCCTCTGCTCTTGTCCCTACTGCCCATTCTCAACATGACAGCCAGGGGAACCAGTCTTAGTCTCCCTTTCCTACTTTATTTTTCTCCGTTGCTCAGTCTCTCATATTATGTATTTACTTCTGTTGTGTATTATCTGTCTCTTCCCAGCAGAAAGTAAGCTCCCTGAGGGCAGTAGTTGTGTTTTTCACGCTGTGGCCCCCTGCATAGCACACCTGGCATGTGGTAGGTGTGCAGGTGTAGGACAAACACATGCTGACAAAGAACGGGCACCAACCTGGGCTTTCGTGACTGCCATTTCAAGGGGTCTGCTGCTGACAGTGACCGACTCCAGTGCAGAGGACATCCGGTGGCAGAGGTGCTTGTTCTGGATGGCAAACCTCAGCTCTTCCTTGACAAAGGGTGTCAGGTTAGCAAAATCCTCAAACACCAATGACCCAGGAGGGGACAGGCAGGGGACGATGGCAGAGGCACTGACTTCCGAGGCAGAGACCTGGCCTGGGTGTTGAAGCATCATTTTGCTGAAAGACACATCGAAACCCAAACTACTTCAGGGATTGGGGGCATGGGGCCAAGTCCCGCCACACCTGAGACCTCCAACCCGAGTCCCACCCCGAGGGAAAGTCCCATAAGTCCTCCGGCTTCTGTTTTGTTCTCATTTCATGCCTTAAGTAAAACAGGTTCTTAAAATACACAGCTCAGTGATGTGGATAAAATGCCTCACTGAAGTTGATCAGGGTTGGCATTTTGAATTCTGAAAAGCATTAGTGTTGGCTGGTGTGCATACATGCAAATGTAGCCTCAAACAGTACTGAAAGAGGAAGAGCATTAAAAAAAAGTGAAACTATTATGTAACTTAATCTCCAGTCTCTTTTTGAAAAAAGAAACTTGGCATCTGAAATCAAGTTGAAGTTGTCAGTAAGTGAAGTAAAGCAAGACGTGGGGGATCCCTGAATGTAGCAAATATATCTCTTGACAATTCTCCTTCCAGAAGTTGGATCCAAATAAATGAGCATGAGGATGGTAACCGTGGCAGGCGAATTTCTTTGAGCCAGTCCTTGGCAGAGACTGGGGGCTAGGTTTTCAGATCACAAGGGACCAGTAGGAGCCCCTTTATAAAGTTAAGCTTAATGAAGCAAAGACCTCAGAATAAAGTGAGGAGCTAAGAATTTGGACCTCATCTGAAGGTCTTGTTCAGCCCTGTTGTACAAGTTGGATGTCTGTACAGAGCCTTGGTCTGGGGGCCAAGGGGATATGGGGTACTGTCACTGGTGCTAAGGAGCAGTATGACCTGAATTCTCTGAGCCTCAATCTTCATCTGGCACATGACTGAGCGTTCCTGCAGCATGGGTACTGAGTCTCTGCTATCTCTCTATCCCAGAGCAGGTTGCTCCCAATGCCTGCTTACCGCTGAAGACTGCCCGACTAAATACATGAAATCAGAAAAGGGTGGTCAAAGCAAATGGCTTCTGAGGTCCTATCTATCTCTATCATTCTACAGCCCAAGGAATCCAAAGAGAAAATCCCATATAATAAAAGCTAAGTGTCCGACCATTTGACCATTCAACCAGTTAGACGCTCACTGACCATCAGGGGGCAGACGCTCTACCGGTAGGTTAGCTTGCTGCTGGGGTCCAGCTTATCCAGACTGGGTGAGAGGGGCCAGACATGCCCTGGAACCCTCCTACAATCCCTTCTGGCCCTGATCGTGCACTGGTGGGGTCCCTCCACCTTGCCTTTGCCCTCTCACAATCTAGGACCCTTTGGGGGATGTCAGAGAGCCCGTTTAGGCCCAATTCCCTCAGGCCAGGCGGAGGGACCCCACACACCGGGCCTCTAGTAGGAAAATAAAAGGTAGAAATAGTAACAGTTCCCCATAAGCCTCTTCCTGCCATATACTTCCTCCAGCACTGGCTGTTCCCCCTTGTCCAGGCAGTCAGTTCTCCAGGGGTGATTAGGGTGGGGATTATCTAGTTAGGGATTCCCTGGAGAGTTCTTCTCAATCTGGGGATCTGTGTTCCTTAAGTCCAACCAACAGGAAGCCTATCAATAAATTGCTAACATTTAATGAGTGCCTCCTTCACACCAGAAACCTGATGTGATTTATGTCATTTAATCCTCATAAGAACCTAGTTGAGTTAGGTCCTAGCACCATTTTTATAGATGGAGTAACTGAGATTTATACAGGCTAAATAATTTGCCTAAAGTCAGTGTGAGGCAGCATCAAAATTTGGAATTTTTTTTGGCTCCAAAATTCATGTCCTTAATGTACAGAATATAGAATATTATTCCACATTGCAAAAACAAACAAAAAACCAAAGCAAATTTTTCATGGGGGTGTGAGCAGGCCCGGGGATGGAGGGGGGGGGCAGAAATGAATTGCTGGAAGAAAGAGCCACAGGGGAAACTTTAACCCTAGGTAATGAATTTTCTGATCTATGTCAGTGTGCACACTCAGATTGCTGCCCCAATTTTGGAATATATATAAGTGGGCCTTTTATCCACAAAAATTCCTAGATTGTGGTCAGAAGATCAAGATTTAAGGCTCACTTACTCATATGTCATCCTAACTCCCAGTGCCATTCCTTCACCTATATAAAAGAAAGCTAATAATCCTATTTTCTCATCAAGTTGTACAGGGAGTTGAGGAAATAATAATACATGAATTTGCCTTGGAAACATAATACAACTAGGGGGTATGCTTTTACTGGGCCTCCCAGGGATCTCTCAGGCACAAGCCTGGCTCTCTGACAGACATTTCTGTGAGATCCAGGTAGAAAGGTAGCTGGCTGGTCACTCTCTTGGATTTCAAACACTTCTGAATAGAGCATCCTGACTTCTAACTCCCCTTTACAATCTGTGATACATTGTTGGAGGGAATTCCAGGCCAACAAATGCCACCTTTGACTATTCAAAAGAACCCAGGAAATGTGTGTAACTCTTTCTATAAAGCCCTATGTCATGAGTCAGAACTGAGGTTCTACCAGCTTAATTCTATAACCTTAGGATGCTGGGAGGGTACTTGTCTTTGGCAGGTAATAAACTGAGAAAACAGCCTTCTAAAGCCAGAGGCTTAAGATTCTCCCATGCATTCATGCTTTCCCTCCCATTCTAGCTTCATTAAAAATCCAGTAGTTCAGGGATGGAATTCAAAGCTACCACTGGGCTTGCCTTTGTTTGGAGGACTAGATGGCTCCTTTCTACATGGGTAGTCTGAATTCCACACAGTTGTGTGTAGTTCCATTTCACCACCTAACTACGTTTATTAATGAGCTTTCAAGGCTTGAGGTCTGCTGTTTGGCAATTTTCCCCCCCCTTCTTAGTGTAGTCAGCAGTCCTGAGGAAAGAAAGTGAAGAATGTCAGTGGTATGGAATGTCTTTATGAAAAGCATTGGGTGGGCTTACTTGGGGACAGAAATGGGTTGTAAAAATGTTAAATGCTTTCAGAACGTAAAGTAGGCCTATTTGTAGAGATTTGAGCTTTCTCTGCACTCAGCTAAAGCTTGGGGTTTTTTGTTTTTGTTTTTAGTTTTTTGAGATACTTTCTAGTTACTTCTTTACTCAGTTTTCTTAAGGTATGATTCAGCCCTGACTCAGGCTTTGTCCCTACAAGGAAAACGAAGTTAAAATCTTGAGACAACCTTTTCCTGTGAATGTTGAGACCTTTTAACATCCCCCTCATTGAAGAAAAAAATACGTTTGGGGATTTTCTGAGTTGACTTTCTACATTGATCTTAAAATTGTCCACACTTGTTACAAAGCACTTGCATTTTGCTTCTGCTTCATTATCTCTGATCAGAAATCACGTCGTATCAGTGGTGGTTTAATCATTTTCAAGAAAGTGAAACTCTACTCGTGTATATTTTTAACTGGAAATTCATCTCCTAGATTTTATTTCCTAGTAGCTACCAACAACTGTTTTGAATTTTCACTTTTAATTTTCCATTAAATTAAAACATCTTAAAGTCAGAAGCCAACATTGGTCTTTTGCTAACTTCTGCTAACTTCATATCTTGCTTGGTCTTTCTCCCAGCCCACTTGAAGGTTGGAGGTATACAGCTGGGCTTCAGGACCAGATATTTCCACTGACAAGCTGAGTACCCACCGAGAAGCCACTCATGCTTTGAAAGCCTCAGCCTCCTCATCTGTGAAATGAGACCAATAATGTCTGCCTGAGTTCCCTCACAAAGCTGTCAGGAAGATCATATGAAATTCATGAAGGTGAGTTTACACATATCCCAAGTCCCCGGTTCTACTATGATTCTACTTTCTCCATTTCGAAGGAACTCAATGCTGTTGTCAATACAGCTTATTCATCAGGAATTAACTGGAATCCTCAAGATATTCAGGTCAGTCACAGCTTCTTTTGCACTTTGATTGACCCCAGGCTCTCTACACACCAAATCAATTCCACCCTTCTATTTGCTGGCACCAGCTTGTCTCCACTGGTACTTATGAAATAACTAGTTCTCACTAATGAGACCATTTCTGGTTTCTGTGGTGTCCTGGCTATGTACTTCCTCCTCCCCAGGATGGGTGACACTTAGAGACACTGACCCTGCTCCATGCCCAGCCATTTGAAAAAGAAAGAAATCATGGACTCTATCTAATGAAATAGAACACCTAATATTAGAGTCACCTAGGTCAGGTCTTTATTTGTAATTAAGTAAAATGAGGTCCAGGAAGGTATTGACATGCCCAAAACCAAAACTGGCGAGTGGTCCAGCTCAGGCCAAGCTGCTGACCATCCACCCCCTGCTCATTTTTTTCTATCACCAAGAGAGACCCAACTAACAAAGCAACTGGCCATGTAGATAAAGAATCAAGTCAAGTAACCTGGTACCCACCAGAGGAAGCTTTGGCAGGATTAGACAGGGAGGGAGTATAGAAGAGAACAGGGGGTGAGAAGGGGTTAGACAGAAGGAGCCAAAGGCAAGGTAGCTGCCACAGATGCTGAGTGCTGTGTCTTATTCACACTCTGGGCCTGGAGCGTTACCTGCCATGTTATTTCTGAAACCAGCCAGACAATTACAACTGCAAAACCTATATTCACCCCAGTCTTGATCTGGAATAGCCTGAAAGTAAGAGCCTCTGTGTTGTAGCATTATTCTACAACAGATGCTAACTGCAGCACAAGGAGACAGTAATATCAATTTCCCCTTCATTTAAAGTTGAGACAGTGGTAACTGTCAGCCACAATGAAATAGGTGCATTGGGAGAAAACATAGCAGGTAGCACTTCAGGTCCACAGTGTGGGCAAGAAATACACCTGTAGCCACTACTAGAGCCTTTGGATCCTTCCTGTCTTAACCCCTCCCCCACCCTTGCCCTGGCTCTTGGCTCTCCCCCACCCCCCATCCCACTTCACCCTACCCCCCACATGCTTTAGTAACTCCTTTATTTGTAAGGAGCATATGTGATCTAGGTAATCAAAGTACAGAAAAGAAAGTGGTTAGGAAGTAAGCAGATGAGTTGGAAACGGGGTATGGAGGAGCAGAGAGAACCAAGCCAAATAGAAAGAAAGCTGGAAAAGAAAGAGATGTCCAGTAGAGAGTCCCCATTCCCCCTTTGCCTCAGAGGCTGGTCGGTGACATTAGATAGAGATTCCCTCATTCAAGTCATATAAGACCCTTTACTACCCCCCACCTGCTTTTGAAATTACACCACTCTAGAATCTGGAAATCTTCTGGCCAGTAAGGACCTTAACGGTTATCTGGTCCAAATACCGCCTTGCGCTGGCAAACAGGCAGAGGGGGCCAGCACTGCGTATGTACCCTCATCTCCTAGCAGGGGTACTGAGGCTCCTGGACATCACGTGCAGTACAAGCTCTCCTCAGGGTCCTGGCTATAGACCACAGAGTTATTCTCTCAATTATGAGCATGTGGCTTCGCATCTTCGCTTTCCCTGCGGCGGGTCTCCATGGAGGAAAAGCACAGAAATCTGAGAACATGCCACAGGAAGAACCAAAGCCACAGGTATGAGAGAAAGGCGTGAGCGACTTGGGGCAGGAAGTCTCAGGCCCAAGAGCCTGACCCCAGGCAGTACGGGAGCCCTCTCCGTCTTTTGCCGAAGGACCGGACCGGAGCACCCGCCGCCTCTAAACTTATCCCAACTAACTTTCGCTCCCGGCTGCCGCCGCTGTCCTGCCGTCCTGCTCTTCTGAGTGCGTAGGGCGACTCCCGGCGGCCGCAGTCGCGGCCGCGACTCCGGTTCCCCGGTCCATTCATTCCCTTCGGCTCCTGGCGCAGTCCTGCCGTGAACTCCCAGCTTCCGTGCCACTCTGCGGATCTCGGGAAGGCTGGGATCGGAAGGGCCAGCGCCGCGGCACCAAGCAAGGGATGGAGCTAAGACCGAGCTGGAGAGCCTCGCACACCCGTGCGCACGCCAACACACCTCCGCACGCCTGCTCCCAAAAGGAAAGCGCCGAGGCGGAGAGGAGCGGTGTTCCCAGCCTAGTCGAGAAGCAGGAGCTCCACCTCTCTATCGAAAGGACCCTTCTGCGCCCCAAGTCAAAAGAGAAAGTTGTCGGCGAGAAACTTTCTGAAGCGCCGAAGAGCAGCTGTAGCTGGGAAAAGTTCGGCCAGAGTTCTTTAGAAGCCGAAGGCTGGGGCGCGCGGGTCGGGGCTGGGCCCAAGGGGCGCGGGACTAGTTACTATAGAGGCGCGAAGGGAATGAAAGCGAGCCACCCTCTACGGCTCACTCACTCGACTTCCAAGCGCTCACCTCTGGTCTCCACTCGGAGCGGCCAGGGTCCGGAGGGCGGCGGGGTCGGGACGGGGTCGGGCTGCCTGTCGGTGGGGCTGGCGAGCGAACACCCGGAACGCACAGCCGAAGCACGGGCAGGCGGGTCCGCAGGGGCAGCGACCGGGGGTGTGCTGTGCAGTGCCCGCCTCGCTGCGTGCGACTGTGGCTGCGAGTGCGTTGCATCACCCTTTATAGCCCTCTGGCTGGCGCCGCGCCAGATTACTCCAGTCCCAGGCTGATGTAATGCTATTAATAGCTTTCTCCGAGAACCAGCCGAACTAGACCAGGCAAGGGAGGGGACTGGAGGAGGGGCCAAAGTGGAGGGGGGAGGAGTAGAGGTGGGGACTGGTGATGCAAAAGCGCGGGGAGGAGCCGGCCCGGGAGCGTCCTCCGGACTCGCGCGCTGGGACACAAACCTGCCCGCCCTCTCTCTCCATATCAGGACAGGAGTCGCTCGGGCTGGACGCCAGATGTGCGTACTCGCTGCTGCGTGTTCCAGGCATGAGCCAATGGTGCCGAAGCCAGCTGCATGACTCCACTGCGCTGGCATCTCTCCCTCCGCTAGGTGGGGGAACAAGGAGAGGGGAGGGAGAAGTGATGGGGGACGGCGTGGGGTGGATCCTGGCCACAGTCCAGACGAGGTGAAGCTGGGAAGCAGGCACATCCTTTCTCTAAAATGAGTGATCATTTTCTGGAGCTTTAGGAAAATACCCTCTCCCCCGCCAAACGCCTCCTTCCACGTAGGGGCGGGGTAAGAACTGTAGGGTTAGCCTCTGGTGCGAGAGAGGTGCCCAAAGGCACCCTACAACGAACCCACACCGTTACCCGCTGTGGGTGACCTCCGCGGCTGGAACCGCGAGAAGTTTGCGGGTTAACCCAGAGCGGAGCGCAGCGCTTGGCGGGCACTGTGGGCTCGAAGTCTTGTGGCACCCCACCCGAGGGCAAATGGAACAATCCCGGGCAGGTTGGGAACCCGAACCCTAGCGAGGGCAAATAGGACCTTAGGGGTTAGGATTCTTTCTTTCTTTTTTTATCAACCACAAGCGTTTGAAATTGATAGTGAAATGAACAGGATCCTGGGAAGTTGAGAGCTGGAGAAATCAGAGGCAACCCAAAGAGGGACTCAGAGTGGGGCTGAAGCCTCGAGGCCAGGGAGAGGAGGAAAGATATGGTGCGTTGGTCTCCTCTTTTAGGTGCGTAGGGAAAGCGGTCTTGGATTTTCACGTATTTTGTCGCGTCCAAGTGATTGGGCTGGGACCGGACCGCGGGGACTGGGGACGCGCGGACAGCTGCGGAAATGAGGCCTGGAGCAGAAATCCCTTCCGCCCCCGAGCCGGGCCAGGGTGGCGGGAAAGGCGCTGTCCCGGGAACCCAGATTCCAGCCGAGGCGTCAGCAGAACTGGATTTGAACCTTAAAATGACTTCCTGGTTCGGATTCTCCAACCTCAGCTATTTCGCCGGCCCATGGACGCATATATGTGGAAGCGAGTGTGCCCCTCGCTGTTTTTGAACCTGCCAGGGAGGGAGACCCATGTGAGCCCGTGAGGTGTGGAGGCACAGCCAGGGCAAAAACAGTTGCTTCCAGCCAAAAGGGTTTCGCTCGCAGCTCCACCCCAACCACCTGCAGCCTTCTGCTCTTATGGTGGTGATGGAGGGTCCCATAGCCTTTCTCGCTCGCTCTCTCCCTCGCTCCCTTACACACACACACACACACACACACACACACACACACACACACACACGGCATCTGTGTCCCTTCCCCCGGCCTCGCCCATTTTCCAACAGCCTGGGGCAGAGACCCTCAGAGCTGCAGGTACCAGAGTCTCCCGCATCCGTCTTCCTCTCCCCAACCCCAGCCCCACTCAGAACACCGCCCCCCCCCAACCCGCGCCCCGGACCCCCAAGTTTCGGGCTCAGGACACGCAAATGGCGACTTCGGAAATTCTTTCTGTCCCCGCCCGGACCTGGAACCCCGGGGTTCCCCCGCAGAATCCCCGAGAATGTTGTTCGGGACAGGATAGGGTTTACAGCTGTGTCGCGCGGGAAGCACTAGAGCGATTGTTTTGCTTTACTTTTCTCCATGGTAACGGCTCTCCCGGCCACACCCTCCACACCCAACCCTCTCCCTACCCCCGCCCGCACTTCGCGCCAAACACCCATAGACCGGCCCTCCCACCGATTCGTCGCGTTGGCTGGTAACCTCCAGGCGGGCAGGTAAGCTCCTGGATTGGAAAGAAAGGCGTTTGTCCACTTAAATGAAAGTATTTGGAACTCTGTATTTATTGCGTGTACTTATCCACTGCCTCGGATAAAAGACACCATTATAAAGAGAAATGAGATGGGGGAGAACGCGTGAAAGCTTTCCCCTTCTGTTCCTCTGTGAAATGCCTGAGTAAATCTTTAACCAGTTTACATTTTAAACTCTGAGCCATTCATACACCCCAACCAGATGTATGGAGGTGGAGTCCTGTCCTATAGGGGAAATTCAACTTCAAGAGTTGGATACACAGCAGCCAGACCAGCCTGCGCAAACCAGTGCAAGAGGAGGGTAATGAAGACGGAGAAGTTCTACACCCGACGGTTTGTTTTTGTTACCATAGTGCCTCCTGTTCCTCTTAGGAGTCTTGTTTCATTCTAATACTTGATGGTTTTGAATCTTCAAGTCACACCTGGGTAGAAATGCGGCCAGCTGATCACAGAAGTCTGAGGCTGCTTTCTATGCCAGCTTTCCCACCGAAACACTAACAGCGATAAGAATCTAGACACAGAAGTAAGTCCACCCCCTTGTGAATGAAACTCCTATCTAAGAAAAACAGAAAGGACGCCTGCCTGCCTGCCTGCCTCCCTGCCCCCAGCCCTCCAAAGAGCCGTGAAATGCCTGTCCTATGGAGGATTGGGAAAGTGGAAAGGAAGCGCCCCAAGGTCTGTATTGCTGAGGGGTGAACAGTATCTGCGTCCTGTGCATCCTCCTCAGTTTACCCTGTGAATCCTGTGTGCACCCTGCGCACTGTTTAGAGGTGGGGCAAGAATAGCTCTCCAGGCCAAAATGCTTCTCTAGACAAAGAAAAAAATCACTGCCTCTGGAGAAGGAAGCACTGGCTTTGGTTATTTCAGGGGTTAATCCTTGGTAAAAGAGGGTGAAGCAGAGACCTGAATATTGTTGAGGTTTCATGCTGGAGAACCGCCTGGGGAATCCACATTCAGACCAGCCTTGGTGTGTTTTGTCGAGTGAGATAAGAACTGGAAACTTCATGTTGGGGCATGTGCAAAAGGAAGGGGAAAATGTTAAAAGGGGAGGGGTTGGAACTAGGCAGCTAAAAACAGCCCACTCGTGGCAACAGAATCTAAACAAACATTGCAGGGAGCCAAAAAAAAAAAAAAAGTCCAGAGATATTTAAAGATTTTAGCAGTTTCTTAGTCCAGGGAACAGTTTCTTCCCACTCCTTCCCCCACCCCATTACTCTTCTTCAAACCCCAAGATTGTATTACAGAGCTCTGGAGAGGCACGTTAAACACAAGTTAAAGTTATTCAGGCACTAGCAGTCAGTCAGTCAGTCCTCAGAAAGTGTCGGGTAGCCAGGCCCCTGTGAATCAATGGTTGAGTGTGGACCTATGAACCAGGAAGTCATAGTTAGATTCCTGGTCATCCCAGTGTAGGGCATGCAGGACACAACTCTCTCTTTCTCTCCCTCCCTCCCTCTTTCTCTCTCTCTCCCCTTCCTCTCTGAAATCAATAAAAAAAAATTTTTTTTTAAAGAAAGTGTGCGGTACATTTTCTTTTTTATTCTGTTTTTCAAAACCCACACTGAAACTCAATTTGAATAGTGGACATTACTAACTTCAGAGTCTACAAATGGGCCTTCTTAGGAAACACGGGGAAGGATTGCATAATGGGCTGTGTCACCTTGTATAAGTCACCTCACATTCTGGGCTCAAGTTTCCTTAGCTCAAACAGAGCACTAATAACAATATTGGACACATAAGTTTGTTGGAAGATTTCATGAGGATGGGGCACACAGCTGGTCTTCAGTAATGGTGTCCTTAATTATGAATCAAGGAGAGCTTTCTGGGGATACCCCTGAATCTCTCCCAGAGCCCATTCTATCCCATAGTCTGTGACAAACAATTGTAGATGAAGTCAAACTATATTAAGGAATGGTCATCTTCAGAGGCTTGAGGATAAGACTCCACACAGAAACCAATGAGCGTGATCCTCTGTTCTCCATCCTCAGCAACTCTAGTACACACAGGGGTTCTCCTCAGTGCATAGAGGACTAATGGTCTGTGCAAAGTGCCCTGGGTTGAGAGCAGGAGATTTGGGTTCCAGTCGGGTTCTGCTTTTGGTATTCTTGAGCAGGACATTCTTCCCTCAGAAATGAGGAGCCTTGGGCTGAGCTTTGAGGGTCTTAAATGAACACCTCTGTAGAGCCAGCCTGAAAAATCCTGGCAACCTATCCTATCGGAGTTGGAGGGAGAGCAGGTGTCAGGGGGGAGGCATAATGACAGACCCATTTCTATAATCTCTCTTTCCCTCCAAAAGCTAGAGAAATATTGTCTAACTTGACTCTCAAACACAGTCTTTAATCCTGACAGCCTCCCCCCTCCCTAAGAAAATTTGCCCCTGAATTTTGTGCCTTATTAGAGAAGAAAATGTAAGAACCCCCCAAGCAGGGATTGCATTGATGGGACCTTTTTTGTGTGTAATCAATCTTCAACATCCATAGACATACACCTTGGACCAGAGGACCAAAGCCCAAGTAGTAACTACTCCCTTATAAGTGGGGATCCTGGAGCCCTGGGTACTGAAGATGGACTCCCAACAATCAGAATATTAGCAGGAATCAGGAAACCTGGGAACCACTGTGAGATTTCCCTCTAGCCAACCTAGTGGCTTACATAAATCATAAACACTTCATCTGTGTTTAAAATAGAATTATTTAATATCAACTCTGTCCAAAGGATTGTTGTAAGAATCAATGAGATAACAGATGTGAAAGTGATTTGAAAATAATTAAAAGAAGCATACTTTTGAAGATTCCTTTGGGAAAGCTTTTCTTAGTATGTATATTTTTTTACATTATGAAAATTTGGGAAATAGGCAGGAGAAAAAATTACCCCTAATCTCAACACTATTAGCATTTTGGTGTGTTCCCTCCAGTGTCCTCAGGCATATGATTTTTAGAGTTATGATTGCATGCAACTTTGAAATTTGCTCTTTTGCTTATTATTCTGAATTGTATGTGATCTTAATTACCATGATGTTTCTTCCCAACAACATTTTGTCCTATTATTGTAAAATGTAGCATATGAACAGATGATTTTAGAGAACATACATGTATATATATTCATTTTAATAATAAAACCAACATCAAGAACCCACCACTCAAGTTCAGAAATAGATCACCACCAGTACTTAGAAGACCTTCTGTGACCATTCCTGATCACATCTACCTCTCTTCACTTCCCAGTGGTAACCACTATCCAGACTTTTATTACCATAATTTTTAATGGCCGATGGAGGTGGTATCATTTCCCTACTTTTAGCACTTAGGTGTTGCCAATATTTTGCAAGAGTGTTATATAAATTTAAATCTTTATTATGGAAGAGCAGGTGTCAAATTTTATCATTATCCACATTGCTTTTTAAGAGCACCCCAGGCAGGGATTAGAGAACAGGTCTTGATTTCTATCTTCAGTGCTACACAGGGTACAATGGAAAATGGAAGGTCCCTCAATGATTGTGACTACCTGTTTCTTTTTTTCCTAACATCCAAATAAAAATATCCTGCAGGCACTTCCCCCTACAGAGCTTCACCTTTAATCCTGCCCCTTTCTACTTTCTCACCCCAACTCCTTATTTTTTCTTCATCCTCCTTAAAACAGAAAATCCAGACTGTATCATGGTAATTGGTACTGAGGCAAAAGAGCCAGCGCAGTGATTCTGCCCGTGCCTTCTGGTAACATGCTTACTGGAGCTCAAGTAGTACCTCAACTTGGAAATTGCTATGCCAGCTGGGGGGGCATAGGTGGCATGGGTGATACAAGGTGAAGCAGGTTCCTGGAATCTGGTGGTGCTGAGTCTCTGAACTGCAAGACAACAGAGCTGAGAGGGCCCTGGAAGTCATCAACTGCCATCAAACTGGGTGTGAGCATGTGCATGAGTACATCAAAGTGCACCAAGCCCAGAGGTACACAGGGGATCTTGCTGGAGTGTCTGTCTTAATCAGTGTTTTAAATATTGCTTTTATTAAACCAGTATATTTAAATGTGCCACACAGTAATTTTTAAGGAAAAGAAAAGGATATCAAATACATTTTGCGCTTGGAATGGACCACCGAAAGTTATACTTCTGGGCCTGGCCTGGGTGGCTCAGTAGTTGAGTGTTGACCTATGAATCAGGAGATTATGGTTCAATTCCCCGTCAGGGCACATGCCTGGATTGTTGACTTCATATCCAGTGTGGGGCTTGTGGGAGGCAGCCAATCAAGGATTCTCTCTCATCATTGATGTTTCTCTCTCTTTCTCTTAATCTCTGAAATAAATTATATATTTGAAAGTTATACTTCTGGGATCCTGGGGAGAATGGTTCCCTGTCTTCTGCCTCTAAGTGTATTTGTTGTGTCCAGACTGTGGGCATTGACCTTCACATATAGTTAATGCTTTTAATCCTCATAACAACTCTATGAGGTAAGTACTGTGAACATCTCCATTTTATAGATGAGGAAACTAAGGTACAGAGAGCGCAAATAACTGCCAGAAGTTACACAGCTAGGAAGCAGCAGAGCAGGAATCAAGCTTAGGCAATCTGGCCTCCCAAGTTTGGGTCCTTAACCACAAGATCTGCCTCTTAGCAAGTACTCATGGGAAACCTTTGATGCTCTGATGTGGTTCAGTGTCCTCATTTAATGGGTGGGGATATTGAGCAAAAGTGGCTCTCTATGGCCTCAGAATCATAAAATCTTACACTAAAAGGAAACTCAGCAGCCAAATTTCTGAGCACCCATTTTTCTCTTTGTCCCAAGGAGATGCTCCATTTGCCAAAATTGGGGCCAAGGTGAAGAACAGCTGATTAGAAGAGCAACTGACAGCATTTCAGTGGCTGGTGGCTAGACATGCATAGCATTACTGGAGCTGAAAAGCTGAGTGATGGAGCGATAGGATGGCAGAAAAAACCTGGACATCTGCACTCAGAACTGAGTTCAGTTCCCCACAATGCCAGCTCCTATTTGGCTTTGAGTGGGTCCTGAAACCTCAGTTTCTCCTGTAAAATAAAAACATCTATCTTAGAAGGTGATAGAACAGCAACTTAAAGAACAATATACCCTCAAGACTTCTATATAGGAGATATTCAATAAATGTTACTTTTTCCTTCATTATGCCTTATTTTTTTTAAATCTTTATTGTTCAGATTATTACATTTGTTTCTCTTTTTTTCCCCCTTCATAGCTCCCCTCCAGCTGGCTCCCACCCTTCCCTCTGCCCTTACCTCCCCCTGCATTGACCTCATCCATAGTTGTATGATTTTTGTCCAGTCTCTCCCTGCACCCCCATCACCCCTTTTCCCCTGAGAATTATCAGTCCAGTCTCTTTCTGCGCTCCTGATTCTGTTATATTCACCAGTTTATTCTGTTGATCAAATTTTTAATTCACTTAATTTTGAGATTCACTTGTTGATAGATATGTATTTGTTGTTCATAATTTTTTATCTTTTACCCTTTTCTTCTTCCTCTTCTAAAACAGTACCTTTCAGCATTTCATATAATACTAGTTTGGAGTTGATGAACTCCTTTAGCTTTTTCTTCTCTGTGAAGCTCTTTATCTGCCCTTCAATTCTGAATGATAGCTTTGCTGGATAGAGTATTCTTGGTTGTAGGTTCTTGCTATTCATCACGTTGAATATTTCTTGCCATTTCCGTCTGGCCTGCATCATTTCTGTTGAGAAATCAACTGACAGTCGTATGGGTGCTCCCTTGTAGGTAATGAACTGTTTTTCTCTTGCTGCTTTTAGTATTCTCTCTTTGTCTTTTGCTCTTGGTATTTTAATTATGATGTGTCTTGGTGTAGTCCTCTTTGGATTCCTTTTATATGGGGTTCTGTGTGCCTCCTGGAGTTGTAAGTCTATTTCTTTTACCAGATGTGGGAAGTTTTCAGTCATTATTTCTTCAAAGAGGTTTTCAGTATCTTGCTCTCTTCTGGCACCCCCACAATTCTGATGTTGATACGCTTGAAACTGTCCCAGAAGCTCCTTACATTATCTTCACATTTTTGGATTCTTTTTTCTTCTTGCTTTTCCAGTGAGTGTTTTCTGATTCTTTATATTTCAAATTTTTGACTTGATTCTTGCGTTCCTCTAGTCTGCTATTAGATCTCTGTATAATACTTTTTATTTCAGTCAGTGTATATTTAATTTCTAGTTGGACCTTTTCCATTTCTAGTTGGTTCTTTTTCATCTCCTCTTGGGTCTCACTAACTTTATCCATCTTTTCTAGGATATTCTTGAAAAACCTTATAAGCATGGTTTTGAACTCTATATCCAGTCGTTTGTTTTCCTCCATTTTTTTTTGTTTGTGATCTCTTCCTTTGTCTCCACATTTTCACTATGCCAGGAGAACTACTGTGTTAGAGTCAGCCTTATGATACAAGAACTGCCAAAGCCTCTCTCTTGAGCTTGGGAGGGGTGGAGTCTCAGGGCTTAACAACCATGTTGCTTTACAGTTGGCCCTGCCCTACGTGACCCCTGGGTCTCACGTGTCTCTGGGTAATAGCTGGAGTGGTCCCTGTGCACAAGTGCAGTTCCTCTAGACCGCTGTCTTTCCGGCTCTCCTGCACTCTCGGACCTGTATGAATCTGGGTCCCTAGGGTCTCACCTGAAACTGGGGTTTAGTGGAGTTAGAAGTGGCGCAATTGGGAGGCTCTGTCTCCTGCCCACAAGCCAGCAGCACAATCAGCAGTCTATCCCCTGCACACAGTGAAGTGGTGTGCACACCTGCAGACTTCTGCCCTTTCATGGCTTCCTTAAATTTCCATGCTCTTCTCTCTTTTCACAGTCTAAACTCCCCCTGTATGAGTTTAGGCTGGACCTGGGGTTCAGTGCCATAGGATAAGGAGTTCAGTGCAGTTGGAAGTCTCCCATTTCCCTCCTGCCAGAGGAAGCCAGCCAGGCAATCCGGCACCCATTCTCTCCACGCACTCGTCTCCGTACCTCAGCTTTTTGCAGCTCCTCTGGGTCTCCATGAGCCCCTCTCTTTCCTTCTAGTTGTAGAATTTCCACTCAGCCAGCTTTCCTGTGGTTCTGGATGATGTCCATTCTGCCTTTTAGTTGTAGTTTTGAAATAGTTGTGCGAGGCAGCAGTTTAGGTGCTCACCTATGCTGCCATCTTGGATTCTCCCATTATGCCTTATTCTTGAAGCTAACAAATCACAAAGAACCCTCATATATCAGAAATGCCTGAGCCTGAATGGAAAGTTCTCCTTTCGGATTGTTTTACTGACTGATTTTAAAACAAATTTTTAAAAAATCAATGTGAAACCAAGTCATATTTAGTAATTACTATTTACTGAGCACATACTACATGCCAAGCACAATGGAAAACATGTTGAAAAATGCCAAGTATCTTATTTCATCCTTATAATAATCCCATGAGTTGGGAATTATTATTTCAGTTTTATAGATGAAGAAACCAAAGCTCAGAAAGGCTAAGAAAATTATTTGATTCAAACCCAGGTCTGATTTACTTAAAAACTCTTCTGTTAAGTTAACAGAAGCCTAGAGAGCTTTATATGTGTTTATTTTTTAGCCTTGTCCCCTTCCTATTTCTGTTTAAAATGGGCACCCCTGCTTTATCAGTCTTGCTGAGTGCATGGAACATTCTTGAGTTGACCTTATTATAAAATTCATATACCTGAAGTCCCAGAAGATGGCCACTTGACATCAAGTCCAGATCTCTGTGCCCATCTGCCAAATTTTCAATTATTTCATAATTTGTTTTAACCACAAACATAAGGCCTGCTATTGACTGAGTATACTGAGCAGGGCTTTTTGGATTTTTATTCTGTTTCCCAAAATATGATGAACTGAAATCATCCGATGATGAGCTTGTACTTGAAACTGGAGTGGCTGAGGGTGGAGTGAATCACTGTGAGTTTATACCTGTAAGTCAATTCCTAAAATTGTGTCTTATTGTCAGTTCCTGATCTCAGCAGCCTGTTTAGCCATCTTGGGAGTTACAAGGACAATCTAAGAACATCCCTTGCCCTTGAGGAGTTTGAAATTTTGTTTAGGTCTCAATGTGTGGAATTGTATCTAGTACTTAGCAGGTGTTTGATAGCCATATATTTATTCAGCAAACATTTAATGAGCACCTACTATGTGCTGGGTACTCTATCAGGAGCTGCAGATACACAGTGATGCTTCCCTGCCCTTCAGGTGCTCACAGCTCATGCAGTGACAGATTTTGACAACAGATAGTTACAGGCTGATGTAATAAGGGCTAAAATGGGTCAGGAAGGCCCTTCCCAGGAGAGCTGGCAATGACTGTGGACAAAGTGACTTTTGAGTTGGAGGTTGAAAGCTGAGCATATTATGGACAGGAGAGGGGGGAGGCATTACAGGCATAGAGAGAGGCAAATGCAGAGGCTTTGAGTTCCAGGAAGACAGGAGCTATGCCTTGTTCATCTCTATGCTTATTCCCACCTCTTTGAACCATTCCAAGTACATACTAGGCTCACATAAATGTGCATGCAATGAATAAGATATAAAATTGTGAAAACCTGTAGCACATTTGCAGAATGGTGAGGCAGCTGCTGAGCAGGAGTATATGAGGAGGGAGAGGGTGTTGGGGAGTAAGTGCCGGTGGCCAGGAGGTGGGGGCAGACTGTGATAGACCTTGAAGATTGGAATAATCATTTTGGATTGTGTCCCAGGGACAAAGCAAAGAGATGGGTCATAGGATCTTTGGGCAGTGGGTAGACACAATAGATGTTCAGGAAGATTGCCAGTGCAGGACTGAGGATGGACTGGATGGGAGAGGAGGATGCCTGCAGAGGCTCAGGAAGTTGCAACAATGGTGAGGGGTGGGTGGGTGGGTGGGAGTAACTGAAGGCCAGATGGACTGAGAAGATGGTGGTTCAATGTCACATGTCATTCAATCAAAATTATCCACAAGACACAATGCTCTTATGTGTTGAAAGTAAAATAGTGGTTTCCTCTAGATCCTGTCATAGCAAAATTTAAGATTCCTCATTAAAGCTGAGCCCCTCTCATTTTAGGGGGATGCTGTTCCTACTTTGCCAGTGTCCTAAACAGGAGCCTGGTAGATTTTGGGAGTGAAGCAATGCTGTCTGTCCTGGGGCAGCGAGGTGAACAGAATGGGATGATTTGGGTAAAGTTCCAGGGGCCACCTTTAGATTTTGGCATGAGCTTGGTGTCAGGACAGATGGAGAGGGTAGGGGTCCCTTACCTCAAGGTGTTATAGGGCAGAGTTGAGAGCAGGGTGGGGAGAGGGCTAGTTGGTATGGTGTGGACTAGGGTCTGAGGGAACGTAATGGGTTTATGTGGGGACAAACACAGAGGTTAGCAGTGGGATGTAAAAGAAGAGAATGGCCCCCAGGCATTAGCATGTTGGAGACATCAAAATAACAGACTCAGAGGAGAGAGGGCAGAGAAGGGGGAAAGGTAGCCAGGACTCGATGTAGCCTGTTCTAGATGATTGAAAACTCACTGTTAATTACAAAGTACCATGTAAATCTGCTCCCGCTGGTGCACAGCTCTCACCTGTGTTTCCCTCAGGCTTTTTTACAGTAATGTTGACCCTAACTGAACAATAAGAAAACAACTGTATTTAAAAAATGGTCAAAAAACCGTAACAGACATACCCTCAAAGAAGTTATATACACTGAATGGCCAAATTATTATGATCTCTGAATGCATAATAATCTGGCCACTCAGTGTGTGTGTGTGTGTGTGTGTGTGTGTGTGTGTGTGTGTGTGTGAGGCCCGGTGCATGAATTCGTGCATGGGTGGGGTCCAGCTAGCCTGGCCAAGATGAGGGGACATGGGCGGTTGGCCAGCCTGCCTGCTGGTCGAACTCCTGGTCGAGATGACAATTTGCATATTAGCTTTTTATTATATAGGATATACACTTGAGTGGCCAGATTATTATGCGTTCAAAGATTATAATAATCTGGCCATTCATGTAGATGGCATATACGCCTATGAAAAGATGTTCCACATCATAAGTCATTACAAAAATGCAAATTAAAACAACAGTAAGACATAACTATACACCTATTAGAATGGCCAAAACCAAGATCACTGACAACACCAAATGCTGGCAAGGATGCGGAGCGACAGGAAATCTCATTCATTGCTGGTGGGAATGCAAAATGGTGCAGCCACTTTGGAAGACAATTTGGTGATTTAGTGTAAATACACCATTGCCATACAACCCAGCAAGCATGCCCCATTAGTATTTACCTAAAGGAATTGAAAACATGTCCACAAAAAACTGTACACATGTATATTTATAGCAGGAAATAACCAAGATGTCCTTCAGTAGATGAATGGATAATTGGCACATCCAGAAAATAGACTGTTATTTAGCACTAAAAAGAAATGAGCTATCAAACCATGAAAAGACATGGAGGAAACTTAAATACATGTTATTAAGTGAAAGAGACCAATCTGTAAAGGCTACATATTGCACTTCCTCTTAATTTTGCTGTGAACCTAAAACTATTCTTTAAAAAAAAGTTAGTCTTGTCATGCTACAGTGGGAAGGCAGGGGAGGTTGAGATGGGTGAGGAGGCTGTAAGAGATCAGCCGAAGGACTTGTATGCATGTATGTAAGCATAACCAATGGATACAAGACACTGGGGTTGGGGGCAGATGAGGGCATATACTGGGGGGTAGGGAAGGTCAATGCGGCGGGAGGGGAAGGAGACATATGTACTACTATTTGTAATACTTTAAACAATAAAAAAAAGTTAGTCTTAATAAAAAAAATAATAATGTTGACCCCAGGTTGCTTTCTTATGAAGTAGTTAATAAACAATGGAGTAATTACCAAGAAATCAGGAGAAGTCAATGGTCCTTAGCCTGGCATATTTAAGAACTAACAAAGTAAATAAGTCTTTTTTCCATGCTATGCCACTGTTTAAAAAGATGTTTTCAAAAAAGTTATAACTTAGGGAATACTGTGGGGGAAAATATAAGTTTTAAAAAACAAGACATTTCCTATATATGTAGAGTAATCACAACTCAATAAAAATGATAAATAACAGCAAATCCATAATAGAGAAAACATTGCCATAAAACATTAAAAGTGTTTCAGTCTGGATGGTGGAAATATAGTTGGGTGATTTTTTTCTCTATATTTCTGAATTTTCTAAATTTTCTTTATTGGGCATATTAATTCTTAAAAGATGAAAGTATAAATTTGATATTATAATGAAGTTAAAACTAATATTACTTGATGCCTTTAAAGGGGGTATAGTTACCTACTTTTTCCCAGTCCTGCCACTAAAGGATACTAAGGATAGAGATTCCATTCCAATCAAATCCTGGCTTAATTATGTCAAGCACTTATCGAGAATGTCTGTCTACCATGCACCAAGGACTGAGATGGGATACAGGAAAGAATAAAATAGTTGCTAAGGTGGGAAATGGGATGACTAATTCTTCTCAATGCACTCAGATATTTTTGTCCTGCTAAACCTAGCATTGACTGACATCAACAAAACAGAAAGAAACCCAAAATATTCTAGAATTGAGAATATTGGATAAGTGGAAATGATGTAAGTCTTGGGTTCAGGTTCCTTCTTGCAGAGTTGATTAGCTGGGGAAGCAGTGTGTGCGTGTGTGCATGTGTGTGTGTGTGTGTGTGTGTGTGTGTGTGTGTAGTGTAGTCTAACTTAGTGGCAAAACATAACAAATTACCCACGAATGGAAGCTTCTAGTATTACAAATTCTGAAATTCCTTACAGCTCTTCCGTTCAGCTCTGTGTCCAGGATCAATGATGTTGATGAAGTTGGTGGTCATGGTGGGGACATTATCCTTTAAAGACCCTCTTTCTCATGGGGTTATTCCCTACTGAGCAAGGGTTCTACAGAAGACGCATCTACCTGGTCACATGAAAGCTAGTCACCGAGGTGGCCTCATGTCTCTGTCTGCCTTGGACAAACTTGGCTGGATGCATCTTTGCTTTCTCTGGGTTTCCAGGAAAGAGTGTAAGTTTCTGTTTCCTGATCTGAAAAGTTGCCAGAGCCACATAAAATTGCTGTGAGGAATAAATTCATTTACTTAAATCAAATATTTATTGAGTGCTTACTACATGACAGGCATTGTTCAAGGTGCTGGGAATACAAGAATGAATAAAGCAGACAAAGGCTGCACACCCTGCTCTTAGCAGGAACCCAAACATTAACTTCTCCACTTGCATTTAATTTATATTGAAATAAGGCTGTGATGGAAATCCAAAGAAATTCTCAATTCAGAAGAGCCAGTATTCTTTTTAACATTCCTTTAAAGAATTTGGGTATGGTTAAGTTGATTGGAGCATCTTCCTGTGCACTGAAAGGTTGCTGGTTCCAGTCCCAACTAGGACACATACCCAGGTTTTGGGTTTGTTCCCCTGGAGGCCCATACTGTGGGAGTGCATATGGGAAGCAATCAATTGATGTTCCTTTTTCTTTCTCTTTCCCTCTTTCTCTCCCCCTCTCTCTAAAATCATTAAAAGATATCCTCAGAATTTAAAACATCTCAGTGCAAAATATGGGCCATTACCAGATCATCATCCACCCGCTGAAGGGAAACGACCATCTTTCTTCCCTTTCATTTTGGCCTTAAAAGGGAGAGGCTGGATGAATAGGTACTATGTACTTTCATCTTGACATATAAAGCCTTAGTCTTAGCTTTCAAATTCCCTACAGCACAGCTCTGCATTGACTCTGTGACATATCCTGACATGTCGAACCAAAGGAAATACAAAATGAAAATGAAACATTGTTCCACCTGAGTCACTGTCTGTGTTTCTTTTTTATCACCAAAGTGATGAACTCCCACACAATTGAGGCTTGTTCTATTTAAGTTTTAAGACGTCATCTTTGTAATTAAAGCACACTATTATTGCTATAAAGTAAACAATCAGAACACAGGTTCTTAGAAACATCTCTCTGATTCATAAATATTTGGATGGTGAGGTCACTGAGGTGGAATGTTAACTTTGCTAACATACTGATGATAAAGATCAGTGGAGACTAATACTACACAGTAACATTTAGCCTTCGTCTGCTGTGGAAAAGTGGGCAGTTATTTTGTTAATGGTCATTTGGAGTAATGTAAGTTTAAAAAATAAGTAGTTTTTCTAAAGTTGTGAAACTCACTTGACTTGAATTTATTAAGTCATTAAAAAAAAATTTACAGAGTGCCAGCTTCCTGGCTTGACACACAAGGTTCTTCTATGCCTAGTCTTTCCATAGCAGCATGGGGCCACGCCTCACGGGCACTTTAAGCTCCAACCACTTGAGGCGCTAGTGGTTTTTCACCTGGCTATGTTGTCTCTATGGATCCCTGGGCCTGGAATTTCATCCTCCTCCCTGACCCAGCCCTCTCCACTTGCTATTTTATTTTATCTTTCACAATTCATTTTCAAAGTCACTTCATCATACATGTAATGCAATGTGTAACTAACACCTGGAGTTAACTATATAATTTGTAATTTAAAGAAAAATGTGGATTGCCGTTCAGAAATTAAGAATTTCAGGCCGGTAACAGTGGAGGATTAAACCAAGTGTGGAACCTTTTAAGAGTGGTACTGCACAGACCGCACTCTCATGAAGCCAGCCCTGGTCAGACCTTTTCTGTGTTCCTATAATTCTTAGTGGATAGTGTTTCTTGGCCACTCAACATCTATCCACCCTAATTCAGGTAACAGTTTCCCAGTTTTTCTCTGGTAAAACCATTCCCCTCACATTCCTGGTCTTTGTGCATTGGGTGACTAGTCAGAGCAAACCATGTGATAGGTCACGGTGATTGGTCCAGGAATGAGCTTGAGAACCAACCAGAGCCACCCAACTTCTGGGAGCATCTGGCTAGGGCTGCTGGAGACCAGCTCTCATTTCCCTGCTGGACTTGAATGTGGGGGAGAGACAGGTTGCTGGGGTTGCCACATGGAGCCAGAGGTAAGGGGGAGGCACATTTACCGTGTACTTTTCAGTTATGTGAGATAGTAAATCCCCCCTTTTTGCTTAAGCCATTTTGAAATGGGTTTTCCAACATTTGTAGACAAAAGAGCCCAAGGGGAAACACACTTATTTGTATGTGTTCCCCCACTGTTCTGGGAGCTCTTTGGGAACAAGCAGACTGTTTTGCTCATCTTATTAGCAGTACTGCTTGGGATAGTATTAAAATAGGCTTTCATTTTATAAATAAATTAAGTTATTGTCATAATAGATTGCAGAACAACAGTTGACAGCCTCATCTCTATTTCCCTGGTTTTTGTTATGAAATTTAACTGGACTGTAAAATCAAGATGACTGTGAGTCCCTATCACACTTACGTTCAGTTTGGTACATGCTAAGTCCAGGTGACCAGGCTATCGATAGGTTAATTCTGCTCATGCGTGCTGGAAACACCTTCCTCTTTCTCCTGAGGTAGAGGCCTGTGAGGGGCTCCAGGATACAAAGCACATTCATACCCACTAATTCCTATACTTTCATACTACCGTCAAATTAGGGCAGGGAGGGTTATCTCCATTTTACTGACTAGAAGTTAAGAGTCTGAATAGTTTTGCCAAGATCTAACGCAATGCTGGTAGGTACAATAGCTACCGACCACCTGTGGCCTTTGAACACATGACTGTGGCTAATCCAAATGGACTTGTGCTATAAGTGTAAAATACACAGCCAGATTTGGAAGGCTGAATACAAAAAAAAAAGTAAAATAACACATTAATACTTTTTACATTAATTACATGTTGAGATGATATTTTGAATATATTGGGTTAAATAAAATATATCATTAAAATAAAGGTCACTTATTTTCTTGTAATTTTATTAATGTAATTACTAGGAAATTTAAAATTATATGTGTGGCTCACATTTATGGCTCATATTTTATTCTACTGGATAACTGATCTAGTATCTTGGCTCTTGTTGTTTCTACTTATAGACCCAACCTCTCCTCCTCCCTCCTGCTGTCCTCATCTGGGGCTCTTCTACCCCACTATTTCTGCTGTCTTCTCTCTCCTGGATCCTCCAACCTTCTTTCCTAATAAGACAGAATGTGTAAGAGGTAGCCTGACTTTTTAAGTCTGTCACTTGTTGATCTCTGCTAGTATTTAAGGGCACAAAAAGGTACAACATCAACTCTGAACTTTGGAAAATTATTAAGGGTTGCTTTTTTAGTTCATATCCTCTGAATATTTACTTCTAAAATGTTACTATCTGTATTTATTTACTTATGAAAGAAAAATAATGAACCCAGTCTGGGAAGTTACAATAAAGCATATTCTAGTCCTTGCCAATATTTCATTAAGTTCCTGAAGTACGTAGGCTTCCTGGGACGTGCCTTAGCCTCATGTATCATTTCTCCAGGCCATCTGCAGGGTCTGCTGGCCAGCTGCTCTTCAGCCTCACCGATCCCCAAATTAGAGGAAATGGAATTCAATTCAAGGAAGAGGGTGAGACTAGACAGAAGGAAGACTTAATCTCTGTGAAAGCATGGTCATTAGTGCAGGCTATTAAGGCAGGTGGTTAAGGATTTTTTTAGGCAGTTGTCTGTGGCTGAGTGGGTACCCATTTGTAGGCAACTCAAAAACTAACTAAAAATAGGGAAGCATCTTGAAATCTGAAAGCTTAAGAATTCTGGGAGTGACTATTCAGCATCACATATTGAGCAGGGACAGTGGGGATTAAGGATCTATGGGACTAATAGAAGACAGTTCTAGGACTGATATAAATTGGTGATTGATATAAATATTTGCAAAGAGAAACACAGACACGTGCTTAACATCACTTACAAAGACTTAAGAGCACTTATTTTAAAATGCCGTATTACCCATGGATAGATCATACTGGAACCCACTGATCCATCTTAATATCTTTGGAAGTGGGACGACCAAACATTGAGAGCCTCTTACTGAGATGTAATAGGAGGTACACAGCTCACCAAAGGAACTGAACCTGAATTTTAAAAAGCCCTAGTTCTGACCATTGGTTTTCAGGGAATTTAGGGCATAGAGGAAATGATTAAACAATATTATGAGGATGCAGTCTGTCAAATCCAGAATGGGAGAAAGTCTATGGGAAAAGGTACTTTGTTTTGTGTTTGTTTTTTTGTTCCCCAACAAAAAATAGCACACACACACACAAAAAAAAAAAGAAAAGAAAAAGGAATTATTATAGGAGATTAAAGGAGATTTAAGTGATAGATCCACCAAATGTAATTCATGGACCTTAATTTGAGTCCTGATTCAAACTAAACTGTACAATGACATTTAAAGAGGTAATTTTGAAAACAGGAACATAGGCTAATTAGATGATATTAGGAGATTTTTAATATTTTTATATATTAATATTGTTATATGCTGTGATTATTATTTTAAAATTCTTATCAGTCTTAAAGAGGGATGGAATTCTGATGCATGCTACAGCATGATGAACTTTAAAACCATTAGGCTAAATCAGTGGTTGGCAAACCGCAGCTCGCGAGTCACATGTGGCTCTTTGGCCCTTTGAGTATGGTTCTTCCACAAAATACCATGGCCTGGGTGAGTCTATTTTAAAAAAGTGATGTTAGAAGAAGTTTAAGTTTAAAAAATTTGGCTCTCAAAAGAAATTTCAATCGTTGTACTGTTGATATTTGGCTTTGTTGACTAATAAGTTTGCCAACACTGGGCTAAGTGAACTAAGACAGTCACAGAAGGACAAATACCATATGATTCCACTTATATGAAGTATCTAGAATAGGTGACTTCATAGATGCAAAAAGTAGAACAATGGTTATCAGGACTGTGGTGAAGGGAGAATGGGAGTTGTTGTTCATAGGTACAGAATTTCAGATTTAAATAATAATATTCTATAGATGTATGAATGGTGGTGGTGATTGCACATCATTGTCAATGTACTTCATGCCACTGAACTGCACATTTAAAAATGAATAATATGGTCAATTTTAAGTATACTTCAGCACAATTTTTAAGAAATATTTATCTGTTAATGAGATAGCTTGAGATGCCTGTGATTTGCTTTAAAATACTTCTTCTCTCCTCTTCCCTCCCCCATAAAAAGTTGTGTGGAAGAATAGATGAAATAAAATTGACAAAATATTGATCATTATTAAAGCTGGGTTATGAGTAGATGAGGATTTATGTGTGCATGTTTGAAATTTTCCATAATTAAAAAGTGCTTAAACAATGACAAAATGCCTGACTATCAAAGGTAAATGAATGCAGTGCATACCTGTGTACAAATATAACAACCCAGCTGATTAGAAAGACTCCTGCAATGAACAGGGAGCAGCGATGTGGAGAGCATCTACATTCTCCATGACTCATGCATAGGCCATCAGTGTATAAAGGGTGCTTACTTTTCCAAAACTACATTCCTTGGGTACAGTGATTTCCTGCCCTTTGCCCTTGCTGGAACACATAATGCCTTTCTCAGTCAGCTTGATGAGCTTCTGGATTGTATTTCTCCTATAGACATAAGGTCTGATATCACTTAAGAGTTTTCTTTGCAATAGAGAGCTAAGGGAAATTATTGAATATACTAGTAGTTAAGGAACCTCTATTTAGCAACTAGATGGTACGGCTGCTGGGAAGTCTTGAAGGGGTCCTCCCTGCCTCTGAAGGCTGTGGAGGCTCTTGTTAAGCAGATAAGTCTTGAAGATATCCCCTTAAAAGGGTGGGGAAAGGCATTCCAGCTAGATGAATCAGGATATACAAAGACATGGGAGTACAAAGACATGGGAGTCTGTTTTCCCCTAGAAACAGACAGTAGCCACATGTCCTTGTTGTAGGGACACAGAAGGGGAAAAGAGGCTGAAAAAACTAGCTGAGATCAGATAGTGGATGCTCCTATATGTCTTGCTATGGACTTCATTCTTTCCACAAATTGAGAGCCTACTAAAGGCAACTTCCTTTGCAAAGATGGACATTGCCTCTTTTCCTTTGAATAAAAAATTTGACCAAGAGTAGGGATGAAGAAGGGAATGTGCTATCTAGTGCACAACCTAGGACACATGACTATGGGGTCCAAAGTTACTTGTTACACCTTGAATCTCTAATCTTCTTTTTAACTTAGATTTGTGATGTGGGTGATACCAGGGCAAGTAAAAGAGACCTGTTTATGTAAAAAAGAAATTCCAGACAATAAATAGAGCTTGGTACAATAAACCAGGTCCATCATAAAGAAACATTTCTTATTTCTGTGCAGTCTCTCCTTATTATCTAAGTGGTTGGTGCACTTAACTTGTAGCCAACAGTTAGAGCAATGAAAATACATTATCCTGTTCTTAATGCTGCCCATATCCCATGCTAACCCTGTAAGTCTCTCAACAAGAGACCCATAAGCTTATATTAGCATTCAAAGAAGTGCCTCAAGCCCTAGCTGGTTTGGCTCAGTGGAGAGAGCATCAGCCTGTGGACCCAATGGTCCTAAGTTCAATTCTGGTCAAGGGCACATGCCTGGGTTGCAGGGCTCGGTCCATCGTGCAGGCGGTAGCCAATCAATGATTCCCTCTCATCATTGATGTTTCTATCATTCTCATTCTCTCCCTTCATCTCTGAAGTAAATAAAAATATATTTAAAAAAGAAGTGCTTCAAGATGTGCAGTTTTAAAAGGAATAATAATAATGATTGCCATTACAAAATGAACATCTATAGTTATGGCACCTGTCTTCTCATTGATTTCAACTTTTAAAAAAATGTATGTTTTTTAATGCATTTCTTCCCTTCCTTTATAGTTTAAAATTGAAGTATTACATGTACAAGATTTTAAAGAATTCAATAGTATAGGAGTGTACATAGAGAACCCAACAGTGCTCACACCACACCCTTGCCACCTGCCAGAGACCACTACTTTCCACTGCCTTTTTGAAAAAGTACTTCAAAAATTATTCAGAATGTTTTTAAAAACAATTAGACAATAAGACACTGTCTATTGAGAGAACCAAGATGGCAGCATAAAGTATACACCTATACGTGCTGCCTCTCACAACCACACCAAACTACAACTAAAAGACAAAACGACTATCCCCCAGAACCACGGGAACGCTGGCAGAGTGGAAGTTCTGCAACTGGAAGGAAAGAGAAAAGTGCATTGAGACCTTGTAGGATGTACAGAGGCTCAGAAAGGCAGAGGTATGGAAATGCGTGAATCTGGCTGGAATGCACTTTTTTTTTTTCCAATTGGGAGGGAGTTACAAGTTCCCAACTGCTCTGAACACCAGTTTTTGGCGATATTCTTGGGACCCAGACTCATACAGGGAGAAACTGGACTGTCTGTCATTGGGTTGGAAAGTGAGGGTGGTTCTCACAGAGATGCGCACAGGAATAATTGTTTACTGTACTGGGGTGTGGGATGCGGGACAGGGAACAGAGCATGGAAACGTGGAGATGCAGAGAGGGCTGCCTGGCAGTCATTGCTATTTGCCATGTCCTAGTGCTTCCCTGAGACTCTGCCCCACCCAATTTACAAACCCACTGAGCTGGGCGCTGCTGCTTTTGCATAGGAATGCAAAACCTAACAAATTGCAACTGGTAGCTTAACCTAACAAATTGCAACTGGGTCAGACAACTCCAAAACTTCCAAACTCCAAGCAAAGAGGAGAAATAGGCTGATCTCCCTGTAGCTTCTTCTGGGTGGCCTCAGACACTAGCTGACTTGCACCTTCTTGGAAATCCAGGAACCAATGTACATAGAGGTGAGTGTGAGATGACAGCAGATTTCAACTCCTCACATACATAAATGACACACTCAAGAGGCAGACTTGATGAGCACCAAAGCCCCACTGAAGCAAGTCCTGCCCCATAGGGGTGTCTCTAGCACAGCAGTTCTTCCATTATTGACATAGCTAATCCTCAATCAATTGGCCTGGAGGTCAATTCCTCCCAGTATACCAATAGCAATCAAGGCTTAACTACAACAAGGCTTAACTACTACCCAGTCCACAAAGGGGTGCACCAAGATGTCCACCTTAGGTGATTGCGAGGCAGAGCTACTGGGTCATAAAGGACAACTAGCACACAAAGCCACTCCAACACAGGGAAGCAGCCAAAATGTGGAGACAAAGAAACATGCACAAATGAAAGAAATGGAGGAAAGCAAACGACTGGACATAGAGTTCAAAACCACATTATTAAGTTACTCAAGAATCTTCCACAAACCGTCAAGAAACTTAGTGAGACCTTCAAGGATCTTAATGAGAATGCCAAAAAAAAAAAAGGGAAAGGACCAGTAAGAAATTAAGCATACACTGTCTGAAATAAAGAATAATGTACAGAAATCCAACAGTAGACTAGAGGACCCCAAGAATCAAGCCAAAGATTTGAAATATGAGAAAGCAAAAAACACTCAAACAGAAAAAACAAAAAGAAAAAAGAATCCAAAAGTGTGAAGATAGTGTAAGGAGCCTCTGGGACAACTTCAAGCATACCAACATTAGAATTATGGGGGTGCCAGAAGAAGAGAGAGAGCAAGATACTGAAAACCTATTTGAAGAAATAATGACTGAAAACTTTCCCTACCTGGTGAAAGAAATGGACTTACAAGTCCAGGAAGCACAGAGAACTTCACACAAAAAGAATCTAAAGAGGACCACACCAAGACTCATCATAATTAAAATGCCAAGGGCAAAAGTCAAAGGGAGAATCTTGAGAGCAGCAAGAGAAAAACAGTTAGTTACCAACAAGGGAGTACCCATACGATTGTCAGCTGATTTCGCAACAGAAACTATGCAGGCCAGGATGAATAGCAAGAACCTACAACCAAGATTACTCTACCCAGCAAAGCTATCATTCAGAATTGAAGATCAGATAAAGAGCTTCAAAGATAAGAAAAAGCTAAAGGAGTTCATCATCACCAAACCAGGATTATATGAAATGCTGAAGGGTATTCTTTAAGAAGAGGAAGAAGAAAACGGTAAAGGTAAAAATTATGAACGACAAATACACATCTATCAACAAGTGAATTTAAAAATCAACTGAATAAAAACATCAGATAAACAGAATAAACTGGTGAATATAATAGAATCAGGGGAATAGAAAGGAATGGACTGACAATTCTTGCGGGGTGGGAGGGAAGAGGGTGTGAGCAGTGCAAGAAGAGATTGGACAAAAATCTTACACCTATGGATGACGTCAGTGGCGGGGGTTAAGGGGATGGGGTGGAGGGGTGGGGAATCAGGTGGAGGGCAGCTATGTGGGGAAAAAGGAGGAACATCTGTAATAAAATGAACAATAAAGATTTATTTTGTTTTAAAAAGACACTGTCTATTGACTCACCTCCAATAAATATGAGGATTTAATTTCCTAATTCCCTGCCCCCAGTTTTCTTTCTTTTTTTTCTTTTTTTAAATTAAATCTTTATTATTCAGATTATTACATTTGTTTCTCTTTTTTCCCCTCCATAGCTCCCCTCCACCCAGCTCCCACCCTTTCCTCTACTCTTACCTCCCTCCCGTTGACCTCATCCTTAGGTGTATGATTTTTCTCCAGTCTCTCCCTTGTACACCCCTCACTCCTTTTCCCCTGAGAATTATCAGTCCACTTCCTTTCTGTGCTCCTGATTCTATTTATGTTCACCAATTTATTCACTTAATTTTTAGATTCACTTGTTGATAGATATGTTACCTTTTACTTCTTCCTCTTCTAAAAGAATACCTTTCAGCATTTCATATAATACTGGTTTGGAGTTGATGAACTCCTTTAGCTTTTTCTTATCTGTGAAGCTCAATTCTGAATGATAGCTTTGCTGGATAGATTATTCTTGGTTGTAGGTTCTTGCTATTGATCACGTTGAATATTTCTTGCCACTCCCATCTGGCCTGCATTGTTTCTGTTGAGAAATCAGCTGACAGTCGTATGGGTGCTCCCTTGTAGGTAATGAACTGTTTTTCTTTTGCTGCTTTTAATATTCTCTCTTTGTCTTTTGCTCTTGGTATTTTAATTATGATGTATCTTGGTGTGGTCCTCTTTGGATTCCTTTTATTTGGGGTTCTGTGTGCTTCCTGGACTTGTAAGTCTATTTCTTTTACCAGATGTGGGAAGTTTTCAGTCATTATTTCTTTAAATAGATTTTCAGTATCTTGCTCTCTCTCTTCTTCAGGCACCTTCACAATTCTGATGTTGGTACACTTGAAGCTGTCCCAGAGGCTCCTTACGTTATCTTCACATTTTTGGATTCTTTTCTCTTCTTGCTTTTCCAGTTAAGTGTTTCTGATTCTTTATATTTCAAAATTTTGACTTGATTCTTGCGTTCCTCTAGTCTGCTATAAGGTCTCTGTATAATATTTTTTATTTCAGTCAGTGTATGTTTAATTTCTAGTTGGTCCTTTTCCATCTCTAGTTGGACCTTTTCCATCTCTAGTTGGTCCTTTTCCATCTCTAGTTGGATCTTTTCCATCTCTAGTTGGTTCTTTTTCATCTCCTCTTGGGTCTCGCTAACTTTATCCAACTTTTCTAGGATATTCTTAAAAAACCTTATAAGCATGGTTTTGAACTCTATATCCAGTCGTTTGTTTTTCTCCATTTCTTTTGTTTGTGATCCCTTCCCTTGTCTCGGCATTTTCACTATGCCGGGAGAACTTCTGTGTTGGATTCAGCCTTATGATACCAGACTTGCAAAACTGCAAAAGCCTCTCTGTTGAGCTTGGGATAAGAGGAGTCTCAGGGCTTAAGGGACCGCCTTGCCTTCCAGTCGGCCCCGCCCTCCACAGCCCCTGAGTCTCACATGACTGGGTAATCGCTGGAGCAGTCCCTGTGCGTGCACTCTCTTGCAGTGCCTCTAGACTGCTGCCTTCCCAGCTCCCCTCCACTCCGAGACCATATGAGTCTGGGTCCCTAGGGTTTCACCTGAAACTGGGGTTTAGTGAAGTTAGAAGTGGCACAGTTGGGTCTGTCTCCCACCCACTCGTGAAAGCCAGAGGCACAATCAGCAGTCGGTCCTCAGCGCGCAGTGCTGTGCGCGCCACCAGACTTCTGATCTTTTGCGACTCCCCTAAATTTCCGTGCCCTTCTCCCTTTTCACAGTCCAAACTCCCCCTATATGAGTTTCAGCTGGATCTGGGGTTCCAGGATAAGGGGTTCAATGCCTTTGAGAGTCTCCGTCTCCCTCCCACCAGAGAAAGCCAGCCAGGTTTTTCGGCACCCACTCTCTCCAGGCGCGCGTCTCTGTACCTCACCTTTTTGCAGCTCCTCTGGGTCTCTGTGAGCCCCTCTCTTTCCTTCTAGTTGTAGAATTTCCACTCAGCCAGCTTTCCTGTGGTTCTGGATGATGTCCGTTCTGTCTTTTAGTTGTAGTTTTGAAATTGTTGTGCGAGGCAGCAGTGTAGGTGTTTACCTATGCCGCCATCTTGGATTCTCCTGCCCCCAGTTTTCTGATTTATAATTTGGTTCTTCTACTGGTTCCCTATGTGCAAGTATATGATATACTTAACCCTCTATTTCTCCTTCCATCTACACAGCACCTTTTGACTTCCCACTGTATTAGATAAGGATATTAGCATAGCACAGTTCTCACCTTTCCACTCTCCTCTCTGCCTCCTGTTATCTGCTATTTGTGCCTTGACTTTACATCAAGAATGAAAACATCTGCAACCAACTCTGTCACCACAGTCGAGTCTTCCTTGCTTTATGAGCAGTGGATTCATGAGTGGCAGGCTGATAGACTAGGTTTGCATTATTGACTATGTAAATCTGGATGACTGTACTGCCCAGGGGCCTGTTGGATCATATTTCCTTCTCTGCCAAGTCAAGGTCACCACCTCTCTGCTTAAAGGAGAACATGCCTCGCAAAACCAGTCACATGGATTCTCTCTTGTGCTCAAAACTATGCTATGTTTTAGTTGGGACAATACTTATACAAATAGAAATATGTCTACCTGGTCATGGAAAAGATATAATATCCATGTATTAATTTTATTTTTTAATAGAAAGTTATTGCCCAAATCTGAAGACAATCGAGTGGTATCATTTTGAACATTTGAAGGGATGATGCAGGTGATGGAGGAAGAAGCTGAATCCAAAACATCCAAAGTTAAAAGTCAGTAATGTCCAAAATGGAAAAATTAGGAAATTAGCAATATAAGCACATTATTTATAAATACAAAGAAGAAACAGCTGAAAGAATGGAAAGTAATTGCCTTCAGGGAGTGGAAATTAGGGTGCATTGCATGGGTTGGGACACTGTTATTTTTCAGTATGGATCCTTGTGGTATTGTTGGGCTTTTTAGGCTTTGTATATGTGTTGCTTTGACACAAATTAAAATAAAACTTAAAAGGAGAGTAACGGTCCCTTTTATCCCACCACCAGGATAAGCACTGCTGACCCAATCTAATAGCTGAGGGCCAGGCACTAAAAACAAGATTGGGGCTCTCTGTGTGGGATGAGCCTTGTCAACTGGTGGTGATGCTGCTGTTGAATGATGAGATGTGATTCCTCATTGGAAGACCCAATGTTAGTAACCCTAAGTCTGTTCTGGCTGGGATTGGTCGTAACGCCCGGTTGGGGGCTGTCTGTGGGCAGAGTGGGAAGTATGCCTAGCATCACCTAGTTCAGACTGTGCAGTCTAACTTAATCTCCCTTGTTGCCATCCAAGTCCACACCCTGCCTGGAATCTTCACATCCTGAGCCTGTCCAGTTTCAGTTTCTCCTTAAAAGCTCTTAGGTGGTAGGGAGTTACCTGGCTACAGGAAGTAAGAAAAGCTACTTAAGGACTTAAGGCTCACCCCTCTTGATTCAGATTTATGAGTAGTTTCACAGATTTCAATGGCATCCTTCCCCATCACCACCCACAGTTACTGGTGGCCCCAGATGCTGAGGCTTGCAAGGGGTCTGTAGAGGGTTTTCCATGTCCTATAGAAAGCACCTCACTTGGACTCCTTCTGCTCTGCTAAATTAATTACATTTCCCCCATCCCACCTCCACTTTCTATCTTCACAATTCTGTTGACATCTCGTCTGCTGTTATTATCTTCCTGTCCTTTGTGTCCTTATCCTATATAATAAAAGGCTAATATGCAAATTGACCAAATGGCCAAACAGCCAGTCACTATGATGTGCACTGACCACCAGGGTGCAGATCCTCAATGTAGGAGTTGTTCCCTGGTGGTCAGGGCACTCCCACAGGGGAAGCACTGCTCAGCCAGAAGCTGGGCTCACAACTGGCAACTACAGCAGTGGTGGCAGGAGCCTCTCCTGCCTCCCTGGCAGTCGGACATCTCTCAAGGGATCCTGTACTGTGAGAGGGTGCAGACTGGGCTTAGGGAACCCCACCTGAGTGCACGATTTTCATGCATTGGGCCTTTAGTAAAAGTTAATATGCTTTTAAAAAATCCCTTTGGTGTTATTTCAACAGACTAATGGAGAGAGAGAATGGAGATGTACATGTGTTTTAGAATAACAATGAATGACTGGTTAATGCTCCATTTTCACTGCAGGTGCTCCTAACTTTAAGACAGAAAGTCTGAATTTTAGTTACCATTTTCTGCCCTCTGTTGTGAGTTCACATTCTGGGGTATTTCTGTGTAATACTTTGTTCCTTGGCTAATGAATACTTCCCTGAGCCCAGCCTGTGGGCTTCTAAACATGTGGGTTGGCATAAAAGGCACAGGCTAGAGATTGTGGACTGTGTCATGTAACCCTCCACCATGGTAGCAACCCCATCTTCCAAAAAAGTCCATTGCAAGTTAGTTGTGTGGAATGCAAAACATATTTTCCTATAGAAACAATATAATAAACAAATATTTTTGTTCTCAGGCTAGCTTTAAAGAGTATTTAAAACTCATAAGTATGAATATTTTTTAATGTATTCATTACCCAAACTTACTGAACACCAATTATGTGTAATTTGAGCATTATCCTATATAATAAAGAGGTAATATGCAAATTGACCATCACTGCAACACACAAGATGACTGGCCCCATGTAGACACAAAATGTCCGCCACAAGATGGCCTGCAGGGGAGGGCAGTTGTGGCCAATCAGGCCTTTAGAAGAGGGCAGTTGCAGAGGATCAGGCATGCAAGGGAGGGCAGTTGGGGGCAATTGGGCTGGCAGGGGAGCAGTTAGGCATCATTCAGGCTGGCAGGGGAGTGGTTAGGGGGTGATTAGGCTGTAGGCAGAAGTGGTTAGGTGCAATCAGGCAGGCAGGTGAGTGGTTGGGAGCCAGTAGTCCTGGATTGTGAAAGGGATATCCCAGATGGAGAGGGTACAGGCTAGGCTGAGGAACACACACACACACACACATGCATGAATTTCATGCACAGAGCCTCTAGTATTATAAGGTCCTATCAAACACAGTATTTTAAATACATAATTTTGCTCAATTTTTAACTTTCATTGTTTTTAACTTCCAATGGTCATCTCTTTTCCAAATATATCCTCTTCTCTTTCCCCCAACTCCCCTACCCCACCTTAAGAAGAAGAAAAAAAAGCAAGGCTTATGTCAGAATCAGTGAAAGTGGTAATTGGTCAGAATCAGAAAGTTCTAGATGGTGCTCCCACACCCTGAGGGCTCCTGGAGAGCCATCAGAAGAAGTCCCTCAATGTGCTTTCTCCAGAACACCTCACTGACATTGGGAATTAGCTCTTTATCAATTATCTCTGGGAGTCCTAAGGCTGTAGCACTTATGTGAACATAAAGCCACTTTTAAGGCTTAATACCAATAATTGTTGATTATTTTTTCCCTCTTCCCACAAAATTCTAAGGTGATTGGAGCACGTCATCAGTGCAGCAGCTTATACATTTATTTTCTTGTACACCGAGGCACTTTTGGTTGTGCAGAGAGCAGTGCCATGAGAAAAGGGGACAATGGCTTTGAAACTCTCAACAAATTGAATTTCTTGGTACTTTCTCCAGGGTTATTCTGGGCAGGAGCTATGTGTCTCTAAGCAAGGGGCTCAACTTCTCTGAGTTGTAAAATGGAGACATAGGACAGCAGTTGTAAAGTGGAGACATAGGACAGCAGTTGGGAACGAGGAGTAAAGAAATCAATGTGTTTATTCCATGAGCTCTGTTAAGTTGGTGTTTCCTCCCATTTCTCCTAAGTTTGGGTCTCATGGCAAAGCTTGAATTATCTGCCTGAAAGCACTCACTCACTTTTGTAGGTTAAAATAAAAAAAGCTGCTCCTCTCTGTGCAGGGAGAGATGTCAGGGATGTTGACTGCTAGAAGAACGTGGGGCATGTTTCAGAAGGAGGCCCCAGTCCTCTGCTCCGAAGACAGATCTTTCCTCCACGCCTTCTTTCAGAAACTTCTTTTACTGCCTCTCTTGGGACATGGCAAAGGGAAAAATCTCATGACCAGTTTGCCTTTTCTCCATCGTTAATGACTGTGACTAAAATATGGCATTATGGGGGAGAGCCCACACACCCTCCCCTTGGAGAAGTCCCGAAGGCAGCACTGCTTCTCCTGGGTGTGATGTGTTTGAGAGCCCTTGGCTGGTGAACCTGGTCTTCTGTGTCTCACAGTGTAGAAGGGAAAATGCATGGATGCAAGCTCACTAACACAGAATGTATGGGGCTTGGGGCAGAGGCTGGCCAGCTCCTTTCCAGAGGTTGGTACAAAATGAGGATTAAAAAAAGTGAGCTGGGTAGGACTGTCAGATGAAGTACAAGTTGTCTGGATAGTTTTAAATGTCAGATGAAAAAAACAAAAATTTTTAGTATAAGCATAGTCTGTGCAATATCTGGGATAAGCTTATAATAAAAAAATTATTTGTTTTCATCTCAAAATTCCCATTTCTTGGGCATTGTGTATTTTTATTTGCTAAATTTAGAAGTCCTACAGGTGGGAGGGAAGAGGTGTTTCGCTGACGTATGAGAACATTATTTTCCAGCTCCTCTCACACATTTAGAAACCAATGTGCTTTTTATAAATAACTTATTTTAGATTCATCAAGAGGACTCTAACATCTTACTAGCAGAATTCTAATGTCTATATTCTTGAAAATAGTCAAACTGTATTTCCTTAAGAATATGTAACTATGTCCCTTAACTAAAGACCAGGTTTGTAGCAACTTCAAATAACAGAATAGCACCAGGTTTCTATTGTATGCACCTATAAGCTATTTCACATGTATATATTAAATATTTCTCAGGGTGCTGAGTCATTGTTTTATGCTTTGCATTTTCAAAGGATAGGCCATATTTTGCATATGCCTTTTCAAATCATTAATAATTATACCAGCCCCTCTCTCTCGTGCAACACAGCTGTAGGAATGGACTTCCCTGCAGATGTGCAAAGAGCCGGTGGAATCTGCTCACTAAACTCGAGGAAGAACAGCTAAGACTTCACAGTCACATCACCACAGCAGCGAGCGGGAGGAGGATTGCAAAGCAGCTCCCCTGGGAGCACCATGCGGACTCAGACTGGGACTCGGTGCTGGGATCCAGCAAGGGGCCCATGGTGTCCCCGCCGTGTGGCCGGTGCCGCATCCGGGGAACCTGGGCCAAAAGAAAGAAAGCCAACTCCAACAGTAAAGAAATGGAAAGTCACGTGGACTGTAAAGTCCCGGAATCCGGTGGAAGACAAAGAACATTCATGGGAGTGAGTGTGTGCCAACGGAGGAAGGCTTCGGAAACTATTTGATACCCCATGAGAAAGAAATACACTTGAAAATGCATCTGCCAAGGAGAACGCTGAAGCACAACACCCCACCCAGCAAACCAGAGCTATCTGCTAAGCTAGGAGGAAAAGAAGTACAGGGGAGCCTGGAAAGTGTGCTGTATAAGTGTGCTGTGTGAGGACACCTTGCTTGGACACCACATCAGTCATGACTGCCACCACCGCACAGGGCCATGGACATGGAGGGGCACTGTCTCACATGACCCTCCAACTGCAGGCCCCGAAACCAAGGAAGTCCCCTGCACTGGACATTCCACAGCAGGTCAGAAAATGAGCCATGGACAGCAAACCACACAGTTAGTCTGTCTGGCTGCTCCAAGACTGGCTTGACATCAAGCAAGCAAACTCTTACCCTGCACGTACCTCCTATGACCCCCTCACACCACTTTGTGCTGCAACTGCTTTTCTGTACCCCTGTCCCTGACTCCACCACCCCAGTGAGTTTCAAAAAATAATAATAATTATTATACCAAAACATAGGGCAAATGTCTGAGGAACCACAAATATATCTTGTATTTTAAATTCAATGAAGCATGGTTCCATTGGCAGAAACAACAGTAATAACAACAAAACAGAACTCCTAGGACACCCATCAGAGAAGCCACAGGGCTTGTGTATTTTACTTAGGGCACTGCTGAGCTTTCCGTAGATGTCTTCTCAAAGTAAATTTTTCGAGTCAGTAACCTGAATTCTTGGTTTTCCAGTTTTCTAAGGGAGCACTGGGGAGCTGGCTGGGCTTTCCACTAGGGGCACACACACCAAAAACTGAAAGCAATGTGAACAAGAGCAGAAGCCCCACTGAAAATATGGAACCCAGAACTCAAGGAATATTACAGCCATTTCCATTGGGGCAACAGACCCCACACTGAGTTGCTGCCATCACTGAGTTATTGAGGCATATAATAATGTTGCATGTTATCCTGCAAAAATTATGTTCAGGTCAAGAGTTTTGTTTTCCCATCTCCAGAAAGGGTATGGTGATACTATTCAAAGTCCATGTAGTTATATTTCTGAGAATTCTAGGCAATGTCACAATTTTCTCAGAAAATTGGAATATCACAGATAGGGAATTGTTACTAAATTTTAATAGTTTGTTCTTAATAGTTAAAATAGAGTAAAGAACAATGATCATATTTACATACTTAACTGGATATTGGCGGGGGAAGTTAAAAAGAAAAGATAAAGAGGATTCTTCTCTCAGCAGAGCTCAAAATCTGTAGAGTGGAGGGATACAGGTAAGTAACTGCATCCATCAGGGTAGCCTAGGTTATGCTATGGTAACAAACAATTCTTTTTTTTTTAAATTAATTTTTTATACATATCTCCCCATTGCCCCCCCTCCCTCCCAGGCATACCCCAACCCCCCAGTGTCTATGTTTATTGGTTATGATTATATGCATAGATACAAGTCCTTTGATTGATCTCTTATCTACCTCACCTAACTTTAATCTTCCTGCTGTAATTTCACAGTCTGTTTGAAGCTTTACTGTCTCTGTATCTATCCTTTTGTTCATCAGTTTATAATGTTCTTTATTATCCCCCAATGAGTGCGATCATGTGATGCTTCTCCTTCATTGACTGGTTTATTTCACTAAGCATAAGGCTCTCCAGTTCCAACCAGGTTGCTGCAAATGGTAAGAATTCCTTCTTTTTAATGGCTGCATAGAATTCCATTGTGTAGATGTACCACAGTTTTCTGATCCACTCATCTGCTGACGGGCACCTAGGCTGTTTCCAAATTGTGGCTAGGTAACAAACAATTCTTAAAGTCTCTGTACCTTAAAACAATGCATTTGGTTCTCATTCACACTACATAATCACCACCATCAGCTGGGGATCTGCTGTTATTCTCACTTTGGCACCCAGGCTGATAGAGCAGTCATTATCTGAAAAGAGTATTGCTATCCAACCACAGGATGCTCATTTTATAGAAGAGAAATTCTGGGGTTAGCATGATTAGGTGACTTAGGTAGGCAAGAGGCAGCGCCATTCTGAAATCAATGTATTTGAGCTCTTATACCAGAATTTCTTCCCTTCTCTAGGTACAACTTATCTTCTGTAGTAGGCTGTCCACTCTCCAGGAAGACTGGGAGTAAATGAAGCTCTGGTTCAACTTCAAAAGTATAGTTTTAACCTGAGTTTGTGACTTCCTAGCTTTCATTCATGTTTTCAGCTTACTGTGAGTTGACACTATTTTATGCACTGGGTATACAGTTGTACCAAAACATATACAGTTCCTCTCTTTATGGAGCTTATGATTTTATGGTGGGGGAAGTACATGAAGTTGAGTTTTGAAGCTTAAAAAAGTGACTAAAAAAACACTCAGAGAGCTGTCTGGGCTCCAGTTGCTAGAATTTGAGGCCTAGAGACACAGGAGGATGCAGACACAGCCTGCTAATTGGGAATGGGTCAGTGACCACATCTGGTGTGTCCCCTATCATCACCATGCAGCAGTAATAGTAAAATGCCACTAGAAACTGGTTCAGGGTTGAGAAACAAGGGGGCTGGATGTAATTCTGGGACAATGAGCAGGGTGAGCCCAGAGTGAAGAAGAGAGAGAAAGAAAACAAAACCAAAACAAACATGACTTCCATCTGAAATGAAAACCCAAATTTCAAAATAAATGAAGAAATTTAATGCTCAGAAAGACAGCCAAGAAAGTCAATAATCAGGATAGAATTTTACTCCACATTGAAACTAATATTATAGCCTATCCTTACTAAGACTTTAGAGTTAGTACATTTCAGGTGTCAAAAGAGATGGATAACAGAAATTACTAGAAACTAGATGCCTGGTGCATGACATTCGTGCACTGGAGTGGGGAGGGTCCCTCAGCTCAGCCTGGGCCCTCTCACAGTCTGGGACCCGTTGGGGGAGGATATCTGCCTGCCAGATCCTGAGAGGCTCCCACCATGGCTGCTGTGCTCTCCAGCCACTGCATTTGCCAGCTGTGAGCCCGACTTCTGGCTGAGCAGCACTCTTCCTGTGGGAGTGCACTGACCATCAGGGGGCAGCTCCTGCATTGAGTGTCTGCCCCTGGTGGTCATTGCACGTCATAGAGACTGTTCATTCCACTTGGTTGATTTGCATATTAGTGTTTTATTATATCCTATATAATAAAAGGATAATATGCAAATCTACTGAATGGAAGAACAATCAGAACGCCCACAGCCCCTGCCTCTGACCGGCCTGCCTCCCCTCCCCATCAGCCCCCATTGAGATAGGCTGGCTGAACCCCACCAGTGCATGAATTCATGCACCAGGTCTCTAGTAGGATTATAAAACAAACTAGGCAAAAATAATACCACACACACACACACACATATAAATATATCCAACTAAAAATCTCGGAATTGAATAATATAATGATTGAAACAAAATTTCCTGGATGATAAAATTTCTAGACCTAATAAAGCTGAAGAGCGCAGTGGTAAGGTGAAAAGGGGTGCTGAGGAACACACCCAGAGTCCTGGCAGAAAAGAAAAGTATTAAGAGACATAGAGGTTTGATTGAGAGATACCAATTGCCATCTAATAGAAATTCTGAAAGGTGAAAGGAGGGAATGACAGTCAAGTAATAAACAGAATTTTTCAGAATTAAAGACTTTAAAAGTTACACTTGAGGACCAAGCATTGAAATAAGAATAACCCTATATCTAGATACATGGCAGCAAAACTACAGAATATTAAGGATAAAGAGATAGAAGTTAACAGGTAAAAGATGGATTACCTACAAAGGAATGTAAGTTAGTATAATAGCAGCCTTCTCATGACAATAGATTCTAGAATGTAATAGGGTAGTATGTTCAAAGTGCAAAAGGAAAATAATTGCCAGTCTAGAATTCTATACCATAAGAAAAAATTTCAGACATACAAAGACCAAGAGAGTTTAACAATCACAGACTGTCATTAAAAGAACTACTAAAAATATCCTATCTGATAAAGAGGGGATATGCAAATTGACCATCATGCCATAACAAAATGGCTGTGCCCACAGTGGAGGCTGAGTTCCCTTAATGAGCCTTAACGAGCAATCAGCAAGGACCTGAAGCTGTGTGGTGCTGGGCTGGGGCAAGGGACATGAGGCTGTGCCCCCTGCCTGGTGGGGCTTGACAGGGGACCTCAGGTTGCACCCTCTCCCCAGCAGAGCTTGACAGGGAACCTCAGGCTGTGCCCCTTGCCTGGCAGGGCTTGATGGGGGACTTCAGGATGCACCCCTGCCTCAGCACCAGGCCAGGGGACCTCAGGCCATGCCCCCTGTCCTGGCACTGGGCCAGGGGACCTGAGGCCGTGCCTCACGCCCTGGTGCCAGGCCATGGGACCTGAAGCTATGCCCCCCACCTGGTGGGCTTGATAGGGTCCTCAAGGTGTGCCCCCTGCTCTGGCTCAGGCCATGCACCCCACCCCAGCGCTGGGCCGGGGACCTGAGACTGCACCACCCACCTTGTGGGTCTTGACGGGAGACCTTAGGCTGTATCCCCAACCCTGGTGCTTGATGGTGGTGGGCTGGCCAGGTCTGGATCTAGCCCAGTGCGGGTGAGGCCAGCCAGGTGTAGGTCTCTCAAGATTTCAAGGCACATGTGGGTGGGTGGGGACTTAACTCTGGTTCCCATGGTGCACTCCAGACTCTGACAGGAGGAAGATTTTCATAAACATTTTACCTAATTTTCTTTCGTCTCTGACACTTCTATTATAGAGAAAGGGAAAATAGCAATATTAAAATATTTACCCTAATTAATTTATTTTTAATGTGCTGAATTTCATGCAGCGGGTCACCAGTAATAAATATAATTAACTATTGATTGTAAAAAATAACTATTTTCTATAATTAAAAGGGTGAAACTACAAATATGTAACAAAAACAGGATGGGGAGAAAAGTTCAATAAATATCTAGAAAGTGCTGGGGTCCTTGTTGTGGTCAAGAGAATAATGAATACTTAGCACCTTAAAAATGTATTCTATAAAAACAAAATGAAAAATCAAACAAAAACGGGGCAATGAGTAAATAAAATGATTGACTTTAACAAACTAAGGAAAAAATAAAGAGCCCTAGCTGGTTTGGCTTAGTGGATAGAGCATGGCCTGTGAACTGAAGTTCCAGGGTTTGATTCTAGTCAGGGGTGGGGGTGGGGATAGGGTAGGAGGAATGGGTTGAAGGCCTGGTTGCAGGCTCCATCCCCAGTAGGGGAGGTACGCAGGAGATAGCCAATCAATAATTCTCTCACATCATAGATGTTTATATCTCTCTCTCTCTCCCTCTCTAAAATCAATAAATATATATATATATATATAAAACAACAACAACAAACACAGAGAAACCTAAACTGGAAATTAGGAAAAAAATAAATATAGGAAAAAAATTAAAGAAATTTTATTTAGGGAAAAGGAATAAAACCAAAAAAGGTGGTTTTTTTGAAACAGACAAACCCTGAACAGAAGTGATTAAGGAAAGGAAAAACAACAACAACAAAAAAACCACAAACAGAAAATAGGAATAGAAAGTGTTTAGAAATAGATAAAATAATGATGTAAAAATACATTTTGAAAAACTATTAACAACTTTATGCCAATAAAAAGAAACTTAGAAGAAATTAATATTTTTTAAGAAAAATAAAATTCTGGAAACTTATTCAGATGAAACCAGAACAAAGCCTTAGACATTAGAAAAATTAAATTGTTAATCCAAAGGTCTCCCACCTCTAGAAATACCAGGCCCAAATACTTTTACCAGATCTTCAAAAAGATAAACACTATTTAAAAATAAACAAACACAAAACTGTTTCAGAGAATGGGGAGAAAAAGGAAGATTACCCCACTTATTTTTTGAGATTCTAAAGCCAGACAAGGACAGTACAAGTAAAGAAAATTAAAACAATCTTACTTTTCATGTAGATACAAAACCTTAAAGAAAATATTGTGACCAAATGGTATTTAATATCAAGAATGAAAGTATAATTCAAGATTATAAAACCTATTAAAGTCAACAGGTTAAAAGAAAACTTTTTTCTTTTTAAACTTTTTAGTATCCTCTTAATAAATGCAGAAAATACATTTGATAGAATGCAGCATTCATTTATACTTTTCAAAAAATATCTTTGCAAACTAGGTATAAAAAGCAACTTTCTCTACTTGACAAAGGCCATATATCAAAATTCTACAAGCAAATACTATACTAACTGCTGATATTTTAGAGGCATTTCCATTAAAGTCAGAAATTATAAACCTCTATCAGCATTTTATTGAAGGTCTTAACTAATGCAATAGAAAAGAAAGAGAGAAGTTGGAAGGAGAAAGAAAACTACTACAGTATTTGTAAAAAATGTGATTGTCAACACAAGGAATTTTTAAAAATTCAGAGAAACTTAGAGTTAAAAAGTGTTCAGCAAGGATGCTAGCTACAAAAATCAATAGCATCTCTAACAGTATTAACTAATTAGAAAATATAATAGAAAAAAGGAATTCTATTCACAATAGTTAACAGAAATTGTGTGGCAGCTAGGGATAAATTTGTGTAGGACCTCTAAGAAGAAAACTATGAAAATATTATTGAACAATATAAAGAAAAACCTAAATGAGTAGACAGAATTATCATAATCTTAGAGTACTCAATAACATAAAAATGTCAATTATTCTATGCTGATCTATAGACTTAATGCACTTTTAATTTTAAAAATGCCCAATGTGTGTGTGATTCTTAATAAGCTAATTCTGAAATTCATGTGACAGAGACAAGAATAGTCAAGACAGCTTTGAAGAAGAACTGGGTAGCAAGACTTACCTTTTTAAATAGCTTAATATTAAAAAGATTGTGATGGTATTGACTCAGGGGATAGACATATAGATGAATGAAAAAGAACAAAAGCTTAGAAACAATGTATACATGTGAGAAAACTCCATGTACAATTAAGATAGCATCATAAAGCAAGGGAGGAAATGGTGGACTAAGATAACTGCTTATCCCTATGAGAGAAGAGAAATTAGATTCTTATTGTCACCAGCCTTAAAGATTAAAGATGTAAATGTGAAAAACACAAGTTTGCAACCTTTAAAATAAAATGAGGAAAAAGATTTCTTATGTAAGATACAACATACAATCAAAAAAGAAGGATATATTTGATTATAGAACAAGACAAAGTATTTGCAATGCATATAACTAAAAATAGATATTTTAAGAAGCAGAAATTATACAAGTTCAATTTTTTATCACAAGGCAACAAAACTATTAATAGAAATTAAAGCAACATAAAATATAAGAACTAAACAAAAATAAAATAAAAATTAAAGTATACATGCAGAGTCAGTAATTTCTTGGCTTAAAGCTCTCTCCATAATCAACATTATTGGTGATAAGTATTAAGCTTGATATTTCCTGGCTGTCATTTTTTAAAAAAATGTAAGTTCTCAAAAATTTAGCAAAATCCTGTTTTAAGGGAATACTCCTAGGAATCCATCTGCTTCACCCCTTTTGTTTATAGTTGAGGCATCAGAGGCCTTTACAAGGCCTAAGAGAACTTTCCACATGTCTTTCAGGGAGAGTCAGAGCTGAACTTAGAAATCTGCTTTCCTAACTCCAGCTCTTTTCTGGTAACTTTATTTAAAAAAGTGTTTTTGTCTTAATTTGACATGATTGAAATAATAAACATAGGATACTATTTAATAAGTGTATGTGAAATTTCCTATCATCAGATTGCATTACAGGCTGCTGCTGAATAGCCTCATTTATGTTTGGTTTAAATGTTCAGCCTAGAAATTCCACTCATTTGTAGTAATAAACATCATGAAACAATGTATTTTTAGAAAGGTATTTTACAAAATGCATTATGCGATGGTTGGTTTTGAGACAGGTTGTTGTCTGGGTAGCATCTGCAAAGTATACATGGGCTTCTTAAAGGCTCTACACATCAGGAGATGCTTCAATTATAAAGGAGACCTTTAATTTCTATTCTTTTTCATTGCTATGTGAAATGTGATCAGATTATTTTACTACCAATGGTTACTTTAAGAGTCCAACTTTATTAATTGACTGATAATATATAGATTAAATCATTTGTCTTTATTCCTTACATGTTGAGACACTTTTGCTGTGTCTGCCTGCTTAGTCATGTAGGTAAGCATTAGGGAAATAATCTCTTGTGAATACTGAAATCACAATAAGTCACTAAGGCCTTAAGTCATATGTGATTCTAAATGTGCTACCTCCCTTTATTCTATTTAACTAATATACCTTAACTTTGCCCATTTTTGTATTTACAATTCTTAAATAGTATTCGGAGTGTGTGGTATGTTACCTTTAAAACAAACACAAAAAAGAAATGACACTTGGAAAAATAAGTATCAAATTCAGAAATTCAGGTTAAATAAATAATATTCTTAATTTATCCTTCAAGTATCTTCGCTTAGAAGTTCTCTTAAAGTTGATATTATCTATAATATTCAAAATATACCACTCTGAAAACCACTTTTATCAATAAGAAACAAAATTGTTAATTTTTCCTATATACCAAAATTGTGATTTTTCTGCCACCTTAAAAATGTTCAAATAATAGTTTTCCTGGAGCTTTGCACATTATTATTCATTGGTTTGCTGTGTGGATAGGTTATATTTAATGATATTTATGGGAGTTAGGGAAAGATCAATATTTGCCATTTGGAAAAACAATAAAATAAGAAGATAAATGATTTTTATTTTCTAACTTTCAAAGGAATTCAGTTATTCTATGAGTAAATAAACTGTTTAAAAATGTGAAAAATTAAAGTATAAGCACATAGCAGTTAGGAGATAATTAAAATAAGAATGAAAATTATGAAATATTATCAAAAGTGTATTTTGATATTATGTTTTCATTATTTTATGTTGAAGGCCTTTAGTTTTCATTATTTTCATGGGGAGGAATTATTAAAGCATTTATAAAAATAACAACAATAAAATCCCTAGGGAATCAAGAGAAAGAAGAATAAAAGCAAAAATGAAACTAAATTAATTAGAATATAGAAAAATTTATAAAACTAATTCAAGAGCTTTTTAAAAAAAAATTTAATGAAATAAAATTTCAGAGAAAGTAAAGAAGAAAAATGACTATGGATAATAAGCAGAAATTTTAAATATAAGACAGTACTTGCAATATTATAATTTATAAACTTGAAAACCTGGATAAAATAGATAGTCTTCTAGAAATATATGCATTACGAAATTTAGAATTATAAAACCTTAACATACTATTCACAGCTAAAGAAAGTAGAGGGATAAAAGAAAGACCTCCTTTTAGAAAGATAATTGTCAAGGCCTAAAAATTTAAGGGAAAAATCTTTCAACCCTTAAGGAGAAGGGAGTTACTATGTTTCAGTAATTACCTCAAAACATTGAAAATATGGAAAGTTTATCTAATATACTTTATAGAGGTAATTTGGGTGTCAAAACCTGAAACATAAAAAAAAAAAAAATAAGTTACCTAAATTATGAAGACAAAGAAGAAAACTCAAACACAGATAATAGAGTATCAGAAAAATAATTCCAGTAGGGTTTAACCTAGAATGAAAAGTTTTGTGTTTTAATATTTGAAAAATCTAACTATACAATATATCACATCCACTGGATAAAAAAGAAAATCCAATTGATTCTCAATAGATGTAGAGAAGACATAAAATTTCAACAGATAGTCATTACCAAAAAGTTATTACAAATTTAAAACTCCTTCTTAACAGAAAGTATTTATTTCAAACAGTCCAAACCATCCTTAAGAATGGAATATTAAAGCAATATTGTTAAAATCAGGAACAAGACAGGGATGTAGTTTATTGCCATTTTAATTTCATTTAGATCTGGAAGTTCTGATCAATTAAATAGGTTGCATATAAAAATAAGGTACATAAATATTAAAAAAGAGAGAACAGATTTTAAATTATTTGTATGTGATATAACTAAACTCCTCGGAATGCAAAAGAATAATTCACTTGAAATTAATATGAAAGTTCAAGAAAACTTCTAATTACATAAAAGAGACACAAAAGCCAATACTGTTCTATATAGAAATACCATCCAGTTAGAAAATACAGTAAAAAAAAAATCAAATTATAATAGTAAAATTAGCAATGATGACATTGAGAACCCTATTAAATGCTTTGGAATAGCTTTAATGATAATGTGAAGGATCCATATAATTAAAATTACAAAATGTAACTGAGAAATATACAAGAAAATTTGAATATTAAATTATATGGCAAAGATGTCAGTGTTTTTCAAATTAATTTGAATGCTCAATATATTTTCAATAAAAGTCCCAATGAGATTCTTTTCAGATATAATTCTAATGTTTACTGAAAGAATAATTAGGCAAGAACAGCAAAGAAAATGTTGAACAGCAATGAAAAGAAATGATGAGACCATGGCCCTGCCAGATCTTAAACAATTTTTAAAAGCAAATATCAATAAAATAGTGTGCAGCTAACAAAGAATAATTATACTAATGAATTACACACAACAGACATTTTGAAACCACTTAGTCTATGATTTAAAAAAAGCATAATAAATCAGTAGGAATTTGTTTTAATAAACTGGTAGTCCTGTGAGTAAATAAATAAATAATAAATAAGTACGAATAAAATTATTAATAAATTATGCTAGATGAATTAAGTATTTAGAAAAATATAAATTTGGAGATTTACTTCAAATAATCAAAATTACTTTAGATTGATAAATGCAATTAGAGATAAAATACAAAACTATTAAAATAAAATAAAAAACTAGAAGCATGTGAAAAAATTTAAGTAAACTTTAGTCATCAAGGAAATTAAAATTAAAGCTACAATGCACTACCTCTGCACCCTGAACAGAATGGCTAAAATCACAAAATATTGACAATAGTAAATGTTGGCAAAGATATTGAGCAACTGAAACTCTCATGCATTTTTATTGGTACAACCACTTTGGAATAAAGTCTGGCAATTTCTTATAAATCTGAGCATACATCTATTCTATGACTCTGCAATTCCAACCCTAGGTATTTCCTCAAGAGAAATGAAAGCATATGTCCACAAAAGGTCATGTATAAGAATGTTTATAATGATCCAAACTGGAAAGATCCCAAGTATCCATCAATAGAGGAATTGAGAAACAAACTGTAATATAGACACTTAATGAAATATTATTTTTAACAATAACAAAAAAACTCCTGAAACACACCAACACAGATGAATTTTAAAACGTTATATTGAGAGACAGAAAAAGTTCACAAAAAAGTTCATTTTTTATGATTCCATATAATTCCATTATATAAAGTCCTAAAAGAGGCAAAACAAATCTGTGGAAAAAAAAAAAAACCTAAAAATTCTGATTACCTCTGGGGGAGAGTAGAAGTAAGTATCTACTGACATTCAGGAACTTTCTGGGTTGATAATTTCTCTATAAATATATTTTACAACTTTATTTAGATATAATTCATATTCCATATAATTCATCCATTTAAAGTTTGCAATTTAGTGGTTTTTAGTGCATTTTTATATACGTACAACCATCAACTCAAAAATATTTTCACCCTTTGAATTTCTAAGTCTTACATTTATGCATTTGTCACAACTTACTGAATGATGCACTTGAAATTTGTGCATTGTACTGTAAATATTTAAAATATGTAAATTTTACCTTTAAAATTATTTTATAAAATATTATTGAAGTTCTATATGGAAAAGCTTTTTCCTCAGAAAGGAAAATATTGATACATTTGATTACTTCTAATCTAAAAACCTTTGTGTTTCAAAAAATATATAAATAACATAAAAATGCAAATATCAAGCCAGAAAATGATTATTTTAAAAAAACAATGACATCCTTGTCTATATATTTGATATCTATGTAAAACGTTCTAAATTGTTGCAAATATTAAGATGCCAACAAAAAATTCATAAGTAGTAAATAAAACTTGTTAATAAGCAAAGGTGGAAATTTCTTCAAGTTAAATTTAAGTTATATAAGGAGCAATATATATGTCAAAATCTCTAGGATTTGTATATTCTGATTTATTTTCTTTTGAAAATTATACTTACTCTCATTTGAAAAGAGATATTTAAAGTAAATAAGAATGGCTATGCACAAAAATTAAGCTACAAGAAAGATTATAGCAACACTATTTATAATATTGACAAATAAGATATTACCCAAATGTTTAACATAGACAATTCATTAAATAACTTACAGTACAAGATAGAAAATTAACTTAGGACTTTTACAGTCATTAAAAATGATGCTGTAGAATATTTAATGATGTGAGAAGATGTTTACATCTTGAGTTTAAAAGAAAAGGAAAAAAAAGCCAAAACCTTATTTGATCCTGTAGGCTCATCCATTCCCCTATATACCTGCTCACACAGGCATTTAGCTTCTATCAACTGTTTCCCTTCCCTTCTTCCCCATTTCCCTTTGGAACCTGTTCCAGGAGGAGGAAATAGGCTGACATTGGAATTGGGGGAATGAAATACTCTTTTAAAAACACGAAAACATAAAGCATGAACACTGTTTTGATTAATTAAAAAAAATATATATATATATACACATTTTATTGATGCTTTACAGTGAGGAATGGACAGGGAGATTTAGATATATCGATGAGAGAGAAACATCTATCAGTTGCCTCCTGTACACCCCCTGCTGGGGATTTTCCTGCAACCAAGGTATATGCCCTTGACCAGAATCAAACCTGGGATCCTTAAGTCCACAGACCAACACTCTATCCACTGAGCCAAACTGGCTAGGACTGATTAACATTTTTTTTATTGGGAAAAAGTATATATGCACATGATTAAAAATAGAAAGTCAGAGAAACCAAGATGGCAGAATAGGTGAACACCTAAACTGCTGCCTTGCACAACAATTTCAAAACTACAGCTAAAAGACAGAATGGACATCATCCAGAACCACAGGAAAGCTGGCTGAGTGGAAATTCTACAACTATAAGGAAAGAGAGGGCCTCACAGAGACTCAGAGGAGCTGCAAAAAGCTGAGGTACAGAGATACACACATGGAGAGGACAGGCAGAGGAGTGCCTGGCTCGCTTCCTCTAGCAGGAAGGAGATGGAAACTCCCAACTGCACTGAACCCCAGTTTCAGGCAAGACCCAGTCTCGCACAGGTCCCTGGAGCACATGGAAACTCAGGGTGCCATAAGAGGCAAAGCTGTGGAGGCATGCATGCCAGTGCGCTCAGAGAGGGCTGCAGCAATTACCAAGGGACACTGAGACTCAGGGGCCTCATAGGGCAGGGCTGACAGGAAGCCAAAGCTGTCTTCTCAGCCCTGAGACTCTGCCTCATCTGAACCAGCACAGAGGCTTTTGCAATTTTGCATGTCTTGTCTCATAAGGCTGACTCCAGCACAGAAGTTCTCTTGGCATAGACACAGCTGATCTTCATAGCCAATTGGCCTGGAGGTCAATTTCCCCCAGTGATACCAACAACAATCAGGACTTAACTACAACAAGACTGTACACACAGTCCACAAAGGGGTGCACCAAGAATTTCCACCTCAGGTAACTGGGGAGGCAGAGCTACTGGGCCATGTAGGACACCTACCATACAAAGCTATTCTACCAACTTAGGGAAGCAGTCAAAATGTGGATACAAAGGAACAGATCACAAACGAAAGAAATGGAGGAAAACAAACGACTGGATATAGAGTTCAAAACCACGGTTATAAGGTTTTTCATGAATTTACTAGAAAAGGTCAATAAATTTAATGAGATCCTCGAGGATATGAAAAAGAACCAACTAGAAATTAAACATATACTGACTGAAATAAAAAATATTATACAGAGACCTAACAGCAGATAGAAGAATGCAAGAATCAAGTTAAATATTTGAAATGCAAAGAAGCAAAAAACACTCAAGTGGAAAAGAAAAAAGAATCCAAAAATATGAAGATAGTATAAGGAGCCTCTGGTACAACTTCAAGCATACCAACATCAGAATTATGGGGATGCCCCAAAAAGAGAAAGAGCAAGATACTGAAAACCTATTTGAAGAAATAATGACTGAAAACTTCCTCCACCTGGTGAAAGAAATAGACTTACAAGTCCAGGAAACACACAGAATCCCAAATAAAAGGAATCCAAAGAGGACCACACCAAGACACATCATAATTAAAATACCAAGAGCAAAAGACAAAGAGAGAATATTGAAAGCAGCAAGAGAAAAACAGTTCATTACCTACAAGGGAGCATCCATACAATTGTCAGCTGATTTCTCAACAAAAACTATGCAAGCCAGATGGGAGTGGCAAGAAATATTCAAAATGATGAATAGCAAGAACCTACAACCAAGATTACTCTACCCAGCAAAGCTATCATTTAGAATTGAAGGTCAGATACAGAGCTTCACATATGAGAAAAAACTAAAGGAGTTCATCACCACCAAATCAGTATTATATGAAATGCTGAAAGGCACTCTTTAAGAAAAAGAGGAAGAAGAAAAAGGTAAAGATAAAAATTATAAATAACAAATACATATCAACAATTTTTAGATTCACTTGAATCTAAAAATCAAGTGAGTTGAAAATCAGATGAACAGAATAAACTGGTGAATATAATAGAACTAGAGGCCCAGTGCATGAAATTCGTGCATGGGGGGGGGTGTCCTTCAGCCTAGTCTGCTCCCTCTCAAATCTGGAACCCCTTGAGGGCTGTCAGACTGCCTGTTTAGGCCCGATCCAGATAGGACATAGGACATAGGGCATAGGACATCCCTCTCACAATCCAGGGCTGCTGGCTCCCAACTGCTCACCTGCCTGTCTTCCTGATTGCTCCTAACCGTTTCTGCCTGCCAGTCTGATCTTCCCCTAACCACTCCCCTGCCAGCCTGATTGATGCCTAACTGATCCCCTGCCAGCCTGTTTGTCCCTAACTGCCCTCCCCTGTGGGCCTGGTCACCCTTAATTGCCCTCCCCTGCAGGCCTGGTCACTCCCAACTGCCCTCCCTTGTTGCAGGCCTGTTCTCTGCCAACTCCCCTCCCCTGCTGGCCATCTTGTGGTGGCCATCTTGTGTCCACATGGAGGCAGGATCTTTTGACCACATGGGGCAGTCATCTTGTGTGTTGGAGTGATGGTCAATCTGCATATTACTCTTTTATTAGATAGAATAGAGGCCTGCTGCACGGGTGGGGGCCAGCTGGTTTGCCCTGAAGGGTGTCCCAGATCAGGGTGGGGATTCCCTTGGGGTGTGGGGTGGCCTGGATGAGGGGCCCTGTGGTGGTTTACAAACCAGCCATGCCCCCTGGCGACCCAAGCGGAGGCCCTGGTATCTGGGATTTATTTATCTTCTACAATTGAAACTTTGTAGCCTGGAGCAGAGCCAAGCCTTCTGCTCTTACAGCCATTGAAACTTTTGCCTTAAGCGGAGGCCTGCCGGTCAAGGTATACAAAAAGCTTGGCTTCCTCCATCGCCAGGGGCAACCCAAACCTGCCTCCTGCTCTCTCTGTAGCCATCTTGGTTGGGTTAATTTGCATACTCTCTCTGATTGGCTGGTGGGCATGACTTGTGGGTGTGACAGTATGGTCAATTTGCATATTACTCTTTTATTAGATAGGATCAGGGCATAGAAAGGGAGTGGACTGCCAATTCTCAGGAGGAAAGGGGTGAGGGGGCTGGTCGAAGAGACTGGATAAAAATCGTATAGCTATGGATGAGGACAATGGGAGCGAGGTAAGGGCAGTGGGTGGGGTGGGAACCAGGTAGAGGAGACTCATGAGGGGAAAAATAGAGAAACAACTATAATAATCTGAACAATAAAGATTTATTAAATTTTAAAAAAGAAAAGAAAACTCAATCAATATAATAATAATAATAATAATAATAATAATAATAAATAAGTGAAAAAACAACAACACAAAATGAAAGTCAAAATATGCATATGATAAAAAAAAGTAGTCCTTAGCCAGTTTTTAAAATCTCCTTTTAGATATACTTTCTAGAAAGACATCTATCAAAAGCAACAAACAGCCCAACCATTGTGGCTCAGTGGTTGAGTATCAACCTATGAACCAGGAGGTTGTGGTTCAATTTTGATCAGGGCACATGCTAGGGTTCTGCGCCGGATTCCCAGTGGGGGGCATGCAGGAGGCAGCTGTTTAAGGATTCTCTCTCATCACTGATATTTCTATCTCTCTCTCCTACTCCCTTCCTCTCTGAAATCAATTATATATATATATATATATATATATATAAAAATATATATACACACACACACACACACACACACATATATATACACATACATACATATTTTTAAAGCAACAAACAAAGAAAGAAGAAAGAAGGACAGAAGGGAAGGAAAGATGGTGGGAGAGAGAAGAAAGGAAGGGAAGGAAGGAAGAGGGGAAAAGGATAATATAGGGAAAAATTAAATGAATTTATTCTATGAGGATTCTAAACAACTGAAGTTTATTTTAGAATATATCTTAAATATTTGGATCTCAAATGTTCAGCAACCTGCTACTAACTTAATAATATCATTAAATGAATATGAAATCATTTATCAATATTTATAAAATAAATTAGGATGCAAATGAGGAAACTTTTTTTAGCTGAGATGCCAAGGGCAGTTACTGTGTCATCCAAACTCACATGAGGTTTCCTAGCCTGACAAGCATCATGTACCTGCAGGAACAATGGATTGGAGGATGTGCAGTCAAGACTGGCCTGGACGTGCAGCTCTGATGTAGAGAAGTGAAGGTTCAGAACCCTAGCACTGCACGGAGAGTGTGCCTAGGGCAGAAGCACCAAGGGACAGGCCCTGGGAACACACCCACTTTCTTTCCTGGCATTTTCCTCAGATGATGAGACCACAAATCCTGACTCTCCTTAACAAACATTTTGGATTGATGAGCCATGAGTGTACTGGCTTATATTTACTGCTTGAAGTAAGCCTAACAATATGATATTAATGGGTGGGGAGAGGAGAAATCAGTCAAGCCAGGTAATTTACAGAAGGTTAAGGTCAGGGCTCTCAGGGTGTGAATTTTCCCTGGGAGCTACCCCTTTTCCCTCAGTTATAAATATTGAACATTCAGAGGTCATATACTCAAGGAATGAGATTTGATCAAGACAATTTTTATGGCTTCTTTAAAGAAATTCTCAAGTGAGCAGGAATAGTTTTGTGTTTGATTAAGCTTGGAGGCTTAAAAATAATTACTAATATCTCTATATAAAAGCCTAAGCGACCGTTGCAACTGAAACAATCAGATGACCAAACAGGCTGCATGGAGCGACCAGGCTGGCAGGGAGGTTAGTAAGGGCTGACCAAAGACTGAGCAGTAGGCTGTGTAGGGTGACTAGGCCAGTTTGCGGGGGGCAGTATGAGGTAAACAGGCCAGTGGGGGAGTCAGTTAGGGGTGACCAGGCTGGTGGGGGCAGTTGGTGGTAACCAGGCTGGCAAGGAGGGGCAGATGGGGGTGTCCAGTCCAGCGGGGGGCAGTTAGGGGCAATCAGGCAGTCAGGTAGGTAAGAAGTTAGGAGCTAGTAGTCCTGGATTGTGAGAGGGATGTCTGACTGCTGGTTTAGACTCGATTCTGGGGATTGGGCCTAAACTGGCAGTTGGACATCCCCTGAGATGTCCCACATTGGAGAGGATGTAGGCTGGGCTGATAAGAACCCCTTCTCCCCCACCATGCATGAATTTCCTGCACTGGACCTCTAGTTTATAATAATAAAAGTGTAATATGCTAATTAGGCCAGACGGCCAAACAGAGGAACGACCATCTGGACATCCTTCCATACATGCTTCTGGATGACCTTTGTGTATGTGGCCTCTAGTTTATTTATAAAGATCTTATAATTAGCTCATGACTTTCAAAATGTTGACTACCATTTGAATAACTCTTTGCTCCAAGCTATAAGAAAGTTTACAAGATGAGAAGAGATGCTGAGGGAGCAAGAAACATGAGAAGAACAGAAGGAAGGAGTTAACTTGGTGATGGAGAAAGGAGAGAAAAGGAGAAAGAAGGCAGAGAAGCCAAAGCAGGAATGGAAAGAATAAGAGAACAGTGATCTGTTGCAGAGAGGGGATTTTGGAAAAGGCTATAGCTATACTTGTAAGCCCTTATTAAAATTTAGAAATATGTTCTGGCTTATAAAATCATTAGGAATTTTTCCTATGGAAAAAGAGCAGAATTACATTTCAACAAGTTTTCCTTTTCTTTTGTATCTGTAAACACATATCAAGAATGGAACTTTTGCCTTAGTTGTTTTGGCTCAGAGGATAGAGCATTGACCTGTGAACTGAAGGGTCCCGTGTTCGATTCCCATCAAGGGCCCATGCTGCGATTGTGGGCTCAATTTACCAGTAGGGGGCATGCAGGAGGCAGCCCATCAATGATTCTCTCTCATTGATGTTTCTAGCTCTCTGTCCCTCTTCCTCTCTGAAATCAATAAAAATATATTAAAACAAAACAAAAAAAAAGAGTGGAATTTTTAAAAAAGATTTTTATTGATTTTTTAGAGAGAAAGGAAGGGAGAGGAAGAAAAGCATCAATGGGAGAGTGAGTCATTAATCTGCTGCCCCCTACATACCCTCTATGAGGGATTGAGCCTTTTCCTAGGTATGTGACTAGTCAGAGAACTGAACCAGCAGCCTGTTGATTCACAGAATCATACCTGACCAACTGAGCCACCCTGGCTAAGGCAGAACTTTTATTTTCTAAGGGTTAATCCGGTCTAACTAATTATCCTGTACCTGCCTCTACAATGCCCAGACACCAAGTTGACTTCATTGTCGTTATATTGGCAGTGATGATTTCAGTTCAAGAATCAGTAGGTGAAATGGAGTCTGACAGGTCTGATTTACCTCCAACATATAAACAAATTAAAATTGCTGCCATGCTTTTGGAATGGGACTTCTGAAGGAATTTCTGAGTTGAGTGTTGTACTTTCATCTGGTTTTAGCAGTTAGTTTCTGAGGATATGAGTAGTTACTTTTCCTTATTAGGGCTGATACCTTTGTAGATGTGTCTCCAAGTGTGGTCCCACTTGCTAAGCACCCCCATCCTGCCCTGGGCAGGGGGAACTAAAGGCAAGGAAACCATTTGAGTCTGGTGCTCAAAGCTCTTATTTCATTCATTAATTCTTGCAGATATGTACTGAGCACTTACTACTGGCAGTGTTTAAATTAGACATGATGGGTAGCATGGTGGGCAGATACTGTCCCTGCCTTTCCAGAGCTCAAGGATCTCCCTCAGAGGCAGGCTGAGAAAGTGCTATTAGTATTTCCTGTTCCTCTGGAAAAATAAGAGCCCCTCTTTTTTCTCCTGAGGTCTAAATACTTGGCTCATTGTATTCAAAAGCTCTCAAACTTTTACTAATTCTACAAAGGAGCTTTAAAAAGGTTTTTATCCCCATTGTCCCCTTATCCCCCTACCTACACCCCACCATGGGCTTCTGCTCCCCTCCTTTAAAACTGGGAAATGATTTGTTTCTATCCCTGCCTTAGAAGAAGCAACACAGTTCTTCACATAACTTTAGACTATTACTATAATTATTAATACTGGTAATATCTTGACTTTAAGAAATAATTTGCTGGAGTCTTTAAATCCATTCTTCCCCTAGAGTTGCGTACATGAAAACAACGACTATAAAAAAGCTTTTCTCATATGAAATGACCAGACATCCAGGAATCTATGTAAGGATGCTAGTAGATCTGGATCCCTCCTCAGGGGACTCAGAGTTCACCTGCTTTCCCTGTCGAGATTCTTTTCAAAGAGGAGCCCAGGCAGAAAAGGTGTTTCTCTCCAAAGCATTTTCAGCTGCTGGTTCCTCCAGTGTGCTGAAATGCCCGCTGCCTTGTAAACATGCTCTCTAATTCCTCACATTACTCATACTTTGAAAATCACTTTGACTCCTGAAACATAATGATGTTAATGTCAGATGAGTCAGCAAGTCAGCATGCCGCTCCTATGGCAGCTGCGCCTCCTGCCAGCTTCTCCACCCTCAGCGCCTGGGCTTCAAAAGTTAAAAAAAAAAAATTGAAAACGGAGAACCTCCTTTTGGTGGGAGGGAAGAGAAGTCAGGTCCATGGCTCAAAGGACAGCTTCAAAGGAATGGTCAGTTTCATTCCCGGGAAGCATGAAAGGGAGGGTCAAAGTAAAGTCACTAACCCCAGGTTAATTGATTTATGTGAAGAACAAACAGGAATATAAAGAGTTTCTCTGGAGGATTTGTGATTTTCCCGAATGGATGAGTTGAGACTGATCACTTGGGTCAATATACAGTTGTGATCCATTATTTCCAGGGCTGTTCCTCCCCACCCCCTGGTGGTTTCACACCGTGGGAGGTGCACGGTGCAGGAATATTACTCGGGGCATCTGTAGGAAACGGGAGGCTGCTCATTTGCTCGGATTCCAGACCCTGGCTGGGCTCCTCACCACCCTCTTTGTTCTGGCTCTGTGCCCACTCAGACAAGATTTTGCAGCAGCTCTCCTGAGCTGTTCTCAGTATCACTCACAACCTCTCAATTGTTTCCCCTCCCTGAACTGCTGGGAAATGTCCAGGAACTGAGCAGGATGGAGTTGGAGGTTTTCATACCCTGGGCTGACTACAACCCCCATCTCCTCATCTTCCTAGCCCTGGTCACAGTCCAACCTGCCAGTAAGTAACCCCAACTGTCCTCTTTAGCTCATCTTACCCCACTTTCCCTTCTGAACTCAGGGCATCATTTAAATATACATTTTACACAGTGCACCTGAGAAGGCTTCCAGGTTCATTATTTCACCCATGTCGGGTAATAACCCATATTAAAAAGTGGGAAAACTAAGGTTCGGCCAAGGGGTGTCCTGTGCAAGGTGGCATGATGAGTGGCAGAGCCTCACACTCAGACCCCAGGCCCTTCCTACTCTGCAGCAAGAATAGCAAATCCACACTTAGAGGACTGGAGTGTGCCAGGTAGGATTGGAAGGATCACAAGTTCACATATTTTTACAGATAAGAAGAGTAACCAAAAGCTAAAGAGAGGCAGTGACTTGCCCAAGGTCACATGGCTGGAAATGTAGCAGGACCAGTTGTCAAACTATGTCTCCTGACCCCTGGTCTCAGGCTTTTTCTCTAACCTCTGCTTCTTCACTCTGGATTCAATTCCAGTTCAGATACAGGAAGAATCTGCTTCCCCAGTGAACTGATGTATCTCACACTGTTCAATCAAAACATTCTATTCCCAAAGCACAAGGCCCTACAAGAGACATCAGAGCATAATACACTGGAAGGAAGGGGTTAACTAAATCCAGTGACTTTCCATTATGATAAGACCAATCAATATCCCAGATTAACTACAGCACTGATCTGTGGTATCTTCACACTATGGCATCATCCTGGGTAATTTCAAAGGCTGAGACGGCACCATTGCCTCAATGGGCTGCTGATCTGGCCTGCAGTTGTTATAAACCTCGGAGAGGTAAAATGCCTAATCCATCCCAAGATTCTGCAGCACCCTAACACCAGGCCTTTTCAATCCTCCTCCTTGGACCACTTCTTTGGGTGCCATGTAGACATCATGTAGCTGGTGCATAGAACTTTTCTCTTCCTCACCCCTCAACAGGGCAGTGGGGGCCCTGATCATGGTGGATATATGCCCAGCTGAAGGCTTCCTGACCAAACATCTTTCTCCCAGGACATTTTCCAGCTTTACCCCTAAGATTAAAGAAAAGTCAAGACTCACATTTTGAGGTGAGGTTCCAAAAATCCTTAGAATTTTTGTGGAATATCCTATTTAGAGGAGGATTTCTCTCCTTGTCATGTCTTCCTGGCTGGTGCCATCCAATTTATCTTGGAGGTATGGTTGGTCAACAAAGCTGGCCCTACCTCTGCCCCCTAAAGCAACCAATAGCTGTTACTATATTGAGTGGGAATATGATGACATAATGTAGGTGACTAACCCACCAAGGCTTCCCTACGAGCCATCATCTAAATATGAGAGCCTTCCATCATCCTGACCTTTTCACAGGAGAAGCTGAGTGAGGGGCTTGACACCGCCTCCTAGAGCTCAAGTTCATGTCTGACCTTCTGTAGCCAGCAATCTCTGAGAGCATTTAAGGACACTCATGCCCATTCCCCCACACAGATTCCCTTCCTAGTAGGAGGTCACTTTCACACAAGGCAGCTTTCCTCCACTAGCCATCAGAATGTTTCATAATCACAGTAACTAGGAAGGAATTGGGGAAGGGGTATGTATATATCTACCATGCTGAATATCCCAAATTCTGATTAGACTCTTTACATACAGTTTTTCACTTAATTTCCAAAACACTCTGAGGAAGGCATGACTGTCCTGTGGAGTTGGCATGACTGTCCTGTGGAGTGAGATCAGAGGCATTAAGTAACTTTTCCAAAGTAACAGAGATGGTTATGATGGGGCTCAGAGTCCAACTCGAGTCTCTGTGAGTCCACAGTGCACCTAATCTATGTATAGAAAGGTGTAATCAGTTCACCTGGGTTTCTTTAGTAGACTTTAATTTATAGAGTAGTTAAAGAGTCACAGAAAATTGAGCAAAGGAACAGAGATTTACCATAGACCCTCCTCTTCCCACACATGTACAGCCTTCTCCACTATCAATATTCCCTACTAGAGTGGTACCCTTTTTTTTTTTAACCAAGGATGAACTTACAGTTGACACATAATCATCACTCAAAGTCCATAGTTTACATTAGGGCTCACTCTTGGTGTTGTAGATTCTGTGATTTTGGGCAAATGTATAATGACATGTATCCATCATTATCCTATTTAATAAAAGAGTAATATGCAAATTGACTGCACCTCTGCTACACCCACAAGCCATGCCCACCAGCCAATCAGAGCAAGTATGCAAATTAACCCAACCAAGATGGCTACGGCCACAGAGAGAGCAGGAGAGAGGCTTGGGTTGCCCCTGGTAATGGAGGAAGCCAAGCTTTTTGCACACCCTGGATGGCAGGCCTCTGCTTAAGGCAACAAAGTTTTAATGTCTGTGTGAGCAGAAGGCTTGGCTCTGCTCCAGGCTACAAAGTTTCAGTTGTAAAAGATAAATAAATCTCAGATACCAGGGCCTCTGATTGGGTCACTGGGGGGCATGGCCGGCCCGCAAACCACCACAGGCCCCTCATCCAGGCCACCCCACACCCCAAGGGAACACCCATGGAGCAGGCTTCTATCCTATCTAATGAAAGAGTAATATGCAGATTGGCTATCACTCCAACATACAAGATGACTGCCTCCATGTGGACACAAGATTGCCACCACAAGATGGCCAGTAGGGGAGGGCAGTTGGCAGGAACCAGGCCTGCAAGGGAGGGCAGTTAGGGATCACCAAGCTGGCAGAGGAGGGAAGTTGAGGGTGACTGGGCCTGCAGGGGAGGGGAGTTAGGGGTGACCAGGCCCACAAGAGATGGCAAGGAGTTAAGGGCAAGCAGGCTGGCAGGGGAGCAGTTAGGCATCAATCAGGCTGGAAGGGGAGTGGTTAGGAGGTGATCAGGCTGGCAGGCAGAAGTGGTTAAGGGCAAGCAGGAAGACAGGCAGGTGAGCAGTTGGGAGCCAGCAGTACCTGGATCAGGCCTAAACAGGCAGTCAGACATCCCTCAAGGGGTCCCAAGATTGGAGAGGGAGCAGGCTGGGCTGAAGGACGCTAGTCTATAATAATAAAAGTGTAACAGTGGAACGACAATCCAGACATCTGGATGAAGCTGTGGCTTCGAGGGCTGAGCCCCTTACACAAATTTCATGCATCAGGCCTCTAGTACTATCATAAAGAGTATTTTCACTGCCCTAAACATTTTCTGTGCTCTGCCTTTCCATCCCTCCCCCACAACATAACCATTGATGTTTTTATTATCTCCATAGTTTTCCAGAATGTCATATCATTGGAACCATACAATATGTAGCCTTTTCAGATTAGCTTCTTCCACTTAATAATGTGAGTTTAAGTTTCCTCCTTGTCTTTTCATGGCTTGATAGCCCAGTTCTTTGTAGTGCTGAGTAATATCCCATTGTCTGGGTATACGCTGGCTTATTTGTCCATTCACCTATTGAATCACCTAGCTTTTAAAACTTCATTCTAGTGTGGTTCACATTGAAAACAGAGATGACCACAGGGCCTGGTCATCTTCACTCCTTGCCCTCATACCTGCCTCCTCACTCCTGCCATCCACAGAGCAGCTGTCAGAGGTGGCCCTTTGGCATCCCTTGTCTATTTCAGCAGCTTAGAAACTAGCTATACCTATAAGAGGAAAGCTCGCACAACCATTTACCATAAAATCAGGACATTCCCTTCTCCCTCCATGCCAACTACAGCCTGTTTCTGCTCCAACCCCAAGTACAGTCATATGTCTCACAAGTGACCACATAGCTTTCTCTCTTGTTTTATACCATCCATCCACCAAACAAAGTATTTATTGAGCACCTACTATATGTTGGTCCTAGATGGTAAGTCCTTCGAGGACATGAAGTGTGTTTATAAAAGTTTGCATGCAGAGTTATGCCCATCACAGCACTCCACTCCATTAATAAAAATATTTTTGATGGTGTGTGTGTGTATGTGTGTGTGCGCACCTGGAGATAAAGACTAAGACTGACATAGTGAGAGACTAAAAATAAGCCTATGAAACCATCTGAATAACTACCATCGAATTATAATACAGAATTATATCTATTATATATAACATTATATTATTACTTAGAAACCTTCTTATAGAACTTGTCTGTGTTTTAAGACTTTAGCACTTCTACATAAATGGTAAATCTACTTATTCCATGAAAAGACTGAATAGGCTGAAATATAAGTAGATTAAAGAAAGTTTAAAATAAATTCCTGGAGGACAGATCTATAACAAGTGGAGTTAGGAATGATGAGGGTGCATTCCTAACCAATGAGAATGTATGTCATGAAGGGTAGTACTATAATCCAGCCTGAGCCATCTTGGTGGCTCCAATAGAGGTAGGCACTTAAGTGGGACGGAGCTCAGGGCTGACCTGGTGGGTCACCACTCAGCAGTTACTGGGTGACCCTGCCGAATGGCCTCTCTACCACCCTTCTACCTATATCAGGCCAGCTGCTATGCGTGTCATCCCACAACTCCTCCTTCCCCTCCCCCCCTACTTTGCTTTGTGTCATCCAGTGAGTCACTGGCACGGTTGGGAACAGACCCAGGATTCCTGCTCCTTGCTTTGCTAAGGCTGTTTTCTGGAGAGCACAATCCTTTCACATTAGTGGCCAGTTACACTTATGGCTCTTAATAGTATTTAATGGAGCTTCTGGCATAGGACAATGATGGGAAGCTAAAGCTGGGAGATAAAAAATCAAATCCTGAAATGACACACAAAATCTGGATTACTGAAGGTTTAAAAGTGGCAATCCAACGCATCATGTAATTTAATTGGAAATGGTTCCCTGGTCTGAGGAAGAATAGATACCTATCTTGAGACTGGATGGGAGAGAGAGTAAAGGGGAAGTGGGAACAGCCAGGGGTCCTTGGAAACTGGGTTATCCAATTCTTCCCTATGACTTCATCTCTATATTTACTTAAAGTCACCACTTGTCTTCCCTTCCATCATTTATATGACATGTGACAATTTACTATGTACATTGTTCCATCTGAAATTTATAACAGAGATACAGTCCATGGAAAAGGGAGTGGACTGGAAGTCAAGTGAATAGGACTCTACCTAACTGGCCATGTGAAACCTGAGCAGGTCACCTCACCTGGGCCTTAGTCCCTTAGCTATAAAACAGGGGCAGTGATGGTTGGCTTGAAGGTACTACACTGGTCTAAGCTTCCATGTCTGTGTGTCTAACCCCAATACTGAGGAAGAAGCCACTGCCACTATTGCTGAAGTTGCCTGTGATTTTCTCCATTTCCTCCTGAGGCTGTGGTGGGAGCACACACAAGGTGTTTGGTCACAGGCTCTAGAAAACCTGGCAGAACAGGAAGAGCAGTGGCAGTGACTCCATCAGCATGATAGAGGGGACAGGAGCAGGGGACACAAAGGATAGAGCTTGATGGTGGCTGGAGCCTGGGTAAGAGGGAAGAGGGGTCAGTTTTAAAGACTTCCAGGGGGTGAATTGGGGGAGGAAGGTGCTCCTGTCAGTCCTGGCATGTGTAGCCTGAGGATGGGGCTGTGACTCTCAGCCAAGGATGATTGTCAGAAGATAACAGTGACAGCAGCTCACCCACTTGGCTCATTTCCATGACTCAGGCACCATCGTTTTGCTCAAAACTTTGAGAAGCTGTTGTTCTCTCTAAATTGTTTTTGACATGAACATGCTGTGTAACCAGAAATTTTCTACTGCTTTATAGAGAAGGGATTAAGGTGGAGGTGAAACAAGGTATTTCTTCTGTACTTCAATAGAGCTGGCCACTGGTGTGCCAGGTGAGGATGCTGTAAGCAGGATGGCCTCTAGTTTCAACAGGGGAACACAGTCAAGGGCAGGCCTGGCAGGACTGGCGCTAGAGTGAAGTGAGTGAGGTGTCTACAGTGCCCACCTCAAGGAGGCACTTGTTCTCAGGATTGGGCAAGTGGAGCAGGAGCACCCTTGGGAATGGGAACCTTCTCATATGCTTTGCCCTGAGGCCTGGGCCCCCTTCTCTGGGAATCTTCTGGCATAGAGTGGGTTATTTATACGTAGGCACAGGGCTTGTGTTAAAAGAAAAAACCTAGTTCTAGGAGACTCCGTGTATCCAGAATAAGATATACATTTCATAGCCCACCTTGATCACCACAAACATAGACTTGGAGTCCAACTGATCTGGAACGACTTCCAGTTTGCCATTCCTTAGCTGTGTGCCACAATTTCTTTCCTCATCAGTAAAATGGGGACCATAGATAACTCCCCAGAGATTAGAGTATTAAATGATGGGGGGAGGGAGGATAATGAAAATACCTGCCTATAGTAAACCTCAGTAAATTGTTAGTTTTCTGTGAGGCCTTGATAATGCTGAATGATCAAGTGCTTCTGGAAGTGCCCACAGGCAACATTAGCATAGGAGACCAGTTCACACCAGAGATTTAAATAACTGGTTTCAGGCCACACTACTGGTGACTGGGTTTAGACACAGAAACAGTGATAAAAGGGTCAAGTTGGTTCAAGTTGATGGATTGTATTAACATTCAAACTACAGCCTTTCTCTACCAGCAGAAGTGTAAATATATGGGGAGAGAGAGGGCGTCAAAGGCCACAGAAAACTTTCTGATTTTTTGGTTGGCATCAAACTCTAGTTAATCAAGGAAGGCTTCCAGGAAGAGGTTCTGGGGTTTCAGGGAGCCTCCAATTACGTTCAGTTGCTATTCTTTGCTCATCATCATCTCAAGAGTCAGCACTTCTCAGGACAAAGGGATATAAGATGGGCTTCGACTCTATAGATGGGCGAGTGGAGCCATCTCCCCAGATCTTCCATTATCTGAGGCCTGGCCCCTTTAAGGCATCGAAACTCCCTGAACAATACAGGGTTGCCTCCCGACCTCCCCGAGACGCGCTGACGTCACCCTTCGGGGAAGCGGCTGACGTCAGCGCGATCTAAACGAGGGGGGCGGGGTCATGACTCACCGGGCCGCGCCCCCAACCCCTCCCGGGCGCACATGAGCGCACACCGAGCTGGTTTCTAAGTTTAGCTTCGGCTGCCCTGGTGGGGTCAGGCGAGGTAAAGGCGGGCGGAGGGGACCAAGGGGCTGGGGGCGCGGTTCTCCGGGTCCCTCGCTGCCCCACTGTCTGTCCTAGAGGGCGGGGCCCGGCTCTTGACGGGGTGGGGGAGGGTGCGCGCGGAGCGACTGCAGGTGCGAGGGCGCAGGGGCCCCTGAGGCGGCGGGACCTGGTCCTCTCCACCGGCTCGCCCGCCCGCCCGGAGCTCGCCTGCCCTGGAGGCGCGCAGTAAATGAACCAAGGATCCCCCTGGACCGCGAGTCGGGACTTCCCAGAGAGGGCCAGGGTTCTGGAAAGTTCCCTGGTGGACCGAGTGAGGTGTGGGCGGAAAGTCAGAACCAGAATTGATTTCCACGAGGGCTCCGGCGGACGGGTGGACCGAGCCGTCGGGGCCCAGCCCTCGGTGGCCACGTGGAGCGGCCGCTCAGCGGTTCCCCGCAAACGCGACCTGGCGGTGTCGCCATCCCCACTGGTGGGGATGTGCCGGTACCCCGCCTGGGCCACCGGGATCGAATTTAGCCTGGCAGGGGAGAGAAGGCGGCCTCCGTGGCGGGAAGGGTCGTGGCAGCCAAGCACAGGGGCTAAAGTCCCTGGTGGAGGAGCCGGCGCTGATGCTACAAAACCCAGGTGCTCCTTCTGGAGCCCGCGGAGGTCCAGGAACCGGACAAAAGCCTCGTGTTAACGAAAACAGTGCCAGGCATCCTGTGAAACCCATACTTTCCCGTTCTAGGGGGGCAGATAGAGGGGGCGGGCCAGAAGGGAAGGGTTCTGGCAAGAAGAAGCTCTGTCAGCGTAAAATGAGCAGCAGTTTTGACTTTGCAGAGTGGTCTGCTGTGCCTGCGACCTGCGTTCTGTGGTTGGTGTGGCATCTTCAGGTTTCACAAGCTTATACAACATCATTTGGGGAGCTTTTGACCTTGTTAGAGGAAGGGTGTTGGGTGTTACAAGAGAGAATTAAATATAAAGATAAACCGGAAATGTCAAAAGGTAGTATGAGCACGGTTTTTAATTGCTGGGTTGTTAAAATTTTCTATTGCAAGGCTTTGAAGGATATAACCTGTAAAAAAAAAAAAAGTACTTTCTCTGACCTTTTCTTGGAAAGAAATAGTGGAAAGTTAGTTGTGGAATAAAGGTAGCTTTGGGGATGATGACATGAGTGAATAACATCTGTAAATCCAAATGTATTTTTCAAAAATACCACACTAGCCTATGTAAATTGGAGATTTTTCTCCGATATAAATATGAAAACTGCACATTTTAGGGCTTTCTTCCTTACTTAGAATCCATGTTAACACAGTTTTAAAATAATTAACAATTGCAGTCTAACAAATACATCCAAAAGCATGTATAGTGTTTTATATTGTTCATGTAACAACAGAAGTCTCTTTGTTCTAATGTACAGTTGTTACATCAATTTCCTCAATGTAAAGCCTATTTAGTGAGGGCCTTAAATTGTGCAGGTGTGAATGATGATGAATCATGTTCTCAAACTGAGCTAACTTCCCTTTGGGTTATTGTTATGTGTGTGTGTGTGTGTGTGATGCATAAGAACTTTAACATAAAAGATCTTAAAACCAGATATGAAGGTATTTTTGTCTGGAAATCGAGTTTTTGCTTGAAAAATACTTAACCTTGGAACGGGCCACCTGCATCCTGTAGCGTTTTGGTAAAGTCTTGCATGACCCCAGGTTGTACCTGCTCTTTTTGAACTGTATCTGTCGCTCAGTGACTGTTCACTGTGTTATGATTGTATGCTTAGGTGTCAGTTTCACCGCTAGACTAAGCTAGTATTGGTATTTAGAAATGCCATAGATTTCTTGGTGTTAGGCTCCCCACTAGTGTCTTTATCTTTGTATCTCTGGCACCTGGAATAGTGTTAACATTTTTTTTTTTTGAGTAGAGTTTTTGTTTTTTGTTTTTTGTGAATACATGTGGGTTACCAAAACCAGATTGCACATTTTGGGAAAGGAGAGTTTTTTTTTATAGTTAAGGATGGAGATGCATACCTATTGAGTTGTGCTAAGGGACAGTTTCCTTCTTTTTCAAGCCCACTCTAACTCCTCCCCCATTACCACTACCACCACCACCACCACCACCACCACCACCACCACCACCCATGAGGAAGAAATCAAAAGGGGAAAAAAACCAACAACCAAACTATAAATTATTTGGGGATCTTACGCTGACAGAGCTGTACTTTTATTTATTTATTTTTTAATTTCTTTATTGATTCAGGTATTACATATGTGTCTTTATTCCCCCATTACCTCCTACCTCCCATTCATGCCCCCACCCTCCTATTGTCTGTGTCCATTGATTAGATTTATATGCATGCGTATAAGTCCTTTGGTTGATCTCTCTCCCCATCATCCCCTATCTTCGTTGAGGTTTGACGTTCTGATTGATGTTTCTCTGTCCCTGGATCTATTTTTGTTCACCAGTTAATGTTGTTTATTATATTCCACAAATGAGTGAGATTATATGATATTTATCTTTCTCTGCCTGGCTTATCTCACTTAGCATAATGCTCTCTATCTTCATCCATGTTGTTGCAGATGGTAAGAACTTCTTTTTTACAGCAGCATAGTATTCCATTGTGTAGATATACCATAGTTTTCTGATCCACTCATCTGCTGACGGGCCCCTAGGCTGTTTCCAAATCTTAGTTATGGTGAATTGTGCTGCTATGAACATAGAGGTGAATATATCCTTTCTGATTGGTGTTTCTAGTTTCTTGGGATATATTCCTAGAAGTAGGATTACTGGGTCGAATGGGAGTTCCATTTTTAGTTTTTTGAGGAAACTCCATACTGTTCTCCACAATGGCTGCACCAGTCTGCATGCCCACCAGCAGTGCACCAGGGTTCCTTTTTCTCCACATCCTCACCAACACTTGTCATTTGTTGATTTGTTGATAATAGCCATTCTGACGGGTGTGAGATGGTACCGCATTGTTGTTTTGATTTGTATCTCGGTGATGATTAGTGACTTTGAGCAGGTTTTCAAATGTCTCTTGGCCCTCCTATTTTCTTTCAAAAAGTGTCTATTTAGATCAGTTGCCCATTTTTGATTGGATTGTTTATTTTCTTTTTGTTAAGCTGCATGAGTTCCCTGTAAATGTTGGAGATTAAACCCTTATAGTTGATATCATTGGCAAATATGTTCTCCCATACAGTGGGCTTTCTCGTTGTTTTATTGATGGTCTCCTTTGCTGTGCAAAAGCTTTTTATTTTGATGTAGTCCCATTTGTTTATTTTCTCTTTAGTTTCCATTGCCCTATGAGCAGTATCTGTAAAGAAATTGCTTTGGCATATGTCAGAGATTTTTCTGTCTGTGGATTCCTCTAGTGTTTTTATGGTTTCCCATCATATGTTTAAGTCCTTGATCCATTTTGAGTTTATTTTTGTGTGTGGTGTAAGTTGGTGGTCTAGTTTCTTCCTTCCTTCCTTCCTTCCTTTCTTTCTTTTTTTTTTTTTTTGCATGTATCTGTCCAATTTTCCCAACACTATTTGTTGAAGAGACTGTCTTCATGCCTCCTTTGTCAAATATTAATTGAGCGTAGTGATTTGGATCAATTTCTGGGTTCTCTATTCTATTCCATTGATCTATATGTCTGTTTTTATGCCAGTACCAGGCAGTTTTGAGAACAGTGGCTTTGTAATACAGCTTGAGATCATACCTTCTTTGTTGTTCTTTCTCAGGATTGCTATAGTTATTCGTGGTGGTGTTTTTTTTGTTTTTGTTTTTATTCCAGATGAATTTTTGGAAAGTTCTTTCTAGGTCCCTGAAATATGCCATTGGTATTTTAATGGGAAGTGCATTGAATTTATAGATTGCTTTGGGTAGTATGGACATTTTGATGGTGTTGATTCTACCAATCCATGAACACAGTATGTTCTTCTATCTGTTTACGTCTTCCTCTATCTCTTTTTGCAGTGTCCTATAGTTTTCCACGTATAGGTCTTTTACCTCCTTAGTTAAGTTTATTCCTAGATATCTTAATTTCTTTGGTGCGATGGTAAATGGGATTGCTTTGTTAGTCTCTCTTTCTGTAAGTTCATTATTGATATTTAGAAATGCCATAGATTTCTTGGTGTTAATTTTGTATCCTGCTACCTTGCCAAATTCATTTATTAAATCTAGTAATTTTTTGTTGGAGTCTTTAGGGTTTTCTATGTACGTTATCATGTCATCTGCAAATAAAGGACAGTTTTACTTCTTTTCCAATTTGGATGCCTTTTATTTCTTCTTTTCTAAACACTATGTTGAACAGGAGTGGTGAGAGTGGGCATCCCTATCTTGTTTCTGTTCTTAGGGGAAATGGTTTTAGTTTTTGCCCATTGAGTATGATGTTAGCTGTGGGTTTGTCATATATGGCTTTTATTATGTTGAAGTATGATCCTTCTATTCCCACCTTGCTGAGAGATTTTGTCAAGAAAGGGTGTTGGATTTTGTCAAAAGATTTTTCTGCATCAATTGATATGACTATGTGATTTTTATCTCTTAATGTGTTTTATGTGATGTATCATGTTTATTGATTTGCAAATATTATACCATTTTACATCCCCAGAATAAAAATCATACTTGGTCATGGTGTTTGCTCTTTCTGATGTTCTGCTGGATCTGATTTGCTAGAATTGTGTTGAGGATTTTGGGTCTATGTTCATGAGGGATATTGGTCTGTAGTTCTCTTTCATTGTTTATCTTTACCTGGTTTTGGTATTAGGGTGATGCTGGCTTCATAGAAAGAGTTTGGAAGTGTTCCTTCCTCTTTATTTTTTTGTTATAGTCTGAGGATAGGTTTTAGTTCTTCCTTCAATGTTTGGTAAAACTCCCCTGTGAAGCCATCTGGCCCCGGGCTTTTGTTTGGTGGAAGCATTTTGATGACTATTTCAATTTCTTCCATAGTTATCATCCTATTGAGATTTTTAGAATCTTCCTGAGTAAGTTTTGGAAGGTTGTATTTTTTCTAGGAATGTGTCCATTTTCTGTAGATTGTCTAGTTTGTTAGAATAGAGTTGTTCATAGTATTTTTTAATAATTCTTTCTATTTCGGTGGGGTCTGTTCTTATTTCTCCTCTTTCATTTATGATTTTGTTTATTTGGATCATCTCTCTTTGCTTCTTGGTGAGCCTGGCAAGAGTTTCATCAATCTTGTGTATCTTTTCAAAGAACCAGCTCTTGGTTTCATTGATCTTTTGTATTGTTTTTTGGTCTCTATGTCATTCATTTCTACTCTGATCTTTATTATTTCCTTCCTTCTGCTCACTCTGGGCTTTTCTTGTTGCTCTCTTTCCAATTCTTTGAGTTGTTGAGTTAAATGATTTATTACCATTTTTCTTGTTTTTTGAGGTGGGCCTGTAGAGCTATGAACTTCTCTCTTAGGACTGCTTTCATTGTGTCCCATAGGTTTTGGATTGTGATGTTTTTATTGTCATTGTTCTTTAGGATGTTTTTAATTTCATCTTTAATCTTATTGATAACCCAATCATTGTTTAATAGCATGTTATTCAGTTTCCAAGTGTTTGAATTTTTTAGAATGTTTTTTTGTAATTTATTTCTAATATTATGCCATTATGGTCTGATAAAATGCTTGATATGATTTCAGTCTTTTTGAATTTGGGGAGACTTTGTTTGTGACCTAATATGTTGTCTATTTTTGAAAATGTTCCATGTGCACTTGAGAAGAACATATATTCTGTGGCTTTTGGGGTGAAATGCTCTGAAGATGTCAATTAGGTCCATCTGATCTAATGAGTCTTTTAGAATTGCTGTTTCTTTGCTGATTTTTTTTTGTCTAGAGGATTTATCCAGTGATGTCAGTGGTGTATTAAAGTCTCCTACTATGATTGTATTGTTGTCAATCTCTCCCTGATATCTCTCAGGAGTTTTTTAGGTATTTGATGCTCCTGCATTGGATGCATATATGTTTATCAGAGTTATGTCCTCTTCTTGTATCTATCCCTTTAGTATTATAAAGTGGCCTTCCTTATCTCTTGTTATGGCCTTTACTTTGAGGTCTATTTTGTCAGATATAAGTTGCTACCCCAGCTATTTTTTCATATCCATTTGCGTGAAAGATGTTTTTCCATCCCTTCACTTTCAGTCTGTATGAGTCCTTTTTTCTGAGGTGGGTGTCTTGTAGACAGCATATATATGGGTTGTGTTTTTTTAGTCATTCAGCCACTCGATGTCTTTTGATTGGAGCATTTAGTCCATTTACGTTTAAAGTTATTATTGAAAGGTACTTATTTGTAGCCATTTTTATTTTTTGTTTCTGTGTTCTTTTTTACCTTTTTATTTCAGTCCCTTTAGCATTTCTTGCATTGGTGGCTTGGTAGTGATAAACTCCCTTAGCGTGCTTTTTTGTTTGTTTGTTTGTTTTTGTTTTGTCTGTGAAGCTCCTTATTTCCCCTTCAATTTTGAATGATAACCTTGCTGGATAGAATATTCTTGGATTCAGTCCCTTGGTTTGCATTTCTTTGTAAATTTTTGTCCATTCTTTTCTGGCTGTTGTGTTTCTGTTGAGAAAACATTTGATAATCTGATGGGAGCTCCCTTATATATAATTTTCTGTCTCTCTCTTGTAGCCTTTAAGATTCTCTCTTTGTCCTGAATATTTACCATTGTAATTATGATGTGTCTTGGTGTGGGTCTTTTCAGGTTCATTCTGTTTAGGACTCTCTGTGCTTGTGTGACTTTTTTCTTTGCCACATCAGAGAAGTTTTCTGACATTATTTCTTCAAATAGGTCTTCTAATCCTTATTCCTCTTCCTGTTGTTCTAGTGTGCTGTACTTTTAGATTCCAGATGGTGTAACTTTGCCCAGTCCTCAATGCTGTAACTGCCATCCATACATTGGCATTAGATTCTTGTCTCAAAACAGTTGGCTAGTTCGCTCAAAAATATAATTTCAGAAACTCTGCTGATTCTGTGAATATTCAAGACTGGTTGCTAAGTGGAATGTTTACATTTGAAATAGAATCAGTTTCTGCACAGAGAGAAGCTTTAAGGATACAAAATGAAGAGAGTATAGTTACTCCCTTTCTTAGAAGTTACCTTTGTCAGAGGGGGATTTTTATAGTAAAGCTTTGAAATCAGAACTCTTGGCAAACTAGAATTGATACCACACTTGATTTCATAAAAGGTTAATGATAACAAAATAAGTTCCTATCAGAGAATTAGTTTTGATAATAAATATGTGGTATATTACAGTGATTCTTTCAGAAGGTCCACATTTTGATATCCACTATGTTTTAAGTCAAGAAAGAATGATGTGGATTTGGAAGATTTTTAACAAGATTTTAATTAATATTTTAGAAAGTTTTTGAAAGTTCAGCTGAATTTTCCCTTAGGAGTTACATGAGAATGATGAAACACAGAGAGTAGCTTTCATGAAAAGAAGAGCAAAGGCTAGAAGAAAAGAATAAGGGCTACTGGTATTGGCTAAGGTAAGCTTTGACAGTTCCTACTCACTTGTCATATCACTCTCCTCATCAGAATAAATCTGTAGGCCCTGTTTCATTGGAGTTTTTTCCCTCAAAATAGAGCCTTCTGCTATATATAATAAAAATAATAACAACTTCTATTTATTGAGCACTATATGCTAGGCCTGTACTCAATGCTTTATGAAATTATTCCAGTCCTTGTTACAATCCTATGCTGAATGGGTGATTATTTTCACTTGATAGGCTCAGGAATGTTAAGGAGCTTACTTAAAGTTGAACAGCCATTAAGTTAATTTACCAAATATAATACACTTACAGGGTATCTTTTATTAAAGCCAAAAATAAAAATATGCTCCTCTTCTATATTAGAAAAAAATCATGTGTATTTTTTTGACAATGACATCTGCCACAATTACATTACTTTAATCAAGGCAAGAGAGCTCTTCCTGTTTATAGTACATTTGTTCCAAGGTTTTCAGTTTAGAATTTCATTACCCTCCTGATTTATATTGGCTTGATTGACTTGGGTATGTTTGGTAAAATAACAACAGAGGGTATTAATTACCCATTAATGGTGTTTTTCTTAAAAAACCCAGTTTTGTTTAAAACAATAATTTCTTTGTCTTGTAAAGAAACCAAGCTAAAATTATATTTTAGGATGCAATCAAGTCTATCAAGTAATGAAGCTAGCTGGTAATTCTTTGACTATTAAATGTAGAGTTTCCAGTATATTATGTAAGCAGAATTTATTATAATATTATGGAAGTTTAAATCATTGAAATGTTTAGTAGACTTAAGTTATTTTCTGTTTAAGATATATTTTTTAAATATAGCATTGCCTTAACAACATTATGGTCATAATAAAGATTTTTCTAGAGGAGAAACCAAGATGGTGGCATAGGTAATTACCTAAACTGCTGCCTCACACAATTTCAAAACTACAACTAAAAGACACAATGAACATCATCCAGAACCACAGGAAAGTTGGCTGAGTGAAAATTTCATAACTAGAAGAAAAGAGAGGGGCTCACAGAGACTCAGAGAAGCTGCAAAAAACTGAGGTACAGAGATGCGCACGTGGAGAGAGTGGGCAGCGGTGTGCCTGGCTGGCTTCCTCTGGCGGGAGGGAGACAGAAACTCCCAACTGCACGGAACCCCTTATCCTATGACATTGAATCCCAGCTCCGGGCAAGACTCATACGGGGGGAGTCTGGACTGTGAAAAGGGAAGAGTGCACGGAAATTTAAGGGAGCCACAAAAGGGGCGCACAAACCAATGCGCGCAGAGAGGACAGACTACTGATTGTACCGCTGGCTCTCTCTGGTGGGCAGGAGACAGAGCCTCTCAACTGTGCCAATTCTAACTGCATTGAACCCCAGTTTTGGGTAAGACCCTAGGGACCCAGACTTATATGAGTCCCAGAGTGCAAGGGAACCGGAAGGGCAGAGGTCTGGAGGCACCTGGGCATGCGCACGGAAAGGGCCGCAGCGATTACTGAGAGACACTTGAGACCCAGGGGCTGCATAGGGTGGGGCTGACTGGAAACCAAGGCTGTCTCTGCTCAGCCCTCAGACTCCACCCCACCCAATCTGAACAAAGAAGCTTTTGCAATTTTGCAAGTTTTGCATCACAAGGCTCATTCCATCACAGAAGTTCTCCCGGCATAGTAAAAATGCAGAAACAAAGGAACAGACCACAAATGAAAGAAATGGAGGAAAACAAATGACTAGATATAGAGTTCAAAACCACACTTAGAAGGTTTTTCAAGAACTTCCTAGAAAAGATGGATAAATTTAGCGAGACCCAAGAGGAGATGAGAAAAGACCAACTAGAGATGGAAAAGAACCAAGTAGAAATTAAACATAACACTGACTAAGATAAAAAATATTATATAGAGACCTAACAGCAGACTAGATGAAGGCAAGAATCAAATAAAAAATTTGAAATACAAAGAAGCAGAAAACACTCAAGTGGAAAAGAAAAAAGAATCCAAAAATATGAAGATAGTGTAAGGAACCTCTGGGACAACTTCAAGCATACCAACATCAGAATTGTGGGGGTGCCAGAAGAAGAGAGCAAGATACTGAAAACCTATTTGAAGAAATAATGACTGAAAACTTCCTCCACCTGGTGAAAGAAATAGACTTACAAGTCCAGGAAGCACACAGAACCCCAAATAAAAGGAATCCAAAGAGGACTACACCAAGACACATCATAATTAAAATGCCAAGAGTAAAAGACAAAGAATATTAAAAGCAGCAAGAGAAAAACAGTTCATTACCTAGAAGGGAGCACCCATATGATTGTCAGCTGATTTCTCAACAGAAATGATGGAGGCTAGACAGGAGTGGCAAGAAATATTCAACGTGATGAATAGCAAGAACCTACAACTAAGAATAATCTATCCAGCAAAGCTATCATTCAGAATTGATAGGGCACATAAAGAGCTATCATTCAGAATTGAAGGGCAGATAAAGAGTTTCACAGATAAGAAAAGCTAAAGGAGTTCATCAGCACCAAAACAGTATTATATGAAATGCTGAAAGGTACTCTTTAGGAAGAGGAAGAAGTAAAAGGTAAAGATAAAAATCATGAACAACAAATACATATCTATCAACAAGTGAATCTAAAAAGTGAATTAAAAATCTAATTAACAGAATAAACTGGTGAATATAATAGAATCGGGAAAGAGGTGAGAAGGGTACAGGGAGAGACTGGACAATAATCATATACTATGGATGAGGACAATGTGGGGGGAGGTAAGGTAGAGGGAGGGGTGGGAGCAGGTGAAGGGGAGTTATGGGGGGAAAAAAGAGAAACATGTAATCTGAACAATAAAGATTTATTAAATTAAAAATATTTTTCTATTCAAATTTTTATTAAAAAAAATCTAATAACATTTTGTTATGTCCCGTTTTAAAACATTGATGTTGTATGATATTAAATTGGATTATTAGCATTATAAGTAAATATAAAAAATTACCTTCTTCACTCATGAAAAAAAAAGAATTCTCCAGAATCACAATCATAAATCCGTGTGGCTTCTTCTGTTAATGAAAGGTAGGAAGAAAACTAACATCTTTTGAGAGCCTGGTATACCCCAAATCTGCTGCTAATAATTATATATAACTAGAGGCCTGATGCATGAAAATTCGTGCAAGGGTAGGCCTTCCTTCCCTCAGCTGCTGGCACTGGCTTCCCTCTGGCCTCTGCTTCGTCAGGAAGGATGTCTGGTCTCATCAGCATATTACCCTTTTATTATAGGTTACCTCACTTAATTTTTAAAGAACTTAAGGAGGGGTAAGCTTGTTCTATGTATGATGAAATGGAAATAGCTTCAAGATAAATTGTGTTTTTAAAAATACAGATGAGCATGTATGGCATAATGCCATTAATGGTTGTTTTCTGGGGTTTGTTTGTTTTTAAATCCCTTGTATATGCTTTAAAATTTTTTGAAAATCCCAGCTGGTGTAGGTCAGCTATTGAGTATCAACCCAGAAACCAAGAGGTCACTAGTTTGATTCCCAGGCAGGGCACATGCCCAGATTGTGGGCTTGATCCCCTGTAGAGGAGTGTCTCTAAAAAAATCAAAACATTTTTAAAAATTCTGGAAAGCTATATAAGAAAATGTTAACAGTTATTGACTCTGATAATGTTACTAGGATTTGAGAATAGAGTAAGGAAAAGACTTTCTGTATTTTTTAAATTCTTTTGCAGTTTATTGTAAATCAAGGCAGGTATTAATTTGGTTCTTATGTCCCTTTTAAGAGAAAGGAAATAAATGGAGTCTTTGAAGAGCCAAGAGAATCAGTATTTACAGTACAACTTATTTTATTGTTTTCTTCGTGTGAAGATGATATTAAAGTAGGAAAAAAGATAGTTGCCCAAGTATAGATAAGCTCTTAGGTTTTCTTTTAAAGGGTGAGAGGGCAGATCCTATATTGTCCTCATTCTGCCTTTCGACTTGAACTTCCAGTTTTTGGGCAAATGTAGCTCAGAGATCAATGGAAGTGGGGTGAAACAAAGACTTGCATGGGCAATGTGATGCAATCATAGTGGCTCAGTTCTTGTTGCACAATGTAAGGTTCATTCTTTATTCTTTTTGCTTTGGTGTACAAAATCCCCTCAATTATAAGAAAAAATTCTGAACCTCAACATGGTACTCATATCCTAAGATAACTCTAAAACACAAGGTTAATATCCTAAATATAGAGTTGGCTGGAAAATGTAGTATATGCTACTTACAGGTTTTGAACTAAATAAAATGGCAGTCCCACCCTTAGTCTCAGGTGAGAGGGGCCTCTGCCCCAGTTCTTGGGCTTTGGGGGTCCTGCAAACACAAGCGTGTGTGTGTGTGTGTGTGTGTGTGTGTGTGTGTGTGTGTGTAACCCTAAACATTTGCTCTAGTGACCAACACATTTCAAATCCCAGGGGAACACCTCATCACATCTCTTTGCTATGAAGTTTGTGAATCACACTGCCACCAGGATCAGAGTCATTGCTTTGGGTACATGGGGGATTTGAGTGGAAGAAGCACCTAGGAAAAAGAAAAGACATGCCAAATTCATTTGTCAGACCCTTCTTCTGTGCTACCATGAATGCAATCAATTCTTTTTTTTTTTAATATATTTTATTGATTTTTTTACAGAGAGGAAGGGAGAAGGATAGAGAGTTAGAAACATCAATGAGAGAGAGACATCAATCAGCTGCCTCTTGCACGTCCCCTACTGGGGATGTGCCCGCAACCAAGGTACATGCCCTTGACTGGAATGGAACCTGGGACCTTTCAGTCCCTAGACCGACACTCTGTCCATTGAGCAAACTGGTTTGGCGCAATCAATTCTTGCATTAAAAAAGTATCCTTTCCTAGTATTATTAGGAATGAATATCTTGCTTTTCTTTGTGCTCCAATGGATGATTACAGAGGCATTCATGAATTATCATGGTATTTTGAGCAGTTGCACATAGCAGCTGAGGAACATGCTACAATATTAAATAACTCATTTTGTTCTTTAATTTGTATATAGATAGACTGAGACACTATGTTCATTAGGAATGATAGTAACTTTTTATATTGGCAACAAACTGGACATTGAATGATAGATTGTGAATATTTTTATTTTTATTAAACCAATATTTAAATTTTTAAGGAAAAGCAAAACTCAAATAACTTGTTTTAAAAGTGGTATCAATTGTAATTTACATTTCTTTTCACTTGAATTGTGCTTTTTTTGTATTAGGAAAAAACTTTTTAATGAAAATATGTACTCATTTAATATAATTACATTCCATTTTTAATCCTAATATAATTACTGCCAATAGAACATAAATTATGTGCAAATAGTGATTATAACAACACACCTGGAGATTTCACTGAAATTAAAGCAATCACATAGTATTTATGAATTATGAGTCTTTATTACTCACCCAGCATGATAAACTCATTAACAGAATACCCAGACATATCCAATAATAAGGAAATTATATTGTCTTTCATATTTTGCTCATTTGAAAACCACAGCTTTCACCTATTCTTATTATTTTTTATTGATTTGAGAGAGAGGTTAATTTGTTGTTCTGGTTATTTATACATTACTAGGATTGGTTGATTCTTGTATGTACCCTGACCCAGTATTGAACCTGAAACTGGCATATTAGGACTATGCTCCAGCCAACTGAGTTACCTGGCCAGGGCCTCACCTATTTTTCAACTTGGGTGTTTTATTAGTCAGCTTGGGCTGCATAACAAGATACCAGCCTGGATGGCTTAAACAATAGGCATTTATTTTTCTCACAGTACTGGAAGCTGAAAATCCAAGATTATGGTGCCACAGGGTTGGTTTGTGGTGAAGCCTCTCTTCCTGACTTGGGTACAGTCACGTTCTCACTGTCCTCACATGGCATTTCCTCTGTGACATGGAGATAGATCTGGTGACTCTTCATCTTAATAAGACACCGGTTCTACCCTTTTGACCTTATTTAACTTTAATTGCCTCTTTCAAGTCCTCATCTCCAGCTACGTACAGTCATATATTGGAGGTCAGGGCTTCAACATGGGAATTTGGGGAAGCACAATTCAGACCATACAGATGTTATGGTATTTATTGGTCAAGGTAGATATATAGAACATGCTTTATTTTACACTTTGTTAGTTGGATTTATAACTTTTACATATTTACTAGACATATAGCATGGGGTTCTCCATTTATACTCTTGCCTAGGACACCACAACAATGAAAAAGTATATCCTATAACTTGTGATTAAGAGCGACTTCCATTAAAATCTAGCCAAAGGTGGATTAACAGAAGAATTTGTTAATGAATAAAGCTGACTTTCAATAGAATGACATATTATGAGATCCTAAGCTCCCTGTCACAGGACCTGTGAAAACAGAGAATGGATGACAAGTTGGCAGGAAGTTTGGGAGGAATTGCCTGTGCTAAAGAGAAGTTTAAATGATCAAGATCCCTTCCAGTTTGAAAATCCTAAACAACTCAGTTATCTGGAAATATGGGCTCTTGGATCTTCCCCCTTAGTTATATCTTTTAGAAAACAACTGTGGCTTTCTAAATGCTGGGGTCAGAGAAGTTTCCCTCTGGCACTTGGTTTCTTCTGAACATTGGAATCTATAGTCTCTTTTCTATATTTTCAGCCACAAAAGCTGTTTTCAAGTTGTATGTGCTCTCAAAGATAGACTTTTGGATTCTAATATTTCAAGTTACGTGGTAAAACTACTGAATTACAACAGTAAAACAAACTCAAGTGTGTCACTTTCTGTAAGTGTAGTTCAGATGACCTCTAAGGCATTTGATTCATATAAAATCACAGGAGGGTGCATTACAACCAAATTTTACCGTTCTTTAAAAAATAGCTGATAGGCACATATATGGAGAACTGGAAAGTATTATTTACCAAGATGGTAAGACTGGAGTTACTGATAGCCTTCCTTACCCCCAGATAACTTTCTTTTTATAATGAGAATTTTCCAAGTTTTAACAGGAAAGGTGAAAAATGTGTTGTACTGAGAACTGTAAAATACAAAAAGGTTTTTGTGGCAGGTCCCCTAATCTTTTCAACTCATTGCATAGGTAAGGACTTAGAGAAGACTGACAACTTGCCTGAGGTTACACAGCTGATTACTAGCAAACCAAAACTAGGTTTAGGTCTCCTGCTTCCAGTCCAGTATTTGCTTCCAGTACGCTGCCATGGCCAGTTCATTCAACCATTTGGGACCTGGACTCCCAGTAATCAGGATCAAAAGCACACTAGGTAGAATAATGTCCTTGTTTCTAAAGAAAAAAATTAACTAACAATATCTAATGTTGTGATGATAATTTCTCTTTCTGAGCTTTATTATTCTAGATACCGAAATCACACAAATAGTCCAGAATAATCCAACTACAAGGCCTTGAGTGGAGGCCATCAACCTCTCTCTCGCTCTCTCTCTCTCTCTCTCTCTCTCTCTCTCTCCAGCAAGGTAGCAAGGTGACAAATCTAGACATCCCTCTTCTGTCAGTGTTTATTCTTTTTTTATAAGAATAAAACCTATAGACATTTATAATCCTTCTCCATAAAATGCTCTAATACTTTATAGCACTTAAATCAGAAAATTCTTTTTGATTTCTAACCTAGAGGCCTCCAAAGGGAACTCCTTTAAGATAATTATATATATATACATATCAAAAGAATATAGAAAAACTAGAAAATCTTCAGTGAAAAGAAGGGATGGAAACCATAAAAAAGTAACTTCACTTGCAAAACAGGCTGTGTAAGGAATTGAAATGCGAAGGAAAAGGCATCAAAACTGGAACACAGGTCAAATCCATCAAGAAGAGGAACAAGTTAGGGCAGTTACTGAAGGCTCAGAGTGATAAGAGCAGAAAACCCCAAACAGGAAATGAAAGTCAAATGACAAAAGCACAAAGGGAAATTGAGAATTCTTTATATAAGGACCTACAGGAATAAGAAGGAAAATACTGCCTTATTAGGTATTGGAGGGGGGAAAATGCTTCCCTCACTAGCCTGGTTAACACAAGGGAGTCAGACTGCTCCATGGGAACAGGTGGGCCCACTGTCTCCCAAGAGGCTTCCTTGCTCGATATTTGAAATTCATGGGGAATTGTCCCCCAAAGCCCCAATATCCTGAACTATCCATTAAAGGTAATAGTAATGGCTTCCTAAGAGGAGTAAAGCAGACACTGTTCATAAAGCACTTCGAATAATGCCTGGTATTTAATAAATGCTGGATAAATGGTAGCTGTTATTAATGGCATTACAATGTTAATCCAAATTTTTATTCTTATGCTTTAATTATTTATTACAGATACAGTATGGAAGTTATATGACTTTCAAATACACCAACAACCACTCTCCCAGGTGAAAAGGCCACTTTTTATAATCTGTTTTTAGTGACAAATTTTATTCTCAAGTTTATAAAAATAGAACCTGAGGCAGCTTAAGCAATTTTGTTACATTCTTTCTTACAAGGTATAGCTTCAGGCATAATCTAAGCAATGATTTAGACTGATTTAATTGTAGAAAATCTATATTTGCTCTGTTTAAAATATTTTTTCATTTTTAAATTTATTTAGATAACATTGGTTAGTAACATGTTTTTCAGGTGTACAATTTTATAATATGTCATCTGTATATTGCATTGTGTGCTTACCACCTAAAGCCTAGTCTCCTTCTGTCACCATATATTTGACTCCCTTTAACCTCTTAATTTTCCCGTCACCCCTTTCATCTCAGGTATCCACCAGACTGTTGTCTGTATCTATGATTTTTTTTTTATTTGTTGCTTTCTGTATGAGTAAAATTATAGGGGTCTTGTCCTTTATCATTTGACTTATTAGCATGATATTTTCAAGATCCATCCACATTGCCACAAATGGCAATATTTCATCATTTTTTTTCATGGCTGAGTAGTAGTCTATGGTGTGTGTGTGTGTGTGTGTGTGTGTGTGTGTGTAATTACAATGGACATATATGTACCATGTCTTCTTTATCCAATCATCAGTCAAAGGACACTTAGTTTGCTTCCATGTCTTGGCTTTTTTGAATAATGCTACAATGACCATAGAGGTACAAATATCTTTACAAACAAGTGTTTTCAGTTTTTAAAAAATAGATACCCAGAAGAGGAATTGCTGAGTCATATGGTAGTGCTAGTCTTTCCATAGAGGCTGCATCAATTTACATTCCTTACCAGCAGTGTACAAGGGTTCTCTTTTCTCTATATCCTGTAAACACTTATAATTTCTTATCTTATTGATAATAGTCATGTGCTTTTTATTTGTATTTCCCTTATAACTAGTGAAGTTGAGTACCTTTTTATTTTTAATCTGTTGGCCATCAGTGTATCTTCTTGGGAAAAGTATTCAGGTCTTCTACCTATTTTTTAATTAGATTGTTTGGGGTTCTTTTGTTGTTGAGTTGTTTGAGTTCTTTATATATTTTGGATATTAGCTCTTTAACAGAGGTAACATTTGCAAATATCTTCTCTCATTTGGTTGGTTGCCTTTTTCTTTTGTTGAAAGTTTCTTTTATTTTTAGTTTGATGTAGTTCTATTCATTTATTTTTTGTTTTATTCCCCTTGCCTTTGGGGCCAAGTTCACAGTAACTTCTCTGAGACCCAGGTCCATAACTTTAGTGTCTATTTTCTTCTATGTATTTTATTACTTCAGGTTTTATATTCATGTCTTTAATCCATTTGAGTTAATTTTTGTGTATAATGTCAGATAGCAATCTAGTTTCATTCTTTTGCATGTGGCTTTCCAATTTTCCTACCACCATTTATTGAAGACATTTTCCTTTTTCCATTGTTTGTTTTTGTCTACTTTGTCAAAAATTAGTTGTCTGTGGGTGTGGGTTTATTTCTGGGCTCTCAATTTTTTTTAAATATATTTTATTGATTCTTTTATAGAGAGGAAGGGAGAGAGATAGAAAGTCAGAAACATCGATGAGAGAGAGACATCGATCAGCCACCTCCTGCACGCCCCACAGTGGAGATGTGCCTGCAACCAAGGTACATGCCCCTGACCGGAATCGAACCTGGGACCCTTCAGTCCGTAAGCCGATGCTCTATCCACTGAGCCAAACCGATCTCGGCTCAATTCTGTTCTATTGGTTTGTATGTCTATTTTTCTGCCAGTCCATACTGTTTTGATTATTGTAGCTTTGTAGTATAACTTGAAGTCAGGGACTGGGATAGCTCAAGTTTTCTTCTTTTTTCCTCAGGATTTTTTTGGCTATTTGGGAGCTTTTGTCATTCTAAATATTTCTTAAAAGGACTGTCTAAAGCACCTTTTACATTTGCAAACTAAAGACAGCAAACATTGTAAGAACAGAAGCATTTAATATTTAAAATATATTCATATTATTAGAAAACAAATCATTCACAAGTTGATACACTTATTAGAAAAACCTAACCTTTATACTTATATGGCCTTATTCTCTGCCCTTCTTTAATAATATTATAAAATGTTAATAATATTTTTATGAATAGCTAATATTTATTCCTGCTTCTTTACCATATCTCTCCCTCCCTTGCATTTCTAGCTTTCAGTTATAAGACATTGCATAGAAGAAGGATATAAATTGGTGAAGAGGCTACAGAGTGAACATTTATCCACCTCAAATACTATAGTAAGGACCAAAAAGATCAGACAACTAGAGGCTATAAACATCCAGACTAGAGGTTCCCAGGTTTAGTGTTCAGGGTTCAGTAAATTTTTGTAATGGGATTGATATTGAGATGACAACATTTAATTTGCCAATTCAGGACATTTAAAATAACAACTACTACCATATACTACTAACATTCTTTACTAAAAGAAAGACCATGTAAATGTTCAGAAGAACCTAGTGGGAAAGACAAAAAGACCAGAGTAAAGGCAATCAACACGAAGTGATAAATAATAATTTTAAACTTGTTTCACACTTTGCTGGAGACCAGTAATAATGGACAACCTAATTCCATGGACTGGTCTTTGAGAACTGATCCAAAGACTTCCAAAGAAACCTATTAGAGGGGCTCATAAATGTAACAAAAATAACCAGGTGACTTTCATTGAGTTACTCTATTCCAGGTCCTGTGCAAGCTTGATCCCTAGAAGGGGGTGTGTGCATCGGGAGTGATGACCTGATGTTTGAGTTGAGGAGTCCCTGCTTCTTTCTAAGAACATGATGACGACTACATGAAAATTTAAAACTCTGCTATAGCAAAGGCTTGAGCAGTCCTTTGGAGGCCATTGCAGCAGACTCTAGCCGCAACTGGGATTCAGTGTTCTTCTTTCAACAAAGGGGCAGAAAGTTGCCAGGTTTTTTTGCCACAAGCTTCTGTGCTGTGACAAAGCACTGCTTTGACCAGTGTTCTGGGTCTGTTTAGAGACCACAACAGCCAGCTAATCATGACAAACCAAAAATAGCCCCATAGTCTAAATCAAGACACATGAAGAGTGACCACCCTGACTCACCCAGACCCATTTGTTACGTACTTTATTTTTGGATGACTATAGTGGGCACTAAAAGTGGTTCATTTACTTGTTTTTCTCTCCAAATAACAGTACAAAAAAAGGAACTAAATCATGTGGTTTTGTTTAACTTTCCATTAATGTTGCAACTAGTATAGATGGTGTGATTGATTACTCAGCTTCAGAAAGCCCACGGCTAATTAGTTAGGATGATGTGTCTCTGATCTGCCTAAACTGCAAGAACAATTTTCGATCTCAATCTCTTACATAGGGAAGTTTCGCTCCCAGGAATGCATGTTATCATTCCAAGTCCTTTATTGCTATTCAGGGTGACAAAATAAGTAAATGGGAATGTTGATGGGGGATAAAATGCAGAGAGCTTGTTTGCCTTATTTAGACTTATTTCCTACTTAAGATTTGAGCTAAGTTTATGTGTTTATAATTTACATTGTAAATCTTCTAAGTGTAAATATTTTATCATGGCAAATGTATTATTCTCCTCATTCTTAAGAGTTATTTCCAGCCCTAGCTGGTTTGGCTCAGTGAATAGAACGTCAGCCTGCGGACTGAAGGGTCCAGTGTTCAATTCCGGTCAAGGACACATGCCTGGATTGTAGGCTCAATCCCTAGTAGGAGTTGTGCAGGAGGCTGTCGATTGGTGATTCTCTCTCATCATTGATGTTTCTATCTCTCTCTCTCTCTCTGAAATCAATATATATATTGACAATATATATATAAACCAAATGACTCATGATTTACATTATCTGGTATGGCTGTCTATAATCCATCATATCACTGAACAATTACCAAATCTCCACTCCACTTAGGTTATATAGCTCAGTCTGAGAGAGCAATCAGGTAAGGGCACAAATAAAATTTTAAGATAGCCCTTGCCTGGGGGTTCAGTTGATTGGAGCATCATCCCATGTACCAAAAAGATTGTGAGGTTTGATCCCTGGTCAGGACACATATGGAAGACAACCAGTGTTTTTCACATCAATGTCTCTTTCTCTCCTTCCCCCCCACCCCCTCAAACGCAATAAAACATATCCTAAGTTGAGGATTATTTTAAAAATTTAAGATGAAAAGGAAAGGTTAAATGCAGTGATTTAGGGTAGACAAATACTTCTGAAAATAAAAATATCTAAATTAATAGCAAAATTAATTATTGTTTGTAGAAAAAAACATTAAAAACAAGAGGCCCATTGTTTTCATTTTTTAAAATATTGATCTGGAAATTTCAGCCAATGCAATAAGATAAGAAAAAGAAAGATAACTATTTTAAAGTAGAGACAATTATCTTTATAGATAATGATTATATACCAGATTAATTTTTTTTAAAGTACTAATCATGAATTTCAATGAGGTCATTTATAAAATCTTATCTAATAAAAGAGTAATATGCAAATTGACCATACCTTTGCTACACCCACCAGCCATGCCCACTAGCCAATCAGCACGAGTATGCAAATTAACCCAACCAAGAAGGCTAGGGCCACAGAGAGAGTAGGAGGGAGGCTTGGGTTGCCCCTGGCGATGGAAGAAGCCAAGCTTTCCATACACTCTGTTGGGTGCTTAAAGCAATAAAGTTCAATTACTGAGAGAGCAGAAGCCTTGGCTCTGCTCCAGACTACAAAGTTTCAATTGTAGAAGAAAAGTAAATCCCAGATACCAGAGCTTTCGCTTGGGTTGCCTGGGGACATGGCCAGCCTGCAAACCACCACAGGCTCCTCGCCCAGGCCACCCCATGCCCCAAGGGAATACCCACCCTGATCCAGGGCACCCTTCAGGGCAAACCACCTGGCCCCCACCCAATGCACCAGGCTTCTATCTTATTAAAGAGTAATATGCAGATTGACCATTACTCCAACACACAAGATGACATGCCCCTATGTGGACACAAGATGGCCAGCAGGGGAGGGCAGTTGGGAGGGACCAGGTCTGTAAGGAAGGGCAGTTGCGGGGGACCCAGGCCTGCAGAGGAGGGCAGTTAGGGGTGACCAGGCCTATAGGGGAGGGCAGTTAGGGGTGAACAGGCCCAGAGGGGAGGGCAATTAGGGGCAATCAGGCTGGCATGGGAGGGCAGTTAGGCATCAATCAGGCTGGCAGGGGAATGGTTAGGGAGTGATCAGGCTGGCAGGCAAAAGCGGTTAGGGGCAATCAGAAAGGCAGGCAGGTGAGCAGTTGGGAGCCAGCAGTCCTGGATTGTGAGAGGGATGTTCGACTGCCCGTTTAGGCCCGCTCCTAGTTGGATCGGGCCTAAACGGGCAGTCTAATATTCCTCAAGGGGTCCCAGATTGGAGAGGGAGCAGGCTGTGCTGAAGGACACCCCCCCATGCACAAATTTCGTGCACTGGGCCTCTAGTAAGTACATAAAAAGTGACAGAGTTCTTCTAGAGAAGCACTAGTTATTTAGTAAAAGTAAAGAAAAAATAGCTAAAGAATGTTACAATTGTTAATAAACTTGCTAGTTATTTTTATTTTCCTAATGTTATTTTATGATACTAGAGGCCCTATGCATGAAGATTAATGCAAGAATAGGCCTGCCTTCCCCTGGCTGCTGTCACCAACTTTCCTCTGGCACCTGGGACCGGACCTTCATTCTGGCTGCTGGCTTCCGTCTTTGCTCTGGCTAGAGCCACCTTCCACCTTTGCTCTGGCCCTGCCACCTTACTATAGCTCCCTTCACCCCTGCCCACCCCTCATAGCAGGCGTCCCACCCCACCCCAGTCATTCTGCGCCTGTGCACCTGCTGCCCAGAGGCCTGGAATGGCCAGGGCAGGGCAGAATGCATCATTGCCATGATGACAACGCAAGCATACCAGCCTGATCACTGCCATCTTTGTTGCCTCAATTTGCATATTCCCTCTATTGGCTGTGGGTGTCTCCATCTTTGTCATAGAGTGGTTAATTTGCATATTCTGTCTATCAGTTAGGATTAATCTTAGACTGCAAAAATGACTATGGATTTTAATGTAATGTGTTTCCTATGAAAAAGCATAACTTGTCTCTTTTATTCTAACATTTACACTCCTGTATTTATAGTTGTAGAAAATATGGTCCCTGCTCTCTTGAAGACTTTATAATCATATTGAAAAGAAAAAATGTACATATGTAAAACTATTAGAAAATTGTTTCTAATAACATGTACTAGGTAAATACTAAATATTTAGTATCTGTAATGAGAAGATTGGGGAACATCTGTACAGAGGTGCTAATTCAAACAGCAGGAGTACCTGAGATCACCAGAAAGGAGGTGTAGAAAAGGAAGAGAAACTGAGTTGAGACAGATCTTGGGACACCTGTGTTGTCAGTGTGGCACGAGAGGAGCCAATGAAGAGATAGAAATCAGTCAGTCAGAGTTGGGAGGTAAACTATATTCCAGTATCTCCAAAGGTGAGGAAAGGAGATTTCCCAGAATGTAGTTAACAGCTGCATCAAATTCTTTAGGAAGGTTAATGAGGACAGAATTCAAGAAAAGATTTTACATCTGGCAGTTAGAGGGAGAATTTCAGCGTTTGCATATGAGTGGGAGATTGTGGGATATTAAGTTAGATTGAAATGGACAAGGTGTGAGACGAAACTCTCAACAAATTTGTTGAGAAAGAGAGGGAGAAGAGAGAAGAGTAGAGTTGTTTGACTACTTTCTCTGTAGATACCCTACCATTAAGTGAATAGCTTGCCCAAAGTTTGCAAACTACATAACAGTTCAGTTTATCTGTCACATAACATCCCTTGATATACATGGTGGGGGAAAAGTAGAGTTACAGTTGTGAGTACATGAAACACAGTTTATTCATAAATTATTACTTATTAATTATTGTATTATTTTTTATACAAACAACTGTTGTCGTCAATAGACAATGGCTGACATCCTCCTGAAGTAGCAGCATGGACTGGATTCTTTGGAAGAAGGTGTAGAAGTATAATATAGGGAAAAGCAACAGTTAGCAGGTGGGAGAAACTCCATACAAAGCATCAAATAAACACACAAAGAGCAGAACCAGAAGTAATGGTTTACTGACCCCTGTCCTATGCCTGGAACTGGGATCTGGTTAGAAAATGAATCTGAGGGTGAGTAAGCTCTTGGCTTAATGCTGGGATGAGCTATTGACTTATAAACTGAAATGGTGAGGGGGGTATCCCTAATCTGAATCTGGAGGTTGGTTTTAATGAGTCAGGTTGGGGAAGAAAAAGCTATCTTTAATCTGTAAGACACATTTGAAGGCAACACAAGTGAGGACTGCCTTCCTGTGGGCAAGTGAAATCCCCTCCTGACCGCAATGGACATGGAGAGCTTAGGGGTAAATGAAATTACAAAAAGATCCTGAAAGCTATTCACCAACATGGAGGCCTCCTTAAAGCCTGAAGAAAAAAAAATTGACGTGTTTTTTATTTCTCCCCCAGTATTTCTCTGAGCTGAAAGCAGAAATATGTTTCTGTGTCATAATCACACCACTGGTTAGGAAAAATCTTTTCCACCAAAATAAATGCTCACAGGCTACGATATTCATGTGAAGGTCCAACTCAAGACCAGGCAATGCTGAGTGACTCGTCTTTTTGGAATAAAATGAAGGAAAAGCTCACCATAGTCATCATTAGTGAGGATGGAATTCAAGAAACAGTCATCAGAATCAACCCACTCTTTCACCCACAGACTGCAAGGCGGATGAAAACAGCCTCTCCAAATGCCCTGTCATCATCATGAGACCAGGGACCATGCCCCTCCAAAGACCCAAGTAATTCCAAGCTCCTCCCCTGCCATTTGGCCCCCATCACCAGTTACAGTTTCAGAGAAGTTGAACACTATCCTTCTTCATACCACTGATATCAGACCTTTTTCTTAAGAGCTGCTTCATTTTTAATATTGGGGTTAAACAGAGTGACCTCTAGGAACCCTTCTGAGTTAAAAGAATTAAAGGCTGTGGGCTTGAATAGTGAGCTCTCTTAGGGGACACTATAGGCTTGTTTATTCCTCTAAAGATACAGGAGAATCAAGGCTTTCAGTGCTTCAGGAAAGCATGGTTCTAAGGAAGTGACTTCCTAATGTTCACCAAGAGCTATTTCCTCAGGCTGAACAGTGGGGAGCAGAGGTGTCCCTGGAGGCTGAGGACTACAGGTCTAGCAGGAATTTAGAGGACAGATGGGAGTTCCTTTTACCTTTTCTATCCAGAGTGACTATCCTTGAATTTGATGCAATACTTTATACATCTTTGTTTGAAAATTTGTCAATAAATACACATTTTGGGGAAAGCCCTGAGGGCTTGTGAGATTGGTAATGACAAAGAATTTAGTTGTTCAATGAGTTGTTAATATCCACAACTGGACATGCTAACAGCTGTTGTCTGGAGAAAATCATTGACTATCCCAGGCTAATGTGTTATGATAAATCTACAACATGACTCCTCTATTCAATCTGGCTTGAAATTTTGGAATTTTTATGGGATCATTTGGGACTTTTAAAATCAAGGGTGGATATAGGAAAATATCTAATGTTCAGGAACAAAAACAATATAGTCTTCTTAGGCATCTCAGCATAATCATCTTAACTGGCCTCTGGAGAAGGGACTAGTTAGGTGTGTGTTTGCTCTTCAATCTTACCTAACATTTATATCAAAGACTCAAGAGTAATCTCACAATCATGATATGCAATTTTCAACCTTTTTCATCTCAATGACACACATAAACCAATTACTAACATTTTGCAGCATGCATACAGATATATGTAAATATATTACTGATCTGACCAAAAATAGGTATAATATTGATTCATTCACACTGTGTGGCTATTGTTATGTTGGCTGTTGTCATTTTTTAATTTGATAACCTAAGGGGAAAGAGGTCAGTGCCCCTGACTAAATAGTCAAGTATTGCATGTTTTAAAAATTCTTGTGGTTCACCGGTTAAAAATTGCTGGTGTTATGCTGATAAGTACCCTGGAGATAAATACAAAGTAAGATACCTTTTGGCATTATTGCTTCTGGCAATTATAGGCTCATGGCTCAGGTAGGGAGGTTGCTGTAAACTTTGGTCAAATTTGCCACCATTCCCAAGTGGAATCTAGATTCCCTTATTATTTTTTTTTCCTCTAACTGTACAACAAAATATTTGGCAGTAGTCAACCATAGTGTAGCGACTCAGAGCTCTCACTTACCAAGTGTTACAGTTTCTTACAGAGTCTCCATGTCTTAGAGAGGAAGCAGGACCAGGCAGAGGGCCATGCATGAGAGAAAGCTCATATTCACACGCAGCTATTTCTTCAACCCTCCACCCTACCCCTTTACTGCCGGCCTTATGTTATCTATTTTCTCCCCAAATTGGTGCTTGAAGTTTTCTTTAACTCCACTTCACTTGGATAAAAATGTTAGTGGGGAGGAAAGCCTTATTTCTAGATAACGAACTTGCATTTCTCATATTGTCCAGACCTGGAATATAAGATCCAGTGGAGGTGTGGCAGGGACAGGTTTGCTCTTAGCAAAACTTTCCCTGATCTCTGAAAAGTGACTTGTAGTTTTTCTCTGGCCACTGGATTGAGTCTGGATCAAGGGTTTTCAACTTCCCCCCTTCTTCAGTGTGAGCTTGATAAATCCACAATACTGAATTCCCAGAGATCACCACCAGATTTCTCAGATCCTCAGTGTTTACCCTATGAAGGGGGAATAATGTTGCTTCTCTCTCGGGGGTGTTATGAGAATCATGAGCTAAGGCTGACTCAGTGCTTCTCAAGAGTTGCCTCTTAGTCAGCTTTTACTTGAGCTGCTGAAAGCACTCTTTCTGCAAAATGCTTGGGAATGCAAGTGCAGAGTGACACGTTGTCTTAGTGTCATGAGGAATATGGTTAATGGGAAATGACTTCAGTTTACTGCATCTGCTAGCAATCCTGTGATGCCATCGCAAAACAGAAAGCACATGACTACTCGTAAGCCTGCTGTACCTGGAGAAATTGGATATGACCCAGAGAATTGGGCTATAAAGCTAATCATTCTGATCCAATAACGTGGCCCTGCAGAGTGGCATCATCAGTCCTGAGACACGGAAAGGAGGAGGGAAAGTGAGTACTGCAGACACACAGCCAATGAAAAATTCATAAAGAGATGCTTCCTAGCCAATGTCTAATACTACTGCCAGGTCACAAGCTGATCTGAGCCAGTCAGTAGCATTCATCATCCTAAAAGGAACCAGTGATTGCCTGTTTATGAGAACTGGGAGCTTCTCCAAGCCAAGGCTAGTTTCTGGTTATTTGGTATGAGTTCCCCTTAAAAATGTAAAACTTATTTTGAAAATGGAAACCAAGGCCTTTTAGAAAATTATACAGGGGAGACCAGGAAAGGCACTTTACAAATATAGGGGGTGGGGAAATGTTTGAATTCTTTTTTAAGTTAACCCATGGATGCTTTATTTTTTTCACATAATATAATATTCTAAAATTTAAATTCTGTAAAGTATTACCTGAGTCTCCTTTTCCCCCCATTGACTGCTCTCCGGCAACCCCCCCCCGCCCCCGACACATGCCCTCTCCCTTCCTCCCCCGAGTCTGTGTTCGTTGGTTATGCTGATATGCATGCATACAAGTCCTTGGGTTGATTTCTTACTCCCTCACCCTCCTCCTTGCCTCTTAAGTTGGACCATCTGCTTGATGCTTTTATGTCTCTGGTTCTATTTTTGTTCATCATTTATGAACAAAATGAGTGAGAGCATGTGATATTTATCTTTCTCTGAATGGCTTATTTCACTGAACATAATGTTCTCTAGTTCATTCCATGCTGTTGCAAATGGTAAGAATTCTTTTTTATAGCAGTGTAGTATTCCATTGTATAGATGTATCACAGTTTTTTAATCCACTCATCTGCTGATGGGCACTGATTCCAAATCTTAGCTAGGGTGAATTGTGCTGCTATGAACATAGGGGTGCAAATATCCTTTCTGATTGACATTTCTGACTTCTTGGGATATATTCCTAGAAGTGGGATTACTGGGTCAAATGAAAGTTCCATTTTAATTTTTTGAGGAAACTCCATACTGTTCTCTACAGTGGCTGCACTCACCTGCATTCCTACACAAACTCGTTTTTATATCAAAGCTACTTTTTTGTTTCAGTGTTTGGTGGCCATTCCACATGATTTTCTTTTAATTAACTCCAGAAATTTTTATAACACTTTAGCATATGTGTCAAACTCCTCCAAATAAAAACATATGCTGCGGAGCGCCCTGACCACCCCACTTCCTCAGCAATTCCTGCTTGACGAGGACTGGGAACACAGGAGCACTTCAGAGCAAGTGGTCTGAGAGGCAGAGACCCCTTAACCACTGCCCAGCATTTTCAGCCCAAGGAAAGGAGGTGTGGCTGAGAGAGAACTGTCTTAAGAATTGACTAAGCTGGTTCTCCAAAACAGGCCGGGGAGAGAGAGAACCTGGGGGAAGAGGCCTCAAGCCCTCATCCCCTTCTTGGGCCTAATCCTCTTGGGGAAGGTCTCTTTCTGACAGGAGGTGGTTATATCAGGCTTTCGTGCCACCAGGCAGAATCACAGTGAGAGGGTGGAGTTCACCAGAAACCAGAATATGGTGGTAATCTTGGAGGCTGTCTGCCAAGTGACCACGTTGTTCTCAGGTAGAGGTTTTCAAAGTGTGGTCTCTGGGCCAGCAGCATCAGCATCATCTGGAAATGCACTAGACATGCAAACTCATAGACACAGACAACAGCGTGGGTTACCAGAGGGAAAGTGGAGTGAGGGAAGACAGTAGAAGGTAAAGGGGACAAATATATGATGAGGGAAGGAGATGTGACTTTGAGGTGAACACATCATGCAATATATAGATAACGTATTATAGAATTAAACACTTGAAACCTATATTCTTTTATTAACCAACAAAGGGCCCAGTGTATGAATTCATGCACCTTGAAAGGAACTGTGGGCCATGCGGCTGTAGTAGGCATAGGGGAGGGTCTCGGCCCATCCTCTGCGCCCCCGCCCGCCCCTCACACTGTGGCCCCTAGTTCCCTGTCTGCTGGCAGCCCTGCTCCTGCCGCTGCCGCTCCCATGCATTGCCGGCACAGGCCCCACTCACCTGCTGTGCGCAGAGTGATTGCGGCCGGCACCAGCAGCGGGTGTGAGCAGGGACAGCACTGTCAGTGGGCGTGAGCCACGGCTGCTGCCCCAATCTCTCCTGTGGAGCAGGGGTAGGTGGGGAAGCCCTCGGGGGCAATTGGGGCTGGCAGCTGATCAGGACCGGTACCAAGGGCCGTCATTGGGTGCGAGCAGCAGCTCTGGTGCCAGCAGTGGGTGCGAGTGGGCTGGTGCCAGCAGTGGGTACGAGCGCCCGGCGGGATCACGTCATGCAGGAGCAAAGTATTTTCAGTAACCACCAGTTGCTCACCCCGATAACAGCAACCAGTGCCCTGCCTTGGTCTAGTGCCCCTGCTCACCTGCTCCACCATCCGCCATGGCCAATGTCTGCTATGTTCCATGCGCACTCCCTCATGGCCAGCACACGTCATAGCCACCAGTTGTTCGGTTGTTCCACTGTCCAGTCTATTTGCATATTAGGATTTTATATATATAGATGCCACCCAAATACATTTAATAAAATTTTTTTTAAAAAGAAATGCACCCTGGTCAGTGTTGCTAGATGGTTAGAGCGTTGACCCACTCATCAAAGTGTCTTGTGTTTGATTTCCAGTTAAGGGTGCATACCAGGGTTGCAGGTTTGATCTCAGCCTGATAGGGGGGCAACACATCAATGTTTCTCTCTCCCTTTTTCTTTCTCTAAAATTCAGTGGGGAGTCCTAGCCAGTTTGGCTCAGTGGATAGAGCATCAGCCTGCAGATTGAAAGGTCCTGGGTTCAATTCCAGTCAAGGGTGCATACCCCAGGTTTTGGGCTCAATTCTCAGTGTAGGGCATGCAGGAGGCAGCTGATCAATGATTCATCATTAGTGTTTTTATCTCTCTCTCCCTTTATCTTTCTCTCTGAAATCAATAAAAATGTATTTAAAAAGGTAAAAAATCAATGGGGAAAAATATCTGTAAGTGAGGATTCACAAAGAGAGAGAGAGAAGAAATGCAAATTCTCCATTCTGCCTCTAACCTGCTCAGTCAGAAACGTAAGGACGGCTTCCCAACCACAGGTGTTTGAATGATCGCTGTAGATGTTTCATTCGGATGCACTCTCAGTTTTGAGGCCCACTGTCCCATAGGAGCTGATGGGGGAGGAGAAGGGAGAAAAGAGGAAGCACGGATAGTGTTCCTCTCTCCTAGACTCTCTCTGAGGACTGGCTAGGTTCCTGCTTGACATATTTATCTCCATTTCTTTCATGGGTCTGAGCTGGTTTCAGCAGATTTCTGAAGTAAAGAGTTCTGAGTAATAAAGCAGGTCAAAGAAAAACCACGAGAGAAGTGAAGCTTTGGGGTGCCATGCCGCCTGCATCAGCATCTTCTCTCTTGGATACCCCCAAAGCACCTGCCCTGGAGGACTGGGGGTAACAAGTGCCCCCCCATCTTCCTTTCTGGGCACAGAGACAGACCATGCCAACATGGCTTGTCATACTGTGCCCCTCAGAATTCAGCGTGCCCCCCCAAAAAAAAATCAGATATGTGCACAGGTATTTATATACAAACATGTTCACCTCAGTATTATTTAATAGGACAAAAGTAAGAGGGTAGGGAACAACCCAAATAGCTAACAGTATAGGTCAAATAATTTTGGCCCCCAAACCGGTTTGGCTCAGTGGATAGAATGTCAGCCTGTGTAGTGAAAGGTCCCAGGTTTGATTCTGGTCAAGGGCATGTGCCTTGGTTGCGGGCACATCCCCAGTGGGGGTGTGCAGGAGGCAGCTGATCGATGTCTCTCTCTCATCGATGTTTCTTTCTATCCCTCTCCCTTCCTCTTTGTAAAAAATCAATAAAATATATTTAAAAAAATAATTATGGTACCCCACACAATGGAATACTATGCAGCCTCTTAAAATAACATTTCATAAAACACTTAGTGTCAAGGGGCAGGGGGTGGTATCAGTTACTATTATGTGATAAAAAATGGATACAATGTAGAATGTACAGAATAAATACAAATATGTGCACAGGAAAGATCTAGAGGCAGACACACAGTGTTAACTCTGTTTATCATCTCTGGGTAATGGTATCACAATGTCTTTATTTTTTCTTTATGCCTTTGGTATTTTCCACTTTTCTTTATATTGTTTGTACTTCCAGTTTTCCACAATGAACATGTATTATGTGTTACTTTCATAAGTAGGAAAAATGCAGTAATGTGTAAACTTGGGTTGGTCATTTTACCCTCCAAGGATCAGTTTCTTGTGCCTTCATGGCACCCCAACTCAGTGGAGAAGGTGTGATTATTGACAGCTCCTTCCCCACCCAAAAAGCTGTCCTCATTTAATCTCCACTTTCACTGTATTGTTTCTCAATGGTTGTGGTGGCTGCTTCAGTTCTTCCTCGTCCTCTGACCACCTCACTTTGACAACAGCAGTAAGTAGTTGAGATATCATAACGGGAAAAGGCTCAAATGTGACCATGACAGACCAGGACCGCAAACAAGTCCAGCAAGAAAGGTCAAGAAGCGAGGCCAGAGCAGATCATTTATGCACAAAGGCGATGGGGAGGGGTCCAGCTGCGCCACGGACTGGTCTGAGCTGGCCCTGGGGAGCTCCACCATATGTCCTGAGGACAGAGCAAGCTCTGGTGCCTGGCCTACAGGGGATACTCAAATATTTGTTGAGTGAAGGAATAAATGAATCTTCATCATAGTCTCTGGCAATCAAGATCAGAGTCAGGGGTCTGGGCACAGACAAGCTTGCAGGGCAAAGGGCTTGGGGGAGAGAGAGCTCAGCTGTGTATAGAGAAATGGTTTGGAACAATAGGGAATGCAGAGGCTTTAGAATCCAACCCAGGTTTGAAGCCCACCTCTACCACTACCCAGCTGGATAATCGGGCAGTTTACCTAACCTCCCGGCCCCACTTCCTGTCCAACTACCTGAGAATACCTACACACACACTTTGTGGGTTTTTCTTCTGATGCTTCTGTGGGATAACCTAAGGCAGTGGTCAGCAAACTGCAGCTCACGAGCCACACACGGCTCTCGAGTTGTGGTTTGCCACTCTGTTGACTAATGAGTTTGCTGACCACTGACCTAGAAGGCATGTGAAGGATAGTAACAGATCTGCTTGTTGGCCCAGCTGCAGCCTGACCACAGATTAAGGCAAGAGCGGTACTGTGCCCTGTGCCAGTATCAGTGGGACAAGGTAGGGCATGCGGCTACTTGCCCAGGAAGTGGGCAGGTTGCTGGCATGAAGCACCAGCCCTCATTGGCAAGGGAGGCAGCCTATGCACTGCCTGGCTCCGAGGCTGGCAGGCTGGCCTGGAGGTGGATCCAGCAACTGAGAAGTTGGGAAGCTGGGAAGTGAAGGGGGATGAGGTAGGGAGTTACTTCAGAATCCAAAAGGATAGGAAACAGGGTAAGGTTTCCAGTAGGATCCTCAGACAGAGGATGTAGGTATGGTCTTCTCTTCTCCAGGGCGGCTTGCAATCGCATGTAGAGGTCATGTCTCCATGAGGCATTCTACAGTTCTTTGCTGGGTGTGGTCCATGGTCACTCACACCTCCTGGGCACACACCGGCATCTAAATGGTTCCCTAATGCCATAGCAATAACCCAGGTTATCTTCAGAGATGAGAAGTACTCACCCCTACACACACATTCCTTCTCACACCCACTTGCTCTTCTTTCTGGAGCTCTCTTGTTGCCAAGCCCTATCCTTGCATCTTGAGTTTTTCCTTACTTGGAAGGTGTATCATGTTCATTCCATCATCCCTGCCATTCCCACCTGCATCTCGGGCAAGATTCGCCAGCACAGTGCTCTCCACTCTCTCATGGCTGCTTTCTGACATAGTCACCTCTGTCGTGTGTTGGCCTGCACCAGACCATAAGCTTACTTGGCATGGGGATCATGTCTTCTTCTTTCTGTCCTTTGCAGTGCCTGTCACATGGCAGGTGCTCAACACTGCTGGGTGCAATCACGAGGGAGGGAGTGTGCCAGACACTGTGGATTGACCAACCAAAAGCCTTTCATCACCTTCTCCTCTGGCCTTCTTCAACTGTGGAGGTGGAAACAAATACACAATTTTCCCAGCTGCTCTTATAGCTAGGGGTCCCTTTCTGAAACAGTTCTGGCCAATGCAATGTTAAGTACAAGTCTTCGAGGAAAGGTTTTTTTTCTCAGAATAAAAGGTAAACCTCTTTAAGAGAAAGCCTTCAACCCTTTTGCCCTTCACTTTACTTCCTACCTGGAATGCAGACATGATGTCTGGGGATGCGATAGCCATCTTGCAACCATGAGGCAACAAGAAACAGAATGGCCAAGTGAAAAAAGAAAGTATCTTGGTTCTTGATGGTATCATTGATGACTGTTATTTCTAGGCTGGACAATCTCATGGTTTACTTGAGACTGAGGGGGTTTCCTGAAATACAGGGCTTTTAAAGCTAAAACAAGAATGATCCCGTGGGAATCTGGATACTATCTAGTCACCCTATCCTGGCCAGGACCACTTGTTTCCAGAGACTTCTTATTATATAGCGAGAAAAATAAGCCCCTATTTATCTTAGATGTTGTAGTCAGGTTTTTCTGTTATTTGTGGTTGACAGTGTCCCTGTGGATGCACATGAAAAGTAGGTGTCTGTAAGATTCAGCAAATAGACATGTGTAGAGTTGCAGGTCTTTGGTGCTAGCTGCCTTCACAGAAGTTACCCATTTAGGTCTCCTGATGATTTTTCGTGATGGGTTTTATTATGTCTATTTTACAGGTGGAAAAAACAGGCTTGAAGAAATTTAACCTGACATGAATGTAAGTCCTGTACATTTTATGCCATGCTCTTTGCCCTGAAAGCCACTCTGGCTCATTTTCTTTTGATTCAGTATGTAATCCTTTAATGTCTAGGAATGGGCATCATGCTTTTCAAATGAGCAAAGCCTGTGTGAGATGTAGTCATTGCCTTTGTCATTATGATTTCTTTCTGGACAAGTGAAAAAATTCTGGTGATCTGATTTGTTTCTCTAACACTACTGTTAATGAATAAGGGAGACTTTGCTTTAGATTTAAATAATTTTTAAGTTATTGTTGAATGATTCAAAGGATACAAAGGAAGATGTAGTAAAGTCTTCTTCCCACCCCTGTTGCTTTACAGGTGAATGTTAGAAAAACATCTATTAGTTTTAAATTGATGGTTTTGAGCGTAGATAATAATGGTAGCCCCTTAAGTTTGTGTTCATCTTTTGCGATTACAAATACTTTCAAAGGCAGTCTCATTTTCTCTTTCCAGCTGAAAGGTGAACATGGAAGGTTAGCATGGTGGTGTGTGGCAGGCTAAATAGCCATCTCAGATGGCAGATAAAGAAATTGAATTTGTTTAAGGGAAGATAATGGGAGATGGGCTATCCAAAGGGAAGGCTGCACAGCCGCAAGCCAAGGGGACATTGGGTTGATGGCAGCACCTAGGAGCCGGAGTTTCATTATTATATGCAGTCACTGGCAGGAAAGTTGTAGCCAGTGGCTTTGGGAGCTGAGCTGGTGGGCTTGGAATGCGGAGGGAATGCAAGTGTGTGATCGGATCCCTTCAGGACAGTTTCTGTTCCTTGTGTGATTCCTGGTGTCCAGCAAGTTTTTCCTGGTCTTTTGTTATCCTGTAATGGGAAGCTTACAAATGGCTGTTAAAGATTGTATTGCTCTACAGTTCTAACACCAGCTGTTTGGGGACCTTTTCTTCAGACCTCTTGCATAGTCACAGATCTTCCTCAGACTGCCCTCAGGGTTCCTTGCACCTTTTGTAAGTGATGTATCTGTGACCAAGGCCACATCCTGGCTAGACTCCTGGGTACAGCTGTAGGCTCTTTACGGGTTCTCTGTATCACTCAACATGTGAGAACAGGCCTCTGCAAGGAAGGTGTTGTTCATGGCTCTGCTGACCTGCTCTTGCGAGTGTGTAGCACGGGAAATCCTCTTCAAACAGCTTATCTGACTCATGTTTTCCAACAGTTTGCATATTTTTTGACAGCTTGTCCCTTAGAAATAGTGTTTATGAAGAGTCTTTAATAACATGAGAAGATATTGTTATAGTAATTGAAAAAGCATAATAAACTGATGAACAAAAATAGATCCAGAGACATAGAAGCATTGAACAGACCTTCAAAACTCAGAGGGATGGCAGGGGAGGGTGGGAGTGGGGGTAAGAGATCAACCAAAGGAATTGTATGCATGCATATAAGCATAACCAAAGGACACAGTAGGGGGGGTTAGATCATATGCAGGAGGTGGGGGGCCGGGGGCCCCGCCCGGGGAGAGCCCCATGGAAGCGGGCGGGGAAAGGAGACATATGTAATACTTTAAACAAGAAAGAATTTAAGTTTTTTTAAAAAGGAAAAACATAATATACCTGTATGTATATATACCTATATCTACACACACACACACACACACACACACACACACATACACACACATATATGTATCATATAATTTAGATTCTCAGAACAAAACTTATATATAGTGAAATTTCTGGAAATAACTCATTTCACCTCTCTCAGTCCACTGTATTTCTTCCCCAAATTGCCTCAACTCATTTGGGACCCATTCAGTTTCCCAAGCCTTGGCATTCTCAGCCTGACTCCTCCTCTAGTCCCATCACCAGCACCATCAGCCTTTTGTCAATTTGGCTATCACTAAGTCCTGTCCATTCTCCCCACCCCCCCGGTACTCTTAAATCTCTCTGTGTATCTCCATCCCATAGATTGTGCCCCAAGTTCAGCTCCCACCATCTCATACCCAAGTTTCTGCAGCATCTTTAAAACTCTGCTGGCTTCTGAGTCTTGCTCTTCCTTGCTCTATCTCCATATTCCAGTCAGGGCCCTCTTTCTTTAAACAAAAAATAATGATAGTTCTACATGTAACACACCTCACTTAAAGGTCCAATTGTGTCCCACTGTCCTCTGGGAACCGCTTAAGTCCCTTCATGGCCTGTTCCCTGCTCATTTCTCCAGTGTCCGCTCATCCTTCCAGACTCTGCCCATCACCTGGTAGCTATTGCCAAATCCTCACCTTCTCTTGCCTCCAAGTCCTATACAGTGTGTGCTTTGCACCTTTGCCTGGGTTAACTCCTACTGATCCTCAAGTCTCAGCCTCACAGAGTTTAAGGAAAGAAAATTAATCCGAAAAATCAAGCTAGCTGAAGAGTGATGATGGGTTTCATCATAATATGTAGAAAACTGAGTCACTCCATCAATCATTCATTCCTTAAAGAATCATTACTGCTGCTCAGATTTATTAGCCAGAATACATATAATGGACCAGGGTATCACTGGTTCTAAGTATCAGCCCATATGTCCTATAGCAGGACTCTCTTTTTGTGGATTCGTTCATTCAGTTCATCTACATTTCCATCTTTCATTTGTCTTTATTCAACAAATAACTATGCAAAAGTTCCTGATGTGGTGGAGGATGCAAGCTTAGGAACACATAATCATGAAGAAGACAAGTATTTGCAGGGTTCCTTTATATGGCAGAAGTGCGATTGAACTGACAGGTGTTTACAGGTAGATGGGGCATGAGAGATAGGGGACAAGGAAGCAAAGGAGGGAGATTCTTTCCAGAAAAGGAAATAGCAGGTACAAAGATGCTATTACATTAGATGTGCATTAACACCTGGCTTTACTAGGACCCAGGAAATGGGTGCAGAACTACTAGAATGCTGGGAGTTGGGGTGGAAATGGTGTTGGTAACCACACAACCCACACCCTGCCTGCTGCTGGCACTTCATCCTCCATCGGAATGGAAACCCTTTCTCCTTCCTCCCCTTCCAAGTTCTATCTATTCTTAAGGCTCACTCAAGGCCTACTTCCTTCATGAAGCCTTCTTGGGACTATGTATTAAGGATAGTGGACCCTAAATTCTATTCTGTTTTGTACATTGCTCTTCAAAGATTTCATAGCAAATCTCTCTTCCTACCAATTGTAAATTCCATGTAAGTGAGAACTGTGATTTACACTGATTTTTAAATTCCTCTGGGCTCCAATTAGCGCTGCTCTGTGTATACTCATCAAAGCAACACTAGCTAGACCAGGACTCTCTAAATGGGACAGCTTGAGGCAGTGCCATGCTCCTAACCTCAAGCAATGATTGAGGAGTCCCAATACCCATCTTCCGTCTTCACACAAGGCCTGCTACATATCGGGTCAGAGGATTATGGTGAGGGTTGATTAGATGAAGAAGAGGTAAGTAATAATGTTACTAGAAATTTAAAGGGTTCCCATTAGAAGCTCTAATCAACCTTTTAATTTACTATTAATTAAACTTTTATTCATGAGTGGTAAAAAAAAGAAAAACATTGTTGCCATAGGTAAAGTCTTAAACTTGTAGATAGAAGAACCAAGCCTTTGTTTCATCTCTACCATGTATTAGCCTTATGGCCTTGGACAAGTTATCTATGCCTCAGTTTTCCCCATCTTTAAAGTGGGAATAATAATACCTCACAGTGTTGGAAGAAATTATAAGGATTAAATGTGGTAAAGGATGTGAACTTGATTGGCAATATGTGAAGTGTCATTTAAAAAGATTAAAGAGTACTTTAATCTTTCTTATAAAGTTCTTTTCTTTTTGTTTTATTCTATAATTTAAAATCCAGGCATGAGCTGTCCACAAGGAGGTAAGTGAATTATACTTGGTTTAAGGAGAGAGTGTCCCTCATCTCATATCCAAGAGATGTACCATAACCACCTTCTTGGGTCACACTGTAGATGTTGGAATAGTCATGTCTGCCTTACTCCTGATGGCTGGTCCTCAGGACATGTGTGGGCCACATCATGTAAGGAACTGTGCTCAGTGCCCCAGTGGAAAAGCACCGCTGAGAAGCTGCTCAAGCTCAGCTGTGGGAACATTAGCTTTTCCAGGGAGAATTCTCTCTTCCAGGCTGTCTTATTTAGAACGAGTGTTCTGCTTTGATTTGTCAGGCAAGGTGGTTGAGCAATGCAAATAGCAAAAGTAAGTCTCAAATCAAAGGCCCTAAAAAAGGTGGGGGGAGGAGGGGACTTTGGAAGGAGAGAGAGTCGTGTCTGTATAGCAGGCACCAATCTAACCTGCAGTTAGAGGCCTGGACTCCACGACTCTCTCTGAATTGGCTGTGTGACGTTGGAAACTCTCAAAGCCTGTAAATGGGATGTCAGTGCCTATCTTTTGGTGTTATTTAAGGATTAAATTTGCATGAATTTTACATAATGGGTGATGCCATGCAATTATGAACTGACTATAAATCCATCTGCCTAAAGTAATCGTTCAGGATAACCCAAGTGAACTGTGTGTCCCTGGGTGACCACAAGGTTGTTCATTAAGGGGCCTTAAATGGGATTCTCAGAAGGACTGCAAGGTCCTGCAGAACAGGGGTGTAACTAAAGGCCACCCCCAGGTAATTTGCTGTTGCTTCCTGTGCATGGCCCCTTGTGGTGGGGGGACACAGCTGCACCCCCTCATGCCTTCCTGCATTCACTTCATGCTTTATTTAAGGCTCTCAAGGTTTGTCCGCATGCCCCATCTTTTTTATTCTCCCAATAACCCTGTTAGGTTAGCAGAACTGATAAGCCCTCTCTTCACCCACATACTCTTTTAATGGGTGATTTGTCTGAGATCACAAAGCTAAGTAGGATAGTGTCATCAGGTCTTTGGCCTCTGCAGCCTGGAACACCCAGCTGGGAGGGTCAGCTGTGACTTGAGCACAGGTTTCTAACAGCCTTTGCATGCCCATAGCCCAGGCCATGAGCCCAGCTTAACAAAACCCCCTTGAGCCACAGCTTTGTGGGTAAACAGACCCTCCATTAACAAAATTCCCTGGCAACTCTACCTAGACCTGGACACTGCTTCTACCCACCGGTTTTATTTTCTTGCATTTGTTTCCAAGGGGACCCATAGGCACTTGCTTGCCCCGCTTTGGTCTTCCTCCATGTGTGTAGTTGGGGAGTGTCTGTTGACCCCACTCGCTCGGTAATGAATGGGCTTCCTGGGCAGTGCACTGACCTGTCAACTCCTGCCCTCCTTGCACTCTCCTGTGTGTCACATTGCCTGGCAGCTTTCCCGGAGGCAGCGGCCTTTGTTCATGCCATCGTCCTGTCAACTGGCTACAGTTTCGTTTCGTGTGGCTGCCAGGTTGCTTGGCCTTTTGCATAATTCTGTCCCACTTCCTCCTGGAGCTAATGGTTAGTCTATCATCCCAGATTTTTCAGGGAAGATCAGGGTGTGTGTGTGAAGTTCCTGCATCTTCCCCTTAAAGCAGCTTTGGGGTTATCACATAGACAATGGAAATTGCTGCTGTTTTGGGGTGAGGAGGGTGCTCCTTGGACTTCTCCGGTTCCTGCTGGTGCAGAGAAGGGACCATGTGTGGCAGATATTGGCCCAGGCACTCTGATCTGTATAGCAGGGGTGGAGGGAAGGGGTGTAGTATTCAGACATCCATTGCTTCTACACATTTTGACTGAGCACTTAATATGTGCTAGGCACTGTTCTGGATCCTGGGAATGAAGCAGTGAACTAGTCCTGGCTGGTGTGGCTACATTGGTTGGGCATCATCCCATGCACTGAAAGCCTGCCAGTTTGATTCCCAGTCAGGACACATTCCCAGGTTGTGGGCTCAATTCCTGCTGTGGTGCATGCAGGAGGCAGCCATTCCATGTTTCACTGTCATATCAATGTTAATATCTCTCTCTCTCTCTCTTCCCCCCCTCTCCCTCTCCCTCTTTTTGTCTCCCTCCCTCTCCCTTCCTTGTTCTCTCAAAGTAAATTTAAAAATCTTTTAAAAAATAATAAAGCAGTGAACAATACAGATGAAAAGCCCTGCCTTATAGGACTGACATTTTTTTAAGCTGGAAGGGTAGTGAGGAGAAGAGAGAGATAAACTAAGTAAAATTGAGAAAAAGAACATTAAAAGATGCTATGGTGCAAATAATAAAGGGAAGAACTTGGTCATAAGGATGATCATCGAAGTACCCACTCTGGACCAGCACAGGATAGGTCCCTGGGCACCTATCCTGTGTGACTCCCATACCCCTAGCTGCAGTGGATATGGGCCACTAGGATGGAAAAAGCCCTTAGAGTCACCCACCAACCCTCATGGCTGTGGTATCCCCCATGAGCCAGATTCCACCCAAAGCCACACCCTTTTCCAACCCTGACAGAAAGTCCTCCTCTCTGGTAATGTTTCTTCCTTCCTCCCCCAAATAAAGGAAGATAGCCTGAACCCAGACATTTAGACCTGCACAGTCAAGTGGGGGAACCAACTGGCAAACAGCTGATGACAGTAGGGTGGTGAATGACCTGCAGGACCTGTGCAGGGACTGTGGGAGTATAGGGAGCATTGAGGGGATGGGGGAAGGGGGCAGGTTTTTGTGGGAGCCTGTCCTGTGCATTGTGGGATGATGAGCAGCATCCCAGGCCTTGACCCACTAGATGCCAGTGGCACCTCACCCCAAAATTAGAGCAACCAAAAATATCTCCAGACATTGCCAATGTCCCCTTTTGCAAATTGCTCTTCAATTGAGAATCACACTGGTTTACCTCAATGCCACCAACTAACTTGACCAAGACGCACCTTTTGTTTGGGAAGGCAAGGCATTAACACTGCACATAACCTTTGTTATTCTGAGCATTCTGGGAAGCACTCTTCCTGGATCAAGCCCATGTTCCCTACCGCAGAGTCCTGGGTCTTGGGATATGGGCCTTGCCTGGCCTTCTAGCCATACCTCATACCATATAGCTCTCTACTTTTTGCCCCTGTAAAGTTTGTATTTGCTTATATACACTCCACGTTTTATGTCCTGGGCCTTTGTTCTGGCTGCTCCCACTGCCTGGAATGCCCTTTCCACCTGACCTCACCTGGCTCAGGGAGTCATCCTCCAAGATTCCATTTGGGTACCATCTCCTACAGGAAGCCCAGACAGGGCTGAGCAGCTCACTTTGAACTCTCACAGCAACTGAAGCACCAGGCCTCCAGGCCTGCAGTCAGGGAGTTTGGGGTGATGGGCCCATTTCTTCCACTTAACTCTTGAGGCAGAGACTCTGGTCTTCTCATCTCGAGAATCTGGCGGAGTGTCTGACACAGAGTCGGTGCTCAGTAAAGGTCAAAATGAACTGACAAGTGAACAGAACAAAAAAGGTGGGTGAGAGAAAGGGAGTTGAGGACAAGGGAACTCAGGCTTAGAGGAGGAAAGATCCAGGGGGCATATTCTTCTTTTAACACAGGAAGGGATGATTAAGCTGCCAGCCCCTCATTCGTTTTTCTTCTGCAGGCTAAATGCTTCCATTGCTTCAACCTTTATTCTCAGGTCCACCTCATTTTCCAGCCCTCTCATCATCTTGCCATTCACATTCCTCCATGCCTTCTCTATATCTTCCAGAGGCAGTGTCAGTGTGTACTGTGGTGTGTTCAAAGCAACAGGAACAGAGCCTGTGTCCCCAGAGCATCTTCCATTTAATTAGCTTGAGATTCCATAGTTCCCTGAGCCTCTCCCTGCCCTGGCCTGGCTGGTAGAGGAGCCCTGCCTCCGGCGCTGGGCGCTGGCAGATTACTTTCAGGGGAGGTAAGTGGAGAGAATTAAATTGGTGACTATGCTAATTATTTCCTTTTCTGTGTCAGAGACTGCTCCACAGGGAAGCCAGGCTTCTGGGGCTGGGAGGGGGGCAGTGTGGAATTTGGAGGGGGGACCCCAGGTGTCCAAACCTGGAGAGGCTCAGTGCTCTGAGCTGGGGTGTGGAATGTCTGCCCTAGAGGAGGCATTTGGCAGAGTTAGCTCCTTCAGCTGTGCTGGGGCAGGGTTGGGGTACAGGGCCTACGCATGTTCTCTGCTCTGGCATCTACACAGTCCTGGGAAGGGAACATCCTCTTGGACAGATGGTGAAGCTGTGAGGAAACAACCCTTATGTGGAAGGACAGTGCAAGGTCAACCAAGGAGTGAACACACAGCAAGCAGAAAGAAGGTCATTCCAGCCTACGTCTGTAGTCCCTGTGCAGACAATTTCCTTTGTCCCACACCCCCTTCTCATGGAGGTTTCGTAATATCAGAGATGGCCCAGGAGGCAGTGGTGGGGACCGAAGCCCTTTGGCAGTCCTGACATGGTATGGCACAGGCCTGGCATGTGGTTGGGCAATTGTGGAATGCCCAATTGTGGCACCCCTGGCCAGCCTGTTGGTCTCTCTATTCAGGCTTGAACCTATGCTTTCTGGAGTCCTTACAGGTTCCCTGTGCCCAGCCTGCTTGCTCCTCCCCCACCTCACCTCCCACATGGCAGCCACCTTTGAGGGAGCCATCTTTCAACAGCCCAGCAAATTCCTGTCATACTGGCCTCTGTTTATCATTGGGCTGGTGGGTTTTCATCAGTCATTCCATCATCTGCCAGTCTCTCAGTGGTCAAATGTCTGTTGAGGGCCAGGAACTTTTCTGGGTGGTGGAGATACCAAAGGGGGTGGGTTGGAGCTCCTGCTCTCAGGCAGATTGCCCCATCCTCATGGGGCGAGTTGGGCTGGGGCAAGTTTAGTTCAGGGGACAGAGAGGACCTGGGGGGCTCCAGGGCCTGCCTTGCTCTTCACTGAAGTCCAACTCCATTGCAGACACACAGAGGCAGCTTTGAAGTGGGCAATTCTGAGGAGGCTGCTGCCGCCTCTAGCCCTCCCTGTCCCCACCCCCTCACCCTCCATACACACACAGATTCTAAGATGCTCAGCAAAAGGCCTGGGAGGCTCCAGGAGGAACATAGGGCCCATCATTTATCCTGGATGTGCTTTCCAAAACTGGCCGCACTTCATGCCACATTGGTGGGAGAAGTGGTTGGGAGAGGAACACAGGTGGTCACCCAGGTACAGGCTGGGACAAGTGACCTGGCCTCTCTGAGCTTTCTCTTCTGTGAAGCAGGCATGCCCTAGGCCTGGTTCTCGGGAGTGTGTGTGGGTTAAAAGAGACCACAATGTTAGCATGGAGGGCACCTAGCAAGGGCTTAGTCAGTAGCAGCTCAGTCGCCTCAATGTACCCTCCACGATCTTGTCCCCACCTCCCTGGCGATTGTTCAGAATCCAGAGAGTGACCTGCCTGGGAAGGATGCAGTGACAGAGTTCCTTGGCCACATCCAGAACCTCCCTGCTGCCAGCTGGACCTTGATCTTGGCTTCCCCTGGGAGCTGTTAGGTTGGAGGATGAAATCAGTTAGACCTAGGTTCAAATCCTGATCCTGTCGCATCCCAGTGGTGGCCTTGGGGAAGTCACTCAAACTTTCTCAGCCTTAGTTTCCACCCCTGTCTACTAGGGGTGAAATGCTAGTTGAGAGGAAGTGATGTCATGTAAGAGAGGTCATCTTTCTTTATTCACTCAGGACAGAGTGCCAACGGAGAGGACGACAGGAAACCAAGTCAGGGGTCACAGCTGAAGGGAGGCCTGTGGTACTTGAAGAACAGCAATGCTAGCAGCTGCACTTAAAGGGCTGGCTCCCTGGGCTCCATCCTGGAAGCTCTTCATTTAACACACCTCCTGGGATCTACAGAGCGAGGTGTTATCCCTATTTCATAGGTGGTGAAAGGAGAGGCTACAGGGATTAAGGAACCTGCCTAAGTAAGCCCAGCTTGGAAGCAGCATAGTCAGGAGTCAATGTTCCACTCTCTGCCACTAAGGCTTCTCCGAAGTGTAGCCTGCTGGGGATGGAGAGGCAGGGGATGTCCCAGCTGGGCCTGTGGAGTTGAGCCACTGTGCCCGTCATCTGTAAAGTGGGCATACTCTTTCCAGTTCCCAAAGGACTGTGTGACATTGACTTAGTGGTCCTTGGCCCTCTCTAGCCCAAGTGGGAACTGTTTATAAACAGAGGATTACCTATTGGCCCTACTGCCTGGAGCCAGATCTCTTGCAGTGCCAAATTCCTGGAGTGCTTCAGTGACAAGTGTGTTATTAGGAGGAAATTTATGATGTCTTATTCAGAGTGAGTCACCAAATCCCTGTGCTGAGAAGCAGGGGGAAGGGGCCTTCTGCAGAGACAGGCTTAACTTGGGAACCCTGCCTCCAGGTGTCCCACACCTGGATACCTCCCCAGGTTCCCACCCCAGTGGGGAAGGGGAGGGAGGCAGCCTTCCGGTGGGGAAGATGGTGACCTATGGTAGAGTTGCATAGTCCTCACACTGGGTGCAACAGGCTCCAGAATTCTCTCTGCTTGCCACAGAATTACCCAGGATGCTTTTGAGATGGGTTCCAGGTCACTCTTTGGCTCCTCTCCAAGAGTTTTGTGCGACCCTCCTTAAGACCAGGTCAGTCAACAAATACTTCACAGAATTTGGATGAAGCCCCTTCTCTCTGTCTTTGAGTCACAAGTAGAAGATGATAAAGAATTAAACCGAGACTTAGATCCAGTGTTGCAGCTCTTCTGGGCTTGTTTCTTCCCCCTTAAAAATGATACCACAGCATATTCATGAGCAAAAGCTCCAGCCTTTGTTATGCCCAGATTTCAAGATCCTCAAAAAACCACCAGGGAGCCAAGTCCGATGTAAAAGCATAGAGCCTTTATTCAAGCTCGAGCCCGGTTCCTCTGCCTCTACTGATGCTGTGGCAGGATGCGAGAGAGCCTCAAGCTTCAAGGGGCCAAAGATTTTATAGAGCTAATCATGTGAGTGGACTGAGGTGGATGAGGTGGGTGACAGTGATTGGTCGGTTCTGGGTCAGGGTTTTATTCCAGGGTTTTACAGCAGGGACTTACAGCAGGGATTTACAGCACAAAAGGCAAGGAATGATTGACACATTCCTGGGCCTGAGCTATGCTCTGCTACCTCCTGATTGGTCAAGGGTGGCGCACAAGGAGCATTCTACGGTGTAGCCTAATTCGGACCTTAGCTGCATTCTTGGGGCTTCATTGGTCTGCTAGGGTGGCAGTTGAGGAACCGGGACATTTCTAGCATTCTTGCGGTGTTTCCCGGAAGGGAGGTCAGGTCAGGGACACAGCTTTACAAGATGGAGGATAGTCAGTCCCACTTTGTCCTTTCACCTTAAAAGGACTCTTTGGGTCATAAATGTGACTGGTCCTTACAGAAAATATCTGTCATGGAAGAGCAGGTAACTTCCTTAAACAGGTGCCATTGCAAGTTGCCAAATAAGGCCAATCCTTGCGTCGCTGCTCCTGGGTACAGTGTGAGGGATTTCTTTGACATGCCCCACCCAGAGGTTAGGATACAGCATACACGTGGGGCTCAGACATGTGGGCTTCCATGAGCACAGTGAAAACCAGCTCACTTCATTGGTGGTCAGTTCTCTAGTCACCCACTTTTGTAAAAGCTAGGCCAGCCAGGATGCAAAAGCAGGCCGCTGGGCAGCCAAAAGAGAATCCATAGTGTCATTCATGGTGAAGCTCACCCCTATCTCCAACAGGACAGCCCTTCTAGCTCGTTTGCAGGTCCTGTTGACCTACTTTAATCATAATTCAAACATGATATTTCTCAACCCAAACCACATTAGATGCACACATGCTGGAAGGGTGGGAGAGCCTCTAGCACTGAGATGTTCAATATTTGGAGGGTTTGTGACCTCTCTGAGGACTTGATGAAAGCTGAAAACTGTAGCCACAGAAAAATGCATAGTCACCCATGTGCTCCAAGCAATATTGGGCAGTCCTGAGCCCCCTGAGGCTCACCCAGAAAGCCCAAGTTAAGAACTACAGCTGTACAAATAGGCATACCTCTGAGCTGACTGCCGGAACCCTGGAGAGCAGACATGGTGACTTGTATAGAGGAAGTGCCCCGGTGCCTAACAGGCAGTGTTGTCATCACAGTGGCCCTGGCAGAGCCACCTGTGCTTGGTGCTTCCACCTAACACTTCATTACAATGTGTGCCATGCCAGGCACTCTTTTAGGTTTTCATTTATTGGATTTTCACTACATGATCCATCAAATGTAAAGAAAAAGTGAAAACATTTTCAGACATGTAGGACTCAAAAACTGTGCCTGTCATGAAAGATGAAGCCATGGCATCTAGGAGCAAGGGTTCCAGCAAAGTGAGAGGCCAAGGGATGTCTCGGTGGCCCAGAGCAAGGAGCCAGCCCTGCCCGAAGCAGTGGGGGAGCAGAGGGATGGGGCTAGATGTTATGGTCTGGTGAGTTGTGGGAAAAGTATTGCTGGGCCTTTGATAGATCCATGAAAGGAAATGGGGGTGAATACAGTAAGTAGAAGAAATTAAGAAATGGGAAGGAGAGAAGGGGGATTATTATTCCAGATGGAAAATGTATAAGAAATGAAATCTAGCCCAGCCAGTGTGGCTCAGTGGTTGAGTATCAACCTATGAACCAGGAGGTCACAGTTCAAGTCCTGATCAGGGCACATACCTGGGTTGCAGGCTCAATCTCCAGTGTGGGACCTGCAGGAGGCAACTGATCAATGGTTCTCTCTCATCATTGATGTTTCTGTCTCTCCTTTACTCTCTTAAAAAAAAAAAAATCTAAGTATTTTTTTTGTTAAGAAAAAGAAACAAACTCTAGAGTAAAGAGCAGAAAAAGGCTGGTGCTGAGTTGGTGGATTCTGGGAGCAGAGCAGAGGAGTAGAGAGGGTTGGGGGGTTGGGTTGGGGCCATTGGCTTTTGCTGTGTCTTTTAGCCCCATTTGATTTCTAAGTATAGGCATAGGTCACTTTAATAACATAAACATTCATTTTTATTTAAAAATAAAGAGTATGGACTCTAATGTCCAATTACCTGTGTTCAAATCTCTCTTTATTTTCTTACCGATAGCAGGGCCTGGGTCAAGCCTCTGCCTTCCAGGGCCTTGATTTCCTTGTCTGTCTTGTAAAACTAAGGTGAGCATTAAGCATAATCTCTGTCAAGGGCTTGGCACAAAATATATGCTCAATAAATTATAGCTATTATGGTTTTTAAGATTTCTGAGCAACTCTGTGGTAGTGAGTGAAAGCACACTCCCCCGCCCCCGGGTTTGGGAGGGTCCAGAAAGCCTGGGCAAAGGTCGCCCTTCTTGTTTTCCAGTAAGCGCTCCAGCTGTTATTACGCTGCCTGTATTCAGTGGGCTCCCACCCCTTCCCTTCTCTCTTGGTCATTAGCGATGTCACGGTCAGCTTTCAGAGTGGGTTAGGAGGAGCTGGGGTGCGGCTTTTTGTATAAAGGCCCAATTCATTCCCAGGGGCCTGCTTGTGGGCTTTTCTGACACAATCATCCTACACAGCAAGTAGCCTCCATGGAAGGGATAAAAAGCAGCTTCCAGATGGGCCATCAGAGCTGAGCTGGGAGAAGGCTGCTTTAGGCCAAACTTCATGTGGGGAGCACAGTGGTGCCAGGCAGAAAGGTCCTGCCCCAATCTGCCTAGGTCCTGAGCTCAGAGGTGCCAACAGAGCTTTAGTGCCCCACCTACCTAATGGGACCTCGAGGGAGGAGGACCCAAGATTGAGCATGCTGACCCTGGGCCTAAATATATACACACATTTATTTAAGCAAGTATTGAATGCAGGAAACTCTGGAGAGAGAAGATACTCTAACACCATTGTTAGCCGTAGTTCTCTCCGAATGGTGGAATTTGAAGTGATTTTAATTTCTTCATGCTTTATATGTTTCTATTTTTGTATAGTGATTATACATTCCCTTTGTTTTTTTAAAATCTTATCTTTATTGTTGAAAATATTACAGATGTCTCCTTTTTTTCTCCTATCGACTTCCCCCTTCTCCCCACTCTCATCCCCTCCCTAGACCTTCACCCCACTATTGTCTGTGTCCATAGGTTATGCATATTAATATAAGTTCTTTAGTTGATCTCTTCTCTCCTTTCTGTTGCATGTTCCATGTCTCTGGATCTATTTTTTTTGTCAGTTTATTTTGTTCATTAGATTCCATATATAAGTGAGATCATGTGATACTTGTCTTTCTCTGTCTTATTTCCCTTAGTATAATCCTCTCAGGGGTCCTCCATGTCTCAAAGGGTAAGAGATCATTCTTTATGATAGCTACATAGTATTCCATTATGTAAATGTACCATAGTTTTTATCCATTCATTTACTGGAGAGCATTTGGACTGTTTCCAAATCTTAACTATTGTAAATAATGCTGCTATGAACATAGGGGTGCATATATTTTTTCTGATTGGTTCTTCAGGCTTCTTAGGAATATTCCTAGAAGTGGGATCAGTGGGTTAAATGACAGTTCCATTTTTAATTTTTTGAGGAAGCTCCACACTGTTTCCATAGTGGCTATATCAGTTTGCATTACCACCAGCAGTGTACTAGGGTTCCCTTTTTCTCCACATACTTCTTTCACTTATTGTTTGTTGATTTATTTATAGCAGGTGTGAAGTGGTAACTCACTGTCGTTTTAATTTGCATCTCTCTGATGATCAGTGGTGTTGAGCATTTTTCCATATGTCTTTTGACCATTTGTATGTCCTCTTTAGAGAAATGTCTATTTAGGTCTTCTGCCCATTTTTTGATTGGGTCGTTTATCTTCCTGATAATGAGTTGTATGAGTACTTTATGTATTTTGGGTATTAACCCCTTTGCAAATGTATCATTGGCAAATATGTTCTCCCACACAATAGGTTCCCTTTTCATTTTGATGCTGATTTCTTTTGCTGTGCAGAAGTTTTTATTTTGATGTGGTCTCATTTGTTTATTTTTCCCTTTGTTTCTCTTGCCCTAGCTGTTGTAGCAGTGAAAATTTTGCTACATGAGATATCTAATATTTTGATATCTAATACCTATGTTTTCTTCAATGATTTTTATTACTTACATTTAAATGTTTTATCAATTTTGAGTTTATTCTTATGTCTGATATAAATTGGTGGTCTAGTTTCTTTCTGTCTTTTCTTTTCTTTTCTTTTCTTTTTTACATGTAGCTGTCCAATTATCCCAGCACCATTTATTGAAAAGGCTGCCTTTACTCCATTGAATGCTCTTGCCTCCTTTATCAAAGATTGAGTTTAATGGCTTGGGTCCATCTCTGGGTTCTCTGTTCTGCCCTTTGTATTTTAAATTAATAAGAACAATAATAAAGATCAAGGGGATGACTCCCCTGAAAGGGCAGAGGTAAGGCAGGAGGAAAAGTTACGTGGCCCCTAAAAGGCACAGATGATCTTCAGCCTGAGCAGGGAATATGTCAGTTGTCTGCCAGCCAGAATTTCTAGAATCCAGAGAACCCCCTTTGGGAGGGGAGCAGACAAAGCAGAATGATAAAAAGTAGCTAATGCTTTGATGGCAGTTATGCATTTAATTCATACTTCTGTACTTTAATTCATTTAATCCTCACAGCAACCTCATGAGATAGGGTCAGATGGGAGACTAGGACCCAGAGGAGTTAAGCATTTGACCAGGGAACTTGAACTTACATGTCCAATTCCAGGGTCTGGGCTGGGAACCAGCACATAAAATGGCAGAAGGAGTATAATCAGAGAGAGTCAGAAAAATGCTCAAGTTCCAGGAAGTATCACTCTTTTCCTGAAGAAAAGCAACATTTTATTTCCTGGGGGTCTTCAAAGCCAGTTAGCTTACTGGGTCCCCTCATTCTGTTCCACCACCTGAGCCCCCAGTAAGAGAGTGAGGTCATGGCCATGAACCTAGAAATCAACCACTGCAGCCTGCATTCAAGGCTCCACGACTATCTATGGAGCATCCATCACCAGACACTTAAGTGCTTTCACATCACTATCCATTTAATCCTTACCAGTGCCCCGTTGGGTCACGTTGAAGCTCATTCTTACTGTTTAGTGTTTCCTTCCCTATCACGCTGTGAGTTCCAGGAGGGTGGCCTCATATCACCAGTATTTAGGCCAGTGTCCTGCACTTTGCTGACTGCTGTACACTGACGATTTGGCCCCACTTTGCCAGTAAGAAACTGAGGCTCAGAGAAGTGAGGAAATGTGCTCAAGATCACACAACAAATAAGAACTGGAATTGGGCTTGGAGGTTGGGTTCTGATCCAGGAACTGCGGCTCACTGGCCCTCCTGGGGAATCCTGTTTCAAGGTCCAATATGTCACAAGAGAGATATACCCGTGGCCACCTGGGAGCAGCCACCCCAGGGGGCAGCAGTCGGGCAAGGGAAAGGGAAGCTGGGCCATGAGAGGACAGAGTACACGTTAAGCCAAGAAGCAGAGTCACTGACAGGAGACGGTGTGGAGTGTTGGTCAGGGGCTCAGGGCCAGATGTCCAAATTCTGGTCTTACTTACTAACCATGTGACCCTTTGCAAGTTAGTCTGAGCCTCAGTTTCTCTTCTGGAAAATGAAGGCAATATCTTATGGGGTGGAAGGCTGAACTGAATTATTACTTATAGAATACTTAGAACAGCACCTGGCCTATAATAGGGACTATAACAGCTCCAGGCTGGGCAATATTCACAAGAGTGAGAGTCCATGCTTGAGGATCCAGCCACCTCACATTTCCTATTACAGAGAGCAAGGACACTTGCAAGTACACTCAGTAGTGGACCACCATTAGTCAAGTGTCCTATATCAGCCTTTGCTACATAAAAATCCACCCCCAAATCTAATGGCTCAACACCCCTCCCTTATTGCTCACAGTCCTGTGGGTCAGCATTCTAGGCTGGGATCACCTGGGCCACTCTTCTGTTGGTCTCACTTGCAGTAACTCCTAGGATATCACCTGGGAGCTAGTTGGTTGAGGGTACGCTTTCTCAACCTTAGAACCATTGATATTTGGGATAGGAAAATTCTTTGTCTTGTGCATTGTAAGATGTGTAGCAGCATCTCTAGCTTCTCTCAACTTGATTCCAGTAGCATCCCTTCCCCCCAGTTAGGACAACCAAAAATATCTCAACATGGGCGATTATTCCCAGGGAGGCACAATTGCCTTCTGATGGAGAACCACTGGCCCAGGGGAACTCAGCATAAAGATTTGTCTTTGCTCCTGCAGTCTCCTATTCCAGGCTAACCCACTTCCTGATAGCAGAAGCGGTGGGGGTGGGAGGGTGGGGGCAGCAGCAAGAGAGAACAAGCCCCAAAGCACAGGTGCTTTTCAAGCTTCTGTCTGCATCACATTTACTGATGTTCCATTGGCCAAAGTAGAAGCCAAGTCTCCCTAATGATTTCCCTGCTTCCATCCTTGTGCCCTGCAGTCTATTATACAGTAAACTAACTCAGCAGCCAGAATATCTGTGAAGAGTCAGCAGAAGTCCCTCCTCAGCTTAGCCTTCCAATGGTGCCCGTTCCGTGTGGAGCAGCAGCCCACATTACCTCTCCCTCTGACTCCTAGCACTGGCTCCCTGCTCACTCCTTGCCAAACACAGTGGCCTCAAACACACCAGGTGCACTCTCACCTCGAGGCCTTGGCATTTGTATCTCTTCTGCTTGAGAACACTCCCCCCATCTCCCCTGGTCAAGTATCTGCATGCTTATTCCCTCTCTTCCTGGGCACAGCTTCATCCCATGTTTTCATGCAAATACCATTGTTTCAGGAAGTCTTCCCTAACCTCCTTAATTAAAATTGCACCCTTCTCCATTTTCTGTTCCCCCCTTTTCCTTTATTTTTCTTCCCGACGCTTTATCAAACATATTTTAGTTATTTATTTAATGGGTGTTTTGTGTGTGTGTGTGTGTGTGTGTGTGTGTGTGTGTTTTTTGTCTTCCCTGACTAAAATGTAACTTCTCTAAGGATAAAGATTTTTTATCAGACACATAGTAAATACTCAATAAATATTTGCTAAATGAATGAAAGAACAGGAATACCTATATCAACTTTTCCCTTGAAAACAATTGTACTTAGCCAAAGAATGGAGAGCAAGAAAGTACATTATATTGTCAAGTTCAATTCCTCCTTCAGTTGAAGGACACTGAGGCCTGGCAAGGAGGAGAATGTCCCAGAACATTTCAGCACATTTGATGTTAGAGCTGGGCCTACTCGTTTCCCAGACAGAGCCTATCCTCTGGTCCCCCTGCTGCCCATGACCAGAGCTCACTCCATTCTGACAGCAATTTCCAGTCTCCTGAGCTGTTAAGTTAGAGCTAGGGACTCACAGGAACCAAAGAAATGAGGTATTTTTAGTCTCGTTGGTTCCTAAGAGCATACATACATAGAAATGTCTATAAGTATGGCTATATATAGGTATTCAATCAGGAAGCATGTGGAGTGGTGGGCCAGTTTTTCTGGGGGTGGCCGAGTGTGCCTATTGCAACATGGACAGTTTCCAGCCAGAGGGCTGGTTCCAAGGAAAATGACCCTGCTGAGTCATCTTGAAGTCCCACACCTCACACTGGCAGTTCAGAAAGAGTCTGAGGAGTTAGATCCTCCTTTTTCTTCTCCTCAGTCAGCCAGAAGCACGTGAAACTCCAAGGAAGGCCCACCTAGCCCAGTAACCGGCCAAAGCTTTTATGAGCAACATCTCTCAATGCCAGATTGCTCTCTTTGGGAGCAGATGGGAATTTTGAAGGGGTAGCCTGAGCAGAAATCAAAGATGACCCCTAGGTTTTTGGTCTGAGAAATGGTGGGAGAATGAAGGGAGTAGAGTGGGGAGTTTCTTAAAAAGGAAGACAGCTTCTGTCCAAATAAGATACATAAGATGAGATGAAAACAAAGATTAAAGAGACATAGTCCTTATCCTAGAACTCAGAGCCTGAGGGAGAGAGACAGAAACTCACAATACCAGTACAATGTGTACAGTAGCTGCCCACGCACAGCTACAGGGGTGATTGGGGAAGTTGGACAAAAGAGGAAAGGTTTTTGTTCTGTTTTTCTAAATAATTTTAGACTTACGTAAGTGTTGCAAAAATAGTACAAAGAATTCCCGAATACCCTTCACCTAGTTTCCCCAAATGTTAACAGCCTACAAATTTACAGTATAGTCATCCAAACCGGAAATTGACATTAGCTGCAAACCTCATTCAAATTTCATAAATTACCCCACTAATGTCTTCATGGGGGCTATGAGCCAATCCAGGATCACTCGTAGCAGTTAGTTGTCATGTTTTCTTAGTTCCTCCTGGTCTGGGATAATTCCTGAATCTTACTCCTTCATGCTTGTATTTTGTAGAATGTCCCTCAATTTTGGTTTGATTGGTATTTTCTCAGACTGTGCATTTTGACCAGAACACCACAGAGGTGATATTGTGCTCTTCTCAACGCATCATATCAGGCGGTACCCAGAGCCAGTATGTTGTAAGGTAGTGTGTGCCAGGTGTTCCCACTGTAAAGTTACTATTTTCCTTCTTTACAAATAATCAGCATCTCAGAGGGAAATACTTTGAGATTATATAGACATCCTTCTTCTCATCATGTTTTCACCCACAGATGTTTATTTCTATGGATAATTCTTGCTTAAAACAATTATTACTGAGGGTGTTTGCCAAATGATGGTTTTCTATGCCCATCGACTCTTCTAACATTTCTTAATTGGAATTCTGTTAGAAAGAGCTGTGCCTTTCTCCCTTATTTATTTATTCAAATATTTATCTATATCAGTATAGACTCATTTCTTATTTTACCCTTTACTAGAACTTACAATCTATTGCAGTCATTACTTATTTTGTTACTCAAATTTGGCCACCAGGTCAGCCATTAAGAGGGAGCCCCATTTAGTGGACTCCTGTGTTTGAGAGGAAACTTTTGAGCTGGGTCATAAATGAGGCAGAAGCTTCCAGGACCGAGATAGTCCTGAGGGCGACCATAGGCTGTACACCCAAGCACTCTCTGAGGATGCTGGGTGAGCTCAGGTACGGTTATTCCTGAGCACGAGGACCAGGAAGACGCAGCCACACACCTTGCTCAGGCAGAGAGCCCTCCCTGAAGGTATCTGATCCCCAACAGAACTCCCCAGGGACCACTCCTCTGGGGCTGTAGCTGCTACAGCTATTTCCACACTGGGACTGTTAATGCATCTGCCTGGATTTGCTCAGGAGGGCCCCACAGCATGCCCACTTCCTGCCGCCACCAGGTCAGCCGGCACCCAGGACAGTGGCCAGTGATGGGAGTTTGTTTTTTTTACTTCCCTGACTGAAGGGTTTGTATCCGGGGAGGTGGGGCGACTCTCAAAAGGACAGAACAACATGTCCTAGAGACCTTCTAGGTGAGACTAGCTACTTTTTCATTGGGTTGTTGTCATTTTTTAAATCCAGGACTTCTGTGAACTCTTGAATGGATGCCCCAGAGGTAAAGCAGGGAGCTAGTGAAGAGAGTGGCAGCTGGTGACATCAGTGTGGTCCAGGCCCCCATTAACAAGAATGGAGCTTGGGCCCCAAAGGGAAAAGGACAGTTGGTAGCTAGTGTCCTCTCACCATTCCACATTTCCTATCTGCTCTGCTCCTTGTTAATCAATGACTTATGAGTCCACACTTTGGGTTTGCTTATGTATTTTCCTCATTCCCTGGCAGGCAGAGAGGTGGGGGCCAGTATTCGGTCCCTTTCTGGGGCAGGACCTCTAATGTCTGAGCAGCACTGATCCTTACCCACTGGAAGGGAAGCTGTCCTGGGTCACTTAGCAAGGGTCACGCTAAGGTCAAGTCCAGGCTCACCTTGCAGCCTTTCCTGGTGAAGGCCCATGACCTCATCCAGACCCAGGGCCAAATCTGCCATCCTTTCTTCCTTCTCTCTGAAGGAAGTTCCTGATTGGAAAAGGGTCCCACCTTTTCTCTTTTAAATTTCAAATTAAGCTTACAGGCAAGTTAAATATTCACATGATTCAAAATTCAAAAATTACAAAAGTTACACTGTAAGAAGTCTCCTTTCTGCTTCTGTCTTTTGGGCATCCCTTCCACAGAGGCAGCAGCCATGGTTCATATCTTGTGCAGCTTTCCAGAGATAGTCCACCTTGGGTCAGCAAACTTTTTTCTGAAAAGGGCCAGATAGTAAATATTTTTGGCTTTGTAGGCCAGAAGGCCTTTCTCACATGGCACTACTCTGCCATCAGAGCAGGAATGCAGGCATAGATGATATAAACGAATGACTGTGGCTGTGTTCCAATAAAGTTTTATCTGTAGACACTAACATTTGAAGTTCATGCAATTTTCATATACCACAAAATATTCTTCTTCATTTTTCCAAATATTTAAAAATGTGAAAGTCATGTTTATCTCACAGGCTGTACAAAAACATATTTTGATATACAAGTAGACCAAAATGTATTTAAAGTGTCCATTGGTAGACTTTTAGCCTGGGGTCAGTCTTTCCCTATCACATGTAATGTCTCAGTGAGTAATCTTGCCATACATCAGGTCATCTGCAGGTGATGCATCTGTAGGATAAACTTGGAGACAAGTTTGATCTGATCTGAACAACCTTAGTTCCCCACCTCCTTTCTCATCTCTTAAAAGTCTTCATCTTGCTCAGCAGCAGCCATTTACCACCATGTTCACTGAGAGCTCCACACACTCCAGCTCTGGTGGATCTCTGCAGAGATGTTCCAACCCTCTGCTCCCTTGCCCTGCCCCAGATGAGGCCCTCAAGTGTCCCCTGGACTTCGCCTGCCTGGTGACTCTGCTATGTCATGTTCCCGCTGCTCCTTCAGGCTAGGCAAGCCCTCCCCACCCTGCCCCCAGTTGAAACGCCACTCATTCCCAAAGCTCAGTTCAGTTGCAGTATCAGTCACCTCCTCTATTATATTTCCCATCCCTCTCTACTTCTCTTATGGCCTTTCTGCAACCAACCACACTTGTATGGGAATTATGTGTCTGTGCCATTCCTCAACTAACTTGCCAACTCCCTGAGGGCAAGGCCTGGATCTTCTTCATCCCTGAGTCTCCCCCCCCCCCGCCCCTTTCCCACCAGCACTTAGCATAGAAACATGCATGTGGGAAGTGCACAGTAAGTAACTTTAAATGTAATTGCAAACTTGAGCTTGTTGGGGATGCAGAATTTGGTCATGTGAAGAAATGATGATGCTGCTCAAGCTAGAACTCACTCATGACTTGGTCCAGAAACAATATACTTAGGAACAGTGTAGATTGAGTCTTCCCCAAACCAGAGGTGGGTTGGAGGTCTGCTGGCCCCATCACACTCTTGGGTTAACAAGTCCTGCAAATGGTGCATTCAGCATTCATCTGTCTTTCATTCCTCCTTTATGATAAATATCAGTGATAAAGAAATAACTTGAATGCAAGACTTCATTAGCTTTGGGGTGCAGACATTCTATGTGAATCAGAACTTTCTACTCCTGGAAAGTCTGGATTGTTAGGCTACTTTGCTTATGTCCAAAATCTCTCTAATACACCTGTGACCATATATTTGACTCCATAGAGCTTAGAGAATAGGGCAAGGTATCTACCCATATATACAGATATAGAGATTACATTAGGTTACCTATAATAAAAATCTTAACTGGCTTTTCTTCCCTTGTGTAACATAAATCCTGAAGTCTAGGGGACCATGCCTTCAGTGTCCCAGTCTCCTTCTGCTCATTTGCTCTGCCATACTTAGGATATGATTTCCATCTACAAGGTTGCCGTGTGGTCTTGGCATGGTCACTGTGACTTGACATCACATTTACATTCCAGACCAGAAAAAAGGGAATGAAAGTAAGGGACAAAAGAGTCAGCTTTTGGAAAAAAGCTTTCTTTCTTCTAGCCAGTTTGGCTCAGTGGATAGAACATCCACCTGAGGATGGAAGGTGCACAGGTTTGATTCTGGTCAAGGGCACATACCTGTGCTGCGGGCTCAATCCCTGGCCCTGGTGGGCTGTTTGGGATGCAACCATTGATATGTCTCTCTCACATTGATGTTTCTCTATCTTTCCCCCTCTCCTCTACTCTCTAAAAATCAATGGAAAGAACAGCCTCAGGTGAGGATTAACAAAAAAGAAAAGTGCTTTCTCTGAAGCCACTCCCAAAGATTGCTATTTACATGTCATTGGCCATACTGGGCCTGGGAAATGTAGTTTCTCAGCAGGCACATTTTCGCCCCCAGAATAAAATTGGGATTCTGTTAGTAAAGAAAAAGCAGGAAGTAGGGGTGGTGTGAGGAGTTAGCTGTTCCTGCCACAAGTTGGGAAGATCAAGAAAGAATTCATGGAAGAAATGGGCCACAGCAGGACCAGATAGGAGCTTGCCACATGCTGGGCACAAAAGTACAGGGGAGGGAGGCTCACGTGTGAGGGAGAAGTTCCAGCTCCCCAGTTTAGAGATAAGAGAAACGAAACCTAAAGCTGTTGGGTAACTCACTCAGGGTCACAGCTGGTAAAGGGCAGCCCAGATTTAAACTCCATAATCACCCAGGCCACTTTCTCCCCACCAGGCCCACTTCCCAGTCTCAGTATATGTATGTAGAGAGGGAGGAAAGAAGAAAGGTTTAGAGATGGGGAAGCCCTGGGTCTGTTTCCAGAACAGAACCCTGACAGAGCTCAGAAGGAAAAAGAAATAGAGAGTTCCTGATTGCTCTGGATGGGAATTTTTGAACATAGAGCTATCGTATTTACTTGTGGGCTACTTCCCAGAAGAATTTAATCTGTTTTACTTTAAAAAAAAAAAAAAGCATTAACAGGAAATAAATGCTGAAAATCAAATAGAAAACTGAAGAGACATGTTTGAGGTTAAGAACAGCCTTTGTTGGAGACAGGGCAGGGGAGAAGGTGGGCGGCTAACCCAGGCTGGGAGGGGGAGCTGGGCAGAGGAGCAGGTGGGCCTCTCTGCAGACAACAGGTCCCTCCTGTTCTGGCAGCAGCCAGCAGTCTGCCACCTGTCAGGAGCTGGGTGAAGGCCAGGCTTGTGAGGAGCATGGCTGGGCTGCTCTCAGTCCTGGGAACATTCTTGCTTTGGGTGGGGTGCCAGCAGGGAAGCTCTGGGTACCCTCTGCCTGAGGCCACATTCCTCCCTTGTGTGGCTCAAGAAGTGGAAGGGGCACTCCACTCCCCCCTCCTCCACCTGGAGTGTCCCTAGACCAGGGAAATCCTAGGGCCTCAGGTTTCCTCCAGATTTGGTATCTCTGGGGTTGGAGGTTATAGGGGCACTGAGGTTATAGCCTTGGCCAACCCCGCCCCCCCAACCCCCCAGGCAGGACCTGGGGCTGCAGTTACCTGCTGATTTCATTAACATGCTATTATTGCTATTGTCCTCTTGTCTGGTAAGTGATGGCATCATTAACTAAACTCTGGAATACAAAAGGAGGGACAGGTTGGTGGGGGTGGCAATGGGTATTGTCATTTCAAAGAGAAGATAGAGCTTAATCAGTGAATGTAGAGAATGGTTGCCTGTGGGAAACAGAACAAACCATATTCCAACACTGAATGGGTTTCTCGGGAAGCAGGGGTCTCCTGCTGCCCACCTCTCCCTGGGGGCCGACATAGAGGCCAAGTGCGGATCCCAGGATGTGTTCAGCATGATTCTAAGTTCTCTGACAGATATATGAGAAGTAGAGTAAAAAGCAGCTAATCCAATCATTGGGGAATTGTGGCAGCTGAATTTTTTGGATGTCTGAAAATTTTACTACTCTACACACTTTAAGCACTTTTTAAAAATCGTTAAATACTTTGGATTTAAATATTTTTAAATGCACTGTGCTCATCCCTGGCTTCTTAAAGGCCTTGAGCACTGTTTCATTGTGGACATCACCTGCTATGCTGTCCTGTGATGTGAGGATGGCCCTGGAGGCTGTGAGGTGGAGGTGTCTGCTTCCACAATGCATAGTCCCAGATGCTGCTTTGTGTTTACATCTGCTTTTATACTTTTTCTAGGTATTTCCTCACTGTCGGACTTTCCTGCGTTAATTTTCCCGGCTCTTTTAAAGCTTTCCTTCACTTTATTGCTTCCAGTCTGCTCTAAGTTTAGAGACCAGACATAAATGATTCATGTTTTATAGCTCCTTTTATCCCAAAGATGAATTAAGGGGACTATTCAAATTTATCAAGTCCTTATTATGTGATGAGTATTTTACCAGCTGTTTTGCAACCATTATTTCATTTTTCAAACTGCTCTGTGAGTTAGGAATTTTTATCACCCTATTATAGAAGTATAGGCTGGGGCTCAGAGAGTTTAAGCGACTTGCCCAAGGTCACACAGCCGCTGGTGAGTGATAGGGCTAGAATTCAGATGCCTATGCCTCATTACTCTGAGTTTGTGATAAATTTGCACACTATTCTCTATTGTTTGTTACTGCGTTGGGCTGTGATAGTTTTATCTTTTCAAATAGAATGTAAGTCCCTTGAGGGCTGTGACCTGGCTGCCCATTTATGTATTGCCCACACCATTGCCCAGTGTCAGGATTCCAGGTGGGCAACAGTTGCTTTGCAAAGACTGAAAGCCTAGAAAAAATGGAGGCAAGAAGGTAGAATGAACCCTCAACCCCACCAGCTCATACCTCCCTGCTACCTAAAACCTTCAACCTACAACTGGTATTTGTTCAATATTTGCTGAGCAGAATGCTTTGTCTGCAGAAAGCCCAAACCTTCCCTTAGGTTAGATCAGTGGCTGCTGAAGCACCCTACCATTAGCTCTCAGGATTGGGAGGAAGGAGTGCTCAGCTCAGGCATCCCACCTCTCTCTGGGGGCCGAGTTCGGATAAGACACTAGGGGCACATAGCAGCAAGGAGGGGAAGTCTGGTGCCGAGTCCAGGATTTTTGCTAAAGAAATTCTAGAGCAGGTGCCTCTGAGGAAACTCTCACAGAGTTTCTTCATGAAGGGAGAGACACTGAAATTCCAGTGGACCCAACTTCCAGCCAAAGCGAAAGGCAGACCAGCGTTCCAGCAGACTAGTTCTAAGTAACTCGCTCTGAGTCTTTGCTCTGTGACTAAGCCTTTGAGGGAAAACAGTGCTGTCACATGACTTAGGGAGTTCATTGTGACATGACTGTTTCTGTTTTGTTTTGGTTCTCTGTCAGAAACTCTGAACTCAATGGGGAACCCCCTCTTCCCCATGTGACCATATCACATGGGCCGTGCCACGTGGCTACCTTTGCCTGCGTGCCAAGCATTTCTTCGGGTGACATCATGCCCTCACTAATTGCCCAGGTATTTCACAGCCTTTCAGAGCTGACTTAGAATTTGCATCATTTCTGATATTTGACTCTTGATCTGTTTGTCTTTGGTTAACAGTAAATCTGGATTGGGATCCAGGGAAGTTGTTGAGACAACCAGACAGCAAACATATCCCACAGAGAGATTAGTGGGACTTGGACCTGGGACTCCCAGCCCATCCCCCACCCCCAGCAGCCATCTCAGGTTTTCTGAGCTCAGATATGAGGCAGAGAGATTGCTGATCCAGCCCCTTTGCACTAGTCCTGGGACTTTCCTCAATTTGAAACCTCTTTGGTCTGGCCTCGAAGGCCCTGGGCAGCTCGATGGCCCTGGGCCAGGCACTGCTGAGCCTTATGCTTTTACGCGCCTGTTTCCTCAAGTCCCTTCTTCAGAGGAGCCAGCACTGGTGGACCTCGGATTCCTTCCTTCCCTCTGCTCTGGCCATTTGCGTCGAGTAGAGTGCAGCCTTCCCCCTCTCCCTCTCACCTTAGGTCCATGAGCAGATCACTTCACAGACCTTTGGAGGGCCAAGGGCCGAGGGACTCTAGAGATCCCCCACCTGATTACCTGATGGGAGGGGAGACCAAGGCTGGCAGGTGACTCTCTGGCCTTAGTTGGGCTATCTACAAAGAGTGGGAAATAAGCCCTATCCCCCAGCTTCAGGATGAAGACTAGGACCAGCTTGGTTTACAAAAGGGCACATCACCCCATTGCTCCAGAGGACCTCACACTTGGGCCTGCATCAGAACCGCCTGGAGGGCTGGGAAAGCTCAGAGGGCTGGTCCTCCCCCACTTCTCCCAGGGTTTCCCATTCAGTAGGTCTGGGGTCAGGTCAGGTAGTTTGAGTTTCTACCAAGTATTTGGCTGATGCTGCTGTGGCTGGTTCAGGAGCCATACTTTGAGGATCACTGCTTTCCCTCACAGAGCCCCGTGACACTGCTGGGGGGGACATCCACAGAGGGTGAGAGGCAGAGAGTGCGGAGCTGGCTCCAACTGGCTCCAGAACGTTGGTAGCCTCAAATTAACTATAATGGGAGTATTTACAACTTGGAAACCAGCAAATGCTACAAGCCAGAGTTTCCTCCTCAGAGAGCTGGTTGTTAAACATTTACCGGCACAGCACTGGGTAAGAGGGTGGCCTTTCTCTTCATTGTTGCTCTAGGACTGGGGTGTTGTGCCTTAAAAAAACTGAACGGGAAAGCTCAGTCAAAATTTTCTGTGCTCTGGTCTGTACATTGAAAACAATAATAGCATCTACCTCTTTGGGCTACAAGAATTAAAGAGGAAAACACATGTGAATCACTTCGCAAAGTACCCAACATGGAGTAAGTGCTCAAAAATATTACCTATTGTCATGAAAATCCTTTGGGTTGTAGGGATCTATGTATTTTCTTCCTACAAGATTAGTAAACAGTTTTTCTTCTCTGGGAACCACCCCCCAGTGCCCAGCAGGAGCCCTGTGTTTATATATTGGACACCCTTGACCACAGCAGCTTACATTGGGCATGCTGGGGTTCTCAGAGTCTCTGTCCTGGGTCACTCACCACCTCCAGGTCAGTGGGGAGCAGGCTTACCAGCAGCCAGAGGGCTGAGGAAGGGCTCCAAGAGAAGAGTGGAGCAGGTAGGAAGGGGCAACATGGGCGGGAGGTGCTGAGGACACCCTGTCTCTGAACAGGATGTCTCTGAGAGTTCTCCTGCATCTGTCCTGGGCCTTCAGCTTTACAACCAATGTCCTTTTGGCTTAAGTCAGATCAACTTGACTTCTATTAGTTGACACCTAAGTGTTCCACCTTACCCAATGCTTACTACCCTCTTTGTACACCCCTACTCTCTACCTGCCCTAGCATGGGCATGGGGTCCTTGCTCGCTGTGGGCCTTGGGCAGGTCTCTGGCCTCTTCTTCAGTTTATTCAATGAATGTGAGCCTGGGCAAGAGCAAGCCTCCTCCGGAACTTTCCCCATTATCCAATAGAAATGAATTTTTCAAACATTAGCTACTCAATATAATCATTCTCTGCTTAAGGCCCTTTGGCAAGTCCTTGTTGCTCTTGGATTGAATCCACACTCCTTTCAAGCACTAGAGGTGCTGCGCGAGTCTCCCCTTGCCTCTCTCCAGCCTCTACTCCCTCCCCTTCCCATTCTCACTTGACTCTGAGGCATATGGGCCTGCTGGCAGTTCCCCTAAGACCTTGTGTTCTTTCTGGCTTCTCTCTGTGTAGAATAAAATTTCCCCAGCCAACAACTACTTTTGGGGCCTCCCTTGGCTGTCACTTTCCCAGCAAGGGCCCTGGCCGCCCTCTCTGTGCCTTGCAGCCTGCACATCTCCCTACTGTCACAGCCCTTCCAATGGCTCCTTGGTCCTCTGCTGCCCCACAAGTCCCCTGAGGACAAGCAGGTGTCAGCTCCTCTCATTTCCCCAGGACTCACATTGTAAGTGCTCAGTGAATGGTTAAATAATTTGTGGCCTGAGGAAAGTGGGCTCAGGGACCCCCACTCATCGCTCAGGGGCCACCATCACCATTGTGCACAGCGACCTCTGGGAAACCCAGTTTTCCAGAGAGAGGAAAAGGAGAAGAAGGGGGGAAGGCAGACCCCAGTGGGTCAGGTAGTGGTATGATGAAGTTGCATCCAGGCAGCTAGATAGGAAGTGCTAATGGAGGAGAAGGTACAGGTTGAAGGAATGAGGAGGTCGACAGGAAGGAAGTCATGTGAGGCTGGGAATAAAAATGCAAAAGCTAAAGAGGGGATGAGGAGGAGAAAGAGGCAAATGAGCCCTGGGCATTGGATAGGGCTGCGGGGAGCCCCCTTCCAGCCCTGAGCTCATGCCATGCATGTTCCTAGGAGGCACCGGGCCCCAGAACTTGCCAGTGGCTGGGCCTCATGATGGGTGGACATCTGTGCCTAACCTGAAGGAAGACCATGTGGCCTGACCTAAGGGAAATTGTCAGGTGGTTATGTCAAATATTCTCCAGGGCTCCCCCTGCCTTAGTCAGCTTGCTAATGCCCCTCTCCAAAGCCAGCCTGCTTGAAGGCTCTAAAGAGGAAGTGGCCAAGTGCCCAGGGCAAGGCAGGCTGTCACAATACCTTCAGATTCTCCAGCTGGCCTGAGTGTTCTTGTGAGGTGGCTGACTTCAAAGCTGAGGGAGCCACTCTTCCCTCTGGTCCTGCACCCTCCTGGGGCAATGAGAACTCCATCAGCCCACTGATTAGAGACAGGGTACCTGCTCCTCTATGTGACCGAGGTAGCCAACCTGTCACAGGCTCCAGAGAGGCACTCTAGGGCAATGGCAGGATTCAGCAACTATGCAAGCATTTGGGGGTAGCTGTTCTCTGTGCCTAAGCAAAGTACCATAGGGAAATGGAAATAAGTGAGGCGGGCTTCCTGTCCCTCTGGGAACCACAGTCTAGGGGAGGAGTGGGGAACCTTTTTTCTACCAAGGGTCATTTGAATGTTTATAATATCATTCATGCACCATACAAAATTATCAACTTAAAAATTAGCTGCTGTATTTGGTCAAACATTTAATTAACTCACCCCTAATGCCTTGGCAGGCCAGACCAAATGATTTCTCAGGCCTTATTTGGCCCACGGGCTGGGCATTCCCCACCCCTGGTCTAGAGGAAGAAAACTCAGGTTAACAGCAGGGAAGAAGGCCAGGTGTGGTTCACAGGCTGCAGGAGAAGGGTGGGAAGTAAATCCTGGCAGAGAACTGGAGAAGGCAGTGTGGGTTGCACTACCTCAGGGAATGAGGGTAGGCTAGAGGGGAGAAGACTCTGGTGAGAGAACAGTGGGGGCTCTGGCACAGGGCTGTGGATTATGTGATCTCCCCACAGAAATGCCAAGCAACTTTTGTGAGGGGCACAGGGTCACGGGCCGGTCCCAGCATGGGAGGGCGGTGGAGGACAGAGGCCCACACCGAGTGACAAGTAGCAAGAGGTCCCAAGAAAGAGTGTGCTGAGAGCTGGACCCAAGGACTTACGTGGCATTGAAGAAGCCCTCGCTTGGGCTGGGTGCCAGGCACACAGAGGAACAAGATGGGACCTGGGCCAGCAGGTGGCAGCCTAGTGGAGAAGGCTGGGAACAGGAACTTCTGCTCAGTGTGGAAAATGCTGACTCCTGTGGGAGCACGGGAGGAGATGTGGAGAACTCTGCCCTGGACCTGGAGGTGGGATGGGGTCGGGGAGACACTTGAGCTAGGCTTGGGCCTTTGAGGGTGGGAGTTCCCTCTGGTAGGGGAAGTTGGGGTTTCAGGGAGGGAAGTCAGCATGACAAAGCAGGCAATGCCAGAAAGGGGCAAGGGGCAGAGAACAGCAGGATAGTGTAACCCTGGCTATGGTGTGTGTGGAGGGTGGGGTGCGGGGGGGGGAGGGAGAGGGAGGGAGAGAGAGAGAGAGAGAGAGCGCCCTAGAAGGTAAGGCTGGGAAGGAAAATTAGGACCGCGCTGGGAGGCTTTCTGCCCTCCCAAGGAGCCTGGGTGTCGCTCTTAGGCAGGAAGGAGATGCAGAATTTCAGAGCAGGAGCGCCGTGACCAGAGTTGTGTCAGAAAGTGAATTCTGATCCCCACTTGCAGGATGGAGGAGGCAGAGGCAGGGATGAGTAAGGAGGTTGGCACCCTTATACATGATAGCACCAGGGCAGTTGACACAGTGGGGACACCAGCAGAAGCCATCCTGTGGCCATAGTCAACAGGCTTTGCTGACCAGTGGGGTGTGAGGGATGACCAGAGGAATCATGAGTGCCAACAAGATTTCCTGGTTATGGGACTGGATTGGGCAGTGAACCAATAGAGAAGAGATAAGAAGGTAATAGGCTTGTGGGTCGGGATGTGAGTCCTATCTCCAAGGATTTGAGTCTGAATTTCTGGGGATGCAGGGAGGGTCCCATGTGAGAAACTCCCGTTCATCAGACGTTGGCAATAGTGTGACTATAGAGAATGGCTTTAATCCTGGAATATGTTGTCACTTTAGGGAAGAGGAGACATCTGGGGAGAGGGAAGGGAGGGATGAGTCTGGAGGGGAACCTGTTTAATCTTAGGGAGGATGGGACATTGTTGTTGGGACATCTGAGCTGAACGCCCTGCACAGCAGTGCCCAGTGTGCATTGAGGGACTGGGAGGGGGGACAGGAAGCGACAGTCAGAGAAGGCAGAGATGGCTGAGCCTATAAGAGAATCCTAGCCTCTGCCCCAGCTGTCACCCAGGAACCCTCACTAGTGAGTGAACATAGCCACCCTCAGCTGGGCTGGCTGGGAATGGAGAGTTCTGGGTCACTCCATCAAACTCCACCCCTGCCAGACCCCCTCCCCACTCTCCTCCCTCACTGTACCCCAGTGACTCCTGACTGTGCTGGGACCTGGCTGTACTGTCCCGGTGTGTGCCCAGAGCTCTCTGAGCGTGGGGACCAATGTTTCTCTTCATATTGCGCATTCGAGATCCATTTCTTCCTAGCAGGAATATTGGCCAGAATATGGTCACGCAGACTTGTGAATGCCCCAGACTTCCTGGTTCAGACGTGGTCATTCAATCCAGGTGGTAGTGTAACTCCCTCTGGCTAGTTACCTAATCTGCAGATAGGTGAGGTGCTTGGAATTCAGAGTTCAGGCTCAGGAAAGGGTTGTTTTTACCTGGACCTACCTGTCCCGCGGTCCCACATTACCCAATGTTTTCCAGTTCCTATGGCAACCAAAGCACAGAGCCAGGATTTGTTATTGTTCCAGGGGAAGAAAGGAAGGGCCTTGGTTTGAGGACTGACGTCTGTCCATGTCCATCAGCTGCACAGCTGAGTCACCTGCCACAGTCTCTTGTGTCCATGCAGTCACTTCCCTGTTGTCTGAGGCTCCCATAGGCCTTCCCTTTTTGGCAAGAGGCCGTTCCCCAGTCTGCATCTGTCAGGAACTGTGGGTAACAGGGCACCTCTGGGCACTGCAGATGGCAAGCTGGGTAGGAAGGCAGGTTATTGAAGGGTGCACAGTCCTGTCTTCAGGGAGTGAGATCTTGTAGGGGGAGGAATGACATTCCCTGTCCTTTTGGAGGACACACATATTATTCACAGTTTCTAGGGCCACCTAGCTATTGACTTATGCTATGGCCTCAACCAAGTCACCTGACCTCTCTGAGCCTCAGTCTCTGTATGTACAAAATGGGGAGACTGTTACTATCTCATCAGCTTGTTATGGGGAAAAAAGAGATGATGACAAAATGGTCCTCAGCACTATACAGAGCTTTCTACGAAACATTCAATAAATATGTACTTATGGTTATTGCAGATTGGCTAGACGCTGGTCACACATCTCTGGACCATCTGTCAGGCAGTCGGGGGTGGCCATGATGGACACAGCCACCCCCATCTGCCACCACCAAGAATTGAAATAAGGAGAATCCAAGATGTTGGTATAGGTAAACACCTACACTGCTGCTTCACACAACAATTTCAAAACTACAACTAAAAGACAGAACGGACATCATCCAGAACCACAGGAAAGCTGGCTGAGTGGAAAATCTACAACTAAAAGAAAGAGAGGGGCTCACAGAGACCCAGAGGAGCTGCAAAAAGCTGAGGTACAGAGAAGCGCGTGTGGAGAGAGTGGGTGCCAGAGAACCTGGCTGGCTTTCTCTGGCGGGAGGGAGACGGAGGCTCTCAACAGCATTGAAGCCCTTCTCCTACGACACTAAACCCCAGATCCAGCCAAAACTCATATGGGGGGAGTTTGGACTGTGAAAAGGGAGAAGTGCACGGAAATTTAGGGGAGTCACAAAAGATCAGAAGTCTGGTGACGAGCACAGCACTGCGTGCAGAGGACGGACTGCTGATTGTGCCTCTGGCTTTCATGAGTGGGTGGGAGACAGACCCTCCCAACTGCACCACTTCTAACTTCACTAAACCCCAGTTTCAGGCGAAACCCTGGGGACCCAGACTCATATGGTCCTGGAGTGCAGGGGAGCCACAGGAGCACCAGTCTAGAGGCACTGCAACCTCTCCAGCAATTACCCAGTCACATGAGACTCAGGGGCCGTGGAGGGCAGGGTGAACTGGAAGGCAAGGCGGTCCGTTAATCCCTGAGACTCCACCCATCCCAAACTCAACAGAGAGGTTTTTGCAGTTTTGCAAGTCTGGTATCATAAGGCTGAATCCAACACAGAAGTTCTCCCGGCATAGTGAAAATGCCAAGACAAGGGAAGGGATCACAAACAAAAGAAATGGAGGAAAACAAATGACTGGATATAGGGTTCAAAACCACGTTTATAAGGTTTTTCAAGAATATCCTAGAAAAGTTGGATAAAGTTAGCGAGACCCAAGAGGAGATGAAAAAGAACCAACTAGAGATGGAAAAGATCCAACTAGAGATGGAAAGAGACCAACTAGAAATTAAACATACACCGACTGAAATAAAAAATATTATACAGAGACCTAACAGCAGACTAGAGGAAGGCAAGAATCAAGTCAAAAATTTGAAATATAAAGAATCAGAAAACACTCAATTGGAAAAGCAAGAAGAGAAAAGAATACAAAAATGTGAAGATAATGTAAGGAGCCTCTGGGACAGCTTCAAGCGTACCAACATCAGAATTGTGGGGGTGCCAGAGGAAGATAGAGAGCAAGATACTGAAAACCTATTTAAAGAAATAATGACTGAAAACTTCCCACATCTGGTAAAAGAAATAGACTTACAACTCCAGGAAGCACACAGAACCCCATATAAAAGGAATCCAAAGAGGACTACACCAAGACACATCATAATTAAAATACCAAGAGCAAAAGACAAAGAGAATACTAAAAGCAGCAAGAGAAAAACAGTTCATTACCTACAAGGGAGCACCCATCCGACTGACTGTCAGCTGATTTCTCAACAGAAACGATGCAGGCCATACGGGAGTGGCAAGAAATATTCAACGTGATGAATAGCAAGAACCTACAACCAAGAATACTCTATCCAGCAAAGCTATCATTCAGAATTGAAGGGCAGATAAAGAGCTTCACAGAGAAGAAAAAGCTAAAGGAGTTCATCAACTCCAAACCAGTATTATATGAAATGCTGAAAGGTACTGTTTTAGAAGAGGAAGAAGAAAAGGGTAAAAGATAAAAAATTATGAACAACAAATACATATCTATCAACAAGTGAATCTCAAAATTAAGTGAATTAAAAATTTGATCAACAGAATAAACTGGTGAATATAATAGAGTCAGCATAGAAAAGGAGTGGACTGATAATTCTCATGGGGAAAGGGGTGAGGGGTGTACAGGGAGAGACTGGTCAACGGGAGGGAGGTAAGGGTAGAGGGAAGGGTGGGAGCCGGGTGGAGGGGAGCTATGGAGGGGAAAAAAGAGAAACAAATGTAATAATCTGAATAATAAAGATTTAATTAAAAAAAAGAATTGAGATAAGTAGCTTCAATTGCTCAGATACAGAAAGGAATAGAACAAAAGAGTCAATGAATGGGTGAGCAAGGATGTAGGGACCAAGAGGAAGTGAGGTAGGCACCCCAGAGAGAAGGCTCCCAGGCCACCCAGTGGGCTCCAGTCTTCTAAGGGCTCCTGTGCTCTGAGGCTTTGCTGGCCCAGTGCCTCCCAGGAATAGCCAAGAGTTCTAGATAGAATACCCTACTAGAGAGGGTGCTGATGGCAGGCATGGCTCTCCGGCCCACTTGATGGCAATATCCTCACCATGAATGGCTGAATCATGTATTTACATTCCTGTTGTTATGTGAGTCACCCCAGAGCCCAGCTATCTCTGAGGCTTCTTACCAACTCAGGTGTGGAAATCTATCCCCTGCAATGTGATGACCACAGACAGGAAGTGCCCCCAACCCCCAGAAGAGCCCAGCCTTCCCCAAGGGCATCCCCATGAGACACCCACTCTGCAGTCATCTGACAACCCCTGAGGCATGTTCCATGCTGACCTCTGCTGGATGCTGTAGCCAGGCTAGCTGAGAGCTGCCTCCATTGGGCTGGCTCTAAGCAACGCTTTAAAACACTGATCGAGACCTTCGAGGGGGGTCATAAAGTCAGTTTAGTGGGTGGAATAGCAGAATAGAATAGTAGAATAGAATCTAGCGTTTCCAGAACTTGGGGACAGAGAGAATGATGTGGAGAGGCTCAGACAGGAGCTGTGATCATCAGTAGGGGAGTGTGGGGAATAAGTACCTACTCTCATCCTCTCCCTTTCTCCCACCTCCTGCAGGGCTGCCTACTAACTGAACCCCAGGGAAGCCTGAGGGCAGGGAGTCAGATGGGATACATGTGTGGAAGACATCCAGTAAATAGGGTATGCATGGATGCAGTGGAAAATACACAGTATTTCTTACTGTGGGCCTCAATTAATGAAGTTTTAAAACTCTAGTCATATGTGTCTGGCATTGGAATTACTGCCAGCAAAAAAAACAATGTGGCCAAAACCGGTTTGGCTCAGTGGATAGAGCGTCGGCCTGCAAACTGAAAGGTCCCAGGTTCGATTCCGGTCAAGGGTACGTACATTGGTTGCAGGCACATCCCCCGTGGGGGGCGTGCAGGAGGCGGCTGATTGATGTCTCTCTCTCATCGATGATGTCTCTAACTTTCTATCCCTCTCCCTTCCTCTCTGTGAAAAATCAATAAAATATATTTTTTAAAAATAAATAAAAACAAATAAAAATAAAAAGCCCAGTGTGTCTGAATGGCCCCAGGACAGTCAGCTCTTGAGGAGGGTTTGGGTGTGATGCTAATGTGGGCAAGGTAACAGCTGTACAGCTTCCAGCAGCAGCCACATTCTCCAGAGGTACTCCTCATGCGGGGAAGGGGGATCCATCTTCGCCCAGATGCCAGACAGTGGGCTGAGCACAGCCCATAGTGTCCACAGGCAGTGGCTGAGGTCAGGGGAAGAGGGAAGGAGGGGGAGAGTGGGCAGGAGAGAGGAACAAAGGGACTTGTGGTGGGTGACACCCACGAGCAGTTGCCTCAGCTCCTAAAGGACAAAGGGCAAAGTTCTATTTCTGACGCTGATGGGAGCAGGAGACAACAACATCCTTGGTTTCCACAGGCTTGCGGTTGGCTCACACATCCTCGGGCTACGTGTTCTTGTTCTGGATTCTCACAAAACCAACTCAGCCTTGTTTCCACGACCCACACTGCGGCTGAGCCCACCACGCCTGATCACATGCTGGAGACCTCATGTCTTCCTAGGGGAGTATGACCCAGCTCCAGGGCTGAGTCTCCTGAACCCGGCTGCCAACCACCGTCAGACACCCAATCCAGAGCTCAGTGTGGAAGGGCAGCACCCTTCCAAAGCCAGTCCCAGTTCCCAGAAGAGGCCCTTCCAGAAAGGAATAATATCCTCTAATGATTTTTTTTTAAAGGATAATAATGTTTAGGATAACAGTACTTTCCTTTGCCCTTGCTGTTTCCTCAGGCAATAAAGAACAATTCATGAGACTGAGTTCCTTCGTGTTTATTTATCTGTTAGAACTGAGGTGTTTACTTGGGAGTTATTAAGGTGGAGAGCATTTTGCCCTTTGAACCTTCTTCCAGAATATCTTCATTTCAACCACATTCCTGTCACTGGTAAGGGCTGGGACAGAGTCTCACAGACATGGTTCAATGTGGCTCTTAGACTGTGCCCAAACCAGCCCAAACCAGCAGGTCTTGGCCAGACTCTTAAATTAGGTTCCCCAACCCAGTTCCAACATGTGTGTTGGTCCCTCACCTCCAAAAAGCAATTCTCAGGCACCAGCAGAATTTAACTGAGTTCTGACTTTATCTGCCCAGAGATAGCATCAGATTCCATGGGCTTAAGGGCTCAGTCCCCCAGGACTGCCTGCCCCTCCTCCGATACCAATCACAGACCAGGTTGTTGTTTCCTGTGCTTCTGAGCAGCTGCCTATAAATGAGAGGTTCCCATGCTCTGCCTAGGGTTCTGTGAATTTGGTAGAGCAGCTCACAGAACCGAGAGAAACATTTTACTTAAAAGATCACAGTTTAATTACTGTGAACATCACTCAGGAACGGCTGGATGGAGGAGATGCATAGGCAAGGTCTTGGAAAGGACATGGACCTTCCATGCTCTCTGACAGGGCCACTTGAACCTCCATGTGGTTCACCAAGCCCAGTCTCCTTGGGTTTTCATGAAGGCTTATTACACAGGCATGATTGACTAGGTCATTGGCCATTGGCAGTTGACTCCACCTCCAGCCCCTCTCTCCTCCCAGGTGTCTGGGGGTGATGGGGGGGTGGGGGGGAGAAAGGCCTGAAAATTCCAACCCTTTAATCATGTGGTTGGCTCTCTAGCAATCAGTCCCCACCATCAGGTTCAGGTCCAGAAGTTACCTCATTAACATAACACCTGTAGCACTCTCATCACTTAGGGAATTCCAGGGGTTTTAGGAGCTCTGTGCCAGAACCCTGTGAAGACCACATGTATGTTTGTTATTATAAATCACAAGATCACATTTCTGGTGTTAGATCCTGAAGTCAACCCCAAGGAAATGTCCTGCAATGTCATATTTTTCAAGCCAACCAAACAGAAACTGATTGCTTTACTATGTTTATAGGATCAGTGTCTTCCCAAATGCTGTGCTCATCAATGTTGACCAACAACTTTTGGAAACCAGTGTGCAATGCCTGCTTAGCATCACCTACTGCTTCACTTATTCTCTGCTCTGTCGAGATCCACATAGCGTCAACTCCCTCTCTGTACCAAGTTGCTCTTTCAGCCACACATGATCTGTGGTTGACCATCTGCCTTGACAATTTGAGAGAGCTCTTGGAGGGCAATGGCTTTGCCTCATTCACCTCATTTGAGGAGATAAAGGAGGGCTAGGCAGTCAGGGACGGACGGGCCAGGGCGGGGAGGAAGAATGGAACGTTGCAGACACCGACAGAATGGAGCTTGTTGACTATGTCCTCTTTCAAGGGAAAAAACAAACAAACAAACAACAACAACAACAACAACAGAGAAAAACAGTAACCTAGAATTGAACCCAGCTAGGTGGAAGTTGCTAAGGCAACTCAGCTGGGTGGAGACAATGATGTCATCTTGAACCTGAAGTGGCAGTACTCTAATCAGGTCTCTTTCACCTGTGGAAACTTGAGCTTTAAAATGCATGGATGTTGCTAAGTCAGAATTCTTTGAAAGAACCAATCAGAAGACAACAAAACATATATTGTATATACCCCTAGACAAAGAATCTTAACTGGCAACCTGCTTTGGGCCCCTTCCCTGTTGCTCCCTGCTGCAAGAAGTCAGACTATCTCTCAATAAACTTTGCTTTCGCTTACCATCTTTGTCCTTGAACTCATTCTTCGATTTTGTGAGACAATGAACTGGACCTGACTGGAAATTTTGGCATCCATTTTATCCCTGTGGTCTGCACCAGTGCCTGGGATTTCAAAGGGGCTCCATAAGATATGTATGGAATGAAAAAATGCACTAAACATTCATTTCAGCCAAGTTTTCAGTGTGGAAAAAAATGAAGGACTAGTTATAACATTCAAAACTTGTATTCTTTTGGAAGTGAAAAATCTTAATTCAAGAAAATCTAACTTAAGCCCCAAAATAAAAGGAAAGCAGCACACAAGTAATAATTCCAGGTTTAGCAAATAAAAATACATGACATCTCATTAAATTTGAATTTCAGAAAATCTATCTTAAAAGTATAAGTCATGACTCTCCCATTCTGCCTCCCTTCCCCTGTCTCTGGGGCTGCTCTCCTTCTGAGCAGGGCCAGTACTTCCTTCCCCAGCCACACTGCCTGGATCTCAGGTATCTATGTGGCCCCAACATGTGAAGAAAGGCTTGCTGCTAAAAATGGACTCAGTTTCCTGAAGCATCAGAGTTCTTAAGGGTCAAAATAACTTGATCGGCCGCCAACATTTAGGACAAACAGCTATGCCAGTTTGCACAACCATTTCAAGCCAAACAGATTTCTTCCCTGTTCTGTTTTCACTTCCTTGACAGACTGCACCCTATTCTGTGCATCCTCCTGCCTCCTCTTGCTTCTGACCTTGTCCTTCTGGGGTGAGCCAAAGAACAACACATCTAAACCAGTCATCTAGGTTCTGCTAGGTGATGCTGGTGGCCTCCATGGGACCGATGCAGAGATGATGGAGCAAATGCCACATCTCTCTTTACCCCTTCCCCCCCCCACACACACAAAAAAAAGAATAAAGGGACTCATTAGAGAATCAGTGCACTCCTGAATGCCTTCCAAAGTGAGCTCACTCTAGAGAAGGAGCAGGTCACCTCAGTAGAGGATGTCTGTTGGTTTTTGCTGGCCCACATTTGAGTCTCCTTCCTGATTGGAGGTGGCCCATCAATGTGTGGTTCTGATGGGAGGCAATCCTTAGGCCCACCTGTGACCCAGGCTCAGCCAGAGGACGCTTGTGGCTTTGTCTCTTAAGGGAGAGACAGACAGTTAGAGATGACACAGCTGTGGCAGTGGGTTCAAGGTCTATTCATCATGACACCAATGGCATCTATTGCTGGCGTCCTAACCAGACTGAGTGGCTGTGACTGGGGTCTCAGCTGCCTGTCCGCCCTTGGTATGCCCAGCCCATTTTCCTGAACCTGGTTTGCCAGGCTTCTAGTCAATTCTGCAAACCATGCAGCTCATTCTTAGCTTAAGTTGACCTGGGTGAGTTCTGCTATTTGCAGAGGAACGCTCCCAGGTAAGACCTACAGGCGGCAGGCCTCACCCTTGTACTCACTGCCTGGCTCTCCCTGGTGCCCTGGTCAGTGAAGAGACCCTAGTCAGAGTTGTGATGACTCTGCTAAAGGCCACTGCTAGGCTCCACCAAACCTATGGTGCATTCTGTAGACAATATGCCCTAGTTCTCCCAGGTATGAAGTGTATGTGCATGGCCAAGGAAGTGATGAATGCCATTTTCTGGGTAGAATGGGCCTTAAGCCAGTTCATAAATCACCACAGTTCCCCCACAGCTTTGTCATGGAGGCTAGCGACACTCCAGATAGTGGCTACTCATTCAGCCTGGGGCAAGGACAAGTCATGGGAGAGCCCCAAACCAACCCAAGTGATCAATGAAAAGAGCAAGCAAGAAGGAAACTTTTGTTGTGTCAAGGCAGTGACAGGTTGGGGTTATTTGTTACTGTAGCAGAACCTATCCAAATCTGACTGATCGCCAGGCACTGTCCTGGACCTGGACCTCTTGGATCTGACTTGCCGTGAGAGCCTGAGCTGAGGAGGCATTTCCAGGTCCCACTTGTGATTTTGGTGGTTAGCTAAGTTAGGGAACCCCCGCTTTGTTCCACACTGACCTGAGGGCTGGCCCTGAATAGCCTCATAATTGAGACTATAATGGGTTGAATAGTAGCCCCCAAAAAGATATGTCCACGTCTCAATCCCTGGAACCTGTGAATGCTACATTATTTGGAAGAACATCTTTGTGGATGATCTTGGAAGAGGAGATTACCTTGGGTTACCTAATACAATAACAAGTGTCCTTATAAAAGTGACTCAGTGGGAGATTTGAGACAGAGACACAGGGGAGAAGGCCATGTGAAGACGGAGGCAGAGACTGGCTGATGCTCGGGGAATACTGGCCTCCTCCAGAAGCCACAGGATGCAAGGACGGATTCTTGCCTGGAACCTCTGTGGAGAATGTGGCCCTGCTGACACCTTGATTTCAGACTGGTGGCTTCCAGAACTGCGAGAGCGTAACTTCTGTTGTTGTAAGCCATCAAGTCTGTGATAGTTTGTTAGAGCTGCCATAGGACATGAATAGACTTGGTGGATGGCAAAACCCCCCACAATATCTACCCTCAGGAAGCTGCATCAGAAAGGCGTATGCTGCCCAGCTGGGCTGCCTGCTGTGATAGAGAGAGCTTTGGGCAGAGATCTGGAGGGATCAGTGACCTAGTAGAGAAGGAAGGGGAGGGTGTTTTAGAAAGAGGTTGGTAGGTATGATACTAGGACAGGAACTGAGCAAGGAGTCTGGTCTCAAACAAGCAGTAGAAGTTGTGCTGAGGTGGTTGAATGGGACGAGAAGGCTGGTGGGCAAGACCTTGAAGCCTAAGCTGGCATTTCTTCATACTGATGTTTATAAAGTTGGATCGATAATTTGAAAAATTGCCTCTGATTTTAAATTAGGGCATAATAGTTAAATTCAAAAATGTATCTATGCCCTGACCATACATAGGATACAAAATATAAATTATGGACGGATTTATGAACTATTTTTCCTATTTTTTATTGCTATTGCAGCTGCAAAATTTTAATAAAAGAAACCCCAAATGAGAGAGTTGGCCATATGAAAATAATAAAGAGCTACTGAATGTTCTTGAGGAAGGTGGTGTGGGGTGGGGAAGAGAAAACGTGATGAAAATAATGGCTAAGGATGGTGGTTGGGCATAGCTCTGTGCATAAAGTGGAGTGGTGGAGGCCAGAGACCCTCAGGAGAGCTGTGCAGCTTTCCAAGGGTGAGGTGTGTGTAAGGACAGACCCAGGTAACTCCCCAGCACCAGTTTAGCAGCCTCAGGTAGCTAGCTCACCTACACTCCACTGCCCCCTAGTGTCCAGATCAGGAAGGCCAGTTAAGTCTTTTCAGCTGCCTCCTTGGAAATCAATGTGAGGATACTGTGGGAACACAAGGAGCTCCTGGCCCTGAAGTCAGAGGAAGCTTCCCAGAGGATAGGATGCTTCCGCTGAGCATGGCAGTTCTCTGCAGAGGGGCTGTGACAGGCAAGACACCGGCAATGGCACAAACAAAAGCATGAAGGTTTGACACCATATTGCATCATCAGGGCATACAAGGTGTTTGGTAGGACCTGAGGGAGGGGTGGCGGTGGGGGGTTGAAGGGGCTGGTGAGGCTGGAGAGAACTGAGGCTGTGCCTTGAAGGGAGTTTCAAATGCATGGCAGGCAGTAGGAACCTCCTGAGGGTTTATGCAGGATGGTAATAGAGGGATGAAGGGAGATAGCATTATCAAATTTGCACTTTAAAAAGGTCATTCTCACAAAAGTATGGAATGTGGAACTGGATAGGGCTGGTTGGAAGGAAACCATTTAGTCCAATGAGTGAAGCCAAGGACCTGAGTTAAATGATCTCTGTGGGATCAAGAGAAGAGAACTCATCCTATTTGTTCATTGAAGACATGCTGAGGACAGCAAGTGACACGAGTCACAGAGCTACAGCCGGGACTCCAGGCACCCACACTCCGCATCTTATGCACAGGATGGAAGGAAGCTCCTGGCCTAGTAGCACGTTTTGAGCCCCAGAATCTTGATAGCTACTCAGAGAGACCTAAGTCAGTACTCTGGGCGGGGAAGGGGCGAGGGAGAGGAAAGGGAAGGGATGGGAGGGGGTCTTTAGCAACACTTGGGGATCTTTAACTCTGAAATTTGCAAAAATTTTGTGAGAGGACCAAAGGCATGCTGGGGGTTGAAAACTCTACATCTGAAGGCCTTTGCAGCCCTTCAATCCCACCCCTGTGCTCACTCCAGCCGCCCTGCAGAACTGGAGAAGTGAGGGACCCTTGCCTGTTGAGAACCCTGCTAAGGGCAGAAGGGCCGTTAACTTGTGCTGTGAGATAGGCACAGTGAACAGATGACCTGGCGGAAATGTGATTTAGGTATTGATGGGTTTTCATACCTACTTATTGGGTGCTATTGAGCCTGAGGACCATGCCTCCTCACTTTAGGTGAGAGTGTTTTGAATCCCATCTTTGATCTCTCATAGTGTAGGGATCTTTGTTGCCATGTACCATCTCTGGGGGTTTAACATCTCCCACCTCTTAGATGCCACTTAATACCAGTTGCTCAAGGCTTTATTCTGACCCTCACTGGCTAGAGTTAGAGCCTAATTTGTGTAGACAGGTCAGCAGCCCCTTGTTTAGCACCAACAACTGGCATATTGATTAGGTCACATCCCTAAGAACTAAACACAATTACTGTATGTCCCCATTTTACAGATGAGAAAGCTGAGGCATAGAGAGGCAGTAGGATGGACCCACAGTCACACAGCTGAGGTGATAGAACCAGGATTGGGAGGCTAACTCCCCAGGTATGTTCTTACTCCCCTGGCTTTCCCCCCTCTTTATGCTGGTCACACGGTGATGCCCAAAACCACTCTGGGAAGCATTTTATCTTTAACTGTCCTTTATCCCATTCACCATCCTCAGTCAACCGGTTTCCCATTCTGTCAAAAGTCATGTTATGGCTAATTGAATCTCAGTGAAAAATGAACTCCGAAGAGTGGCATCTCTGCCTTCTCCCCTGGAGCCTTCCCTTTGTGCTCAGAGTCTCAGTGCTTGCCACAGTGTCTGCATTTTTAGACGGTTCATGGGTGTAGAATTTCCAGTAGGACTAATGGCAGGACATGGCCTCTGATCTGGGTAAATTTGTATCGAAAGGGGAGTTGAGACAGATGAACTATTCAGTCTGTTCCTTTTCCTTGCTATCAGCATGGTCAGCTAGTGTTTGTGTGTGTGTGTGTGTGTGTGTGTGTGTGTGTGTGGTTATTTTTAACTGTGAGTTGGGAAATATTATGCTACTTAGAGACATGGGTTCCAGGAGCCTCCTCCTCCTCTTGTGTGAGTGGGAATGGTGATAATCCCCAATAGGTAAGTTCATAGGTATACTACTGAGAGGATATGAGAAGTAGTTTGGAAACAGCTAAACTAATGTTCTTTTTGTTGTGGTGGTTAATCCTCACCCGAGGATATATTTTTTATCAGTTTCTTAGAGTGGAAGAGAAGGAGGGAGGGAGGGAGGGAAGGAGAGAGAGAGTGAAAGAGAAAGAGAGGGAGAGGGAGAGGGAGAGGGAGAAACATTGACATGAGAGAGACACATCGGTTTGTTGCCTTTCATACACACTCACTGAGGCAGGGATCCTGCAACCCAGATACCGGGAACAGAACCTGTGACCCTTTTGTCTGAGGGATAGCTCTCTAACCACTGAGCAACTGACCAGCACTAAACTAATGTTCTTTTTTTTAATTTTAATAAATCTTTATTGTTCAGATTATTGCAATTGTTCCTCTTTTTCCCCCTCCATATCTCCCCTCCACCTGGTTCCCACCCCATCCTCTGCCCTTACCTACCCCCCCATTGATCTCATCCATAGGTGTATGATCTTTGTCCAGTCTCACCCTGCACCCCCCTCACCTCTTTCCCCCTGAGAATTATCAGTCCACTCCCTTTCTATGCCCCTACTTCTATTATATTCACCTGTTTATTCTGTTCATCAGATTTTCAATTCACTCGATTTTTAGATTCACTTGTTGATAGATAGGTTTTTGTTGTTCATAATTTTTACCTTTACCGTTTTCTTCTTTCTCTTCTTAAAGAATACCTTTCAGCATTTCATATAATACTGGTTTGGCTGACAGTCAAATGGGTGCTCCCCTGTAGGTAATTAACTGTTTTTCTCTTGCTGCTTTTAATATTCTCTCTTTGTCTTTTGCTCTTGGTATTTTAATGATGATGTGTCTTGATGTAGTCCGCTTTGGATTCCTTTTGTTTGGGGTTCTGTGCACTTCCTGGACTTGTAAGTCTATTTCTTTTACCAGATGTGGGAAGTTTTCAGTCATTATTTCTTCAAATAGGTTTTCAGTATCTTGCTCTCTTCTTCTGGCACCCCCATAATTCTGATGTTGGTACACTTGAGGTTGTCCCAGAGGCTCCTTACACTGTCTTCACAATTTTTTATTCTTTTTTCTTTTTGCTTTTCCAGTGGAGTGTTTTTTTGCTTTTTTGTATTTAAAATCTCTGACTTGATTTTTGCAATCCTGTAGTCTGCTGTTAGGTTTCTGTATAATATTTTTTATATGTTTAATATGTTTAATTTCTAGTTGGTTCTTTTTCATCTCCTCTTGGGTCTCGCTAAATTTATCCATTTTTTCTAGGAAATTCTTTAAAAACCTTATAACCATGGTCTTGAACTCTATATCCATTTGTTTGTTTTCCTCCATTTCTTTCATTTGTGATCTGTTCTTTAGTCTCCGCATATTTTGCTGCTTCCCTGAGTTGGTAGAGTAGCTTTGTGTGCTAGCTGTCTTATGTGGCCCAGTAGCTCTGCCTCCCCAGTTACCTGAGGTAGACACTCTTGGTGCACCCCTTTGTGAACTGTGTGTACAGTCTTGTTGTATTTAAGTCTTGATTGTTGTAGGTATCACCGGGGGGAATTGACCTCCAAGCCAATTGGTTGTGAGGATCAGCTGTGTCTGCGCATGCAGACTTGCTTTCAGACCTCTGCGCGGGCACGAGCTCCCGGAACTCTGCCTTTCAGTTCTCCTGAGTTTCTGTGCACTCTAGGGACCCGTATGAGTCTGGGTCCCCAGGGTCTCACCCAAAACTGGGGTTCAGTGCAGTTGGATCTGGATTTCAGTGCTGTTGTGAGGTTCTGTTTTCCTCCCACTAGAGCAGCGGTTCTCAACCTGTGGGTTGCGACCCCTTTGGAAGGTCGAACGACCCTGTCACAGGGGTTGCCTAAGACTATTGGAAAACACCTATTTCCCATGGTCTTAGGAACCAACAGCCAGTTCCTCAGTGTAGCAAAATGTAGCAATGTAGTTTACTGTTGTCATATGAAGACTGTTACCCATGCTACGCCACAATTCAAGACAAAATTTCATTTATTTGTAATTAGAAATAAATATTTCACAATATACAATTATATATTGTTTTTGTGATTAATCACTATGCTTTAATTATGTTCAATTTGTAACAATGAAAATACATCCTGCATATCAGATATTTACATTACAATTCATAACAGTAGCAAAAGTAACAATTATGAAGTAGCAATGAAAATAATTTTATGGTTGGGGGTCACCACAACATGAAGAATTCTATTAAAGGGTCGCAGCACTAGGAAGGTTGAGAACCACTGCACTAGAGGAAGCCAGACACAATCAGCTGTCAGCGCTCTGTGTGTGCACTTTCGTGCGCACTTTTGCATGCACTTTCGCGAGCCCCCAGACTTCTGTCTTTCGTGGCTCCCCTAAGTTTCTGTGCACTCTTTCCTTTTCACAACAGTCTAGACTCTCCTTATGAGTCTCACCTGGAGCTGGGGTTCAGTGCAGTTGAGATTTTCCATCTCCCTCTTGCTAGAGGAAGCCAGCCAGACCCTCCTCCACCCGTCCTCTGTATACCTCAGCTTTTTACACCTCCTCTGAGTCTTCATGAGTCCCTCTATTTACATTTAGTTGTAGAATTTTCACTCAGCCAGCTTTCCTGTGATTCTGGATGGTGTCCATTCTGTCTTTTAGTTGTAGTTTTGAAATTGTTGTGTGAAGCAGCAGCTTAGGTGTTCACCTATGCCACCATCTTGGTTTCTCCTTAAACTAATGATTTTATATTGACATTACCATCCCTGGAATAAGTGCACAGCCCCTTTTCCTGCTAAGTATTTTACTAGCATTCACTACCATCTAAAGTGATAAAAACAAATCAGGGGATTCACAAAGGTTCCTGAAATCAGACACAGCTTCTGAGCAGATGGCACTGAGAATTAGCAAGCATGAGGATCTGCGTGAGATAATAGAAGAGAGTTATCTTGGCCAAAACCAGTGATAAAACAGGGCTTTGCATTGTTCTGCCTGCCTTGGGGCCCAGTCCATGTTCAGTTCTGGTGCCACCATGATTGGGAGCCCAGCCTGAGACCTCCCTCCTTGCAGCCAATTCTGGAAAAACCTTTAGGTGGACATGGATATAACCATTTGGGTTATATCAGCGGAGACAGAGGAAGAGGTCTGATGCCAACACTCCTTTACATTTGAAGTGATTTTACAAGTTTGCAATTTTAACTTCCCCTCATACCTTTAATCTTCTCAGCAAATTAGCCCAATTATTATCCCACTAGAGGCCCGGTGCACAAAATTCGTGCATGGGGTCCCTCAGCCCAACCTGCACCCTCTACAATCCAGAAGCTCTCAGGGGATGTCCTACTGATGGCTTAGACCACTCCCCATGGTTCTCTGCTCTCTGCAGGGCCTGGGGGTTTTGCTGCAGCCCTGGGGATGAAGCCCCCATGCCTTGCTTTCCACTCTCTGCCTGCCACTGCTATGTGCCATGTGAAGGAAGCCCCAATGCCCTGCAGTGTGCTCTGCCTGCCAGGCCTGGGGCTTTGCTGACACTGACACACTAAAGAAGCCCCCAAACCAGCAGTTCTCAACCTGTGGATCTCGACCCCTTTGGGGATCGAATGACCCTTTCACAGGGGTCGCCTAAGACCATTGGAAAATGCAGATATTTACATCACGATGCATAACAGTAGCAAAATTTCATGGTTGGGGGTCACCACCACATGAGGAACTGTATGTAAGGGTCGTGGCCTTAGGAAGGTTGAGAACCACTGCCCCAAGCCCTGTTGTCCAGACTCTGTCTGCCATGTGTGGGGGCAGATCAAGCCTTGCTGCTTGGTCTCTGCAAACCCCAGCAGGGCTGACAGGCCCAGACACTGCATCAGTGGTGGATCCCTCTGGTGGCAGATCCAGCCTCGCTGCTCTGGCGGACAGGCCTGGACACTCCAGGGCTGAGGGGACTGGGCGCTGCCATCTTGTGGCTATGGGGGCCATCATTTTTGTAACAGAGTGACAGTTAATTTGCAAATAACTCTTTTATTAGATGGGCTTGTTAACTGCATGGAAAAATAGAACTCAGAGTGATTTGCCTAAGGGCACACAGCCAGCTAATGACCAAGTTGGGACTAGACCTCAGATGCCAGAGCCAGCATCTGACCCATCTTCCCAGGACATTGTAGGCACAGCGTCCGGGGCTTGGGGCAGGAGCCAGGATAGCACCTGGGCTAAGGCCGGTAGCTTAGTGGACCAGAGCCTGAGCCTGAAGACACATGGAAAATGACTTAATGAATTAAATTGGTGTCCAGTGGCAGCATTCAGGAGATAAGTCCTTCTTTTTTATAGTTTGCTGTATTGGTCAGAATTTTTGTATAAACAAGCTTTACATTTATTATCAGACAAAATAACCACATTCTTCTGCCAGGGGTGGGATGAGTGGAATCTGTGTGTAGCATGTTAGGGCTCTTTGCAGCTGCTCTTGTGGGCGGGTCTCTAGTCTCCTATCCCTGTGCCCTCAGGAATCTTCTTGATGATGGTTTCATAATTCCAGCCTCTATCTCTCTTGGCTCTGTCCACTTTCTGGCCATCGCAGCAGCCCTCTCATGCTTCAAGGGTTTCCCAGCCAACCTTCCCCCCAGCTCCTTGGCAGAAGACAAGGGTCACGTGGCTGAGTGACTGGCATTTTCTGAATCATGGCATGGAGAGAAACAATGCACATAAAAGTAGCACACAGGGCCTCTGTTTCGAGTCTAAGATAACAAGGCAGCGTGTGAAGTGATTCATCTGGGCCAAGGGCCATGCAACGCTCATCTTCTCCAATGACTAATGGGGCTTCTCAGAGAGTGGGCAGCCCAGGCCCTGGCCAGGCCCACCGTGGAGCCCAGCAGCCCTGCCCCCCTGGTCGGTGTCTGGGGATGTTACAGAAGGAGAAGGAATAATTGTAAAAATGGAGGAAGGAACTAGAGAGGTGCCAGGACACCATGGTCAGCCTCTGATGAAAACCAGGACACAGGCTCTGATGTCTCCTCTCCAAACCCAGAAACACACCAGGACCTACCAGGTACAGGAGTCACATGCTCACCCATGTCAGAATGGACCTAAGAAATAATGAATGTGCTCCTGGAGTCTCACCAAGTTCTGGAATCTAAGTCCTTGACAAGTGCTGTCCCACTTCATCCTCCCAACCGCCCTATGAGAGCTTCAGTGAAGCCATCTTGTGGATGAGAAAATTCTGCACAGAAGCATAAAGCACCTTAACCAAGATTGTGCAAGCACTAGAGAGAATTTTACCCCAAGCTATTGGTTCCAAAGAACCCTTTCTATAGGTCAGACACCACCATTTACACACATTATCTGATTTAATCCTCACAGCAATGATGCAAAGATTATTGTCCACATTTTAAAGATGGGAAAATTGAAACTCAGGGAGGTTAAGTGTGTTGACCAAAGTCACACAGCTTGGTGGTGAAGGGGGGCCTCACCCACGTCTGTCTAACTCCAAAGCCCATGCTCTTTTTTATAACATCTGTGTTCTGGTCATTTTCTGGGACAGTATCCCTCTTTTCTGAGTCCCCTGCCATCTCACCCATGGTTTGAATTGGATACAGCTTGTATCAACCACGGTAGCCTCTTGATTGTTCCACACAAGGAGGTTGGAGAGGTAGGAGAGAGACTGTGCCCCGGGTCTAATGAGAAGAGGTCCCCCAGGTAGACTTTGAGGGTTTGTGCAGGTGGGAAGAATGAGGGAGGTGAGGCAGAGCCAGCTAGTCATCAGGTCCCATAGTTCCCACTTGACTATCAAACATTTTTTTAGAAAACCGACAGGCTTATAAAATGGAGGTCTGGGCAAGGGTGTGGAGGGGTACAGCCAGGGTTGGGAAGACCTCAGCACACCGAGTGCTATTCTTTACCCCAGCGACCATCTCCCTTTGGGATCAGCCAGTAGCTAGCAGGTAAATATGGGATCCCAAAATCCCAATCCACAAGCTCCATAGAGAGATAAGACATAGATTTTGTTTGGCTGGATTTATTGCTCTTGATGGTACATAAAGTTGATGTCTTTAAGAAAGGCCTATATTCTCTCATTTGCCACAGGCTCCACCACTCCCCAATGCCTTATACCCTGCCAGTCAGCCAAGTTATCATGTTACTATGGCTCTTGATGACACTGGATTTTGAGACTCTTGAGATATGAAGCAATATGGTGTCAGCATTTCACCTGGAGAGAAAAATACATGTGCCTTCTGGACCAAAGTGAAGACAGTGAGCCACCTGGGAAGGTACAGTCAGGTCCCCAGTGACTGCTGCTCCTGCAACAGAATTAGTTGTAGCTGGAGCAGAGCCCAGAATTTATGATCGCCTCCACTTCTCTGGGACCTGGACCTTGCCCTGTGAATAAGTTACCTGTGGCTGCTGTAACAATTCACCATAAACTTAGTGGCTTAAAACAATACCAATGTATGATCTCACAATTCTGGAGGCCAGGACTCTAAAGTCAGTTTCACTGGGCTAAATCCAAGGTGTCAACAGGACTGTATTCCTTCTGGGGGCTCCAAGGGAGAATATGTGTGCTTGCTTCTTTGAGCTTTGGGAAGCTACCTGCATTCCTCTTAAAAAAAAAAGTTTTTTACTGACTTTTAGAGAGAGAGAAGGAAGAGAGATAGAGAGATAGAAACACCAATGGGAAAGAAACATCATTGATTGGCTGCCTCCTGCATGCCCACCCAACTCTGCTGCTTGGTTTGAGCTCCACTGATCCAAACTGGGCTCCATTTCTTCCAGAGCCAGGCCTGTCTAGAAGGTGAACTTCAGCAAACAGGAACCCGGAGTACAAAATCAAACCGCGCAGCCCACAGCATGGAGGGCTGCTGGGTGTCCGTGGCTCTGGGTCATCTCAGTCAGTGTTTTTATTTTACCTGCATTGGTTCTGTCACGGAACTGCAGTGACGATGCCCAGCCCATAGGTGGAAGGGTATGTAAGTAAGCCCTTCCCCCAAGTTTGGAACTGGGTTTTGGGGCCTGGCTTCAAATGGGGTCAGAGGCCCTGATGGGGGAGAGGGCAGGAGAATCTCCCTTTCCTGGTTGTATTTCTTGCTCGGCTTGTTTGTTCGACGGGGAATGACTTCTGGGACACAAAGCTATTTCTAAGACGCCCAGGGTTCGGGCAGCTTGGACCTCTCTGCCCTCCTGCCCCTGGTGCTCTGTGTTGGAAGTCCTTCCTGGCAGACAGCCTTCCTGTGGGGACAGGTGAGGGTGTGGGGTGGTGGGAAGAGGAACAGGCCTGCAGGGCCACAGCCTCCCTCCTGAGACCTGCAAACCTGTCACTCCCCATTCCTGTGGCAGGTCACTGACTGCCAGTGCGGCTCCCATGCTCCCCTCTCTCAGGGGCATCCCCCAACACTAATGTGCGCTCCCCGGTATCCAAGCTTCCCCTCTTCCCAGCCTCCCACTCAGCTCCCAGTCCCCGGACAGGCAGGCCACCCCTGGCCCTGCTTTCCTAGGACAGAAGTGTCCCTCTGGATGAAGGCTGGGTCTCATGCCATCCCTGGCTTGGGGCAGGCAGGACAATTCAGCTGGTTGAAGGGTGGAGGCAGAGATCTGGGTGCTGGGACTGACTCTAAAAGGCCAATGTTATATCCAACAGAAAAGCCCCCCAGAGCCCCTGCAGCACCTCAGGATGCCCAGGGACACCCATCCCATTCTTGACAAAGACCTCGGCCAGGCCAGCCTGGCCAGGAGAATGCCAGGCAGACGATGCTTGGTGCCCAGGGTGGGGCGCCAAGGGGGCCCCTGAGGTGGTGGTTTCAGTGGGGTTGGGTAAGGGGGCAGTGGGGGCCAGGCATCCAGCCAGGGACCCACAAACAAAGGCATCAATTTGTGGAAGGAACCAACATGTACCAGCCCCTGGTACATAGCAAATGTTAAGTAAAATGAAGCTAGGAGGGAGAGAGGGAAGGAGGGAGGGAAGGAGGGGACAAGGTAATTCTCACCCTTGAGGGAGGAAAAGAAAAAAGAAACAATCACTAATGAAGAGAATTTGAATAATGTTCCTGAATAAATGGTTTCAAGCTTGTGACTATTAAACCCTTTAGGAGATAATGAGATGGCATTTGGAGAGGAGCTTTCCGTATGTGTCAAGTCCCTGACAGATTCTAAGTAAGCCTCTCACCCCTGATTCTTGCTCTCTCTCTGGAGCTACTCTAACCCCGTGGCCAGGGCTTTCTAGAAGGCCACCTCCCTCTCACCACGGAGCTGGGAGCCTCGTGACCCAGCAAGGCAGCAGGACCTGAGCTTCTTGTGAGGACAGCCTGGTGTCCCTGCAGGCAGTGACTGTCAGTCGTGGAATGCAAAGTCAGCCCAGGATCCCTTCCTGGGCTCAGGCTGCACCTCTAACCTTCACATCCATTCGTGCCAGCGCAGGGAAGCCCTCCTACTGGGAGTGCGCATCAGCCATCAGCCACCCGAGGCCTTTCCCAGGGCTGCTCAAGAAGGCTGCGATGTACCTTGGGTAAAAAATGGGTATAAGATAAGCTTCGTTCTCATGTAAATCAAAGTTATGCATTTATTGGGACTCTGTAGCTTTTGGGCTCCACCCCGTTGCTGTGTCTGTTGCTTCTTCAGCTGGTCTTGAGGGGACGGGCCAGCAAAAGTGTCTGAGGCGGGGATGGAGGATGCCTTAGTCATATGTCAGCTCCAGGGAGAAGTGGGGGCTCCCAACAGACCTGGGTCGTACCCCAGATGTGAGAGGAACCGACATGTACCAGCCCTTGCCACATAGCCTAGCTGTCCACCCCCACCCTTTCAGATGCTGAGAGACTGCAGAGCTGCGGTGGTCTCCTCCAGCCAATGCCTATGCCTTAGGCCGTGCTTCTCAACCTTCCTAATGCCGCAACCCTTTAATACAGTTCCTCATGTTGTGGTGACCCCCAACCATACAATTATTTTCATTGCTACTTCATAACTGTAATTTTGCTACTGTTATGAATCATAATGTAAATATCTGTGTTTTCCGATGGTCTTAGGCGACCCACAGGTTGAGAACCACTACTGTAGAGCCTCTCAGCGAGTCTCTGAGGAGCAGAGACTCTCAGCCTGAAGCCCTGAGCCTGTGAAGAAGCTGGCTGGGAGAGAGGGGGTAGCTGTAGAGAGGGCTGGGCCTAGGCCCACATGTCCACTGTTTTTTCTGATATGGAGTGGGCCTCTGTGACCTGGGCTCAGAACCAGCCACCACACACGATTTCGGTGGGGAAATGAAATTCTGAATCCTGGACCCCAGCGTGCAGAGGCACGAGAGGCCAGGATTGGCAGGGAATTGGGTTCTGAGGGGAGGACGGAAGTCAGCCCAGAACCTGCAGTGCCTGCTGGGCTGGTTCCAGGCCCTCTGTGGGCACCAGCCCAGGCTGCTCCTCTGCACCTCCAGAGCAGCCCCTTGACCCTCAGTCTGTTCTCTGCACCTTTCCTCACCTTCCCTCCCCCCCCCAAACCAACCTACTGACTAAAACTTGTTACCACCAAACCAACACTCAGGCCTCTTCGTGGTCTCTCGTGGAGACATGCACATGGGACAGAAAGGAGGAGGGACAGCTCGGGGGACTACTGGTGTTAACCACTCAGTCAGCCTCTAGCCTGGCCCCTACAGGCTGGTGCCTGAAGAAGAATGGTGCCTGAGGTGACAATCGAGTAGCCTGATGGGACATTCTCAGCTGAGGTCACAAGAGGACGCTCTGCGTCTTGTTTTAGCTCCCACACTGGAAACAAGTGGCCTTTTCATGGTCTAGTTAGTGGCATGTTTTTCAAATTCTTGTGCTTTTTGTTGATGATTTCACAAGAATAGTGCTGAAGTTTGTTGATGTCCTACACATGAGAAGGCCATGAGGTGCCTTATGGGGAAAAGATGAACGTTAGATAAACTTGGCTCCAGCATGAGTTAGAGTGCTGTTGAGCAACGTTCATGAGGCAATGATGTGTATTAAATGAGGCGTCTTTAAACAGAAACACACATAAAACAAGGTCATATATTGATCCGTTAATGAAAAATTTGTGGCCAGAGACTAGCGGGAACCTAACTCTGTATTTCTCATAGGAGCAAATGTTCATTATTTGCCAATTCATTATCCCCAGTGACTTAATAGAACAGAACAACCACGAATAATGAGAATCAACATACAGATGCGTGCCTAGGCCCAGCTGGAAGAAGCTGATCAGGATCCCCTGGGCTTGGGCTCTGGCATCTGTGGTTTTTCAAAGCTCCCCAGGCGATTCTGATCTTGGGCCAGGGAGGGAGCCCCTGCAAAAGATGCCTCGAAGTGCCCAGGTGAGGACCTGGACAGCCCAAGTGGCGATCTGAAACAACTGGGAGGTGATGAGTAGCATGATATAGAGAAAAGAACATAGAACTGATTCGATCTGAGAGATTTGAAGACTCTGTGACTTCAGGCAAGTCATCTAACATTCAGGGCCTCAGTTTCCCCACCCATAACATGAAGATAGCACCTGTGCACGGGGAGGGGGGATGGGTTTGCCCTGATATGTAGACATGTTTTGTAGTCTTAGACGCCAAGAGTCCACTGTTGTTTTTTGAGAAAGAACTCATTCATGAGATGGTCTTATCCAAGAGTGATGAGAATATATTTGGGAACAGAACAAAGGAGGGACAGCTCGAGGGACTACTGGTGTTGGCCAATCAGCTTCTAGCCTGGCCCCTAAATGCTGGTGCCTGAGGAAGGCTGCTTACCCAAGAACCTTGGTGAGACTCGGGGAGCCTAAGGCCACCAGCGTGGGAACTGACATGTGGTCCTGGGCAGAGAGGTAGAACCTCCCCCTCACCGGAGGGCCCCCTGCACCAGGGCTGTCTGGCTCACTCTGTGGGAACTGGTACCTGCAAGGGCAACATCCACCCACCTGCCACCCCCCCTCCCTGACCCACATAGCACCTGTCAAGCTTTGGAGGCAGATGCTGAACCAAGAGCTCAGACTCAGTTCCTCCTGGGACAGCCCCAGAAGGGACACCCCGAGACGGAGGCAGGCACCAAGCCTGAGAAAGACTGACGGTTCCTGTTCATAGAACCATTGTTTACCCCAGACTTGTGCATCTGGGGAAATCGAGGTCTTAGATGCTTACGAATCAACTGAGCGGATAGCTATGGGAGGTTTGGGGGGTTTTAGTTTGTTCGTTTGTTTTTGTGTTTTATAAATTTCTTTATTGATTAAGGTTTTACAATTGTGTCCTTATTCCCCCATTACCCTTCATCCTCCCCACTCATGCCCTTATCCTTCTGTTGTCTGTGTCCATTGGTTGGGCTTATATGCATGCATACAAGTCCTTTGGTTGATCTCTCCCCTTTATCCCTACCTTCCCTTACCTTCCTTCCAAAGTTTGATGGTCTGATCAATGTTTCTCTGTCTCTGGAACTGTTTTTGTTCATCAGTTTACATTGTTCATTATATTCCACAAATGAGTGAGATCATGTGATACTTACTTTCTCTGATTGACTTATTTCACTTAGCATAATGCTCTCCAGTTCCATGCATGTTGTTACAAATGGTAGGAATTCCTTCTTTTTTTAGTTCAGCATAGTATTCCCCTGAGTAGATGTACCACATTTTTTTAATCCACTCATCTGCTGATGGACACTTTAGCTGTTTCCAAATCTTAGCTATGGTAAATTGTGTTGCTATGAACATAGGGGTGCATATATCCTTTTTGATTGATGTTTCTAGCTTCTTGGGATATATTCCTAGAAGTGGTATCACTGAGTCAAATGGGAGTTCTATTTTTAGTTTTTTGAAGAAACTGCATACTGTTTCCCACAGTGACTGTACCAGTCTGCATTCCCACCAGCAGTGCACCAGGGTTCCTTTTTCTCTGCATCCACGCCAACATCTGTCATTTATTGATTTGTTGATGATATCCATTCTGATAGGTGTGAGATACCACATTGTCGTTTTGATTTGCATCTCTTGGATAATTAGTGATTTTGACTATGTTTTCATATGTCTCTTGGCCTTTCTTCTGTCTTCTTTTGAAAAGTTTCTATTTATGTCCCTTGCCCATTTCTTGATTGGATTGTTTATCTTCCTTTTGTTGAGTTGTATGAGTTCCCTGTAAATGTTGAAGATGAAATCCTTATCAATGATAACATTGACAAATATGTTCTCCCTTGTAGTGGTCTTTCTTGTTGTTTTGTTAATGGTTTCTTTTGCTGGGCAAAAGCTTTTTATTTTGATATAGTCCCATTTGTTTATTTTCTCTTTATTTTCCATTGTCCTAAGAGCAGTATCAGTGAAGAAGTTCCTTCAGCATATGTCTGAGATTTTGCTGCTTGTGGATTCCTCTAGAATTTCTATGGTTTCCCATCTTACGTTTAAGTCCTTTATCCATTTTGAGTTTATTTTGGTGTATGGTGTAAGTTGGTGGTCTAGTTTCATTTTTTGCATGTATCTGTCCAATTTTCCCAACACCATTTATTGAAGAGACTGTCTTGATTCCATTTTATGTTCATGCCTCCTTTGTTGAATATTAATTGGGCATAGTGGTTTGGGTCAATTTCTGGGTTCTCTATTCTATTCCATTGATCTATATAGTCTGTTCTTGTGCCAATAACAGGCTGTTTTGAGAACAGTGGCTTTGTAATACAGCTTTATATCTGGTATTGATATCCCACCTACCTTGTTCTCCTTTCTCAGGATTGCTGCAGCTATTCAGAGTCTTTTTTTATTCCAGATGAATTTTTGGAGAGTTCATTCTAGTTTTGTGAAATATGCTATTGGTATTTGAATGAGGATTGCATTGAATCTATAGATTGCTTTGGGTAGAATGGACATTTTGGTGATGTTGGTTCTACCAATCCATGAACACAGTATGTTCTTTCATCTGTTTATATCTTCCTCTATCTCTTTTTTCACTGTCCTGTAGTTTTTTTGCATATAGGCCTTTTACTTCTTTAGTTAGGTTTATTCCTAGGCCTCTTAATTTTTTTGGTACGATGGTAAGTGGGATTGCTTTTTTAGTCTCTCTCTCTGTAAGTTCACTATTGGTGTATAAAAATGCCATAGATTTCTTGGTGTTAATTTTGTATCCTGCTACCTTGCTGAATTCATTTATTAAGTCTAGTAATTTTTTGATAGAGTCTTTAGGGTTTTCTATGTACAGTATTATGTTGTCTGCAAATAAGGACAGTTATACTTCTTCTTTTCCAATTTGGATGCTTTCTATTTCTTTCTCTTGTCTGATTGCAATGGCTAGTATTTCCAGTACTATGTCGAACAGGAGTGGTGTTCCTGTTCTTGTTCTTGTTCTTGTTCTTAGGGGAAATGGTTTAAGTTTTTGTCTATTGAGTGGGATGCTGGCTGAGGGTTTGTCATATTTGGCTTTTATGATGTTGAGGTATGATCCTTCTGTTCCCACCTTGCATCCCTGGTACAAATCCTGCTTAGTCATAGTGTATGATCTTTCTGATGTTCTGCTGGATCCAATTTGCTAGGATTTTGTTGAGGATTTGGCATCTATGTTCATGAGGGATATTGGCCTATAATTCTCTTTCATTGTGTTGTCTTTATCAGGTTTTGGTTTTAGGGTGATGCTGGCTTCATAGAAGGAGTTTGGAAGTGTTCCTTCCTTTTGAATTTTTTGGAATAGTCTGAGGAGGGTAGGTTTTAGTTCTTCCTTGAATGTTTGGTGTAACTCTCCTGTCAAGCCGTGTGGGCCTGGGCTTTTGTTTGCTGAAAATTTTTTGATGACTGCTTCAATTTCTTCCATAGTTATTGGCCTATTGATATTTTTAGAATCTTTCTGATTGAGTTTTGGAAGGTTGTATTTTTCTAGGATATATCTATTTCCTCTAGTTTGTTGGAATAGAGTTGTTCATAATATTTTTAAACAATTATTTGTGTTTCTGTGGGGTCTGTTGTTATTTCGCCTCTATCATTTCTGATTTTTGTTTATTTGAGTCCTCTCTCTTTGCATCTTGGTGAACCTGGTGAGAGGTTCATCAATCTTGTTTATCCTCTTAAAGAACCAGCTCTTGGTTTCATTGATCTTTTGTATTGTTTTTTGGTTTCTATGTCATTCATTTCTGCTCTACTCTTTATTATCTCCTTCCTTCTGCTCACTCTGAGCTTTTCTTGTTGCTCTCTTTCTAAGTCTTTGAGTTGTAGCCTTAAATGATTTACTACAGTTTTTCTTGTTTTTTGAGGTAGGCCTGTAGAGCTATAAACTTCCCTCTCAGGACTGCTTTCATTGTGTCCCATAGGTTTTGGATTGTTGTGTTTTTATTGTCATTAGTTTCCAGAATGTTTTTAATTTCTTCTTTGATCTCATTAGTAACCCAATCAATATTTAATAACATGCTATTTAGCTTCCAAGTGTTTGAGTGTTTTGGATTATTTTTATTGTAGTTTATTCCTAATATTATACCACTGTGGTCTGAAAAGATGCTTGGTGTGATTTCAATCTTCTTGAATTTGGGGAGACTTTGCTTGTGACCCAGTATGTGGTCTCTTTTTGAAAATATCCTATGTGCACTTGAGAAGAATGTATATTTCGCAGCTTTGGGGTGAAATGTTCTGAAGATGTCAATTAGGTCCATCTGATCTAGTGAGTCATTTAGGATTGTTGTTTCTTTGCTGATTTTTTATCTAGAGGATTTATCCAGTGATGTCAATGGTGTATTAAAGTCCCCTACTTTGATTGCATTGTTGTCTATCTCTTTCTTGATATCTTCCAGGAGGTTTTTTTATGTATTTGGGTGCTCCTGCATTGAGTGCATATATGTTTACCTGGATTATATCCTCTTGTTGTATCGATCCCTTTAGTATTATGAAATGGCCTTCCTTATCTCTTGTTATGGCCTTCACTTTGAGGTCTATTTTGTCAGATATAAGTATTGCTACCCCAGCTTATTTTTTCATTTCCATTTGCCTGAAAGATATTTTTCCATCCCTTGACTTTCAGTCTGTGTGAGTCCCTTATTCTGAAGTGGGTCTCTTTAGACAGCATATATATGGGTCATGTTGTTGTTGTTTTTTTATCCATTCAGCCATTCAGTGTCATTTTTTTTTAGGTGGTTGAGAAATGTTTAATTGGCTAGAGAAATCTGTGAGACCCAAAGGCCACCTCTGGAGGGAAAAAGGAAAGTGCCCCTTTGGTTCTGGTTCATGAAAGTACATATTATTTGATTCCTTTGAAGATTTCATCCCATGTTTCGTGATTCTTTGAGAGTGTGGTGATTTCTTCAGATCGTTGCTTTATCTTGGCTTCAGTTACTTCAGAGCCCTTTCAGGTAGTGCCTATCATTCCGAGTCATGTATTAGTTGCAGCTTATTTCCAACTCAGCTATCCTTGGCTCTGAAAAGCTGTCATCACTGGCATCACTGTATCTATCACTTCAGGACAGTTTGCATCCCTGTTGTAGGTAGGCATTCAGGTTCCCAGTTGCTGCATTCAGTCCCAGGTATGGAGGGGAATGCTTCATCGGCTTAGAAGAAAACTCAGGATGGAATTGGACACCAACAAAATAGGGGTGATTTGCCAGTTCAATGATTTCCGTCCTCTCCCCATTAACATCCTGACCTACAAAATGTAAGTCACTCTGCTCAAATTGGTTGACCAAGGTAGGGTTCACCTCATACCGATGTCTGTGCCTTTCTTCTATAAAAGGAACATCATCATAAAGTTTCCTTAATATTGAATTTTCAGTTTTGAAAACAGTTCTTCTTATTCCCAGCCTCATTGTTCCTCCCAAATTGCCAGGGTTGTGTTCTGGCATATCAATCACCACAGGAACAGGGGCACTTGGCTCAAATTCTGTGGAATTGGTATCTTTCAAGTTAAGGCAGTTCCTTGCAAACTCTATCACTGCTAGTTGCATCCCAAGACAAACTCCCAGAAAAGGAATCTTCTTTGCCCTTGCCCAAGAGGAGTTTGTCCAATGTTCCTCTGATTCCGAAGCCTCTTGGCACCAGAACACCATCAGCTTTGCATAGCTTCTGCCATGCCTCATGGAATTTCACAGGGTCCTCAGTTTCGGTGGTATGCTCCAGATCAATGGAGTCTATGTACATCAGATTCAACTTGTGGTTGATGGCCAAGGCTGAGTGTTCCAGAGCTTTAAACACAGAGGCATAGCAGTCCCTCAGCTTGGTGTATTTGCCAACCAGAGCTATGGAGCACGTTTTCTGTAGTCTTTTGTACCTGTCAGCCATATTTTTCCACTTGAAAAGCAAATTATTTGCAGAATCACCAACGGACAAATCCAATATCTCTTTAAAATATTTAACGATGCCTTGTTCTTCCAAAAGCACAGGCACTCGGTATGTGGAAGAAACATCATGAATACATATGACCTGGTTGATGATAAAACACCATATTTAAGTGAATGACTCAAATATGCCACAGAATGAGTTCAAGAGTAAACCAGAGCTCAAGAGTCTGGCAGTTCATTTATATTCATAGAAGAAAACCAAGAGCCCAGCCTGTAGAGAACGTCTGGGAAGACAGATGGGCATTCTTCCTTAATAATTGTCAGCTGAACCCAAGGCAACAGGCAAAGCTGTTCTTAGTTATACATCTTACCAAAAAGGCAGTTGTGTTCTCAGCATTGACTCTTATGTTTTCTCGATGTCTTTTGATTGGAGCATTTAGTCCATTTATATTTAAAGTTATTATTGAAAGGTACTTGTTTGTAGCCATTTTTATTTTTATTTATTTTTATTTTTTGAGGCTGTGTTCCTTCTTACCTTTTTGTTTCTTCTTTTTACAGCATTTCCTGCATTGCTGGTTTGGTAGTGATAAACTCCCTTAGCCTTTTTTTGTCTGTGAAACTCATGATTTCTCCTTCAACTTTGATTGATAGTTTTGCTGGATAGAGTATTCTTGGATTGAGTCCCTTGTTTTGCATCACTTTGTATATCTCCTTCCATTCTCTTCTAGCTTGATGTATTTTTGTTTAGAAATCATTTGATAATATGTTGAGGGATCCTTTGTAGGTAACTTTCTGTCTCTCTCTTGCAGCTTTTAAGATTCTCTCTTTGTCAATAACATTTGCCATTATAATTATGGCATGTCTTGGTGTGAGTCTTTTGGAATTCATCTTGCTTGAGATTCTTTGTACTTGAGTAACTTTTTTCTTCCCCATATTAGGGAAGTTTTCTGTCATTATTTCTTCAAATAAATTTTCTAATCCTTGCTGCTCTTCTTGTCCTTCTCGCAGCCCTATTATACATATGTTATTTCGTTTTGCATTGTCCCAAAGCTCCCTTAAGCTCTCCTCCTGCTTTTTAATTTTTTTTCTCTAGTTGCTGTTCAAATTGGGCTTGTTTCTGTACCTGATCTTCTAACTTGCTGATTCGATCCTCTGTTTCTTTTAGTCTACTATTGAAGCCTTCCATGGTGTTTTTTGATAGTATCTATATCATTTTTCATTTCTTCCTGATTTTTGCATAAGTTGTTTGTAATCCCTTCCCTTGTCTCGGCATTTTCACTATGCCGGGGAAACTTCTGTGCTGGATTCAGCCGAAGAAGCCTCTGTTGAGCTTGGGAGGGGTGGAGTCTCAGGGCTTAAGGGACCGCCTTGCCTTCCAGTCGGCCCTGCCCTCCGCGGCCCCTGAGCCTCACGTGACTGGGTAATTGCTGGAGCAGTCCTTGTGCACGCGCGCACCCGCAGTGCCTCTAACCGCTGCCTTTCCGGCTCCCCTGCGAACCGGGACCACACGAGTCTAGGTCTCCAGGGTTTCGCCCAAAACAGGGGCTTAGTGGAGTCAGAAGTGGCACAGTTCAGAGGGTCTGTCTCCCGCCCACTCGTGAAAGCCAGCGGCACAATCAGCAATCTGTCCTCCGCGTGGTGCCGTGCGCGACCAGACCTCCGATCCTTTGCAACTCCCCTAAATTTCCATGCACTTCTCCCTTTTCACAGTCCAAACTCCCCCCGTATGAGTTTCAGCTGGATCTGGGGTTTAGTGTCGCAGGACAAGGGGTTCAATGCCTTTGAGAGTCTCCGTCTCCCTCCCGCCCGAGAAAACCAGCCAGGTACTCTGGCACCCACTCTCTCCTCGCGCGCGTCTCCGTACCTCAGCTTTTTGCAGCTCCTCTGGGTCTCTGTGAGCCCCTCTCTTTCCCTCTGGTTGTAGAACTTCCACTCAGCCAGCTTTCCTGTGGTTCTGGATGATGTCCGTTCTGTCTTTTAGTTGTAGTTTTGAAATTGTTGTGCGAGGCAGCAGTATAGTTGTTTACCTATGCCACCATCTTGGATTCTCCTGATTTTTGCATAAGTTGTTGATTTTCTCATCCATCTGGTGTATGAACTGTATGACCATTACTCTGAATTCTTTTTCTGTCACATTGCATGCTTCTGTTTCACTTATTTCCTTACTTAGTGATTCCTCCTTTTCTTTCCTCTGGGGATTATTTTGTTGTCTCCCCATTCTGACTATCACCAGAAGGTTCAGATGATGAGTTGCGGGGGCCTAGACCATGTGCAGTGGGAGTTTTGCACCCCCCCAACTGTCACTGAAGAGCTCTGATACCAAGACGTGCAGTTGCTGTGGGTTGGTGGGAACCATGCTCGCCCTGAATCAGAGTCACCAGTGCTTAGTGTGGCCTCGTGTGTGCACCTAGAATCAGGGATCCTTCCTGTGCCACATTGAAACAGTGTGTACCAAAAATCAAAATCCCCTATTGCATGTCAGGAGTCAAAGGCTCCCTCTGTCCATGCCGAGAATCAAGTATCAGAGTCTCTGTTTCTTGGTGCTACCTCACACTGAGTATCAGGTCCCTATGTGCACATGCACCAAGAATTGGAGTCACTGGCTCTTAGTGTGAATGTACTGGGAATGAGGAAGAAAGTCTAGTCACTGGTGGTCCATGCTGCCTCTTGTGTGGAGATTCAGGGTCCCTAATCTACCTGGGAGACCGGGTTGCTCAGTCACACTGTGTTGGCAGGAGGTCCACTTCTGCCCTGAGGTAAACAGCCTCCTGTGTGTGCTTGCCCTAAATCAAAGGCAAGTGGCACTGACACTTAATGTGGGTGTGGGGTCTGGTCATGCGGGTATGCACTGTAGAAAACAAACTGTTAAATGTCACCACCTCGGAGAGATCCTCCCACCCACTCTGTCCACTTGGGTCCCTTTCTCACCCTATTGCTCCCCATCACTGGGTTGTTACTTCCCTCAGAGCACATGTCATGGTATGCAATTCTGATTTGGTTTGTTTTTTGCCCATTTTCTCCCCTAGATAGACTCACAAGGGCAGGGCCATGCCAATTCCTTCCCCACAATTCACTCAGGACCTGGCCCAGAGCCTGGCACCTGGTAGATCTCCATATGGGTTTATCAGATAACCAACTTAAAAATGTCAAACGGTTCTAGACGAGGTGCGATAGATTGAAGGATGGTGGATCTCTGAATGTGTGGTGGATGTGGCATAAACTCTGAGAAGAACGTTATGGAAGGTGGTTGCTCTCCTCTCCTACAAACCATATCCAGATCAAGAGGATGGCGGGCACCCTCTGAGGCATGTCTGCTGTGATGTGGTCCTAACCCAGCTTCTCCCTCATCACACTTCCTTACCCTCTGAAGACATTGGGCCCACTGAACATTAGAGCTAGTGGGACCCATGGGTTGGTTCCATCAAAACCACCTGGGGACATTGAAAGACACCGGTCTGCGGACTCTACCACTCGTTTCTGATTCTTTTAGGGCTACAATTCAGTGTAGCCTAGTGCATCTCCAGAAACTCAAGCTTAAGCCTTGACTCTGCCACATGCTGTGTGAACCTCTCTGTACCTCGATTTCTCCATCTGTAAGATGGAAATAGCAACATCTCAATGTCAGAGGTTTGTTGTGAGGATCAAAGTCAACCCTGTGCTTAAAGCTCTTGGTGCAATGCCGGATTCAGAGTAAATACTGAATAAAGGTAGCTATTATTGTCATTATTATCTCACCACTAGTTAGCGGCTGACATGGGGCGAGCATCCAAGCCTCCTGATCCTGGATCCAGTGTTCTTTCCAACACGTCACTGTATGTGCACACAGCCAGCCTCAGTTCTTGGCAGCAGAACACATGGCCGCCGCCCTGGGACCCTTCCATCAAACTGGATGGTGGAGAGCTCTGCCTCTGAGACCCGAAAGCAGCGCTGAGCCCTGAAGCACAGGTAGCTGGAGGAAGAGGAGTTCAGCAGTGCAACTTCGGGTCCTTTGGGAAGCCCTCTGGCTACTGCTGTTAGCATTTCATTAGGAAACTATTGGGAACCAAAAATAGAAGTTCTTAGGAGAGCTTAATCCTCTGGGCTTTACAAAACAGCCTCCGGAGAGTTCCACACATCAACCACCAGGGGGCCCTATTGTCCCGTGAAAGTGGTTGCTGATGGCTCAAGAGATGTTTCCATGAAAATCCCAGCCCCCTTCAGCAACCTCATGGCCCAGGCTTGTCCTGCTCAGGACCTTGTGGCCGGTTCCCGCCCATCACCAGCTCCTTGTCCTAGGGCAGTGGTTCTCAACCTTCCTAATGCCGCGACCCTTTAAGACAGCTCCTCATATGGTGGTGACCCCCAACCATAAAATTATTTCCGTTGCTACTTCATAACTGTAATTTTGCTATTGTTATGAACTGTAATGTAAATATCTGATATGCAGGATGCATTTTCATTGTTACAAATTGAACATAATTAAAGCATAGTGATTAATCACAAAAACAATATGTAATTATATATTGTGAAATACTTATTTCTAATTACAAATAAATGAATTTTTGTCTTAAATTGTGGTGTAGCATGGGTAACAGTCTTCATATGACAACAGTAAACTACATTGCTACACTTTGCTACACCGAGGAACAGTCTGTTGGTTCCTAAGACCATGGGAAATAGGTGTTTTCCGCTGGTCTTAGGCGACCCCTGTGAAAGGGTCTTTCGACTCCCAAAGGGGTTGCGACCCACAGGTTGAGAACCGCTGTCCTAGGGAAACTTCTTGTAACTCAACCCCTGCTCTCCTCCTTTGGGACCCTTAAGAGCAGGGACAGTTCTTGCATTTATTTTTCTACATTTTTTCCCTGGCTTCTTCCTCCATCTCATCCCTCCTCCAGGACCTAACACAGTGCTGGGCACATGTAGACTTGCAATATCCACCTGGTTGGTTGGTGAATGGATATGTGAAATCCAGGGTAATCGATAAATTTTAGAAAGGAAACTGCCTGAGCTTTGAAGGAATGGTGAGAGTGTGGAGTGACAGATCAGAGAGTGGGTTATGATTGATGGTTAGGGGGAGGGTCATGACTAAATGGGAAAGGGGACATGAGAGGCTCAAACAGACAGGCAATGGTTGTATTTCAGGGCCCCGGGTAATGAAAGGGTGCCCAATGCTGAGGTCACCATTCCCTGGGGCTCTGGGTGGTGGCACCAGGCATATGGGGCAGGTGGGCCCAAGCAGCCCCCAGCCATTGCTCAGCTGTCCTCCAGGTGAGCATCACTAGCCCTATGGCCATCCTTATCCTCTCCTGTCCATCAGGCTGTGGGCTCCCACAGGGGGGCCTGGGTCACACTGCCTTCCTTCACACGTCCTTAGTCCAAGAGAACTTTCTTCAAGAGAAGGCCAGGAATTTGAGAGTCTCTGCCACAGTCCAGCGTCCTGCGTCCTAATTCCTGCCCTGGGGTGGGCCTCCCCAGCAGACTGGACCTTCGGGTATAATGAGCAGAGTGGAACAGAGTGAAACACGCGTAGGATCGCAGCTCTAGAACCTATTAGTTGTGAGAGGCATGGTTTCCCTGGCGAGTTACTTCTCCTTCCTGAGACCTAGTTTGTCATCTGTAAAATGTTCATACCCCTTTGCCCAGGATCAAATGAAAGAGCAAATAGTGAGTGTCAGCCCATGGCTCAGGCCTAGCACAATGAAGTGCCACCATCGAAATCATCATCGACACAGCAGTGGGCGTAGACAAGAGGCCCCGTGGCCACAGCGACAGCCACTAATTAGTGAGTGGGTAGAGGATGCAGGAAGCAGGTTTGGCTGAGCAGGAAAAGTACAGGGTGGGCTTGCTCAGAAGCCAAGAGGATACAGCAAACTGAATATCCCAGGAAGTGGGGATGAGAGGGAAGCAAAAGTCTTGCTCACCAACAAGACAGCAAGAGCATGAGTGACCAGGCCAGCTCCAAATAGGACCCCCCAACCCATACCCGCTGGGGACCTGGGCTTCCACTCTCTGGTGTCATGTGTCCCACTACAGGCTCTCAGCCGCTGGGTTTTCCCTCTCTTGGTTCTTAGTCTGCAGCTCACTCTGCTTCACCCTGTTGGCAACGCTTTTCAGTTCTCCTCCCTTAGTGCCCGTCACAGCTCAGGCCGACTCCCACCCCCAGGGGCCTCCAGAATCTCAGCCTGGGAGCCCCAGCCCTCTCCTCCTCCTAGAGGGGAGTCATGGTGGTGACCAGAGCAGGATCTCAGGCAGGGCCTCGATTGAGCTGAGGGGGAGGGTTGGAAGAAAAAGGCCCTGGGCCTGGCTGGAAAGTGGAGCTGGCCCAGAGCCAGGGCACTGAAGACCTGGGCAGAGGCCAGACAGCCCAGGTGAGGTCTGGACAGGCCGGCACCATGGGCACACCTGATATTAGGCCAAGTCTCTGCAGCAAGGCCAAGTCTCAGGCGGGTGGCTCCTGAAGTGAAGCCCTGGACTGGGCCAGGCAATCAGAGGAGGACCTCAGTGACCCCACAGGGAGGGGCGGGCAGCCACAGAGGGACTGGCAGGGATGAAGTCTGAGCAGGCTTCAGAGCAGGTGGTCTGCAGGAAGCCACGAGAGGAGAGGCAGCCCAGACAGCCCCTGCCTGGCGGGACGGGACAGGATGGGATGGGACGGGACGGGATGGGACGGGATGGGATAGGATATTTACCTTGGGGGAGGGTTTTCTTTCCTCCTAGCCTCAAGGCTTTCTCAGACCGTTCATGCTGGTTACCATCTGCTGTTGTGGTTGCTAGGGAAACTACTTACTATTTTTATATGTTCCCCACATGACAAGACTGTGGAAAGGCTCAGGTGTGGTAGGTCCAGGAGTGATGCCCACTGGGCTGGGCTGGGGACCTTGGCTGGAGGTTGGCAGCTGTTTTGATGCCCCAGGAAGGGGTCTGGGATTCAGACGCACATCACTGAGTGTGGGTGGGAGGAGGTCACCAGGGAGAGGGGTGACTGGGGTGTGAGGGTACCAGTGCATGCAGGCATTCATTCATTCATTTTGTCAAACACAGGAGATGCTGGGCATTGTGCTGGATTGGCTCAGGACTGAGGGGTTTCCTGGGATGCAGGACTTCCAGTGCAGAACCTGGAAAATCCAGAAAGGTTGGCCACCCTAGATGAGGCTCTGTTTCGGGGAGACAGGCTTATAAGTAGGCAATTACAGCAAAGTGGGTGAGTGTATGCTAGCAGGGATCCCAGAGGAGGGGAAGGCTTCCTGGGAGAGGTGCATCTGGATTGAGTCTTGTAAGAAGGAAATATAATCCTTTAAAGCAAAAAAATAAAAAATGACAAGTAGATGTGGAATAGGGGCCAGCAGGCAGCAGGCTGTGGGCTCCGGGATCTTGTTTCTTTCTTTGGGTACTACAGACGCACAATGATGTAAATCCCCCCGCCAGTCTGTGACCCTCCCTGAGCTGCACCGCTGTGTGGAGTCTGTTCCGGCTGCCTGAGTTTCTGTGTGCTTGGTCCTGGTCAAGGCTGATCTGGGGTCTCCACATGAGACTCTCATTCAGAAAAGACCCTTACTGGGGTGCAGGAGGCCTGTGAAGTGCAGGGCAGGAAATGGGCAGAGCTCAAGGCCCTGGGAGAAGGAGTGGGGAGTGGGGAAACAGAGGTCCTAGGCCATTCCCAGGTCCTGACGGTGGAGGCCTTGCCCACTCTGCAGAGATGGGCCCTAAGGAATGGAGTCCTAGCCCACACGCTGCTTCGTGATGTAGGAAATGGGTGGCACATACGTGAGTCATCTCTTGAGTTTTCTGGGGATTTCTCACCATTTGTATACATTTCTATGTCATTTGTTTTGGGGCATGAATACCCAGTGAGGACTACCTCGGCCACATGAACAACTTTGGCCTGAATTCCAAGCCAAAGAATTCTGCTTAATAAGTTCCAGGCCCGTTAGTCTTGGATGGCCATCAAGCTCCCAGCTTCCTGAGCGGGACCCAGGAATTCACCATTAGACTCTCAACTCTGGACACACTAAAGAGTGAAGCAAAAGTCAAACCTGGTCCTCAGAACGTTCTCCTGAGAGGACTGGTGAGGCAAAAAGTGGTCTTTCTCCAAGTACTTCTGTATCACAGTCGCCTGGGAGCTCATTAAAAATGCAGTTCCAAGCCCTGGCCACTGAGGCTCAGTTGGTTGAGCATGTCCCATGCACCAAAAGGTCACTGGTTTGATTCCTGGTCAGGGCCCATGCCCGTGTTGCAGGCTCAATCCCCAGTAGGGCGTGTGCAGGAGGCAGCTGATTGATGTTTCTCTCTCTCTCTCCCTTCCTCTCTAAAATAAGAACCTTTTTTTTAAAATGAAGTCTGCAGGCCATGTTCTAGAGCTACCTGGGGCCTGGACTCAGCATTCTAAACAGTCACCCTAGGACCATGGTCGGCAAATTGTGACTTGTGAGCCATATGTTGCTCTTTGGCCCCTTGAGTATGGCTCTTCCACAAAATACCACAGCCTGGGCAAGTCTATTTTGAAGAAGTGGCGTTAAAAGTTTAAATTTAAAACATCTGGCTCTCAAAAGAAATTTCAATCGTTGTACTGTTGATATTTGGCTCTGCTGACTAATGAGTTTGCCAACCACTGCCCTAGGAGATTCTGCTGCTTAATGTGCAAATTCTCTTTTGGGGGTAGCTGCTATTTATTTTAATAAAAGACTAATTTTTTGTGTCAAAGAAATTCATCTCTCCTGTAAAATCTCCAGGATGAATCTATAACTGGGATCCTCAACCTCAGCACATCTGACATTTTGGACCAGATAATTGCTTATCATGGAGGACTGTCTTGTGCATTGTAGGGTGTTCAACAACATCCTGGGCACTAGAGACCAGTCGTGACAACCACAAATTTAAAAATAACTCTGGACACGAGCAAATGTCCATTAAAGGGGAAAATCCTCCTTCAAAAGGGATTTCCTTTTGAAATCAGACCCAAGTCTAGTGTGTTGGGTGTCCTTCACTGTCCTTGGAATGACCTCCAGGCTAGGCTCTGCCCACACTGGACCCCAGCCCTCCTCTCCACTTCCCAGCTATAGATGGGGCTGAACCAGTCCACTCTCTCCTGGCCGTGGAGGAAAGCCAGACCCTTTACTACCTCCCTTTCCCTTTCTCTATCATCCACCTACCCCTCGGCTCTCAGCTCGTGGGTGCTCCCTGCTACCCTGCCCCCTCAGAGTCAGGGGAGAAAGAGAGAAGGAGGCTCCCCCTTGTAAGTGGTGCTGATGAGGCTCCAAGGAGAGGGCATCTGTGGAAGAATTCTTTTGTGAAAATAAGTTTATTTCTGTGCTTATTCTAAAGCAAACATGGTCACAGTGAGAAATTTGGCAAGTACAGAAAAATATAAAGAAGAAATAAAAGTCACTGGTTAATTCAACCACCCAGAGGGGTGCTTAGAGGCAGTTATCACCACCTGGGCTGGCGAGTGGGCAGGAGACACAGGTGGACAGAGCATGTGACCCAGGACAGTAAAGGCATTCGGGTTCCCGGTCAGACGTCTGCTTTATGCAGACCCAGGTGACCAGAGAGCCAGGCAGCCGATTTGTAGACTTCGCCCCCAGCATCTCTCTGCCTCACCCTCCCAAGAACCTGCACCTACAGACAGAACATCAGAGCTCATCCTTTATGTCAAAATGGGGCTGGTCTTCGGGCTTGAAGTCCAGGTTGGGGCTGCCGTCCTCGTTGAGGATTCTTCGGGCCGTGTAGCCCACAATGGGATATTTGGCTTTGTACACTCTGGTGAAGACGTCATCCAAGGCTTTCAGCTCCTCGGCCGTGAGGCCCGTCTGGAGGAGAAAAACCCAAGAAACGGGTGGGGGTGGGGGTGAGAATGAGGCAATCATGTTTGGCAAGGCCTCTTGCCAACCCCACCCTACTCTCCCCACTCTCCTTGTGCAAGAGAAAAAAAAAAGCCTCAACAAACCAAATAATGGACAGCTGACTGTAAGAGACAACCCTGTGGGGTCGGGAATGATGCGGGGCGGGGGTGGGGGACCCCGCAATGGCTTCATTGTGTTTTTCTGTTCGACTAATGTAGAAATTTAGGACTCCCGAGGACACCCAGCCTGGGACAGGACAGGGGTGCAATGGTTTATTCCATGGCTACCTACGTCCTCCCATTATAGATTTATACACCCTCCTAAGTTACCAACTTGTTTCTGTAATGTGGCGGTTTAAGAGTTTGGCTCATCAGAGAGCACAGCTGGGTGAAGGCCAGCCTTTCTGTTGGGATTACGCAAGCTCTGAGTTGGTTTAGTTTATGCTTCCTTCTCCTTCACAGAAATGTGAGCGTGTGGGAGACGCAGCTTCTCAAACCCCTTCATCCCCTGAGCTACCGAGGGTGGCCTGGGGAGTGGGTCGCAGAGACTGACAGCAAATCTGTAGGAAGTGGGGGTGGCAGTGCAGATTGTCGGGGCTGGAGCCAAACTGTGACGCTCCCTGAACGTGATCGCGAGTTCACGGGTTCGGACTTGACCCTGGGGAGCCACAGAAGGTTTCTGACCAGGAGTGGCACCGTAGGATACCTAATTCAAGAAAACAGTTGGCTGCCACACCACGTGGACTGGAATGCAGGCTAGTGAGGAAGCTTTGCTATTGTGAAAAAGAAAGAACAAAAGCAGGCCATGGCCACGGGCATGGAGCATAGACAGAGGCTCAGGACCTGGCTCACCGTGTCATGGGTGAGGTCTGCGGGATCCAGGGACATCTTGGCTACTCCTCTGGTGGAGTCCTTCCCGGCCAAGGCATTGTAGGGGGCTCCTCGTCCATAAAACTCTGAAGTGGGGAGGAAGGAGTGGGATGTGAGTGTGGCTGTGCACGCAGGGCAGCCAGGAGGCTGTGCACGTGGCAGTGGCGGAGGGACTGGGGGTCTGAGGTCCAATCGATCCTAAGAAAGGCTCCAGGCCCGAGGGGAGGGAAGACAGTAACCCCTAGCCATCAGTTTGGATTCGAGTAATTCAGAATGTGGAAAGAGTCGCACATTGCTGGGCTGAGATACAAAAATAATCTCTTAAAAATATTTAAAATTCAAACAAGGACAATGTTCAGTTTTCTTAAACATTGGGAGAACCACCCAGGCTGGTTGCTCAATGGTTAGAGCATCAGCCCTCAACCCAAAAGGTCTCAGGTTTGATTCCTGGTCAAATGGATGTTTCTCTTCCCTCTCTTTTCCCCCTCCCCAGATCTTCTATTCACTCTCTAAAAAAGTAATGGGAAAGCTATCCTTGGGTGGGTGAGGATTTTTAAAAAATGTTGGTAGAATCTAAGTTTATTTCCATTCCACATCCTTTGTTTGGTATCAGATAATGAACCATGAAAAAACTACTTCCATAGCATTTGTAGTTACCACTTCGGAAACCATGACGTAGCATTAAAATGTTCTACGATCCCAACTCTTTGTAACATTTTTCCTCTCACTGCTCCCACTGGGGTAAATCATTAAATGAAGACTTGATTCCATAGGAAACGGGAGCCAGGGAAGGCTCTGAGCAGAAGATTGGCATTATTAGGGGAAATCTCTCCAACACTGGCAAAGCTTGCTCCCTCCATCTGGGGGCAAAGGACTTGCCCCGAATTCCCTTCTGCTCCTCACCCCTCCAGGGCCCCCCCTGCCGAGCTCCCCAAAAGTAAGGACTCAGAAAGCCCACCCACTTACCTTTCCCAGAAGTGACATCAAACACCACGCCCTTCACCGCCATGTAGATGGGCTGATCTTCCTAGAAAGCAGGAGAGAAGCTGTGAGCAAGAGGTGAAGAGCCCAGCTTTTCCAGTTCAAGTCAGTAAAATCTCTTCCCTCCTGGGCTGTGCAGAGAGGAGGAGTTGGTAGTCACAAAGCAGCCATAAGGCGTCCTCAGCGTGTCCACTCACAAGAACTTGGAAGAGTTAGAAATATCACAACCCCTGGCTATACCATTCTTTTTAAAAAAGCAAAAAACACAGGAACTGAAGCAACTCTATGTAGGTAAAAGTTTTAAAGAATATTAAATGATGAATTATTTAAATCATTCCAAATTTTCTTTCATCTTCGTGAAAGAAAATGAAAATGTACATATATGGATATCATTAGTGTTAAGTTATCTATTTTATGTTTTGCTTCTTTTTAAAAATATATTTTATTGATTTCAGAGAGGAAGGGAGAGGGAGAGAGAGATGAAAACAGTGATGAGAGAGAATCATTGATTGGCTGCCTCCTGCACACCCCACATTGGGGATCAAGTCCCCAACCTGGGCATGTGTCCTTGGCCGGAATCACATAACTTCTGAGGCCTCCGTTTCTCTAGCTGTTAAGTAGGAATAGCACCCACTGACCTTGCAGATGCTGAAGGAAAGGGTATACAGGGGCCCAGTAGTGGGTGGTGCTGTTATTCCGTAACGAGCTCCTACAAACAATTCCCAGAATTGCTGTTGACTTGGTTCTGAGACTCCAGGTTCCAGAACGCTTGCTCTATCTCATCTTGTTTTAAATGGCACGACTTACCCAGCTGGCAGATTGCATTTTTCTTTGGGATGATTCTCTGCCTTTCCTTCACTGTGATAATTTATTCCTCGATGTGATTGCTTATCAATGGGGTTATATATTTGCCCAGCATCACCGAGCCAGTGAGAGGGAGAGCAAGTGTTCTGGAACCTGGAGCCTTGAAACCCAAGCCCCAGTCCACTCTCTGGCCTGCCTGACCAGCGACACACAGCACACGGACAGTGGGCATGTCTGTGACTAGGACAAGGGTGTGTATCCTGGGAACTTCATGACCCAGGACCATGAGGAAAGAAAGACACAGGGAGTGGGTCAGAGGTGCCCAGATGGAAGGGAGGGTAGGTGCCCTACCCTCTGGCCTTCCTCCCTACTGTCGTCAAGTGGGGCCACGTGCACCACTGTGACAAGAGGATACTGAGCAGCGGGCAGAAGGGGGGCTTCTTCCACAGCTGGGAGGGAGAGGCCAGGAGCTTGGATGCAGGCGGGAAGGCAGGACCCAGCAGTTGGGGACAGAGCAGAAGCTCCTCACGGATGACGCTGCTCCTTGGAAACAAGGAAATTGCTGGGGATATTTTCTTCCACAAAACGAACTGGGCCCTCCAATGGTCTAAGCTCAGGTTTTGCTTTTTAACTGCAATGGGTATTGGCAACCTATTGGTGGATCATGGAATCAAGGTAGTAATTTATCAATAATTTTTTTTAATGAAACAGAAAAGTTTAAGTTAGAACAGGAAATGGAAACCATTGGAGTGCATCACCCATGGAAAGCACAAGCCTTCTTGCATGGAATTCATGGAACTGCCATTTTAGTGCTGCGTCTGTCAGATGCCCAGCCAACCTGTCTACAAGCCTTCCTTCTATGGTATAATTAGAGGGTGGTTCTCCTCTTCATTCACCTGTCTCTACCCAACAGCCTTCAGAAGCTCCTTTTGGAGGAGGTTCAGTCCCACTCTTCACTACGGTTAAGCTTTAGAAGGAAGAGGGCAGAAGACAAGCAGTCTCGTGCCCCACCCCACTCCACAGCACAGATTCCATGAGAGCTGGAGACTGAGCACAAATTCTGGGACAATGGGCTCTGATGAGGCACCAAGGAGGCAAATGCTTGTCAGAAGGACAAGTATAGCTATTTCATACTCCCCCGTGTGAGTGACTCAGTCTGAGGACCTAAAAGGCCCCAAAGGAGGACACTAGGTCAGGGCCTCATGCGGAAGACCCAGAGCACAGGATGGCTCTGTGAAAGGCCAGCAGCCAGGGCCCCGTCTCTCATGATTTACAACCTGAAGCCTCCACTGGAGACACTGTGCAGCTCCGTGCCTGGGTGCCGAGCTCTGACCACACACCCCACAGCAGAAAGTGGGATGGCACAGGTGGCCTGCCGCCTTGGCTCTCATCCAAGAAAGTTACAGTAGAAATAAGACATTTATTGCTAGATGTTTCAGGAAGACTTGTTATACAAGCCCACAGTCTCACAGCAGAAACTTTTAAAGGTCAGGTATGTTTGGAATTCAGAATTTTTCAGATTTCAGAAAGGTATTATGGAGCACAGACCATGGCACCTACAGAGGGTCCAAGGCCAGCATCCCATAATCAACTATATTGATATTTCCACAGTAAAGCATGAGCATGCATATTCATACTTAGTAGGATAAACAGAGACTCTATATATACCCTTGTCAGCTCTAGCATGGTCCCAAACAAGTTCAGATCAGATTGGGTTTTGCTGTCCAATGACCTTTTAGAAAAACCTTCTGGTTTTCAGAGCTCATTCAGTTTCTGAATTGCATAAGAGGACTGTGGACCTGCTATACCACCTTTTGCTTATATCTTTAAAACAAAACAAAACTGGAAGTCACAGTTTATTTTTTTAATATATATTTTTATTGATTTTTTTACAGAGAGGAAGGGAGAGGGATAGGGAGTTAGAAACATCGATGAGAGGGAAACGTCGGTCAGCCGCCTCCTGCACACACCCTACTGGGAATGTGCCTGCAACCAAGATACATGCCCTGGACTGGAATCGAACCCGGGACCCTTCAGTCCGCAGGTCAACGCTTTATTAACTGGATGCTCTATCCACTGAACCAAACCAGTTAGGGCAATATATCTTTAAAGATTAATAAAGTAATAGCGGTTAGATTTATTAGGCTTACCATGCTGAGACCATACCTGGCCTATGCTAAGCACTTCACACATCACCATCTCATTTAATTCCCACCCCCAAAAATCTATACAGAGTGGGAACTCTACATATATAAAATACATAAATATATTTTATTGATTTTTAGAGAGGAAGAGAGAGAGGGATAAACATCAAGGATGAGAAAGAATCATTGGAATCATTGATTGGCAGCCTCCGGCACAACCCCTTTTGGGGATCAAGCTGGCAATCCGGGCATATGCTCTGGCCAGAAGACACCCGTGACCTCCTGGTTCATAGGTGGACACTGAGGCACACCAGCCAAGCTAGAGAAGGACCTCTTATTACAGTCATTATGATGGTCATTCAACCAGACACGCACGTGTTGCTGTGAAGGTATTTTGTAGATGTGACTAACATCAACAGCCGGTTGGTTTTATGTAAAGGAGACTGTCCTGGATAATCCGGGGCACTGCTTACATCAGTTGGAAGGCCTTAGGACAGAGTTGAGATTTTTCCTAAGGAAGAAGAGAGCCCACAGTGGGCTGCGGCATCGGCTCCAGCTCAGGTTCCCACAGCCCTTCCTACAGCCTGCCCGACAGACAGATTTCAGACCTGCCTGCCAGCCCCGTGACCACAGTCATAGACCAATTTCCACTGCCCCTCCCCCCTCCCTCTGCCTACAAACATCCAATGGGTCCCCGACCCAAAACAGTCTTTGCTTGCCCTGTTTCCAGCTCACGCTTCCCTCCCTCCTTCCCTCAGTTAAGTATCCATCAATTACATTATCTTAAAAAAAAAAAAAGATATTTTCCCCTCAGTCCCCATCCTGCGGCCCCTGGAGGTGCTGCTGCTCGTACCTTCCACACGGAACTCTCTCCTTGGGATCTGCGCTGGGGTCCCTCCACATCTCCCCCATGTTTAGAGGTTTGCTAGTAGGACTCCACTCGGCCTAAGGCTGTGCTCAGAGTAAGGTTACAGCGATGTGGTAGGGACCCACAGCCTAGACTCTCGATTCCAATAATTACAGGCTGCTGTTCCTGTGACTAAGCCCCTAAAGGACACGGGGAGCCTGGAGCGGCGATTTTCAGCCTCCAGGGCACAGGCGCGAGGAGCAGGTGGGAGGAGGCCCGGGACAGAGGGGCAGGGCAAGCCTGGGTCACTCTGGGCGAGCCCCAATTCCCTCTGACCCAGGAGCAGGCTTTCCCTCCCCCCCTCCCTCCCACCCCTGCACTCCCCGCAAAGAGTAGGCAGAAGTGTCCGCCACCCCGCTCCCCCCGCCAAATTCTGAGGCTCCTTACAGACCGGCAGCCTAAGTGCGCTCAGGGGGGCAGCTGAGGGGAGAAAGAGGAAAGAGGAGGGTCTTCTGGTTAGTGAAGGGGGAAAGCTGAGGGCTCCCCGCTTATCCCGGGGCGGCCATCGGGGCCTGAAGAGAGGAGGCCGGGCAGGCCAGGCGCCCAGCTCCAAGCCCGAGCTTCGGGAGGGGGCGCCCCACGCGGCCCAGGCTCCCCGACAGTGTGGGCGGCCTCTGGGTCCCCGCCCTCCCCCCTCCCATCCGCGGCCCGAGCTCCCCGCGTACCTCCTCCCCGCCGTAGCGGGCTAGCTCCTCCTCCGTGAAGAGCCGCACTGGGGGCCCCCGCTCGGCCGGGCGCGGCGTCTGCCCGGCCCGGACTGCGGGCAGCCCCGGGGCCAGCGCCAGGACCAGGACCAGGGCCAGAGCGGCCAGCGATCGCAGCCGGGGGCCCGCCATGCTGAGCGCGCCGAGCAGGGC
>JAAGEH010000042.1:15151585-15188791 GCA_011751065.1 Lasiurus cinereus | reverse complement strand
CCCGCGCGCTCCCGCCCGCCCCCACCTCCATCCCCACTCCGCCCCGCGCGCTCCCGCCCCCACCCCTACCTCCACCTCGCCCCGCCCCGCCCGCGCGCTCCCGCTGCCCGCAGCCCGCAGCCCGCGGCCCGGGGCTGGAGTCGGCCGGTCCGCGCCGCTGGAAACAAACCGGGAGTACAGCCCAGCGCTCCGGACTCCAAACTGCGGGCTGAAGAGGGAGCCGAACAGCGACGTGGTGCAGTGGCTCCTGGTGGGGTGCCTCGGTGCCACAGCCCAACTTTCCAGCCCCCGGGAAGGTATGCAGGGCGAGCAAAAGTAGGTTTACAGTTGTTGGATGGAAAAACTACTTTGCGTGCTCACAACTGTGAACCTACTTTTGCCCACACCTGTACTTACGAACTAGAACTTCCACTTTATTATGCCACTTGTAGTTTGGGCTGATTCTTTTTCTTCTTCGCAGCTGTGTTTAGATTTCAGGGCCCCAAGGAGATTTTTGCAAAGGGTAGGGCACGGCACAGATATGCACCGAGATAATAAGAACCAACATTTGTGCAAGACTTCCGTCATGAATTCATTCAGCACATCCTGTCTGATGTCCCTGGTGATATGGCCCCTGACAGGACTGAGCCATGTCCACAGGGAGCTTACATTCTGTGGGCAGTTAGACAAGAAGTAGGATACGTAAGTAGTATGTCAGATGGCAACGAAGATGGGGGGCGGAGCGGAGGATAAAGCAGGCAAAGAAATAGGGAGCATTGGGATTTGCAATTTGGAATTGGCTGACCAGGGAAGGCCCCACTGAGAGGTTGGTATTTGTATAAAAATCTAAGGGCTGGGGGAGGGAGGGATCCCTGGGAAGGGCAAGTCACAGCCATTTGCATAAATGCTGAGGAAGCAGAGGGCCCTGCTTGATGGAGGAATAGCAAGAAGGGAAGAGGGGCAGGCGGTCAGGGGGTGAGGGAGGAGCGGGGGCAGATCTCAGGTGGCCTCATAGTTTATTTTTAAAGGGCTTTGGCTTTTACACGGATTGAAGGGAACAGAGGAATTAGTTACAATGTTGACAGAATGACTCTGGTTGTTGTGTTGAGAACAGGCTGAAGCAGAGAGCTACACAGTGACCCAGACAAGGGATAATGGTGGCTTGGACCAGGGTGGTAGCACGGGAGGGGGGGAAAGTGGTTGAATTATCTTATGTTTTGAAGGTGTGGCCCATAGGATTTGCTGATGGATGAGACATGAGGCCTGAGTGGCAGAGAGGAGTTTTGACCTGGGCAATGGAAAGGATGCAGTTGCCACTCACTGTGTGAGTGATGGTAGGAGGAGCTGGTTTGGGGAGAGATCAAGATCAGACTGTTCTGTTAGAGACACTTAGATATCTAAGTGGAAGTATCAGTTGGCTGTATGAGTCTGGAATTGGGGGCTAGAGATGTAAATTTTAGATCATTGGCTTGTAGATTTCATTCTGGCCACAGAATGAAAGATTGTCAGGGAAGTATATGTGCATAGGGAGAAGGAGGGGGCCGAGGACTGAGTTCTTGGGACCTGCCAGCATTTGTGGTTGGGAGAACTGGCAAAGGAGACCAGTGCAGGGCGTGCTGTGTGCCAAACACTAGTCCAGCACTTTGACATGTATTAACTCATGCCATCCTCACTGTAACTCTCTGTGGTAAGAACTACTATTATCGCCCATTTTACAGATGATGAAACAAGCACAGAGGCCTTAGTTCCTTGCCCGGGGTCACGCAGTAGGTCACAGAGCCAAGACTCGATGGAGCACAGGCCCTGTGTCCCAGAATCTGCCCCCAACCACCAGGCGACAGCCCCCCTCAGGGACTGCACCAGGTTTTCTTATTCAGCAGAATGGGCCTCTCCTGCAGAGCGGCCTCAACAGATCTGTCCACAAACCCTCTGAATCTCAGTGTCCACATGACTAACAGGTCGGCCACCTCCCTGATAGGGTTGTGTTGAAACTAAGATAGAAATGGATGCAAAAGGTAGTGTGGGCTGTGGTGTGCAGTATATATGTCCCACAAAGAAGCCCTTCTGAATATCCTCCCCTTCTTGCTGCATTCCGTGCCTGATAACGTCTCTGGTGCACGCAGTGCTACTTCTCTGCTCAAACCCTTTCTCTCTCTACAGTCCCACTTGTTAGGAACCCCTTTGAGCCCCAAGATACTCCCTGTAATTCATCCTTACCAGATCTAGCTCCCCCTCCCTAAGATGCTGAGTACAAGTCTGTAACTTCATAGCTTGTTCCTATGCCACCCTCAGAGGCACCCCCCTGATTGTCCTTGTCTACTTGAACCTCGGTTTGTTTTTCCAAACAAATCCGTTTGTCCCCTGCGAGGGAAATCAAAACTGTTCAGACTGAAAGAGTGGCTGTAAGGCAGGGAGCTGGTTACACAGGTGACAGAGAGGCAATCCTGAGATGAGCAGCGGTAGGAAGGTTAGCAACATCCAGCCAGGGAAGAGGTGGTGTTATTGGAGTCTGGGGCCTGGGTTACCTGCTAAAGTTAGAACCACAGAAAAGCAGGGGCTGGGGCCATGGAGGGAAGCTGTGAGGGCAGACAGCCAGGGAAGGAGAACCCTCGCTGCTCCCTGGCCCTGACCCCCTCCAACCTCTCAGCAGTGCTTCCCTCCTACTGAACCCCCTGTAGAAACCCAGCCCCCAGAGCCAGTCCCTAAAACCCAGAGCTGAGAGACGAGGACCAGCTCTGAGAAAGAACAAGCCCAGGATCAGAACAACCCAGCCTCCAGGATCTGGCCACTGCCCACCCCCCGACTGTCTCCTGTGTGGCCTCCATCCGTCCCCTCCAGGCACCCTGCTTTCTTCTGGGGTTCCAGCCTGGGCCTTTGTACTGTAATGGTGCCTTCTGCCTGGGGTGCAAGTCATCATGGCTGGCCCCTTCTTGCCATCCACATTCTCACAAGTCACTACCATCCTGAGGCCTCTCTTGACAGCTGAGAGATAGATCAGCACCTTGCACTGCTGCCCTATAGATCTCTATTATATACCCTTTTAAATTTTTCTTTAGAGCTTTTGGCACTATGTGGAATTATTTTGTTTATTCGAAGGTCTGTTTAAGAACCAATAAGTGTCAGGCACTGGGATACAGCACTGAATAAAACACATAAGAACCCCATTTTTGTGGGAATTACATTCTAGTTGAAGAAGACTAGAAATGAAAGAAGGTTGTGCATTCTCAGGAGAAAAATAAAGCAGGGTGATTCTTGGCAATGGGACATGCTGTTTCAACAGGATGCTTAGAGGAGGCACCACTGATAAGATAAGATAATATTTAAAGAAAGAACTGAAGGAAGTGAGGAAGTGAGTCACAGATAAGAGCATCCCAAGATAAGAGCATCCCAGGGACCGGAACAGCCAGTGCAAAGGCTGTTAGGCTCAGCACGTTGAGGCTGAGAGAGTAAGGAGAGGAGTAATAGGAAAGGTGGGGGCTGCTGGACAGCTCCTATTGGGCCATACAGGTTTCTGTGAGGACCTTGGCTTTATAGGGTTGGAGCAGAGAAGTGACATCATATGACTTGGTTTAGTAGGTTCTCACTGGTAGCTGTGTTGGGAATAGAACACAGGGTACAAAGGTGGAAGGAAAGAGAGCAATTAGCAGGTGCCTGGAAGTAGTCCATGAGAAGTGCTGGTGGTGTTGGTGGCAGTGGTGAAATATGGTCAGATTCTGAATAAGTGTTTAAAGGAGAGCCCACAGGACTTGCTGATGTAGATGTGGGGTATCAGAGAAAGGGAAAAACCAAAAATGACTGCAGGGCTTGATCAGAGCAAATGGGAGGATGTCGTTTATGATAGTGAGAAAGAACTGGGAAAGGAAGAAGCTTTGAACCTGGCAATAACCAGTAACATTAACATACTACACTGAGTGGCCAGATTATTATGATCTCTGAACGTATAATAATCTGGCCACTCAGTGTATATCCTATATAATAAAAGGCTAATATTCAAATTAGCCCCTCGACCAGGAGTTCGACCAGCAGGCAGGCCAGCCAACCGCCCATGTTCCCTCCCCCTGGCTAGGCTGGCTGGACCCCACCCATGCATGAATTCATGCACAGAGCCTCTAATACAACACACACACACACACACACACACACACACACACACACACACTGAGTGGCCAGATTATTATGCGTTCAGAGATCATAATAATCTGGCCACTCAGTGTATTTACCATGTGGCAGACGGTGTTTCAAGTACTTGACATCTGGTGACTTGGTTAATCCTCCTTAAACTCTATGCATAGGTAGTATTATACAGCCAGTCCTTCAATAACGTTTCATTCAACATCCTTATTTTGTTAGGATGTTGAGATGCCATAGGAATGAACTCTCATTTATATCAATATGGTAAAATTGTTTTCCATTTACGTTGTTTCACTTAGAGTCACAGAACCCATCGACGATATTAAGTGAACTCCCATTTTCTGTATGAGTTAACTGAGGCACAGAGAGAGGAAGTACCCAAGATCACAGCTGAGACTTAGAACCAGGCAGTCTGGTTGCGGGGTCCACGCTTCCAGTAGCCACCCTCTGCTGCTGCCAGGTGCATGTCCAGTGGAGAAGGTGCCAGGCACCTGGGCGAGTGAGGCTGGGCTCAGGGGAGAGCTGGAGGAGCTATTCATTTGTATACAGTTGAGAATTATATTAGTTTCCTGGATTTCCATATCAAAATGCCACAAACTAGACTGCTTAAAATAACAGAAATTTATTCTCTTGCAGTTCTGGAGGCTACAAATTCAAGATCAAACTATTAGCAGGATCAGGCTCCCTCTAAGACTGGATAGAATGCTTCCTTGCTTCTTCCTAATCTCTGATGATGGTTTCTTGGCCCAGAATGGAGCCTGGCCTCCCAGGCCATGACCCCTAATCACAGATGAATGATTAAAGCCACGTTGGCTTACAGCTGCATCACTGCAATCTGCTTTTGTCATCACAAGACATATTCTCTGTGTCTCTCTACATCATCTGACATCTTTCTGTAAGGACACGAGTCGTAAGACATGCAGTGACCTTATCTTTTTTTAAAATATATTTTAATTGATTTTTTACAGAGAGGAAGGGAGAGGGATAGAGAATTAGAAACATTGATGAGAGAGAGACATCAATCAGTCGCCTCCTGCACACCCCCTACTGGAGTTGTGCCCGAAACCAAGGTACCTGCTCTTGACCTGAATTGAACTTGGGACCTTTCAGTCCAAAGGCCGACGCTCTGTCCACTGAGCCAAACTGGTTAGGGCTCAGTGACTTCATCTTGACCTATTACATCCACAACAATCCTATTTCCAAATAAGGTCGCATGCTGATGTACCAGGGGTTAGGACTTCAACTTATCTTTTTGGGGGACACCGTTCAGTCCATAACAAGAATCTTTAAGGTATAGATGGCAATTCCAGCCATAAGACTAGAGAAGGCAGTTTCGCTAGACAAGACCCCAGGAAGTGAGTAGAAAGGGGATCAAAGATCTAGTTTGAGCATTGCCACCTGTAGAGTTGAAGCAATGAAGACAACCCAGCAAAGGAGACTGAGAAGGAGCAGCGAGTGAGGTAGGGTTCTGTAGGCCAAGGGAGGAAAGTGTACAAGGAAGAGGACCATCAGCTGAGTCTAACACAGCTGATAGATGAAGAAAAAGGTGGGTGGGGAAATAGCCATCTGATCTGACAACTCAGAGGTCATTTGTAACCATGACAAACACATTTCAGTGGCATGGACAGCATGAAAGTCTGATTGGTGTGTGCTTGAGGGAGTAGAAGAAAGGGACCTGGGACAGCAAGGACAGAAAATTCTTTTTGTTTCATGGTCTGCCTCTCTACTCCAGCATGGAAGAGCCACAAGGACAAGGGCCTTGGAGTAACCCATTCATTCATTATCCTAGTGCCCAGCACATTGCATTTGACAAGCCATGCTGAATACTGTGCTAGTCACTAACTCCTTCAAAATGAGAGTCCGCCATTTTCCAGTTTGGTCAGATCAGCAAAGATAGAGAGGAATAATAGGGCAGGACTAGAATTCTTTGGTTCCTCTCAGCTCTATTAACCACCCTTGTATTAATACAGTGAGGAAATGATTGGTTGTTTGTTGCTATTTGTTTTGGCAAGGGAAGTGTTAAATGTAATGGCTGGAACCAGTGTTCCAGTCACGAATGTAACAAATGTTTGTTGAGTGCCTACAATGTGTTAGGAGCTCTATGCATCCTCACATTGAATAGATGTGGGAGCAGAGAGCCTGAGGTGGGGGAGGGTAGTCAGGAGAGATGATGGAGGCCTTTCATTGCTAATGTACTGGGAGGCCCAGGGTGCTCTGATGTGGTTGGTGCTACTGTGGTGCCACTGAGGAGGGAAGAGGCTCTGAGTGGCCTGAGTGCAGCAGTGACACAGAGCAGCATTCACCAAGGCATAAGCAACCTTTATCTGCTAGACCACTAAGCAGCCCAGGGTGGCCACACAGAACAGCTGTTCTGACAGAGGTGGTCCCAGGTCACCCTGCCACAGAGCAAACGCCCAATTCTCCACCAAATTCAGGGTGCGAGGCTTCTGCCATGGTGAACAGCGCCTTGGTTTTTTTTTTTCTGCCTGATCTATTTTGGCTCTCGGAAAGCCCTGTGAAGCAGGACAGGGTTTAGCAGTTGCATTCTGCTAAAGTGAAGAGAGGAACGCTCAGAGCATTACAAAGCCTGAGGGAAAGGAGCAGAGCCAGGACAAGAACCTAGAGGTTTTGAATTCAAGCATCTGCCCAGAAATGATGAAAAGAACTTGGATTCTATAGTCCTTTCCTGGATTAAATAATCTTCACTTGATCACTGCCCTCTCTGCCATCCTTTCTGAAACAAGGTATCTCAGTTTCTGCATCTGTAAAACAGGAAAAAAAATGCCCCTCAGGTGGTCCTGGTAGGTTTAAGGGCATTAAATGCATGAAAGTGCTTTTAACATACTTACTATGGTTATAACCTTCCTCTTGCAATTATAGATTAGGCTTTCCTACCCATCTGACCTGGGGCCCCTTGTTCCACTTTCCACTAATAGTCTCCGTCTCTCTACCTTCAACAAAGAGAGGAAGTGAGAGAGAAAGAGAGCACGTGCTTCTAAGGACAGGGTTGTGCCTGGTTCTGAGTAAGCATAGGCTTCGCTGAGGCTTGGGTGCTGAAGAGTGTCCTCCTCACAGAACTACATTTCCCAGCAACCCTTTCGCGGCCCCAGCTGCGGCGGGAGCAAGACGCATGCGCCGAGTGCCTCCCCGCCAGGTCTCGGCACCGCCCCTGAGAACGCGTAGCACCTCGCGGAGCCGGCAGGTCCGGCGCTGCGGCTGCGGTCCCCGCTCCCGGGCGTAGCGGGCTCTGGTGTGCCTTCGCTCCCGTCAGTGCCATGATCCGGCAAGAGCTCTCCACATCGTACCAGGAGGTACAAACCTTGGGTTGGGCAGGGGACGGAAACAAAGTTTCCTCTGTAGCGGAGGACCGGGTCCCGGGAGTCTGGGCGTCTGAGCGGGAGGGGTGCAGGGGGCGTCGGGGCGGCTGCAGAGGAGCTCGTGAATGCGTCGAGTTTGGGGCTCCCGCGTGCAGAGGGGTCCCCCAATGTAGAGGAGGGGCAGAGCAGGCAGGAAGCGGCCGGATGCTGCCGTCGCTCGGCCGGAGCTGCCCCTGCCCCCCCCCCCCAGCTCCCCCCCCGGAGCCGCTTCGTAACCAGCAGGTGAAGGATTAAAGCCTCGTCGGACCGCGGCGGGCTGGGCGGGACCGGCTTGGCCTCGGAGACCCCACTGTTGTTGGCAACAAGTGGGAGCGCCTGCGCCCTGCTTCCCGCTAGGGTGGACGCGCGGTGGGCACCAGCCCTCCGCCAGCCCCAGGCCTCGTGGCCCCTGCAGCTGTTAATGATAGGGAGAATTACATCGGTTTTGGTGGCCGCCTGACTTTGAAAGGATGCTTTCACCGACATAGGGGCTTCTCGCTCCACTCTGTCCTTCTCTCCGGTCTCACCTCCTCCCACGACTTAACGATCACTTTCCAGTTCTTTGTCTCTTTCTTGTCGGTCCTGAGCCAGCTTTCGCCTCAAACCAGCTCTTCCTTCTGATTCCTCCTGCGACTAGTGAACTGCTCTCCTCCTCCTCCTCCCCCTTTACCCCTCTCTCCCCTCCCCAAACTTCGGTCATCTTTCTTCCCTGCCTCCTCCCCCCCTCACTTGCCAAGTTCAGGCGGTACCACATTCCCAGTCCCGCTCCTGTCCCTGCGTCTGCTCTAACCACATGAGTGTGATCCTGTGTTGTCACCTCCCCCTTTGGTCTCCCCACGCTGCGTGCGTGTGCAGGTCGCTTTGAGGCCCTGCCTTGATCCCAGAGTGCTCCTTTTTTCCATACACCTGATGCTGCCCTTGGTCTACTCAGAACAGCCCAAACTTCTCAGCAAGCTTTAAAAGCTCAGCAGCCCAGCCGTATCCCCCACTGCCTTCACCATCTCCTCACCCACCCAGGTTCTGGCCGCACTTGGAAGCTCACTGTTTCAAAATGTGCTTCTGCTTTCTGGCCTCTATGCCTATGCTCACACCATTTCTTTTTAATCCCTTCTCAAGCTCCATTGATTACTAGTAAAATCCCCCAATTATTCAAGCTCCATTGATTACTAGTAAAATCCCCCAATTATTCAAGGGGAGAGTCTCAAATCCCACATGCTCTTTGGAGACTGACTTCCCATACTAGTCTAGCATGCTGCCTGTCCTTTTCAGGTGAACTTGCTGCTGTATTGATCAGTATGATGTACATGTATGTTTCCATTTGCCAGTGACAGTGTGAAGTACACAGAACAGGTGGCTTAGCCCTGTAGTAGAAGAGGAAGTTGAATGGCAGTCAGATGAGATTTGCCTGAGACTGGCTGGCCATGTTTCAGTGTAGGAGCTGGGCTAGAATGTGACTTTGGGACAACTTTTGATATTTCTCCTGCCATCATCTTTATCCCACCTCTTTCTTTTATCCAAACGGAGCCTGATGGGGTTTTAACCAGTGATGTGGATTCTCTGGCCCCTAGATTTCATGTCCTGGACGGTGGCGGAATCCTCGAAATGAGTTGTGTCTTTTCCTGACTCTGAAAGTTTTCAGGTTTATAGGGAGGAGACCATAATGGATAAATACTAGGACTTTGAAGTAAAAAAGTCTGTGTCCTCTAACTCTTGCTGTTTGTATGGCTTTTATTAAGACATTTAACTTCTCTCGGCCTCAGTTTCTTTATCTGCAAAATGAAGGTAATGGTAGGCCCTAGGGTTTTGAGGGTTAGATGAGTTGGTATGTGGGAAGTGCTTTGCTCAGAGCCTGGCAGGTGAATGGAATAATAGTTCTTGTTAACAGCACGTGTGGCTCCTGCTTGTAGGGAGCTTTGGCGTCCCTGTTTACAGGAACATGTCCCTCACCATTCACAGGCAGCCTGCAGTATCTCCTCTCCTAGCAGGGCTCCTGAAATGTTGATTAAAATTTAGGCAGTTATCCTGCTTGCAGGGCAAGGCCAAAAGTGGAATCAGTTGGTATTTGGGGGCACCTGCACGGTGCAAGACACTGCAAGGACGCCCCCCTTTTCTTGAGTGGCCTGTTCTGCAATCCCTATCTCTTGTCTTCAAAAATGGCCTGCAGCTTTCTTTCCTGGACCATCCTGAGAGTGGACCAAGCTTTGAGTTAGATTTCTTTGCTGCGTGGAGATTTTGGCTTTAGGGGATGGGGCGTGCTGAGAATTTGTCCGGGGCAGGCCACGAGGTGGGCTCCCCACAGCTGCAGGTAATCAGGAGGGGAATTGGGTGAGGAGAGGGTTGCCAGCTGGCGTAGGCTGCACTGGTGCTTGCAGTAGAGAATTTGGGCATTCCTGGGACTGACGTCCTTTCTTCCCTTTGGCTAGTGAAGGCTCTTGGGGCTTCCAGATCTGTGCTCCCGTTAGCAGCCTGAGTCTCATGGTGACTTCTTTGGTCTCCCAGCCCTCTCCCACCTTTTCTTATCTTTTGGGACTGGAGGGCTTTACAACTGCAAGTTTTACCTAAGGGGCAGGAATGGAGGCATGGAGAGGGACCTGCAAGAATAATAGATGCAGAGAGCTTTAAGTCAAGTGCTTGGAGAGGAACTTTTAAAATATGTTTTTATTAATTTTTTTTTAAGGGAAAGGGGAGGGATACAAAAATTGATGAGAGAGAAACATCTTCTGCACACGCCCTACTGGGAATTGAGCTCACAACCCAGTCGAACCTCTTGGTGCATGGGTTGATGCTCAACCACTAAGCCCCACTGGCCAGGCTGGAGATAAATTTTTAATAAAAGTATCTTGAGACTCTAGGCATTTACAGTGTGGATGTAAGAAAATATTAGGGATAGCTCTCCCCTCCTCCTTGCATCCCGGTGCAGTGATAGCTCCTTGTCTGTCGCTGCCCTTGAACTCTCCTCCCCTCCTCCTCCTCCCCAGTGCTACAGAGACTTGTTGGTTATCATTGTATCCTTTCTGCCCATCTCCTCAGGGCGTTTCCCCCATTTGACAGGTGAGAACACTGATGGAGTGAGGTTGAGGTTGCCTGCTTATTGGCTGCTAATGAGTATCTGCCCTGAAATGGACTGGCTCTTCCCCCTTTGTTCTGCCTGTGCTGCCTGCATCAGTGAAGGTTGCCAGAGTCCTGGAGAGCTCTGACACCCCCTTCACTGTTCCCTCTTCTTGCTCAGCAGGCTCCAAGCTGCATTTCCCCTCCTTTGGGAAGTGGTTAAGATCATGGGCTTTGGAACTAAGCCAACTTAGATTTGACTCTTACATCTATGGCCATGGGAAGTGATGTGTTGAATTGTGTCTCCCCTGCCCCGCCAGATGTGTTGAAGTCCTAACCCCCAGTGCCTTCAAATGTGGCCCTATTAGGAAATAGAGTCATTGTAGACGTAATTAGTTAAGATGAGGTCATATTGGAGTAGGGTGGGCCAACATCCAGTATGAAAGGTGTCCTTACACAGAGATGACCATGGGAGAAACAGAGACTCCATGTGACAATGGGGACACAGATTGGAGATGGGTGCAGTCCGCAGAAGGAACACTGAGGGTGCTGGCCATTATCAGAGGCTGAGAGAGAGGCAGGGAAAGTCCCCTCACAGCCCTCAGAAGGAACAGCCCTGCTGGAACTCGGAGGGAACCCATGTCTGCTGTTTTAAGCCACACAGTTTGTGGTGCTTGTTAGGGCACCTCTAGGGAATGAATATTCAGCAAGTTACCTGAGTTTTCTGAACTTCAGAATTGGTAGAACACCCTACACTATGTGACTTTTTTTTTTTTTTGGTGATGATTAAGTGAGAAGCAGCTTCTGCTTTCTTAGTCTAGTCTGGAAAAGCAAGGCTGATGTGGCTGACCTGTTTGCCCTCTTTGTCTTCCTTTAGCTGAGTGAGGAGTTGGATCAGGTGGTTGAGAACTCAGAGCGGGCAGACGAGCAGGAAAAGGAGGCAGTCAGAGTCCAGAGTTCAGGAATCTTACCAGGTAAGTGGGCTCAGTGCTGGGGTGGAAGGTGGGAAAACGGTGGGTGCTGCTGCTGCAGGAGCCCCGGGCCAAGCACCTCGCCTGTGGGTACCGTGCCAGAGGAGGAGCCCCTGTTTGGGCCTTGGTGTCAGATCTTAGGTGGTCCCTAGCTGTACCCATTTAACCAGCCTCGGGACAGAGGCTGTGCGTAGGCCCGTGTTTACTCTTTCCTGTGTACTCTCGTGAGCCAGTTCCTGAGGCCAGGTCTTTGGATACAATAGTAAGGACTTTGGGTGTCAGCTCTTCTGTAAATTTTCCCCTAAGAAGCAGGTAGTAGCTGAGCCCCCAATATCTGGGTCATTTCCCAGAGCCCGCTGGAAGGATATCTAATAGGCACCTCTCGGATATCAGACCTCTCCAGGATAGTTAGCCAGCTGGCGAGCAGGGCCTGTCAGTCAGGTGGCCTCTTTCGGAGCCTTGCAGGAAACTCTGACACCGTTGACCACCTCTTCCTGCCTTGCCTCAGCCACTGCTTGCTCACATCTCTAGCCCAGAGCTGACCGATAAACTCCGGACTTATTTATCCTGTATATCCAAATGCCCGGTGGTAGCTCTGCTTAGCTGTTGCAGAGGTAGCCTAAACTCCGCACATTCAGAATTGCCCCTCAGAATCTCTTCACTTTACCCTCTTCCAGTGTTTCCTGTTTCCGAGATTTTTTTAGAGAGGAGGGAGGGCACCCCCCCTCATCCAATTGAACCCCCCACCCAATTGAACCCGGGAGTCATTCTTTTTTCCTTCCTTCCCTTCCTTCCCAATATCTCTGCCTCTTAGCTGTGCCTGCCTTCTTTTATCTTGCACTCATTCCCTCCCACCAATCGGAGGGAATTCCTCTTCCTGGAGTTTTCTTCCCTCCATTACCTAGTGCCGAATTTGTCAAACTGCGGCTCGCGAGCCACATGCGGCTCTTTGGCCCCTTGAGTGTGGCTCTTCCACTAAATACCATGGCCTGGGCGAATCTATTTTGAAGAAGTGGCATTAGAAGAAGTTTAAGTTTAAAAAATTTGGCTTTCAAAAGAAATTTCAATGGTTAAATTGTTGATATTTGGCTCTGTTGACTAATGAGTTCGCCAACCACTGCCCTAGTGGATGCCTAATCATTCTTCAGCTCCTTTTTTTCCTTCCAAATCTTCTGATACCTCCCAACTAGGTCACTCCCCAGCCTCCCACACTGTCACTGTATCGCTGTGCACCTCTCCCTTGTAGCTGTCGCTGATAGCAGGGTGTATTTGTTTGCTTTACCAGAATGTAATATCTGTCTGTTTTACTGGAATGTAAGCTCCTGATGGTGGAGGCCCGTCTGTTTTGCTCACTTCTTTAGCCCTGGCCATGCAATAAGGGGTGGTGCAATAGATGATTAAGTGAATGAAGGCTCAGTCAGACTCTAGCTTCTTGGTGGACAGGGGGAGGTGGGGTTCTGCTCCTCTTCATTCCTGCATTGGCAGGGGAGGAGAACGGGACAGGGAATTCTGTGGTTGTGTCTAATTCATAGAGAAGACTTTGGAGAAGGATGGAGGTGGGAAGGGCAGGTGATGTTTACTGATGGCGACCTCTGGGCCAGGCACTGTCAGGGCCGTTGCCCCAAGGTTAAATATTGTGGGAAGACCACGTGGCTGGTAACCAAGCAGACTGGGCCAAGTGCCTTCTGACCTCAGACTCTTTTTGCTGCACCAGTGGTTTAAAAAAAATGTTTAAAGCATCCTTTTACTAAAGCCCAATATGTAAAAGGTAGGTGTAGCATGACTGTCCCCACTCTGCCTGGGGAGAACAGTTTAAAAGCCTTGAATGTTGGTGCCTGTGTTTCTATAACAAATCACCACAAACCTAGTGGTTTACAACAACACAAATGCCTTGTAGTTCTGGAGGTCAGCAGTCCCAAATGGGTCTCCCTGGGCCACAGTGAAGGTGTTGGCAGGCCTGCGTTCCTTCCTGGAGGCTCCGGGGGGATATCTGTGCTAGTGCACTTTCCAGCGTTAGAGGCTGCCCGCATTCCTCGGCTTGTGGCCCTTCTTTCATCTTCAAACCAGCAGTGGCGGGCAGAGTCTTTCTCACATGTTATTCTGCACTGACTTTTGCCTCCCTCTTCCACATTTAAAGAGCCCTTGCGAATACATTGGGTGTACCCAGATATTCCAAGATAATATCCCTGTTTTAAGGTACTTTAATCCCATCTTTCTGCCTTAATTTCCCTTTGGCGTATAATTGGACACATTTACAGGTTCCAAGAATTAGGACTTAGGAACCTAGGTGGGCCATGCTTCAGCCTACTGTACCCTGCACTGCCCTCTGGCCTCCAGTTAGGAGAGGACAGATGCAGGCAGCAGGAAGAAGAGGAGGGAGGGCAGACTGGAAGATGAAGTTTTTTTCTATAGATAAATGTATAAATGATTGATAGTAAGCACATGAAAAGATGCTCAACACCCTTAATCATCAGGGAAATGCAAATTTAAACCACAAGGAGATATCATTTCAACCTACTAAGATGGCTACAATCAATAAGATGAACATTCAAGTTTTAGTGAGGATATCAGGAAATTGGAACCCCTGTACATTGCTGGTGGGAATGTAAAATGGTGCAGCTGCTGTGGAAAACAGCCTCGCAGTTCCTCAAAAGGTTAAACACAGAGTTATTCTGTGACCCAGCCTTTCCAATCCTAGGTATATATCCGAGAGAAATGAAAACTCGCATCCACACAGAAACTTGTACAAGGATGCTCAAAGCAGCATTAATCATAATAGCCAAAGATGAAAACAACCCAGGTGTCCACCAACTGATGAGTGGACAAATAGTATGTTAATGTAGTGGGATGTTACTTGGCAATAAAAAGGAATGAAGGACTGATTATACTGTGACATGGATGAGTCTTAAAAACATTAAATGGAAGCAGTCAGACCCAAAGGCCACATATCAAACGATTCTATTTATGTGAGTTGTCCAGAATAGACAATTCCATAGACAGAAAGTAGATCATTGGTTAGCAGGGACTGAGGAGGAGGAGGAAGGACTTTACTAAAGGGCATGGGGTTTCTTTTTGGGCTATGAAAATGTTCTATAATTAGATAATGGAGATGGTTGCACACCTGGTGAATATACTAAAAACTATGAAATACGTTCACTTTAAAAGGTAATGTTATGGTATGTAAATATATCTCAAAAAACCAAAGCCAAAAAGAATCACTAAATAGAAGAAAAGACAAAAATTCATTCTTGGCACTCACAATGCACCTTTGCCCAGTGCTTTCTGCAAGGTAGGGTTGCCCGGGGGTATGGTAGCCAACCACTTCTCCTTCCTCTGAACAGAAAACCCAGCTTGTTTTCAGAAAGTTAATTGCTCATCCCCTTAGGGGCCGGATTTACTCTCTGGGAAGTGTGGGTTTTTGAAGCAGTTGTGTTGTAGATTTTCCAAAATTCAAAAGTTATCTTTTTTAAAGAAAATCTTGTGCATTATTTTTATCTTGCTACTACCTCAAGTTTATATTTATATAAAAGAAATTAATTTTAAAAATTATTTTTCTATTACAGTTTGCATTCAAAACTATTTTGTATTAGTTTTAGGTATTCACAGAGAGATTCATATAGGTTACAAAGTATTCCGTTGATAACTCAAGTGTCCACCTCACACCATAGTTATCACAGTATTGTTAACTATATTCCCTAGGCTGTACTTACATCCCCGTGTCTATTTTGTAACTAGCAATTAGCACTTCTTAATCCTATCACCTTATTACACCCCAGCCCTCCAACACCCATCCCCTCTGGCCTCTGTCAATTTGTTCTCTGTATATATAAGTGTTTCAATTTTGTTTGTTAGTTTATTTTGTTCATTAGGTTCCTCTTATGCTATTTGTCTTTCTCTGGCTTATTTCACTTAGCATAATACCATCTAGGTCCATTCATGCTGTTGCAGGTGGTAAGAGTTCATTCTTTTTTTATGGCCAAGTAATATAGTAAAACCTTGATATAAAGGACTAATTCAGGTGAGGGAGTGTCCATTGAAGCCTAAAGTTCGTTATTATATAATAAAGTAGGTTTCCCTGTGCATATGTTAAACAATTGACTAATTATGTAGACATGTTTGTGTAATTAAATGTAAGTATGTATGAAAAGTTTAATTTCACAGAAAAGTTTTCTATATGTATTATTGTAATTTTAAATTTATATTGAATAGGTCTGGTAAACACGTGCATTCACCAGTCACCAAGAATAAAGAAATGCAGACAACTGGGGCGTGGCTTAGTGCACCTGGGAATAACCGGGCATGTATTAAAACTGCTGCAGGTTGTCGCGCCATGCAGCAACAGAACTAGTTACTGTGCAAGATGCGATGTGATCACATGTGCTGAGCATTGTTTATAAGTGGTGACGCTTGGATTTAAGTATGTATAGTCGTAGATATGTAATAATTATTTACGTTAGCAAAATTACTACAGTGTTTTTTCCAACATATGGCCATTCGCTAAAATTTGTTAAGAATAACAATGAATAACAAAAAGATACACTGTTAATTATAAACAAGCCTTGGTTAAGAGCATTTTAAAATTAACAGGGTGTTAATTTTCACAAATGACATATGGACCGGAAATTTTGTCCTTGAAATCCAAAGTCCATTAAATCGAGGGTTTACTGTATTTCCTAGTACCACTGCTTTTTTATCCATTTGTCTACTGATGGGCACTTGGGTTGCTTCCCATTCTTGGCTATGTAAATAATGCTGCAATGAACAGAGGGGTGCATATATGCTTTTGAATTAGTGTTTTCAGTATCTTCAGATATATACTCAGATGGAAACACTGGGTCATAGGCTCCATTTTGAATTTTTTTGAGGAACCTTCCCACTGGTTTCCACAGTGGTTGCACCATCTGCATTCCCCTCAGCAGTGCACTGGGGTTCCCTTTTCTCATGATCCTCCCCAACACTTGTTTGTTGATGTATTAATGATAGCTTTTCTGACAGGTATTAGTGGTATCTTATTGTGGTTTTAATCTCCATTTCTCAGATGATTAGTGATGTTGAGCATCTTTTCAGATTTCTATTGGTGATCTGTATGTCCTCTTTAGAGAATTGTATTTTTAGGTCCTCTACCCACTTTTTAATTGGGTTGTTTGTTTTTTTGGTGGTGTTGTCTGAGTTCTTTATTGATTTTGGCTATTAAACCCTTATTGGATATAATAATGGCAAATATGTTCTCCCAGTCAGTAGGTTGTCTTTTCATTTTATTGGTTTCCCTTTCCATGCAAAAATTTTTTAGTGTGACATAGTCTCATTTGTTTATTATTTCCTTTGCTTTCCTTGCCCAAGATATATCAGAAAAAAATATTGCTAAGAGTAATATCTGAGATTTTACTGTCTAAATTTTCTGTTAGGAGTTTTATGGTTTCAGACCTTACATTTAAGTATTTAATCCATTTTGAGTTTATTCTTGTATCTGATGTGAAAAGATGGTCTAGTTTCATTTTTTTGCATGTATTTGTCCAATTTTCCCAATACTATTTATTGAATAGACTGTCTTTACCCCAGTATGTTCTCTCTTCCTTTGTCAAAGTCTAATTAACTATATAGGGGTTTATCACTGGGCTCTCTATTCTATTCCTTTGATCTGTGTATCTGTTTTCAATTATTATAGCCTTGTAGTGTAGTTTGATATCAGGTAGTGTGATGCTTCCTACTTCATTGTTTTTTTCAAATTGCTATTCTGAGTCTTGTGTTTCCACACACATTTTTCGATTATTTGTTTTACTTCTGTGAAAAATGCCACTGGTATGTCGATAGGAATTGCGTTGAACCTATAAATTGCTTTGGGTAGTGTGGACATTTTAATTATGTTAATTCTTCATATCCATGAGCTTGTTATCAGCTTCCATGTATTATTATCTCCTTTGATTTCTTTCTTAAAAATTTTCTGAATATAGGTCTTTTACCTCCTTGATTAAATTTATTCCTAGGTATTTAATGTAAATGTGATGATTGTTTTCTTAGTTTCTGTTTCTGTTCATTATTGGTGCATAAAATGCAACCTGTTTCTGAGTATTTATTTAGTATCATGCTATTTTACTGAATTCATTTATTCTAGTTTGTTTTTTTGATTTGAAGAAAAATATTAGTCTTTTTCATTACTGTCTTTGAAAATCAATGTAAGAACTCATTCCATTAAAACTGATTTTGATGAAAACACCTGTTTTATAATGGTGGCATTTACATATGTCAGAAAGACTATTCATATAATTTAGGATTCTCTAACCTGCTGCCTTAGCTTTTACTGAAACATGTAGCACTCAACTAAAATGGTTATGGTCTAAAAATTTGTGAAAGCTTAAGGTACAAAGTACACAGTGGCATAGTCTAATAGTTGCTGGGCATTTTCTTATCGTAGTATTCACCATTAAAATATACATTTATAATAGGCATATATACATATACATACATACATATAATAAACATACATAAAATACCAAATGTACCAGTTAATGTAGATTTTGTAATAAAAGAAAACAGGATAATTTCAGGAGAAACATCAAAAGTGCTTAATTCAAAGTAATGTCCATCGCTAGCTATACATTTCCCCATCTTTTTTTTTTTCTTTCCAGTTCAATTCAGGTCTTTTAAAAAAATAAGTTCTAGTTGTTTTTGTTGGAATATTTAGGGTTCTCTCTATATAGTATCGTGTCATCTACAAATGATGACAGTTTTACCTCTTTCTAATTTGTATACCTATTATTTCTTCTTGTCTGATTGCTGTGGTTAGGACTTCCAGTGCTATGTTGAATAGGAGTGGTGAAAGTGAACATCCTGTCTTGCTCCTGATCTTAAGGGAAACGCTTTTAGTTTTCCCCCTTTGAATATGATATCAGCTGTGGGTTTGTCATATATGGCCTTTATTATGTTGAGGTATGTTCCCTCTATTCCCACTTTGCTGAGAGTTTTTATCCTACATGGGTGCTGGATTCTCAAATGCTTTTCCTGCATCTATTGATATGATCATATAATTTTTATCTTTCATTTTGTTTGGTGTATCACATTAATTGATTTGTGGATATTTAACCATCCTTGCATCCCCAAAATAAATCCCATTTGTCCATGGTGTATGAACTTTATAATGTACTAGTAGCCCAGTGTTCGAAATTTGTGCACAGGGGTGGGGGAGACGGGGGGGGGAGACTCCCTCAGCCTGGCCTGCACCCTTTCCAATCTGGGGCCTCTCAGGGGATGTCTGACTGCCCTTTTAGGCCCAATCACACAGCGGTCGGATATCCCTCTCACATTCCAGGACCACTGGCTCCTAAGTGCTCAACTGCCTTGCCTGCCTGATCGCCCCTAACCACTCTGCCTGCTGACCTGCTCACCCCAATTGCCCCCCATTGCCGGCCTGTTTGCCCCCAACTGCCCCCCCTTGCCCGCCTCCTTGCCCACAACTGACCCCCATCACTGGCCTGCTCACTCTCAACTGGTACACCCTGTTGGCTTGCTTGCCCCCAACTGCCCCTGTTGCCAGCCTGATCACCTGCAACTGCCCTCCCCTCCTGGCCTGATTGCCCCTAACCGCCTCTGTCTCGGCCCTGCCAGCATGGCCTTGTCTGGAAGGTCTCCAGTCTAATTAGCATATTACCCTTTTATTAGTATAGATTGCTGAATTCTGTTAGCTTATGTTTTTAAAAATATATTTCAGAGAGGAAAGGAGAGGGAGATAGAAACATCAGTGATGAGAAAGAATCATTGATCAGCTGCCTCCTGCATGGATTGAACCCGAAACCTGGGCATAGGCCTTTTACTGGAATCAAAACCTAGGACCCTTTGGTCCACAGACCTATGCTCTATTCACTGAGCCAAACCAACTAGGACTGTTTGCTGATATTTTGTTGAGGATTGTTGCACCTATGTTCATCAGGGATACTGACTGATAATTTTCTTTCTTTGTGGCGTCTTTATATGGTTTTGGAATCAGGATTACGCTGGTCTCATAAAATGAGCTTGGGAGTCTTCCCTCCTCTTGAGTTTTTTGGAGTAGTTTGAGAAGGATAGGTGTTAAGTCTTCTTTGAATGTTTTTTAAAATTTACCTGTCAAGATCTCCAATCCAGGACTTTTGTTTGTTGGGAGTTTTTTCTTTTTTTTAACTATTGCTTCAATTTCATGGGTTATAATCAATGTGTTCAGATTTCCACTTTCTTCTTGATTCAGTCTTGGAAGATTGTATATTTCTAGAAATTTATCCAGTTTTTCCAGATTGATCAGTTTGTTGGCAGTTAGTATTTTCTTATAATTCTTTGTATTTCTCTGGTGTCAGTTGTTACTTTTCCTCTTTCATTCTAGTTTTATGTGGGTCCTCTCTTTTTCTTAATGAGTCTGGGTAAAGGTTTATTAATCTTAGTTTACTTTTCAAAGAATCAGCTCTGTTTTTTTTTAGGTTCTATTTTGTTTATTTCCCCTTTGATCCTAATTATATCCTTCTACTCACATTGAGCTTTGTGTTTTCTTCTTTTCCTAGTTCCTATAGGTGTAAGGTTAGATTGTTTATAGGAGATTTTTCTTGTTACTCGAGGTAGGCCTGTATTGCTATAAATTTCCCTCTTAGGACTCTGTCGCTGTGTCATATAGATTTTGGGTTGTTGTACTTATTCATTTTTATTTGTCTCAGGGTATCTTGATTTCTCCCTTGATCTTATTGATAAACCATTCATTGTTTAGTAACATGTTATTTAGCCTCCATGTGTTGGTGTGTTTTTTCAGTTTTCTTCTTGTAATTGATCTCTAGTTCCATATCATTATGGTCAGAAAAGAAGCTTGATATGATTTCAGTCTTCTTCTATTTATTTTGACTTATTTTGTGTCCTAACATGTGGTCTATCCTGGAAATGTACATGTGCAAACCAGCAAAGACTGCCCTTGAAAAGAATGTATATCCTGCTGCTCTGGGGTAAAATGCTGAGAAAGTATCAATTAAGCCATCTGGTCTAATGTGTCATTCAAGCCCACTGTTGCCTTGTTGGTTTTCTGTCTGAATCTATCCATTGATGTTAATAGAGCGTTAAAGTTTCCTACTGTGTCTTTCTCTCCCTTTAAGTCCATCAATATTTGCTTTATATATTAGGTACTCCTATGTTGGGTGCATAAATGTTTACAAGGATTATATTCTCTTGTTGGTTTTTCTTTTGTCGCTATGTCATGCCATTCTTTGTCTCTTAGCCTTGGTTTTTGTCTGTTTTGTCTGATATAAATATTGCTACCCCAGCTTTGTGTTGTTGTTTCCCTTTGAATAAAATATTTTTCCCGCCGAAACCAGTTTGGATAGAGCGTCAGCCTGAGGACTGAAAGGTATCAGGTTTGATTCCGGTCAAGGGCATGTATCCTGGTTGCGGGCACATCCCCAGTAGGTGGTGTGCAGGAGGCGGCTGATCGATGTTTTTCATCAATGTTTCTAACTCTCTCTCTATATATATATTTGCCCGCCCCCCCATTTCTTTACAGTTTCTTCTTCTGGTGCTTCTATGATATGGATGTTGTTATGCTTATCTGCTACCTTATCTTCCAGATCACTGATTTGATCCTGTTTCACCTAATCTGCTGTCTGGTCCTTCTGTATTTCCTTCTGACTATTTCTTTTTTATGTTTTCTGTGCCCTTTTTTATGCTTACTATCTCTGTGTTTAAGTTCTCACTGAATACATCCATCCTTCCACTAAGTTTTGAACTTTGTGTTTGACATATTGTCTGTCTCCTTTTCATTTTTTTCCCTTGGGATTTCTCCTGTTCTTTTATTTGGGGCATGTTTATTCTTATTTCCCATTTTGGCTGCCTTTCTGTATTTGTTTCTGTATATTATGGAGATCTTGGTAAGGTGGCTTTTGGGCTCAATGTCATGGTTTCCCTAATCACTTGCTTTAGGTGCTTCAGGAATGTCTCCTGTGTGGGTTCTGTGACCCCTCCTGTTGTTGAGTCTTGATTGCTGTTGCGTCATCTGTGTGTAGAATTGACCTTCAGGGCAACTGACTGAGGACTGACTGCAATCACAGTGCAAGGGCTGACTCCATTAAGCAGAATCTTCCCCACTAGGACCTGGTGTCTGCCGAGACCTCCCTGTGGTTGTGCTGCTTGTGGAGCTAATTGGATCATGCTCTGGTGTGGTTCAAGGCCTGCCACCTGTTGGTTAGCTCTGGAGCCTCTTGGGAGGGACTCGGGTGCCGGTCAGTGTCAGGTGCCTGTCACTGACCCTGGGCTACTTGTCTGGATCTACCAAGAGATGTGCAGTTTGTGGCTGCTTCTGCCGAGGGGCATGAAGGATCCAAGCCGAGTACCAAGACTGGCTTCCACCAGCACTGAGGCCAGGGACAGGTCAGCAATAGGCTCCAAATCCCCCAAAACCTGTCTTCACTGCTGGCTGCCTGCTCGGCTCAGTCACAGGAAGAGCCTCTTGTGTTTGAGTTGGCTCTCAGTGAGTCACGAGGTAGTGGGAAGTGAGGTTCACCAGGTTGACAGAGTCAAACTCGGCGCCAGTGCTGGGTCTGAGGCTGCTCTGCAGAAGTTCAGGGTTCACCAGTGCTAGCTGCCGCCCACCTGGGACCTGTGGACCTTTGAGGCGGGTGGGACCTGCAGATTTCACCAGGCTAAAGCAGGCCGGGCTTTGACCATGAAGAGAGAAGGCTCCACACAATGACAGTGCCACTGATCAGGCGTGTGAAGGGGAAATGGTTTGCCCAATAGCCGCACAACTCTCTCTCTCCCTCCTGTGCCGCTGGCACTCCTCCCGTTTGCCCAAGCTTTCTCAGGAGCTCCTCAATAAAGTCTGCACCAGGGGTCCCGGCTGGAGGCAGAGACAGACTACACCACCAGGTGCAATCCTGGCGGGGCGGGGCTTCCAGGCGTGGCAGGGGAGGGGCTGCTTGCCACTCCCCAGGCGGATGAATGGAGGGGAATGCCCCACTTAGGCAAAGTGGTGTCCCTGGGTGGCACCTAGCACAGGGACACTCGCTGTTGTCACTCACAACCTCTACCCGCAGCCACTCCACTCCGTCTTTCTCAGTCTGGCCAACTCCAGCTGCCATCCCCCTGCAGAGCCCCAGGTGAGTGCCGTGGCCCCTCAGAGAGCGGTACCCTTCTCACCAGAGCCATTGGAACCCCTGCTGATTTCTGTACCAAGATATTTTGTGGGCTGTTTTTCTGGCTTTAGTGCTCTGGCTGAGGATCCTGGCACGGGGCTGAGGCCCTGGCTCCTCCATAGGGACTTCCTCTGGATTCTCAACCGCAGCCCGTGGGTGTGGGGCCAGCCTTTTGTGTGCCCACCTTTTCCTGCCGGTCTGATGCAGTTCCTCTGCACACCTCAGTTATGAGGCTTCTGCTCAGCGAGTCTTCATAGTTATTGAGGTGGATTTTTCACTACTTGAGCCATGACTCTGACATGGTCCTGGATGGAGGGGAATGTAACTCCCACCCGCTCCACCACCATCTTGCTGTTGGGAAGGAATTTGTTTGTTTGTTTGTTTGTTTATTTATTTATTTATTTATTTATTTTAATGTCCTTGACTGGAATCGAACCAAGGACCCTTCAGTCAGCAGGCTGGTGCTCTATCCACTGAGCCAAACCAGCTAGGGCAGGATATTTACTTTTAAAATACATTCATCAGCTTGCCACAAAAGAAAGCCAGGGTTTGCCTTTCAGACTGCAGAGTGCATGGAACGTTTTGTGAAATAGCCAGCATCTCTTTTTTTAATGGAAAAGTGCAATAGTGTCTAGTTTCAGAATTGGAGTGACATTAGCACATATGGATGATAAAGAGTCTTACAGCTTTTATTTACATTACATGCAAATTAGTGGGTCAAGGAAAAGCTTGCAGAGAAGCTAAACTTGGCTTCTGTAAGTGAAACAGAGGAGACTCTTGGCCAGTGTTTCCACAAGAGTAATTTGTCCAAAACAAATGAATCCAAGTGATGCAAATGTCACATGACCTTTCTGTGCCTCAGATTCTTAGAGTTTTCAAGAACATGTGGGGAGAGATCTATTTCTTTCCCTCACCAAAGTTAGAGCGCTTCATGTCACGTTTATCTGGCTTATGACAGGGTGGACCTTGCCCACAAATGCCCATCATTGTTCCTCTTTACTGTGTGGTTCAGCAGGAGGTAGTAGGCAGCCTGCCTTACAAATGTCACAGAGTTCTGCTTGGGACGCAGGGCTAGTCTTTCAGTCAGGTCTTCTTTTATCGCAATGCGTAACTGAATGCTCAGCACTGGCGCGCACTCTGTCACTGTGGAGAGCACTGCCGAGGAGCCAGGACTTCAGGACTCTGGGGCTGATAGTGCCAGTGACGGCTGCGGGACCTAGATCGCCACCGCACAGAAGTGAGTTTGGACCAGATGGCCTTTAGTTCCCTTCCGACTCTTAGAAATTCTAGTCAGATGTTATGCACCAAATCAGTTTTTGTTTTGAGTTCTTTCAGTTTTATTTTGTGATCTTTTAAAACCCCATTAGAATGTAGCAACCTGGTACCTGTTGCCCTACAGTTATGAGCAGCTCATGGTAGTGAATGTGCCCTGTTTTGAAGCGAAAGCTTGGTCCCACATGAACCATGGGAGCTGGGGGTGCCTTCCAAGCAAAACAGCTGTGGTAGGTCCCTGTGCGCAGGCCATCGTACTTGGGGTCCTGTAGCCCAGCTACATGTAATGGGTCAGCCCCTAGCTAAGCAAAGCTGTCTATGGAGTGGACATGAAGAAGGGTTGTGTCTTGTGACATGTCTAACTGGGGCACCCTGTACAGGACACTCGGGGAGGAGATCTGAATGGAAGACTCATGGAGGAGAGACTTGGTGACATGGAGCAGGTCACGAGAGAAACATGCAGAGAAGGCCGATAGCAAAGCCATGAAGGAGCAGAAATTGACACAGTCCCTGATAAGAAGCAGCAGGAGTAGAATCAGATGCTAGTGAAGTTGAGCCGGGTGGGTGTGGGTCAGTTGTTGAGTGTCAGTCTCTCAACCAGGAGGTCACGGTTCAATTCCTGGTCAGGACACATGCCCCAATGTATAATTCTCTCTCGCCCTCCACGTTTCTATCTCCCTCTGCCTTCCCCTCTGACATCAGTTACAAAGTTGAAAAAGAGAGTTGCTGAATTCCTTTAGTAGAACTAGAGCTGCTGGCTTAGCTCTCAGCTGCCCAGGGGGGTTCTTGGAGCGTCCGTCCTGGTTCCTGACTTTCGTGGCAGCTGTAGAGGAAACAGCCTTGCCTACAAGTAGCCTGTTCCTTACGGCCTGAAGGAGCCTCAGGGACATGTCTGGGACTTTGCACTCCTGTGTAAAGTAAAAACTTCCTAAGGTATTCTGCCAGAAATAGCAGGGCACACCAATTTGTGTATAGTTTTACATGCTCGAAGTGCATTGGCATTCTCTGACAGGTTAAAGGTAGCTAGTTAGCATTGTAAGACTCAGTGGTTCTGTTACTTGGGTTATTCATTCATTGAACAGATATGGAAACATTACACGCCTATTATGTGAAAGACACTGTATTCTGCCCCACCTCCATTTTATTTTTTTCTCGCTATTTTTTTCTAATTCTTTATTATTAAGAGGTTTTAGTGCCATGGTCTTCATTTGTGCTAGCTTCATCATTGAGGGCTTCTTTTTTTATGGTGTAGAAGGTACTTTCTGTTTTTATTTCTTTAACTAATCCATTGAGCAGGCACTCTGTACTGTAAAGCATTTTGCAACATTCTCTTATATACTTCTGTTAGGCATCCTTTGACATTGAAATTATTATTTCCTTTCACATGAAGAAAGTGAGGCTTAGGAGCATTTGAGTAACTTACCCTGGGATCACAGAATAGTTAGTAGCAGAGCTGGAACCCAAATCACTCTGATGCTACATCTCCTGTTTTTTTGTGTTTTTGTTTTAAATATATTTTTATTGATTTCAGAGAGGAAGGGAGAGGGAGAGATAGAAACATCAATGATGCCAAAACTAGTTTGGCTCAGTGGATAGAGCGTAGGCCTGCGGACTGAAAGGTCCCAGGTTCGATTCTGGTCAAGGGCACGTACATTGGTTGCGGGCACATCCCCAGTAGGGGGCGTGCAGGAGGCGGCTGATCGATGTCCCCTACCTTCCTATCCCCTACCTTCCTCTCTGTGAAAAATCAATAAAATATATTAAAAAAAAAAAGAAACATCAATGATAAGAGAGAATCATTGATCAGCTGCCTCTTGCACACCCCTACTCGGATCAAGCCTACAACCTGGGCATGTGCCCTTGACCGGAATCAAAACCGGGACCCTTCAGTCTGCAGGCCGACACTCTGTCCACTGACTCAAGCCAGCTAGGGCTACATCTCATGGTTTTAACCAGTGGGCTAGATTTCTGGTTTTCCCTTCAGAACATTAGTGAATAATGAACACCCACATTCTTCCTCAAAGTCCTCCTGATGCTTTAGGCACAGTGCCATGTGACCTCCTCCACAGAGCTTTTGCTGATCTCTGCCTTTCTCCACATGCTCTCCATGCTTCCTTCTGAGAAAAGAAAGCCTCCCTTTCACATCTTCACATCTGTCAGAATTCTGTAGCAGTTGTAGCACAGAACACCAATCCTGGTCTCGGTATCTCCCCAAAGCACCTAGTACAGTGTCTTGCATAGAGAGTTGGGGCTCAATGTGTGTTGATAGAACTATAGAATGGACGATTTCCTTGTCTCCACCAGCCTAGGACACATCAGTAGTTCTGTGCTGATCCTGCTTTTGTGCTTTTAAATAAAGTAACATGAAATAATTAAGACAAAAGCTTTAATATCTTGCCATTTAAAGCTTACATTTCAAGTTAAATTTATTGGGGTAACATTGGTTAATGACAGTATATAAATTCCAGGTGTACAACTTGATAGTATGACATCTGTAAACAGTGTTGTGTGTTCGCCTCTGAAGTTACCACATATTTCACCTCCTTTACCCGTGTCCTCACTCCAGCTCCCTGCCCCTCTGGTAACCACCGTTCTGTTGTCCGAGTCTGTGAGTTTGCTTTTTTCTTTGCATGTTTTCTTTTTGTGTTTATATTCCACATGGAGTGGAATCATGTAATTTGTATCTTTTTGCTTCTGACTTATTTCACTTAGCATAAAACTCTCAAGATTCATCCATGTGTGTATGTCTTTAAAAAAATTATTTTATTTTATTGATTTGAGAGAGAGAGAGGCTCTGACCGGGGATCAAACCTGCGATGTTGGTGTATCAGGATGACTCTAGCTAACTGAGCTACTCAGCCAGGGCTAAGATCCACTCACGTTGTTGCAAATGGAAACACTTTTTTTTTTTTAATGACTGAGTAGTAGTCCATGGTATATACACTGAGTAGCCAGATTATTATGATCTCTGAATGCATAATAATATGGCCACTCAGTGTGTGTGTGTGTGTGTGTGTCTATGTCTATTAGAGGCTTGGTGCATGAATTCATGAATGGGTGGGATCTGACCAGCCTAGCCAGGGGGAGGGGACATGGGCAGTAGGCCAGTCTGCCTGCTGGTTGAACTCCTGGTTGAGGGAACAATTTGCATATTAGCCTTTTATTATATAGGATATACACTAAATGGTCAGATTATTATGAGTTCAGAGATCATAATAATCTGGCCACTGAGTGTATGTGTCATATATTAATTATTTGTTGAAGGACATTAAGGCTGTTTCTGTGTCTTGGCTATCTATACTAATAAAAGGGTAATATGCTAATTAGGGCGGACATCTTCCGGACGTCCATCCAGACAAAGCCACAGGGACTGTGAGGCCTGGGCTCAGGCAGCCATGAGCCCCAGCAGCTGCAAGGCCCTGGGCTAAGGCAGCCCTGGGCTCATGGCAGCCGTGGACTCAGGCAGCTTAGGCCTGCTCCCCTCTGCAGGAGGCAACCTGGCTGATCAGGGAAAGGCGCTGCTGTGTGCCCTGGTGGCTGTGAGGCCTAGGGCTCAGGCAGCCACTGCGGCTGGCAGTGGCAGCAGCAGTTGGGTGATGGCGGCAGTGCCTTCCCCTGATCAGCTAGGTTGCCTCCTGCAGAGGGGAGCGAGCCTAAGCCATCAGTAGGACATCCCCTGAGGGGTCCCGGACTGTGAGAGGGGGCAGGCTGGGCTGAGGGACCCTCCCCCCCAGTGTACGAATTTTAACTTACAAAGTGAACCCCCTGGTCAGTGTAGTACCTACCTAACACCATACATAGTTATCACAGTATTATTGACTATATTCCTTATGCTATACTTTACTTCCCTATGACTACTTTATAACTATCGATTTGTACTTCTTTATTTTTTAATATATTTTATTGATTTTTTACAGAGAGGAAGGGAGAGGGATAGAGAGTTAGAAACATCAATGAGAGAGAGACAGCGATCAGCTGCCTCCTGCACGCTCTCTACTGGAGATGTGCCTGCATCCAAGGTACATGCCCCTGACCAGAATAGAACCTGGGACCTTTCAGTCTGCAGGCCGATGCTCTATCCACTGAGCCAAACCAGTTTTGGCTCAATTTGTACTTCTTAATCCCCTCACCTTTTCCAACCCCTCCCACCCCCACTCCTCCCATTTTGTTCTTTATGAGTCTTGTTTCTTCATTTATTTTGTTTTTTAGATTCTACATATAATTAAAATCATATGGTATTTGTCTTTATCTGACTTATTTCACTTAGCATAATACACTCAAGGTCTGTGCGTGTTGTAAGAGTGTAAAACTTGTTTAGTTTCTATGGCTGAATAATATTCCATTATTTATATGTATCACATCTTTATCCAGATGTCTATCATTGGTTTTTAGGTTTCTTCCATATCTTAACTATTCTAAATAATTCTGCGGTGAACATGGGAACGCATATCTCTTTTCAAATTAGTGTTTTGGATTTCTTCGGATAAAAGCCCAGTAATGGAATTGCTGGGTCATGTGGCAGTTCTATTTTTAATTTTTTGAGGAAGTTCTATATTGGCTATACCAACTCGCATCCCACTAACAGTACATGAGGGTTTCCTTTTCTCCTCATTTTCACCAACACTTACTGTTGGGTGATAGCCGTTCTGACATGTATGAGGTGATATTTCATTGTGGCTTTAACTTGTATTTCTCTGCTGATTGGTGATGTTGAGTATCTTTTCGTGTATTTGTTGACCATCTGTATGCCCTTTTTGGAGAAATGTCTATTTAGGTCTTCTGCCCATTTTTTAATTAGATTGTTTGTATTTTTGGTGATAAGTTGTATAAGTTCCTTATATAGTTTGGATATTAACCCCCTATTGGATATATTGTTAATGAATATCTTCTCCCATTTAGTAGGTTGTCTTTTTGTTGTGTTGATGGTTTTGCTATGCAGAAACTTTTTATTTTGATGTAATCCCATTTTTTAAATCATAAATGGAGATTGAATTTTGTCAAATCCTTTTTCTAAATCTGATATGATCATATGACGAATATACATTATGTTATTTATGCGGTGTAGCACATTAATTGATTTGTGGATTTTGAACCAATCTTGTATCTCGGGAATAAATCCCACTTCATTGTGGTATATGATCTTTTTTACTTATTGATGAATTCAATTTGCTAATAATTGTTAAAGACTATTTGTATCTATGTTCATCAGGGGGGTTGGCCTAGAATTTTCTTTTTTTTAATAATCTTTCTTTGGTGGTATTACCAGGATAATGCTGGCCTTCTCTTAGGAGTCTTTCCCTCTTCAGTTTTCTGAAATAGTTTGAGCAGGATAGATATTATTTTTTGAATGTTTGATAAAAATCACCTGTGAAGCCATGTGCTCCTGGACTTTTGCTTGTGAGTTTTTTGGTTACTGATTTGATATGTTCAATTTTTTGTTTCCCCTGATTCAGTTTTTAGAAATGTATTCATTTCTTCTAGGTTGTCCAGTTTGTTGGCATGTAATTATTTGTAGTTTTTCCTTGTAATCCTATGTATTTCTTTGCTGTATAGATTGTCTTCTTCTTGCCGATTTTAGTTATTTAGTTTTTTTTCTTGTAATGAGTCTAAAGGTTTATTAATTTTATTTTTTCAAAGAACCAGTTTCTGATTTCATTTATCCTTTTTATTGTTTTATAAGGCTTTCATTTATTTCCACTATGATCTTTATTATTTTCTTCCTTCCACTTACTTTAGACTTTGTTCTCATTTTCTAGTTCCTTTAGGTTTAAGGTTAGATTGTTTAGTTGGATTTTTCTTTTTTTTAATATTTTATTGATTTTTTACAGAGAGGAAGGGAGAGAGATAGAAAGTCAGAAACATCGATGAGAGAGAGACATCGATCAGCCGCCCCACAGTGGAGATGTGCCCTCAAGCAAGGTACATGCCCCCAACCGGAATCGAACCTGGGACCTTTCAGTCCGCAGGCCGACGCTCTATCCACTGAGCCAAACCAGTCTCAGCTGGATTTTTCTTGTTACTTGCTGTAGGCCTGCATTCCTATGAATTTCCCTCCTTCCAATGAATCGTTTTGGCTGTGGCCTATAGATTTCTTGGCCATTATGTTTTCATTTTCATTTGTCTCAAGTTATCTTTTGATTTCTTTCTTGATCTCATTGTTAACCCATTTGTTGTGTAGTAGCATGTTATTTATGTGTATTTTTTAGTTTTCTTATAATTGATTTCTAGTTTTCATGCTATTGTGATCTGATAAGATGCTTGATAAAATTTCAGTCTTATTAACTTTATTACGACTTGTTTTGTGGCCTAATGTACTGCGGAGTGATGATAGGGGACAAATGGCTGCCCTGAGAGCCCTGAGGAAGGGGAGCCCCAGTAAAGTTAGGGGGTCAGGGTAGGCTTCCTCGAGGAAATGCCTTTCTAAACCGAAACCTGAAGGACGAGTTGGGAGCCAGCTAGGGGAGCACAGTGCTCAGGCTGTGCTTCAGGGTGGAGGGCACGTGCTGTGTGCCACCGATTTGTCGGTGGAGGCTGAGGTGGGGAGGTCGGGTGTGCAGTGACCTTGCTCCCTTGCTAAAGCAGGTAAGGGGCCTGGAGGTTGCCAGCCTCCTTGGCCACACCCCTCCCTGCCCTCTGGGTCACATGTGTTGTTGTCCTTCAGCTCTCGACAGCGAGTCAGCCTCCAGCAGCATCCGCTTCAGCAAGGCCTGCCTGAAGAACGTCTTCTCGGTCCTGCTCATCTTCATCTACCTGCTGCTCATGGCCGTGGCCGTCTTCCTGGTTTACCAGACCATCACAGACTTCCGGGAGAAACTCAAGCACCCCGTCATGTCTGTGTCTTACAAGGAAGTGGATCTCTACGACGCCCCAGGTAGAGCCTACTGGGACAGGTGTCGGGGCGCAGGTCTGGGCCATCCGTTCGCAAATACTTCCTGAGCTGCCCCTGCGCTCCCAGCCCCGCACTGGGCGCGACGGGCAGGGTGGAGGAGTCTGAGCACAGTCTGGGTGTAGGGTACACACCCAAGGAGCTGCCTTGGGCCCCCAGTAGAATGGCTCCTGTGCCAGGGAGAGAGGTAGATAGAGCCTGGAGTGGCCACTGCAGAACGGGGGTGGGCAAGGAGCTGTTTGCACAGAGGCAGGATTGAGCTGGGCTCTGACAGATGGGGAGAGAGTGTTCCTGGGAGGAGCATCAGCAGAGCAGAGGTGAGTGTGGAGAGGCTGAGGGTTTCTCTGGAGTGGCTGAGCCTGTCCTGGCTTTGCTCTCTCTCTGTCGGCTGCTCTGTGTCTGGTTTCCTGGTCTTTGGGCTCTGCTGGGTCTGGGGCATGTGCTGCTCTCTGTTTCTGCCCCTGAGGTTGGAACTGCTACATCAGTCGATCTGTGAATGAGGAGCCTCGGTTGGGGTGGGGAGTGGGATGAGGGCACACCTGGAGTGCCAGGCAGAGCCGGAGATGAGAGACAACCTGAGATCCGGAGCCCCCAGCGCGGGCCTCCCCCTCACTCCGCAGGTGGTGCCGGTCCCAGGCTCAGTCTCGGAGGCCCCCTCAGCTGCACAGGGCAGCGCTCTGGTGCAGGCGCAGGCCGGGAGGGCTCCCTGGGGAGGCCTGTGCCCTTCATTAGAGGAGGCCTTCCGGGAGAGGACGTGGCTTCCCGCCTCTGTGGCCTTTTCCTTCTCCCTCCCCCAGGCACCAGGGAGGCCTGACCTTAGGCCAATGGTGGGTGTGAACAAATGAACGGGACAGGATTTTAGGGTGTGGTCGGGGCCTGTGCCTCCTAACGTTCACTTTTCCATTTGCGCCCCCAGGGATTGCCCTGTACCCTGGCCAGGCCCAGCTGCTCAGCTGTAAGCACCATTACGAGGTCATCCCGCCTCTGAGGAGCCCGGGCCGGCCTGGAGACGTGAACTGCACCACCCAGAGGATCAACTACACGGACCCTTTCTCCAACCAGACGCTGGTGAGTCTCGGGATGGGCAGCGTGCTCTCTCGGCCCCGCACCCCAGCGCCCAGTCTTCTTTCTGCCGTTGGTTGTGCAGGCCCTCGGCCCCGGGGAACAGAGGACAAGTGGTCGTCGCCTGCACTTCGGTCAGAGTGACCCTGGAGGATTCCACCTGCTGGGAGGACGGGCTGCAGCGGGAGGCCGGTGGGAAGTGTGGGTGCTTGACACAGTGTCTCAGATCCCCTCCTGGCCGCTCGGGGAAACTGCCAGGTGCTTTCGGAAAATGTCGATCCCCAGATTCCATGTGAGGCCAGTGATTCGTCTTTCTAGGGTGTGGGCCTGGGCATCTGTATTTTGAAGTAAATAAGCTAATGTAAGTGGGCGCTGGTCCAGCCAGCGTGGGTGTGGGTGGCCGGGTGTGGAGGCAGGGAGGGGATTTGTATTTCTCACATCTTCCCTTTTGCCTCCCATGTCCATGTTTCAGAAAGGACTGACCCAGGGCGAACCAGGAGGAAGGAACGGTTTTTAGGCGGAAGAACCCTGACCCAGACTCTCAGGGAGGGAGCGGTGTTTGTGGTGCCCCTGGGAAGGTACAGGAGTTGGGTGTTGCTGGAGGAGCCGCTGTGACGGAAGTGAGGCCAGAGGAGAGAAGCCAGCTATGGGTGGTAGGGAGCCGTGAGTGGGTCTTAGGACGAGTTGTGTTAATATTTATTCTAGGCTTCCTCCTAAAATCCGGCTGAAATGATTCCCACTCCTGCAGAACAATAGAATAAAATACCCATAGGAGCCCTGTGAACCAGGAAACGGTATCACGGGATGACCAGACATTTTGAGGAACAGGAAATAGAAACAGCAGGTCCTGTCAGGCTGATGGAATGAACAGATGAGAGGAAGGCCGTGCCTGGAGCAGGTGCCGGCGGCCTGCCTGGGCCCAGGAGAACGAGGGGAGCCTGCTGGCTGGGCCTCCTGCTGAGAGACATCCCCTCCCTGAGCCCCAGGCCCCACACCCCAGCCCAGCCTGTAGCCAGCCCTGGTCTCAGAGGCAGGAGGACCCCCAGGAGGGAAGGATGGAAGCACAGCTGCTGGAGGCAGTGATGAGGCCCTGGCCTGGGGTGGGACCTGCGAGAGCCGGGTCTTTGCCAGCCCCGGCCTTGTCCACCGGGCGGGCTGCTTGGCGGTGGTCCTCCGTGGCCATCGCTGGAGTGGGCATCGGAAGCACCTCCCTGGGTTCCACCGCGTTGGGCACCCGCTTTCTGCCGCAGAAGTGAAGAGCGGCTGTGGGCTGGACCGTCTTGGACTAGGTGGTTGGCTTGTCGTCATTCTCTTGCCCCTGCACCTTTGTTTGCGGTGAGATGTCCTGAGAAATGTGTGGTGGACTGGCTGTGTGCGCGCCGTCACGTCCAGTGCAGTGACCCAGCTATCATCTGGTCCTCTGTCAGTCTTCAGATTCTCATTTATGTTTAGTCTCATGCCCTCGGTTTAATCTAGTAAATGTGGACCAGCTGCTTTGCGCTGGCACAGTGGGGGTGCAGCCCTGTCGGTCTGCAGGCCCTGTGTGTGTTCCTCGAGGCCTGCCAGACTTGCAGTGCCCGTTGTTAAGCTGATGCCTGTGGTGTAGGTGGTGGTCACCATGCCCTCCAGTTCCAGACAACAACTTGCGGAACGGTCCGCGCCCAGGCTCAGCTACTGCACCCGAGCAGACGCCCAAACACACACAGTGCTGAGAGCAGAGAGAAGTCTGCGTCTTCCTCTGGGGGGTCCGGTGTGCAGGAGTCGGTCACTGTGCCACCCCTGGGTGCGGTCCTGGTCCTGTGGTCAGCACTGCCTCGTGGCAGGAGTGCACACGCCGGCCCCAGACGTGAGAAGTGGAGGGCAAGACGCCGAGGGGCATGAGTCAGCGCACATCCAGGAACTTGGTCTCGTGGCCACGTCTGAGGCGGGAGTGGGGCCAGCAGGCCGCTGTGCTCTGCCGGAGTTGCGGATGGGGAAGTGGTCCTAGGTCTGCAGGAGGAAGCGGATGATGGAAACAGGACAGTCAGCATCCTCCGCTGCCTCTGGCCATGCGGAAAGGCTGAGAGGGGCTGGGTGGGCAGAGAGAAATCTTGGGATAAGGCCGCAATAACCAGAAGTGGAGCGACTATTAACCTGTTAAAAAGGTGCAAAGGGCAAAAGGAGGGATGTTTAATCTGGATAAGGGTTCAGCTCCACCACTCTTCACAGAGAAGACTAACGGTCACCCATCTATCATTACGTGCAAAGCGGCCTCCAGTTCAGTTGTATATTTTAGACAAAACCTCTTAGAATAAAAAGTACCATGACCCCAGAGCATGTGTAACACTTCTCAGAAACTCACAGATCAGGTGGACAGAAAGTAAGAGCAACGACTGAAAAGCACAGTGCGTGTGGAGCGAGTCTCTCGGTGCCTGACACAGTAACCTAGATCCTCTTCCAGTATCTTCGAGCCTTTATAAAAGTCGATGTTAAGATATTCCCCCTCAAATTAATCTTTCAATCCAGTATCATCAGTTAAAAGTCCCAGTTGATTTTCCATGGAACTTAAGCTGGTTTTAAGGTGCATGAGAAGAGCACAGGTACAACATAGCCAGGTTTGGGGGTGAGCAGCCTGAGCCGGCGCCCTCTCAGTCTGAGGCCACAGCGGGGAGACCCACAGCCATCAAACCTGCATCTCCATTGTGTGGGGAGTGGAGTCTGATCCCTCTCTCACCCCACAATACAGAACTACCGAAGTGTGAAAAGATTAGAGAAAGGTACCGTAAAGAAATACAGGAGAATAGTGACATAATTTTGGTTTTCCTTAGCAAACAAAGCCCAGAAGCCATAAAAAAAAGATTTTCAGATTTCACCCCAAATGTAAAGCTTCATAAAGCCAATGGCATTGTGAGCAGTTAACGGGAAAGTGGCTGAGTGGAAGACGGGGTCCCTCTCCTTTCTCAGCCGAGAGCTGCGCAGCGCGGCCCAGCGGGAGTGGGCCCGGGTCCCAGGGGCCTCTGGTCTCCAGGCCGACCCGTGTCTGGCTGGCAGCTCTCCGGCTGAGGTCCGGCCTCTGTCTCCGCAGAAATCCGCCCTGATCGTGCGGGGGCCGCGGGAAGTGAAGAAGCGGGAGCTGGTCTTCCTCCAGTTCCGCCTGAACCAGAGCAGCGAGGACTTCAGCGCCATCGATTACCTCCTCTTCTCCTCCTTCCAGGAGTTCCTGCACAGGTGGCCTTCCCAGTTCCGCTCGGTCCCTCCGCCTCGCACAGCCCGGGGGTGGGGTGCGGGGTGGGTATGGGGAGGCCGGAGGCCAGCAGGCCCGCGGGGCCTCAGGACTGCTGAAGCCCAGAGAGAGGCCTCTGAGGAGCGGGAGGAAGCAGGCCTTCTCCCACGGGCTCTTCAGGGAGCGGCCCTCCCTGAGGTGGCGACCACCCCTCTCCTTTGGAAAGGCAGAAGCAGAGCGGAGGAGGCGGGTGGGGAGTGGCCTGCGATGGCAGCAGGGAGACCCCTGGAAGTGGGCTGAGTGCCTGGGCCGCGTGGGACCGCGTCAGGCCTGATGAGCTTGGCCTTTCTCCTCCGCCCTCAGCCCGGACAGGGTGGGCTTCATGCAGGCCTGTGAGAGCGCCTCTTCCAGCTGGAAGTTCTCCGGGGGCTTCCGGACCTGGGTCAAGATGTCCCTGGTGGAGACCAAGGAGGAAGACGGGCGGGAAGCAGTGGAGTTCCGGCAGGAGGTCGGTGGCGCTGGGGGGGCCTCCCCGCTGCTGGTGGTGCAGCCTCAGTGGGTGGGGAGCTCCCCAGGGAGGGGCCTCTGCGCGGGGCCTGAGGCTGAGAGCGGCCCTGCAGCAGCTCCCCTGCCTCGCCCGCCCCCTGTTACAGCCAGCCCCGCACAGCGCGGGGTGCAGAGATGGCACCTGACCTGACTCCGCAGAGCGAGCCCAGCGCTGAGGCTGGCAGCTGCCCGGGGGCCGGCATTTGCAGGGAAGAGGACTAGATGCAGTGGCTGTTGAGTGTCGTGGGCATGATGGCCCATTGGGGTGCAGGGGTAAAATTCTAGTTTTCTAAAAATACCATTTTTTTATAAAATACATTGCTTTTATGCAAGTTCTTCTTTTTAAAAAGTGTCTTTGTTGATTTTAGAGAGTGGAAGGGCGAGAGAGAGGGAGGGAGAGAGAGAAACCTTGATTGGTTGCTTCTATAGGCACCCCAACCTGGGATTGACCTACAACCTAGATATACCCATAGAATGGGAATCAAATCCGCAAGCTTTTGGTGCCAGGACAATGGTCTAACCAACAGCCACACAGGCCAGAGCTAACTTCTCAATTTATTGATTTGAGAGAGAGAGAGAGAGAAAGAGAGAGAGAACATGGATTTGTTGTTCCCCTTATTTATGTGTTCATTGGTTGCTTCCTGTATGTGCCCTGGCCAGGAATTGAGCCCGAAACTTGGTGAATCTCGTGCCTCTTGCCTGAGTGCACACGCACACCACACCCACATTCACACCCACACCCACATTCACACCCACACCCACACCCACACCCACACTATACCCACATTCACACCCACATTCACACCCACACCCACACCTACACCCACACTCACACCCACACTCTGTCCGTGGCTGGAGCTGCAGGGGCCGAGAGGAGATGGGCCTGCGCTCACACCCTCTGCTCCCCCTCGGGCTGGGCTCCGAGGGGCGGCGTTAGGAAGCGCTGGGCTGCAGGAGGGCCCTCTCCGGTGGACGGGCCGTCCTTGGCCAACTGAGCTAGCCAGCCAGGCCTTAAAATTTTTTTTTTTTTTATAAAAAAGTTTGAGTCAAACTGACGTCATGTCTGGAAGCAATATCTCAAATCCTCCCTTTTTGTGTGTTTTTTAATTTTCCTATTGTTCGTTGTTTTATAAGCATGTAGTTACAGAGCAGTAATGCTAACGTTACATCACTTCTGAAGTTACAGATGTGTTGGGTGCAGGCTCAGAACTTTTTCCTAACGGGACTGGGTTCCTAAGGCTTTTAGGAACTGGCCTGCAGCCAGGAGATACGGGGTCTCCAGCCCTGCCCCCCTCCCGTGAGGCCAGGAGGACCTTAGAAAGGGCCTGGCAGTGGGGATCGGGGGCTGGGACAGGGGTGTTTGTCAGTGACCCCCAAAAGCACGCCACACCCCTATTGCTACATCCACCATAAAACATTGAAAAATAGAAAAATTAAATTAAAAAATACACAAAGAGGGAGGATTTGAGCTACTGCTCCCGGGCATGATGTCAGTTTGACGCAAACTCTTTTACAAACTCTTTCGGGCTTCCACCATGGCAGCCGTCTCTGCCTCTTGCCTGAGTGCACACCCACACCACACCCACATTCACACCCACACCCACACCATACCCACATTCACACC
>JAAGEH010000042.1:15059207-15151575 GCA_011751065.1 Lasiurus cinereus | reverse complement strand
GCGCCAGGTAGGGTTTTGGGAAGGCAGTGGAGCCAGGTTTCTTCAAGGGCACAGGGTTTTCCCGCCTTCGGATGTCACGGCTCCCCGGGCGGTAGGCCCGTATGATATTCCTGGTGTGTGAGATACTGCCACGTCCTGAGTTCCTGCTCCCTGCTCTCCAAGAGCGCCAGGCCTTTCCTGTCTGGGCCCAGCAGCTGCGAAGGGAGCCTGGGTGTGTCCCTCACGGCGAGGTGCGTCCCAGCCACCAGGCTCCCCGGTCGCCCCGGCCGTGATCTGAACCCCCGGGCCCAACCAGCCAGCCAGCCTAGAGGTTTCAGATGTTGTATGTGCTTTTCGTTACCGTCTCCGTGGGGAGCCTGTGGCAGGGCACAGGAACTGGAACACAGTTTTAACTGTTTTAACTCAGGTTTTGAAGTTTAAGGGTCTCTCATGTGTATTGCTTCCTCTGATTCCCTCAGGGCTCAGGGGGGCAGGCAGGGCAGAGGGAAGGCTCAGGTGCGGATCAGCCTTCGGGCTGGGGCTGGGCTTCCGTCTGCTCTCCCCGACCCCATGCAGACCGTCCGGATCGCCCCAAGCACAACCACGCGCCGTTCACAGGGAACACTTGCCACCCAGGCCCACGCCTGTCCCTGTGGACTCCAAGGTTAAAATGCGCAGCTCTTAGGATTGGGTATTTTGAAGGATTGGGTATTTTAGGATTTTTATGGCTTTTAATTGTGAGTCTTACACAGCCTTAAATTTTGAATATGATTTAATAACTGGCGATCCCAAAACACCTATTGTTCATCCCAAATCCTACTCGTTTTCCCAAACAACTGTGGGAACCACGGGAAGGCCCGGGCTCAGGTGCCAGTGGTGTCGGGTGTTGTATGTATGAGATTTGGGGCGCGCCCTCCTCCCAGGATGGGGTGAGGAGAGCCAAGGTCTGAGACGCCCTGGCCATGCTTCCCTTTCCCGTGGCCCCGGCCAGCTGACAGTTTCTCTCCTCTGTTCTAGACAAGTGTGGTCAACTACATTGACCAAAGGCCGGCCTCCGAAAAAAGTGCCCAGCTGTTTTTTGTGGTCTTTGAGTGGAAAGATCCTTTCATCCAGAAAGTGCAAGATGTGAGTATCGTTTCAGCTGGAGAGGCAGGTGGGCTCCGCCTGCAGGCTCTTCGTCTCCCTTCCTAGCCCAGATGAGTGTGTGGTGGCATTTGTGGCCTGTGTCATCGTGTTTAATTGGTCTTGTCTTCATCACTACACGGTGGCCCCAAGAGGCTGGGGACTTGGTCTAACACAGTGCCTGCACAGAGGAGCTGCTTAGTGGTAATATTCATTGAATGGCCTGAGGAGAAAGCATTGAGCTACTGTCTCCGTTACTGCTCTTTGGAAACCATTCTGTTTAAATGGTGGTCTGTAGGATGAGAACTTATCTGTGGTAAGAGAGAATAGAAAGGTACAAATAAAAAATTAAGTGTCAGTTAATACCAGTTCTCAGACCGAAGGGGCACTAATGACACAGCTTTGCCAAAGGAGCATCCATGACGCCATCCACCAGAGCCAGTCCCAGAAACAGCGATGGACGTTCAGCTCATTAGTGTCCTGACGTGGCCATGCTCGGGGGAGGCATCTCAGAGCCAGACTGACACGGGGAGGGTCTCTGTGACGCGGGCGTGCTCCGCAGCCACCACCACCACCGTTACCGTGCGTTGGCCAGGCTTGTGCGAGGCTTTGGGAATCAGGACTCCGAGGAGAGGAGTAGCTGCCTTCAGCTCTGCACATGAATCAAGTGATGAGACATTTTTAACGTGTTCAGTGGAGGTGCCTGTAATGGGCCGGTGCTCCAGGCCTCACGCTGTCACTCAGCTCCACAACAGTCTCCAACAGGGGAGCGATGCAGCCACCCAAGGTTCGGTGTCCGAGGTCGCCCTGCTACACTGAACAGTGCTCTGCACCCGGATGGGGATCTCGGAAATCCAAACAGGACATCGGCTGTGGAGAGTTTAACATTTCCGGAGTGAGCCACCTGTGGCTGTGAAGGGATAATCCCAGGCAGGCAGTGCTTCTCCCAGGAGACAGTGGGGTAAATACCTGCTAGGTCGGAGGTCTGGCTGAGTGATGAGGAGCGCTAGGCAGGAGGAAAGCCTGCAGGCAGGAAAGGGGGCACAGCCTGGAGGCAAGGGTCCCAGCGGAGTGTGGGAGGATGGCCATTGGACTGGACGGGAGGAGCTGCTCTTCTTAGGGGTTTAGTTTTGGAGACATTTGTCTTAAAGCAAGGTCACTGATGGTGGGCAAAAACTTTAAAGCTCAGTACTGAGAATCTCACTTGCGAATGGCCATTTTAAAATGTTTTTTCTCTCAGAATCACTTGGTTGTAGGGAGGGCTTCGTGTTTTTCTCAACTGTGGACATGAAGTATGACGGAAGTGTGGAGTTAACAGCAATTTTAGAACCCAGGTGGTTTTCTCGTCGCCCCATTGATGCTAGTGTCACCTAAGAATCAAAACTGAAGCAAACTAATAAACTTGTTGGTTCTGTCTTACAGATAATCACAGCCAATCCTTGGAACACAATTGCTCTTCTCTGTGGGGCCTTCTTGGCGTTATTTAAAGCAGCAGAGTTTGCCAAACTGAGTGTGAAGTGGATGATCAAAATTAGGAAGAGATACCTTAAAAAAAGAGGTCAGGCAACGAACCACATAAGCTGAAGCCACCTTGTCCATGGAACTGCCCATGTTAACGGAGGTTCTCACCACTTCCGCTTTGATAAACTGAGCTACCAGCACTCCTGAACTCACCTGGAGAGACGGGCCTGCTGGGAGGAGCCGATGGGGAGCAGATCCAGTGGATGACCTTCACGTGATTTAAGTACTTAAATTGTTAAGGAAGTTTTGCCCAGGACTTAGGAGCAGGGTTTGTGGAAGATGGAACGAGGGCTGGTTTCTGAAGGTTTGTTGACTGCCTTTCCTTCTGGTTGGGTGTATAGCTCGGCTACAACAGGTTCTTAAGGCTCTGCTGTTTCCCTGGGGTTTTCCCGAGGTTTTTACGTGGATGGACAAGGGTGTGGCTGAGATGTGTAGGTCACGATTTGAAACCTGAGCACTTTACACAAAGAATGGCAAATACTCTTACGTCTCTGGCATCGCCTGCCGTTTCCGTCGTCCGGTCTCTGACAAGTTTTCTCCTTTGTTAAACGTTAAATGAGATTTTTAAAGCTAATACTGTAATTAGATTTCCTGTGGACTAGCCATCTATCTGGTTAGTTTTTGTTGATGCAGGTGTAAGAGGTTTAGAGTGATTAACACAAAAGCACTAGTGTGAATGTACAGAGTTGGGTGCCTATTCTATGTATTTTGATGATTTCATTAACAGGTAAATAAAAGTTAGGATAATACAAAAGGAATCAGTGTGCCAGTATGAATATCTGTTAAATCAGTAGGCACCCCTACACTTTCCTTTGTGGCCTCCAAATAAAAGGTGGTGTGAGCCTGGACTCCTGAAATGGATGGATCTGGACCCCGAGGTACGTCCTGACTGCGCCCAGGGAAGGGTAGGGTGGGCAGGACAGATGGGAAGAGGGATGGCTCAAGCCCCATGAATCGGCTGTTAACTACAAAACCACCGGAGTGTTTTTCCATGGTAGCCATTGGCTGATTTAAGGTTATAAAATTGTTCCCCGAGTTTTAAATTATTTACATGCCCTTTGTATCCAAAGAGGTCTTGGTAGCATTTCCTGAATTTCATAATCTGCCTTTGGGTAACTCAAGTGTGTGACTGGGTATTTTTTTAAATCTCATGTCTAACCGGTTGGTGACCACTGCCATAGAGCATGCAAATTCAAACTTTAGCCTCGGACTCTTTTCTAAAATCTTACTGTAAGGCAAATGCAAAGCCAGGCATAAAAGCATACATGAACAATATTGAAAACCAGGTGTGTATTCATCAAGTATCTCTGAAAATGACCACCACTTTAATATTAGTTAATATTTATAAAATGGCTAATAAAATTTGCCCCAGTGAACGGCCTAAAACAGAATTTTCTATATTGTGGAAAGTTGAGACCTCTTAATTGTGCTTTAGAGTAAGTAGATAATTAGGAAGTGAGCAGTTTTAACTCATCAAAGAAAAGAAACTAAAACTACTAGCTGCAGCTTGCCAAAGTCCACTCTGGCTGCTCTTCAGTAAAAGAGGTGCGTGCCTAAACCTTCCACAAAAAGGACGGTTAGCCCCAAACGTTCACTTCCTGGAAAGGCTTGCCTCTCATTCTTGTTCTGCAGTAGGATCGCCCCTCTTCCTGTGCCGCCTGGCCGTGGGTTAGTGTGGAGGATCTGGCAGGAGCATCGTGATCTGGATGTCTCAGGTAAGGTGGCTGCTTGAGAACACCGTGAAATAGAGCCACACACGGAAAAGGGAGTGTTTTCAGGAGCCACAGCGAGCGACAGGGGTTGCTTTTACAAAGACTGCTAGAGCTCTTCGTGGCTATGAAAGGGCGGAATCAGACACCATTTGTTGAAAACTGAGAACGCCTGACTTCTGATTCTGCTACAATCTCTCTGCCCCTCACAAAAACTGCTGTTATTACATATTTTCAACATTTATCCTCCTGGGCCTATTTTAATTAAAACTAACATTTAAGGTAAGTTAAATCCATCCTCTGAACATAAAAAAACATGAAGGATATTCTAGAACTTAGAGTTTTATGCAAATATTCTATAAAACAGGTATACGTACTTTGGTAAATGTCTCAATTTGACACAATCTTCCTATTAGACTATATCCTGTAACTTGCATTAAACTTCCCTACCTATACACACATGTATGATGTATGTATATATATGTATAAAGAGGCGCAGCTTCTTCTGAATGCCTAAACTTAGAGCTGAAAAAAGCAGTGATGAGATAAGGCAAAATACAAACATAGACTTTATTAAATGCTACTCAATCCCCCAGTGAAGATCTTTCATTACAAAACAGTTTCCACACAACTGCAAGTTGAGAGTTTGGAATGGTACTCTGATAACAAAATTTATGAGAACTACTTGACCAAGTAAAAATATACAAGACTCCTATAGTCAGCCATCTTAGAATGCTACAGAAGCCAACTGCAGTTCCTTTAAGTAAAGCCAGGCAGTGACAAGGAGCGCTCTGCGCCACCACACTGGGACGCGAAGCCTCCCTCCGGAGGGACTGGAGCAGGGCAGGTGCTGAGGGCTGGAAGGGCCCTGCCTTCAGCCGTGGGGAAGGGGAGGAAGAGGAATGAACGGAGAGGCAGGTTGCGTGTTCACTGGCGCTGCCTCCACTAACCTGTGCTCCTCGTTCGGGAGTTGCAGATAAGGGGGGATACTCAAGAGGAGCAATCTGAAGAATTTGGTTTACTTTCCTAGCTTTTATTTATAGTTTGTGCTTTAAAAAGCCTGGAGATTTAAGTTTTTTTTTTTTGCTTAAATTCCAGAGTACAGTAATATCTCTTATGAAGGGAGGCTTTTGGCAGGTAATTCCCCCCATCATATTTCTGAGAGGGACAAAGAGAAAGGTGAGGATTATACCTTAGTTTTATGTAGGAAATACTTATTTCCTAGGATGTAACTAAGGTCTGCAGCAATGTGAAAAGCACATTATAAAAGGGAAAAATATACAGAGCAGAGTACTATATCTATGTGCAACACAATCAAAATAGAATTCAAGTCATAATTCTTACCACTCCCATAATTATCTCACTCAATTATAGATGATAAAATTCATTTCTGTGAAACTTCAGATGTGACACAATAAGTCAATGATTAGACAAATGTTACAATATACTGTGACCATGATATAGCACAGGGCTATGTTTAGTCCACGTATTTTTTTTTTTCATTTACAGTTGCCAGAAAAAAATTGGCCTTTTAATTATACTGATGAGGTTTCATGATTTTTACATTTTTAAAAAAAATTGTACAAAACTGTGCCTATCCAACAGAGGCGGCATGTTTCTCTTTATTCATCACTTGTATTGCTGAGAATACTGTGCATGTTGTAAGCACTGTTCTGGTTTTCTAGAGCTTTCTTTAGTTTTAGCTCCTCTAATTTTTTCCATAATTCTTCACGTTCCAATTCCTTCTTTTTCTCTCTGTAGATAAAGCAAAAATTTATCTCAGACCCTGAAGAACACAGTTTGGCAGTTTACTAGAAAACATTATTCATCCACATTGCACTTCAATCCCTCTACCAAGGTGTTTGAGGACAATCACCTAGAGCACCTAATTACTCCTTTTCACTCTTCTACCTCTGTGCTTCTGTACCAAACAAAAGTTACTGCTTGCTTTACCTCTTCTACATATTATCTCTACCACCACCATGCCTACTATATCATTGGTGCTTTACAGTTAAAAAAATACTTTATTGGAAAAAAAATTTAATTATCAATTATAATTGACATACAAAAGTATATTAGTTTCAGGTGTACAACATAGTGATTGGACGTTTATATAACTTATGAAGTGATCACTCTGATAAGTTTAGTACCCATCTGACAACCTACATAGTTATTTTATTGACTGTATTATAACTGGCAATTCATACTTGATCCCTTCACCGTTTTTACCCATTTCCCCCAACCATCCTCACATCTGGCAGCCATCAGTTTGTTCTTTGCATTTATGAAACTACTTGTTCATTTAGTTTGTGGTTTGTTTTTTTTTTAGATTCCACATATATAGGAAAACTAGATGTATGTGTTTTATATGACACAATTCACTTAGCATAATACCCTCTAGGTCCATCCATGTTGTTGCTAAGGGTAAGATTTTATTCTTTTTTTATGGCTAATATTCCATTGTATAAAACCATAATCTTTTTCCACTTATTAATGAATGCTTAGGTTGTTTCCATAACGTTATTACAAATAATGCTGCAACAAACATGAGGGAACATACATCTTTTCAAAATGGGATTTTGGATTTTTCTGAATATGTAAAAGTATAATTGATGGGTCATGTTTATTTTTAATTGTCTGAGAAACCTCCATACTCTTACATAGTGGCCGTACCAATTTACAATCCCAACAGAGCCCATGATTATTATTCTTGGGTTCTTCCTCCATTCCAGTGGGGACTCTAGACTCAGGCACATGAAGCCATGTCACCAGCCACCACGAATCATCCATGTTTGTGTAGAATTTCCTAGTTTTCAAAGGTATTTCTCTACATCACTCCTCTCCAATGCTCGTCAGTTTATTGATGATAATCCTTCTGACAGGTGTGAGGTGATATCTCCTTGTGGTTTTAATTTGCATTTCCCTGATATTGAGCATCTTTTCCTTTGTCTGTTGGCCATCTGTATGTGTTCTTGGGACAATTTCTATTTCAAGTCCTCCATCCTTTGTGTGTGTGTTAAATGGCATGAATTCCTTAAATAGTTTAGATTTTAACCCCTTATTGGATGTATCATTGGCAAATATCTTCTATTCAGGTGTGTGTGTTTTTTATTGATGGACATACTTTTCTCTTGCTACAAGAGACATACCCAAATATTACTAAGACCAAGTCAAAGGGCTTAATTACTTCCTATGTTTTCTTCTATGAGTTTTATGGTTTTGGGTCTTAAAATCCATGTAAGAAAGTGACCCAGCCCTAACCAGTTTGGCTCAGTGGATAGAGCGTTGGCCTGCAGACTGAAAGGTCCCAGGTTTGATTCCGGTCAAGAGCATGTACCTTGGTTGCGGGCACATCCCCAGTAGAAGGTGTGCAGGAGGCAACTGATGGATGTTTCTAACTCTCTCTCCCTCTCTGTAAAAAATAAATAAAAGTGATCCAGTGTTATTCTTTTGTATGTGTCTGTCCAGTTTTCCCAGTATCATTTTTTATTTTTTTTAAAGTTGGTTTTTCTGAATTTCCATGAATGCATGGACCACAGTGCTGCTCATTTTATTTTTTAAATATATTTTACTGATTTTCTACAGAGAGGAAGGAAGAGGGATAGAGAGTTAGAAACATCAATGAGAGAGAGACACTGATCAGTCGCCTCCTATTGGGGATGTGCCCGCAACCAAGGTACATACCCTTGACCGGAATCGAATCTAGGACCTTTCAGTCCACAGACCGCTCTATCCACTGATCCAAACTGGTTTCGGCCCATTATCATTTTTTAAAGAATGTGGCATTATTCCATTGAATATTTTTGCTTCTTTTATTATAATTGGCCATATAGTTGTCATTTATTTCTGGGCTCTTTAACCTGTTCCATTGATCTATGTTTTCATGCCAGTACCATCCTGTTTTAATTACTATAGTCTTATAGTATAGTTTATTAGGTAGCATGACACCTCCAACTTTATTCTTTCAAGCTTTCTTTGTGTCCTTGTAGTTGTATATAAATTTTAGGATTATTTATTCTTGTTCTGTGAAAAATGCCATTGGTATTTTGATTGAAACTGCTCCTCTCTGAGCATAGTATATCCTCCCACTTATTTGTATCTTTTCCAATTTCTTTCTTCAGTGTCTTAGTTTTCTAAGTACAGGTCTTATACTTCTTTGGTGAAATTTATTCCTAGATATTTTATCCTTTTTGATGCATTTGCAAGTGGGATTGTTTTCTTATGCAACTGATTTCTCAGCATTAATTTTGTGGCTTTCTACTTTAGTTCTAATAGTTTTTTGGTGGATTCTTTAGGGTGTTCTCTATATAGTATATGTCATCTGCAAATGACAGTTTTACTTCTTCCTTTGCAATTTGGATGCCTGTTATTTACTTGTCTTATTGCTGTGGCTAGGACTTCCAATATTATGTTCAAAAAAAGTGGGGGAAGTAGATATCTTTGTCTTACTCCTGATCTTAAAGAAGCATTTAGCATTGCATCACTGAGTATATTAGTTGTCGGTTTGCCATATATGGCCTTTCTTAGGTTGAGGTATGTTCCCTCTACCCCACTTTGCTGGGAGATTTTATCAAATGCTTTTTCTGCATCTATTGATATGATCATGATTTTTATCCTTCATTTTATGTGGTATATCACTTGATTTACAGGTGTAGAATTAACCTTGCATCCTAGGATGAATCCCACTTGATCATGGTGCCTGATCTTTATAATGTATCAGGGAATTCAATTTTCTAATTTTTTAAAAATTGATTTCAGCTGAAACCAGTTTGGCTCAGTGGATAGAGCGTTGGCCTGTGGACTGAAGGGTCCCAGGTTCGATTCTGGTCAAGGGCATGTATCTTGGTTGCGGGCACATCCCCTATGGGGGGCGCTCAGGAGGCGGTTGATGTCTCTCTCTCATCAATGTTTCTAATTGTCTATCCCTCTCCTCTCCTAACTGTAAAAAAAAATATATATATATACACACACACACACACATTGATTTCAGAGAGCAAAGGAGAGAGAGAGAGAGAAACATCACAGATGAGAGAATCACTGACTGGCTGCCTCCTGCAAGTCTCCTACAGGGTGGTGTGGGAGGAGGGTGTAGGGGGGATGGGTTTGAACTGCAACCTAGGCATGTGCCCTTGGCCAGAATAGAATGGAACCTGGGTCCCTTTAGTCCCCAGGCTGACACTTTATTCACTGAGCCAAATCAGCTAGGGCTCAGTTTTCTAATATTTTGTTAAGAATTTTTTACATTTAGGCTCATCAGGGCTATTGGCCTATACTTTTGTTGTTGTGTCTTGGTCTGGTTTGGGAATCAGAGTAATACTGGCTTTATAAAACAAGCTTGGGAGTCTTTTCTCACCTTCAATTTTTTTTAATAGTTTGAAGGTGGTAATTCTTGGAATGTTTGGTAAAGTTCACCTGTAAAGCCATCTGGTCCAGAACTTGTTTGTTGGGAGTTTTGTTTTGTTTTGTTTTTTACTGCTTTGATTTCATTGGTTGTAATCAGTCTGTTCAGATTTTGTTTCTTCAGGATTCAGTCTTGGAAGATTAGGTTTCTAGGAATTTATCCATTTCTTCCCCAGATTGTGTCTAATTTGCTGGCACCTAGTTGTTCATAGTATTTTTTTAAAAAATATATTTTATCGATTTTTTACAGAAAGGAAGGGAGAGGGGTAGAGAGTTAGAAACATTGATGAGGGAGAAACATCGATCAGCTGCCTCCTGCACACCCCCCACGGGGGATGTGCCCACAACTGAGGTACAGGCCCTTGACCGGAATCGAACCTGGGACCTTTCAGTCCACAGGCCGACGCTCTATCCACTGAGCAACACCGGTTTCGGCTGTTCATAGTATTTTTAAAAAATATTTTTAAAATTGATTTTTAGAGAGGAAGGAAAAGGGAGAGAAAAACATTGATTGGCTGTCTCCTGCACGCCCCTTACCAAAGATAGATCCCGCAACTGTGCATGTGTCCTGAATGGGAATTGAATTGACCTTCTTTCAGTGCATGGGATGTGCAACCAACTGAGCCACACCCACCAGGGCCATAGTATTTTCTTTTAAACCTTTATATTTCTATGGCATTAGCTATCACTTCTCATTCATTTCTGATTTTATTTGGGTTTTCTTTTTTCCTTAATGAATTCAGTTAAAGGTTTATCAATTTTATGTTTTCAAAGAGTACCTCTTGGTTTTATTGACCTATTTTTTTTTAAAACTTTATTTCTGCTCAGGTCTTTATCTTTTCCTTCTTCCTGCTCACTTTGGGGTTTGTTCTTTTTCTGATTTCTTTAAGTATTCGTTTAGATAGCTTGAGTTTTTTAGAGAGGAAGGGAGAGGGATAGTTAGAAACATCGATGAGAGAGAGACATCGATCAGCTGCCTACTGCACACCCCCTACTGGGGATGTGCCCACAACCAAGGTACATGCCCTTGGCCGGAATCGAACCTGGGACCTTTCAGTCCGCTGAGCCAAACCTGTTTCGGCTACTTGAGTTTTTTTTTCATGAGGTAGACCTAGATTGCTATGAATTTCCTTAGAACTGCTATATCCCATAGATTTGAGGTCACTGTTTTCATTTGTCTCAGAGTATCTGTCTTTTTGCTTTGATCTTGTTAAGTAGTATTTTATTTAGCCTCTATGTGTGTGTATTTTCCAGTTTCCTTCTTATAATTGATTCCTAACTTCATACCATTGTGATCCAAGAAGATACTTAATATTATTTCAATCTTCTTAAATTTATTGAGACATGTTTTGCATACTAACATATGGCCTATCCTGGAAAACAGTCCATGTGCACTTGAAAGAATGTATATTCTGCTGCTTTGGGTGAAATGATCTAAACATACAATTTAAATCCAACGTGTCCTTGTCGATTTTCTGTCTGGATGATCTATCCATTGATGTCAATAGGATGTTAAAAGTCCCCTACTATGTCTGTGTTACTATCTTTTCTTTTATTTCCACCAATATTTGCTTTATATATTTTAGGTGCTCCTACACTGGATGTGAAAATGTTTATTACAAGGGTTATAGTCTCTTTTTTATATTGGTCCTATTAGCATTATGAAATGTCCTTCTTTGTCTCTTGTTATAGCATTGGTTTTAAAGTCTATTCTAAGTATTACTAGTTTGTTTTTGTTTTTGCATTACCATTTTTAATGGAATGTCTTTTTCCATTTCTTCACTTGCAGTTTCCATATGCCATTTGATCAGAAGTTGGTTTCTCATGGGCAACATATGTATAGGTCTTGTTTTCTTATCTTTCAGCTACCGTATGTCTTTTGATTGGAGCACTTAATCCATTTACATTTAAAGTAATTATTGGTAGGTATTGGTTACAGGCATTTTATTACTCATATTTTTTATCCTACCAACCCGATTTCTTAAAGAAGTCCCTCTAACATTTCTTGTATTACTCGTTTAGCATGATGAAATGAACTCTTTTAGCTTCACCCCTCCTCCCCTGGGAAGCTCTATCTGTCCTACAATTTTATTTCATTTTTTTAAAATGGCTGCTCTGATGTCTTTTATTAAAGAAAATACATTTTTATTGATTTCAGAGAGGAAGGGAAAACCAGAAACATCGATGAGAGAGAATCATTGATCAGCTGCCTCCTGCATACACCCACTGGGGATTCGATCCTGCAATATAGGCATGTGTTCTTGACCAGAATTGAACCCAGGACCCTTCAGTCCGCAGGCTGATGCAATATCCACTGGGCCAAACCAGCTAGGGCTGTCTTACTATTTTAAATGATAGCCTTGCTTTTTCTCACTTGAAATATTTCATGCCAATCCTTCTGACCTGCCAAGTTTTTGTTGAAAAATCAGTTGATAGTCTTGAGAGCTCCCTTGTATGCAACTCATTGCTCTTAAAATTCTCTTTGTCTTTGAACTTTTAAATTATAATGGTCTTTTTAAAAATCCTCATCTGCAGATATGTTTTATTTAGCTTTTTAAAGAGGAAGGGAGGGGGCAGGGAGAAACATCAATTATTTGCCTCCCAAATGGGCCCCTATTGGGAATTGAACTGGCAACTTTTTGGTGTACAGGACTCTCCAACCAACTGAGCCACCCAGTCAAGGCTGTGATGTGTCTTTTTTTTTTTTTTAATATATTTTATTGATTTTTTTACAGAGAGGAAGGGAGAGAGACATCAATCAGCCGCCTCCTGCACACCCCACAGTGGAGATGTGCCTGCAAGCAAGGTACATGACCCCAACCGGAATCGAACCTGGGACCCCTCAGTCTGCAAGCCGACGCTCTATCCACTGAGCCAAACCGGTCTTGGCTGTGATGTGTCTTTATGTGGGACTCTGAGATTAATATGACTATTTCTTTCACCAGGTTAGAGAAGTTCTCAGTCATTATTTCTTCAAATAGGTTTTTAATCCCTTGCTTGCTCTTGTCCTTTGGTACTCTTACAATACAAATGTTACCTTTGATGTTGGTCCAGAGGTTCCCTCAAACTATTCCCATTTTTTGTGTTCCAATTTGGGTATTTTTTACTGTCTTCCAGATCTCTCATTCATCCCTCTGCTTTTTCTAATCTGTTGTTGATTCCCTGTAATACATTCTTCCTAACTCCAGTTTTATGATCCATCTCTCTCTTCCGAACTTAATGAGTTCACCTGTTCCCTAAGTTCACTGAACATCTCTTGTACTAGTATTTAGAACTCTGCTTCTGGTAACTTGCATGCCACCATTTTGTTTAGTTCTTTACTCCAGTCTTGTCCTATTCTTTTATTTGATATAGTTTTTTATTAGGTCAATCTCACAGTATTGGCAGAGTTATCTTATGCAGTTGGTGCCCTTGAGACGGGTACTGCAGGGGTGTCCCTTGTGTTTTGATTGCTATCAGCATGTCAGTGACTACAGCGGATAAACTGCTGTGTGGGTGCTGACTCCATGTAGCAGGAGTTGCTTTAGTGGAGCTCTAGTTTGAAATGAAAGTGGCCAACAGGTGTCTTGGTTTTGGGAGGAGTGGAGGGCATTTGTGCCCAGCATGGGGCCATCTGGTGGGAGCTACAAAGTGATTTATTTACGGTTGGTTGTCACTTGTGCTGGGCAGCACAATATGAGCCAAGATCTGTGGCTGCTTATTGGAAGCTGTGTTCTGAGCTACCATGGCCACATCTAATTCCCAGCTTGGAACCACCTAATGGAAATTACAGTGCAAGTTGAGACCAATCTGATTGGTGGTTTGTAGACCTTAAAGTCCACAGTGCAAGCCAAGGAAGATGGCATGGGGCAGAGATTTTTTAAGTATGTTTTATTATTGAAAGTATTACAGGATGTCATCTCCCTCTCCCCCCCCCCAATTGACTTCCAACACCACACTATTGTCTGTGTCCGTGGGATACGCATATAAATTCTTTTGTTAATCTCCCCCCTTCCCTCACCCCAGTGGGGCAGAGTTTTAAGGCCTCACCAATGCTGGAGCATGTGGTATTAGCGAGGTTAATGGAGAGCTCAGATTTGGTACCCACCAGTGCTTCCATTTCAGAAAGCTGCTTTGCCCCTCCAAGGGAATGCCTGGGACTTCAGGAGCCCTCTTTCTCACTTGGACATAATCCCTGCTGTTTTGTTTTTTTTTAAATATATGTCTTATTGATTTTTTTACAGAGAAGAAAGGAGAGGGATAGAGAGCCAGAGACATTGATAAGCCGCCTCCTGCACTCCTCTTTCTGGGGATGCACCAACATACATGCCCTTGACCAGAATTGAGCTGGGACCTTTCAATCCCCAGGTCGATGCTCTATCCACTGAGCTAAACCGGTTTTGGCCCTGCTGGTTTTTACAGCCAGATGCTATGGGCATTCCTCCTACCTGCACTGGTGCCCCTCACTCCTGGCGGGGAGGGAGGGGAACCTCTGCAGTCAAGATATCCCTCCCATCAGACTCCTTATTGTGGCTTCTCTATAACCCTGGTTATGAGAGTTCTATTCAGCTAGTCTTTGGGTGGTTCTGATGATGGCTGTTTTTGTGGAAGAAGGTGAGCATAGTGTTTCTTTAACTGGAAGTCTTGACCAAAGTCCTTTTACATGGACCTCGTGTAGTTCAAGATCACTCTTCTATATACAGAAAGACTGGCCAGGAGGTCAGTCTGAGACCATTTTTAGCTGGAATGTATCACTTTCCTAGGCACTACCCAGTCTGTAACTTGCTCTCTTACACATCAAATGAAAACGTCAAAGTTTGAATTTGTTTTTTGAGAGAGGAAATTATTCGAACTATTTTGTATGTTGTTTCAAGTACTTAATTTCAATTCTGAATGTAAGAATGTGGGCTTATAGTTCTGAAGTTATATATGATTTAAGGGGACAGAGGTGCTAATCTATGCAAATTAAGATATAATGATTATTCTTAGTCATATTTTCTTTCCATTTGTTCCTGGGGCTCAAATTATATACCTAATACATATTCCTGTCTAAAAGAGGGCTATTTAGGAGAAATAATGCATTGACTTAATTATTGGTAGACTAGGATGCCCTTGAATAAAATTATGTTTTTTCTACCTGGCACAAGAAAACCATGACTAATTGAAATAGATGAACTTTTCCAAACAGAGTAGGTAATATACTCATTAGAAGTAAATGGTAGCTATTATCCTCAAATACAATGGTTACTCCCACCTGAAGTTTGAAATAATATATGAAATTATCAAAAAAAAAAGAGATAATCACTAAGCCAAGGAACAAAATATTAACAGTATGAGTGATAGACATATGGTTATGTGAGTCTCTCTTTCCATAAGAACTATGCTGACTTTAAAAGACCACCTTGTTTAAATGAGGAGCTTAAGAAAAACCCTATTGTGCAAGGAGTAGATGAAGAGTAAAGCTCACTATGGAAGCCCATGGTGACAACAATGATTTTCATAAATGTATAAAAGCTTGTCGTTCATTTTCATTAGGGTTTTTAGCACATTTCATTCAAGTGCTAAGAGACTGAGGAAGTCTAAGGCTCAGAAAGAAACCAACAGAAGATTTCACATTAAAATCATAATCTAATTAACCAACCATTAGAGGAAGTTTACCTGGAAATAACTTAAAAGTGTTGAGACTTTCCTTTCAAATCATAATGCTTAATGTAATTGATTTTTTAATATAATTCTAACTTGGAGAAAGTCTTATTATACTGAATCACATTCAGCTAACCCCTAAAATGTAACTTGAAACATCAAATACCTTTGTCTTTCAGCTTTGTATGAACTAGTAAGATCATCGAAAAGCTTGCCATTCATTTCCATTAGGGTTTTCAGCACATTGTAAACCAGTGCTACGATGGTCCTAAAACGAAAAATAAGCCAGTGCTGGGTTATTGATGCCTCTAACAGGAAATATAACACTGTCATCTCTGAAAGGAGTTAAATGTTGGCTGGTTCACTCAATCCATTTTAGAGATGAAAAGAGGAAATGCTACAGGTCACATAGCCAGTGATGGTAGAGATGGTCTGATTCCAAACCCTGTCCTCACCAATGTATCATGCTCAGATTAAACTTTAACTAAAAATGCTATGGTTAATTTCATGTCTGCTCTCAAGTCTCAAACCCCGAGGAACAGCAGCTTTTAAAGGACAGGAACCCAGCTGCTGTGGCTCAGTGGTTGGGTGCTGACCCAGGGAATAATAGGGGAGCGTGCTGGAGGCAGCCAGTCAATGATGTTTCTCTCGATCCCTCTCCCTTCCTCTAAAAAAAAAAATCAAAAAACAAAACGAACATGATGTCACAGAAGTTATAAGTGATGCTTAGATGGCATATATTCTAAGACCTTAAGCACTTCAGTTTCTTCCTGCCATAGTGCTACCTGCAGAGATGTGTGTTATTAGCAGCAGATCAACCCAACTTGGCATTCGTAGTCATTTGTGCATCTCCACAAATATTATGGGTCTGACCACATACTGGTCTGGTGCAGAATGTCACACTAGAAAATCCTATCTTCAGGGAGATTTGTTAATTTTAAATTCAAATTATAAGATGTAAATATATGTGTTTGTATGTCTTTAAAGTTATATACTATGTGATGTTAACCTTGGAATAAGTTCCAAATCTGCATAGGCTTTATGTATGAGTTGGAGCAAATGACAAAAAGGTTAAAAAAGCCAAAGACACTTACGGATTCCAGTGTTCCTTGGAGATTTTGTACAAACTACCAAACATAATTGGCAAAATTTTATCAATATTCTCCTCAATCAAACTAAGAATATATTCATTATTCCAGAAGTATAACGCCCTTTCTGCAACCTGAAAGAAATATTTATCAATGTCAAAAACAAAAGAGAAAAGAAAAAGTATAAAATAAAAATGGCTTTGCTGAGTATATCATACCTGAAAATGAGAACTGGATACACACTTAGATATTTGCTTAAAAAGGGGCTCTTCAATTTTTTTGAACTGTGTTGGTTCAATGACATCTAAGATTTCTTCAATTTCTCCTAAAAACATCACCTAGGTTAAAAAAACTTTTTTAAGAAACATGACAAATTATATGATGTTAATATAGAAAACATTAAAAATTATCTTAGTGGACACAAAAGGACTTGACAGTTATTCTACCAAGTCTCTCTAATCCCCATAGAACAGCTGCTCAGTAGTAGCAGGGACAAAAGAAACATGGTTTATAGCCCCGAGAGCCAGTGTTTTAATGTACTATTTTTATGAAATCAAACCTACCTCTTTCTGGCTGCATGTTTTTGGCCAAAATTTCAGCAACCCTCTGATCACCTGCAAAAGAAAAAGTTTAGCATATAATTAAGCAATGAAGTTAGTTAATTCCAGGAAATTTTAAGTAATTGTATCAATATTCATTCTGAAGTATTATCTAAGTGTATCCCCAGATTTTACTAATTTTATAAATGTTTATTGAATGCCTTTGAACCAGATACTGTTCATGGATTTTCATAAAGCAGAGAGACCAACATAAAGTTATCAATTAGACATATAAATAAAATAATTTCAATAGCAGTAAGTGCTACTAAGAAACGAAGGAAAAATATAATAACTGCTGGGCTGAGGAGCATAGGTTATTTTAGGGAGAAGCTAGGGGACAAATAATTCTTGTTATTTAAAACTATTATGAAAAGCCAGAAAAGTTCCCCAGTTTACTTAATACCTAGCATAATCTTGATAACCAAACTATACAAATTTTTGCAACTATGTGAATCCAACAGCATATTAACAGAATACTATCTAGCCAATTATAATTTATTCCAGGATGGTTCAACTCATACTTGTAGATTATATCTCAAAAAAATTTGAACAGTTATTTGATATTTATTCTGATAAAATTTTAGTTAGACAGGACTAAGAATTTATTAGAAGTCATTATATAATGCTTTCTTAGAAACAGGCTGTAAAACTATCTGGGCCTGATGCTTTTGTGGAAATAGATCTTTGACAGCCTTTTAGGATTTGTTATATAGTTACTGATCTTGTCCAGTAATGAACCCTCATTCAAATTAAAATTGGAGAGAACATTGTGCTGGAGCTAATCCAGTAAGATGAAAAGGTTGTGATGAATAACTTTAGAAAGGAATATCAGAATTATACTGATTTCTCTAAGTATATATTAATTATATATTTTTATAATAACTATTCCTAAATGAATAGAAAAATTCAATATATGGTCAGATAAAAATCAATATACCTTTATAAAGTATTAATGATTATCAAATGAAAAGTGCCTTTCATAACAAAAGCTAATGTACATAAAGGATACAACTGGTAAGAAATGTTTAAGATTTATACAATGAAAACTATAAAACATCAATATAATGAAAGACTAAGATTCAATATTGTACAGCTATTTCTTCTATACTTAATCTATAAATTTAATGTAATTTCAATCAAATGCCAAATGAATTATTTTCCAAAACTACAAACACATATTCTAAAAGCTATAAATGTAAAGCAAATAACTATGAATGGGATGGAGGGAGAGAAGGGAAAATTAATGAAATGGAACCTGAACTACTGATATCAGCAACTGAAACAAGATGGTATTAGCATCGAAACTTACAGAAGAGACATAAAAGTTATAACTAGACAGACTCGTATATGTGTATATATGGCTTAAATATATGACAAAGGTGGCATTTCAGTTCCACAGGAAAAGATGTGTTAGTCAATTAAATAATAATACCTAAGACTGGTGGCTCACCATTTAGGAAAAAAGAAAAAAATGTAGCTCCTTTGGTAGACTGACTATTAAAATAATCTCCCAAGATCTTTACTTCTTGAATCCACACTCTTCTGTAATCCTTATGTGTGGGCTGCCCTAGTGACTTCCACTTCACTAGCAGATTCTAAAGTCGCCTCATCTTGCAACTTTTGTAAGGCAACCTGCTATATTTGGAAATGGCTACCAGCCACCTTCAATTCATTGTCAACGTAGTCAACAGCAGCTAGAAACAGGCCCTCACTCAGTCCAACAGCACTTAAGGAACTGAATTTTCAACAGTGAATTCAGAAGCAGATCCTCATCTGAGCCTTTTTATATGAGACTGGACAACACCTCAATTGCAGCCTTTCTTGTAAGAAACCCTACAGTACAGGACCCAGCTAAGTCATCTCCTATGAATCATATCCTGATCTGTAGGAGATAATGTTTTAAGCTATAAAATTTTTAAATGTTATTCAGCAATAGAAAACTCATACAGTTCCTTACCCTTGTCACACACAAATTTCGATTTCAGATGGTATGTGTGTATACCCTAATCCTAGATTTTATGAATGTGATTTATTTGGAAACTGGATCTTGACAGATATAAAGACCTCAATATAAAGCCACCTTGGTTATTTGAATGAGCCCTAAATCCAACAACAAGGCTCCTTTTAAGAGACATGGAGACAGAAAAGGCAATGGGAGATTAGAGCGATGCAGCCACAAGCCAAGGAAAACCTGGAGACACTAGAAACTGGAAGAGGCAAGGAAGGGACTTTTCCCTGGCTTAATCACAAGGAACAACAGCCGGTAATTATTGGAATCCAAAGACTAGTCCAGTGGTCAGCAAACTCATTAGTCAACAGAGTGGCAAACTGGCTTGCGAGCCCAGGTTGCTGACCATTGCCCTAGACTAAAGCATCTGGAGGGAATGTAGCCCTGCTGACTGACACCTTGATTTTGGACTTCCGGCCTTCAGAACTGTGAGATAATTATTTGTTATTTTAAGCCACCAAGTTTGTGGTAATTGGTCATGCAGTGCTAGGAAACAACTGTAGATGGGATGAAGTTTTTATAGATAAAAACTAAATCCATAAAATAACCAGAAGGTGATACTACAGAATATTTTGATCATCTCAAAGATTTTTCTTAGCATGTCAGTAAGAACATAAGTCATAATGATGAATACATTCCACTACATAAAAATTTTTTTAGTTAAGGCAAAGTTAGTTAAAAACTTCAAATGGGAGAACCAAGATGGCGGCATAAGATATACATCTGTACGTGCTGTCTCTTGCAACCACACAAAAGCAACAACTAAAAGACAAAACAACTATCCCCCAGAACCACGGGAAAGCTGGTGGAGTGGAAGTTCTACAACTAGAAGGAAAGAAAAAGTGCATCCAGACCTGGTAGGACGTGCAGAGGCTCAGAAAGGCAGAGGTACGTAGATGCACGTGAACCGGGCTGGTGTGAGCAGTTTTTCAATTGGGAGGGAGTTACAAGTTCCCGACTCTCTGAACTCCAGTTTCTGGAGAGATTCTGGGGACTCAGACTCATATAAGGAGAAACTGGACTGTCTGCTATCCAGTCAGAAAGGGAGAGTAGCTCTCTTGCAGAGTTGCACACTGGAATCACTGTTTACTGAGCTGGGGACACTTGAACAGAATGTGGCAGAGGGGGTTGACTGGCAGCCATTGCTGTTTGCCATGCCCTAGCCTAGCACTCGCTGAGACCCTGCCCCGCCCAATTTACAAACCCACCCAGCTGTGCGGCGACTTTTGCATATGAATGGCCTGCCCTCTGGCAGCTTAACCTAACAAATTGCAACTGCGTCATACAATTCCAAAACTTCCAAACTCCAAACAAAGAGGAGAAATCTGCAGAGCTCCCTGTAGCTCCTGCTGGGTTGCCTCGGACACTGACTTGCACCTCCTTGGAGAACCAGGAACCAGTGTACCTCGAGGTCAGTGTGAGACGACCTGTCACACTAACATAAGTGAGAGGCAGGTTCAAGTGACACAAGAGCCAGACTGGGTGAGCACCAAAGCCCCACTGAAGCGAGTCCTGCCCCACAGGGGTGTCTCCAGTACAGTAGTTCTTCCATTAATAGTCACAGCTAATCCTCACAGTCAATTGGTCTGGAGGTCAATTCCTCCCAGTGTACCAATAGCAATCAAGGCTTAACTACAACAAGACTATGAACCCAGCCCACAAAGGGGTGCACCAAGAGTGTCCACCTCAGGTGGTTGGGGAGGCGGAGCTACTGGGCCCTAAGGACAACTAGCACACAACTCCATCAACACTGGGAAGCAGCCAAAATGTGGAGACCAAGAAACATGTCACGAATGAAAGAAATAGAGGAAAGCAAACAACTGGACATAGAGTTCAAAACCACATTTATAAGGTTATTCAAGAATCTTCTACAAGCCACTGACAAACTTATTGAGACCTCTGAGAAACTTAGAACTTCAAAGATCTTAATGAGAATGGCAAAAAAATGGATAAGGAGCAGTCAGAAATTAAGCATGTACTGTCTGAAATAAAGAATTACATACAGAAATCCAACAGCAGACTAGAGGACCCCCAATAATCAAAACAAAAATCTGAAATAGGAAGCAAAAAACACCCTAACAGAAAAACAAAAAGGAAAAAGAGTCCAAAAATGTGAAGATAGTGTAAGGAGTCTCTGGGACAACTTCAAGCATACCAACATCAGAATTATGGGGGTGCCAGAAGAAGAGAGAGAACAAGATACTGAAAACCTATTTGAAGAAATAATGACTGAAAACTTTCCTTACCTGGTGAAAAATGGATTTACAAGTCCAGGAAGCACACAGAACACCAAACAAAAAGAATCCAAAGAGGACTACACCAAGACACATCATAATTAAAATGCCAAGGACAAAAAGACAAAGAATCTTGAAAGTAGCAAGAGAAAACCAGTTAGTTACCTACAAGGGAGTACCCATACGACTGTCAGCTGATTTCTCAACAGAAACTATGCAGGCCAGAGGGAGTGGCAGGAAATATTCAACGTGATGAATATCAAGAACCTACAACCAAGAGTGCTCTACCCAGCAAAGCTATCATTCAGAACTGAAGGTCAGATAAAGAGCTTCACAGATAAGAAAAAGCTGAAGGAGTTCATCTCCACCCAACCAGGATTATATGAAATGCTGAAAGGTATTCTTTAAAAAGGGGAAGAAAAAGGTAAAGATAAAAATTATGAAAAATGAAGTGATAACAAATACATACCTATCAACAAGTGAATCTAAAAATCAAGTAAATAAAAAAAATCCAATGAACAGAATAATCTGGCAAATATAATAGAATTAGGGGCATAGAAAGGGAATGGACTAACAATTCTTGGGGGAAAGGAAGAGAGGGGTGCAATAAGAGATTGGACAAAAATCTTATACCTATGGATGAGGATAGTGGCATGGGGTGGGAAAAGGGGGGAATCAGGTGGAGGGGAGCTATGGGGGGAAAAAAAGGAACATCTATAATAAACTGAACAATAAAGATTTATATATTAAAAAAACTTCAAATGGACAAAAATATTTGCAAAATACAGGAAAAGGATAAAAAATAGGCAAAGGACACAGAAATATAAGTGACCAATAACCATATAAAAGGATGGCTTAATCCCTGTAAATGAAAAAGCCAATGAAAATATTTCATATCTATTAGGCTAACAAATTTTAATACCAGCAAAAATTTTAAAATTTAATATCCTGATAGGGTGAGGGAAAACAGGCATCTGAATTGTTCAAACTCTGTGGAAGACAACTTAAAACATGTTAAAATTTCCATGCATTCTTTGGCTAATGGGTTTAAAAAAATTTTTCTTACTTTGGTATACAGTTCTGAGGGGTTTTGTACACATGTATTTTTTTGTAACAAACACCACAGACAGGACACAGTACAAATCCAATTCCCTTAAAACTCCCCTTTACAACATGACTGTAACAATGAAAACTCCCATAATTCAAGTGCTCATTAATAGAAGATTGATTAAATATGTTAGGGTAATCCATAATGGAATGCTACCAATGAACAAAACAATCCGGTTCATATGGAAAGATATTACATCTCACATTATATTGGGGTGGGGGGGAAGCACTGTCCCACCATTTGTTTAACTTACAAACATAGAAAAGTTTTCTAGAAATAAATTCACTTATAAGTATTTACCTCCACATTGTGCTTTCTGATTTTGTATTATGTGAACCAAATTAACACACATTACTTTCATAAACAGAAGTAAAGTCATTTCCATTTCAGAAAATAATTTCATTGCAAAAATTAGGTACATATATAATGTAAAAATACTAGCCACAGCTTATTTGTAATTTTTAGGAAGCTTTGATATGAATTCCTGATTTGTAGGTAATGAATATTAAGGTTGAGACCCAAGTAACATGGCCATAATTTTGGTGTATCTACAAATTTTTATGAATTGAAAAATATTTTTGTCAACTTAGACACTTACATTACTATCTCCTCATCCTGTTTCTATTTCTATTAACTCAGCCAGATTTCTGGCCATCATCCCTCTTTAAAAATAAATCATCTCCCCTAGCCACCCATGTTAATTTAATTTAAATTAAATTACAGGCTTCCTCTGTCTCAATTCTAATGAGTTATGGATTTGTATTAAGTTTTAATCCACTTTAGAAACTTATGTGGATTCATGTAACAAATTCTTCTGATTTGTTTTTTAAAAGTATTTTTAGCTGTTTTCAGAAATAACTTTAAGTCTAAAAACTCAAAATATAAAGGAGTGGGAAAAGCAACTTTTGTTCCTTTACACATACAAAGGTCAAATCAAAGGGAGAATACTAAATACAGAAGTTTTTCAAGCACACCTAGGGATAGCAGTTTAAATCCTTCAAACCTTCAGCAAACTTCAAAACTCATAGTTTAAATACTCAGATTTAGGATACCTATAAAGTAGTATTAAAATTTTCAGTTCACCAAGATTAGTGAATTGCTATGCTGAGTCATAAACAACCTTTATTCCAAGATTATATCTCAAGCTCCAAAGGCAAGGAGACATTTCTAATCCCAATCAAGTGGTTTTTCATTAATAAGAGGGCAAAAAACCTATTTGTAAAGACAAAACAAACAAAACTCAAGGGAATAATTTTGAGATTTCCATGGTATGTTTTAATTTTAAAAGGTAAATGAAGATTAAAAAGATTATCAGTGAAGATAATATGTATATAAAATTTCAGTGTTGTCTTTTGATCCTGTCATTACCCATTTCAACTATTTTGTTAATATTATGTTTGTTATTCAAGACACATAACTCATGAGAACTCTTTCTAACCCTATTCTTTGAATGTAGATTAACCTCTCAATCCTTGTCAAAGATTTTAGTTTAAAGTACATTACTACTACTGTTGATAACTCTGTAACATATTTAGCAGTATAAAGAAAGGTACAATGAAATGTTCCAATGTAGACCCAAAACATAAAAATAAATAGACCACTTACTGGTTCTGTTAGTGTTGTATCTTTCTCCAGGAACTGTACAACACAGTAGGCTAACTAAAATGGAAGGGACAGTTTATAAATATTACTGAGTGAAGTAACATTTAGTGATGCAGGGTTTTTATATTTAGCTAATAAAAATGACCTCATTTTGATGAATTTTACTCGTTTAATCTCAATACTATATAAAAATTAGTATACTCACAATTGTGTAACTTTCACCTTGAAAGTAACTTCTGAATAGAAAGTTAATTGAAGTAAGACTAGAGCTTAACATTTTACCTTTTCAGCATGTATGTCATGCTGATATATTATTCTCTAAGTAGTAATCGAGGAGACTAACTAGGTTATTGCAGCTAAACAGAACACTGCAGTTATGTGGGATTTATTCAATGCCATTTAGTTAAGTAGGTCAGGGCCTAGACTAGAAAAGAGCTTGACATTTTCTTTCCTATGTCTATACTCAATATGCACTGACCTTATTTAAAACCACTAAAAATATTTTAAATTATAAAATTTTATTTTGGGCAACTTAAAAAGCAAATTGGAATATACTTAAAATTGCCATCTCCGTATTTCTGTTTCTCTGCCTTTATATCAGACTTTAAAACAATATTCATTTCACTTGAAAGTTTTCTGAAGCTTACCTGAGCATGAAACAAAGCTAATCCTTTTGCAGTATGCATAGGAATAAGAACCTTCATTAGAAATTGTTTATGTTCTGCTTTCAGTGGCAATGCAAAGCCATTGATAATACTGGAGGGGAAAAAAGGCAGGGGGAAAGGTTAAGTAGTTACTACTTTATTTCTAAAAGTTATTATAGCCATGAGTACATAGGAACTGCTCTGATTCAATCCTGGTGTTGAATTACTTGCTCATCTTCAAATTACTTTAGGCAGACTATTACTATGAAGTCTTTAAAGTCATTCAATTATCCCAAGAGTAAAGTAAGACTATCAATTAATGTTCCAGTGGTAATTTCTATCTTAATTTCCTATATAAGCTTGTCACTTTATGCATTGTTGCCTTTATTTTTTCATCCCTAAAGCTAGAATCAATATTACAATAAGAATTTTTAATATTTCTGAAGTAAATGGGTTGTTTCTCTTACTTTATTGAAGGATCTCAAACTAAGTAATTGTCTCCATAGTCATTCTGTTAACTACTAACGATTTTAGCTTCCTCTAGTAAAAATACAGGGGTCTAAATGATTCTCAAGTTAATAAGGAAGGCAAAATGTTCATGTAAACTAAAATCAAAGGCTGTATAATCTTCTAAAAAGAACAGATGGATTAAGAATAGTCTATCAACATATGAACAAGAATTCTTAGAACTTCATCAAAAGATTCACTGTAGCTTATTTCATCTCTTCCCAATCAGATCCTATAAATTTCTGAGGCAGTCTGGCAAGATAAAGCATAAAACATGCCACAGCTTCAAAAGCAAGAAGCCTATTCTGAAACAGATGTCTTGCATGGCAGTACTTTAAAAATGCTGACCCTCCAAAGAAAACTATAATAAGAATTCAGTTGAGAAACGATGTCTTGCAGTCTATATTTAAGTATAATTTCTCCAACACCAGCTAAGATTTTTTAACACATAAAGACATTCAAACTTAATTCTTAAAAAGAACAAGAAAAAATAAAACACAAAATGACTTACCTTCCTAATATTTCCAGGAGTTCAGCAACACCATTGAAATGTTCTGTTTCATATATAAACCTGAATTTAAAATATAGATGTAATGAAAAACACAATATCAGAAAACTAAGAGAAAGGCAGAAATAAACCCCCAGGGTAACTCTAAGAACTATACAAGAATGCTATAAGAATTCCTTGTAAATGGTTTTGCCCTAAATCAGTTACTTCTCAGCAATCTTATAAAGGAAAGTCTATTTCCTACTAAACCAGACAGATACTTAATAAACAAACAAATAAAAAAAACGCTCACCCAAGGATATGTTTATTGATTTTAGAGGAAGAAACATTGAATGTTCGCCTCCCTCATGTGCCCTGACAGGAATGAAACCCACAACCTTTTATTTTTTATTTTTTAAATATATTTTATTGATTTTTCACAGAGAGGAAGGGAAAGGGACAGAAAGCCAGAAACATCGATGAGAGAGAGTCATCAAACAGCCGCCTCCTGCACGCCCCCTACTGGGGATGTGCCCACAACCAATGTACATGCCCTTTACCGGAATCGAACCTGGGACCTTTCAGTCCCCAGGCCGATGCTCTATCCATTGAGCCAAACCGGTTTCGGCACCCACAACCTTTTAGTAAGTGGGATGCCACTCCAACCACTGAATCACCTGGCCAGAGCTAAACCAGATACTTTTAAATATTTCATACTTAAGCATATACTTTTGTTAAAACTTGCTGTATGTTAAGATAATATTCTTTCACCTGGAATATTTTATTTTACTTAAAATATTTTGAGAAAGATGGGTTTCCTCGAAGAAATACTTTTAAAATAGGAAACCTTACTCAAGAAAACCCAAGAGAAAAGAACCCAAATATAAAAAAAGCCACCATTATTCAGAATTCTCTAAACCTAAACTATATAGACTGCCTAGCTTTCTAAGATTAAGATCACCCTTAAAGCAGGGAGGCAAATTCAAAGAAACACAAAACAAGGGGAGGATGATACAGAACTGGAGAGAGAGATGCTCTTTCTGGAGTTATTACAATGTGGAAATGCTAGCCTACTTTTGCCAGATCTTCAATTTAAAACAAACATACCAAACCTAAACATGGGTATTAAAGTGGAATCTCCTACTCTGAGGCAACTAAATAGACTATCACTGATAAAGTAGCTAAAAGATAGATCCCATATAAATTTAATGACCTTTATCAGAAAATAAAATGAAAGTACTTCCAAAAGCTACTGATTTAAATAATTTTTACAAAATTTTCAAATAAAAAAACTCAAGGAAATAGATAGACAAATTTTCCTCACAATAAATCTTACATATGAATAACAGTATTATCTATTAAAAACATTACTATTATCCACAGAGATGAAAAGTAGGTTATACATTTCTACAAAATTAGAGGCAAGCAAATGATGTCCACAAAATGGGCTAAAAATGACTCAAATACTAGCAGTTAAATTTCCAAATTTCAGATGTTAAAAGTTAACCTAAAGCAACTGGAATAAAAAGAATATATGAAAGGGGTAAAAAAAACCACTATATATGAATATATGACCAATTTACCTGAGGAAAATGTTGTTAATTTGTTTTCTGATGAATGCTCTTAATCCAAGAAATTTCCCATAAATTCGATGCAGAACAGTCTTCAGGAAGTCACGTTCTCTGGGATCTTCACTATCAAAAAGTTCCAGGAGCTTTAAAAAAAAGCTGAGAAATTACTTTTTAAAAATAATCAAGCTAAAACTTCACTTTATTCTAATACTGATTTTTAGATAACCCATGAACCTTTTTATTAATTTAAAGATTCTGCCTTATATTGATTTTAGTCGTGCTAACTAGTGAAGAAAAGAAAAGCTTAGGGAGAATTTCTCTTCACTTACTTCACTTTAAAAAAGGACACAATAAATAATATAAAAACTTCAAAAAGTATACCTTTTTTTGCCTGCCACTCATTTTAAAATTCTATCCCACTCTTGACTACTAAACATGGCCCATAACTTTACATGTTGAAATTTAAGAGTTTTTAATGCTTTTTGATAATAGTCAAAATTACATGCAAATATACTAAAACCTGTAGATTGCAAGTCATTAAATAAATGAAGTTAAAATACATGTGCACATGTGTATTTCTGATTTACTAAAAAGATTCACACAAACGAAGGTTTTTTTGTGTGTGTGATTTTACACTAAAAAAAAATTAAGCTGAAACCAGTTTGGCTCAGTGGATAAAGCGTTGGCCTGCGGATTGAAAGGTCCCAAATTTGATTCTAGTCAAGGGTATGTACCTTAGTTGTGGGCACATCCCCAGTAGGGGGTGTGCAGGAGGCAGCTGATTGATGTTTCTCTCTCATCCCTTTCCCTTCCTCTCTGTAAAAAAATCAAAATATATTTTTTTAAAAAATGTAAGAGTCACCATGGCAATAGCTCAAAAATTATTTAATTATCGTAGATACATGTTAACAGTGTGGAGATCATTCATGAAATAACACTAAAATAAAAGATAAGACCATAGATTTTTCTTTAAAGTCAGCTAGGCAGCCCTGGCCAGGTGGTTCAGTTGGTTGGAGCATCATCCCATACATCAAAAAAAGTTATGGGTTTGATTCTGGGTTAGGGCACATACCCAGTCAGAGTGCATATAGGAGGCAACCAATTGATGTTTCTTTCTTATATCGATGTTTCACTCTCTTCTTCTCTTTCTAAAATGGCTGGAAAAGTTTAAGCCAATTCAAATTGGCCAAATCATCATTTTCCTATACCTTCACACAACTCTTTAGCAAAGGTAGGATAAAGGAGATCTTAAAAAAAAAATCAAAAGCTCACATTTTTGAATTGGTACAGAAACCGAATTTCTTTTGCCAAAAAACATGTATTTTAAATGAAATGAGTTGCTTAGGAAAAATTATAATCTCTCTTGAAGAATGATGTTGTCAAGGAATTTTATTTTCTGTACTTTGGTTTTGATAAGTACAATTAAGATCACAAGCTCTGAACACCACTGAAGTTCTTTTTCCATTCTGTCTTGAATTACATGTAATTATGTACATATCTCTCTCTTCTACTAGAGTTAATATATTTAATTACACACACACACACACATTTATACATATATTATTGATTTTTTACAAAGAGGAAGGGAGAAGGAGAGTTAGAAACATGGATGAGAGAGAAACATCAATCAGCTGCCTCCTGCCCCCTACTGGGGATGTGCCCACAACCAAGGTACATGCCCTTGACCGGAATCGAACCTGGGACCCTTGAGTCTGCAGGCTAATGCTCTATCCTTTGAGCCAAACCGGTTAGGGCTAGAGTTAATATTTTTTGAGGATAGTGATGCCTTTTATCGTATTTATATTCCCGTAAACAAGTGTCTTGTTTAGTTTCCATTGTTTGTTCATGAGCTTATGAAAGTACTGTATGAGGCTCCAATAAAACCATCTTTGGAACATGAGAATTTGTGTTAATGTACCTAATAAGTTCAGTTCAAATTATTCTAATTAAAAATGACTAAACTACTCAACACACTCAGCATACTCATATGCCAGTTTTTGATAATGAGTTACTTGGAAGATATGCTTTCAAATTAATAACAATGGCCCTTAATTAAGGTGGTCATGTCTAATTCAAGTTGATCCTTGGGGAAAATATTTAGAGAACAGTGTTAGCAAAGTGTCAAATCTATTTAAAGAAACTTATTTAGGTTATATTTTTAAGTATAACCTAAATAAATTTATTGAGATAATATAATATTAAAACAACGAAACATATACAAAGCTATTACTGAGGAAACTTTCTTATTCTGGCACTGATACTTTTTAAAAATATATATATTTTATTGATTTTTTTACAGAGAGGAAGGGAGAAGGACAGAGAGCTAGAAACATCGATGAGAGAGAGACATCAATCAGCTGCCTCCTGCATGCTCCACACGGGAGATGTGCCCGCAACCAAGGCACATGCCCTTGACCAGAATCAAACCTGAGACCTTTCAGTCCGCAGGCCAACGCTTTATCCACTGAGCCAAATTGGTTTCAGCTGGCACTGATACTTTTATCTAACTGTGCTTTTAAGAGTAATTTATAACCCATGAGCCTATTTCTTCATTGATAAAATGAGAAGGATTGAAACCAATTCTTTTTTGTGTGTTTTTTAAGAAAAGGTCAGAGTGTAGTTCAAATCCTGATTGTTCTATCTACTGACTGAAACTGGACTGAAACTGGACATGGTCAAGCTCTTTATATATACGGCACATAAAATGTACTCAATAATTCTTACCTTCCTCCTTTCTTCTGAAACTATGATGTGAACATAATCTGAAACTATACAATTACTTTCTTCTCTTGAAAAACCAATTGTCCAAATTTATACCTCAGACTAGTGGTTGGCAAACAACGGCTTGCAAACCGCATGCGGCTCTTTGGCCCCTTGAGTGTGGCTCTTCCACAAAATACCATGGCCTGGGCGAGTCTATTTTGAAGAAGTGGCATTAGAAGAAGTTTAAGTTTAAAAACTTGGGGCTCTCAAAAGAAATTTCAATCGTTGATTAATGAGTTTGCCGACCACTGCTTTAGACTCTAAGACTTAATATTTATCACCTAATCAAATAATTTCAAAATCCAGAAGCAGAGAATCCCCATACATACTATGTAATAAAACAACACACTAGGAATACCTGTGAAGTGATCTGTGAAAGCAGTCATACAAATTGCTAGAAAACAAATGACTGGGCCTTGGCTTCTCAGCTAATTCAGGCATTTAGAGTAAAGGTGGAAAATGGATCCCACTAAACCAGTTTTTATTCTTATTCCCCTTAAAATCTACTGAATAATCTAGCAATGCCTCAAGCGCTACACTGAGGGAATAATAAGGCATTTGTTCCTCTCAACCTGCTATTATTTTAAATACAATTTAATATGGCATTACTAGAGTTCCTTATTATACCATATTAGAGGCATCTGTGCCACCGTGGGGTCCCTTAGCCTGGCCTGTACCCTCTTGCAATCCGGGACCCCTTGGGGGATGCTGGACTACCAGTACTGGCCTGATCATCACAGGCCAGCCCAGACTGTGGGGATCAGGCTGAAACCAGCAGTCTGACATCCCCTGAGAGATGTAGTATGTGCATGAAGTGGCAGGTGGCCAGGGAGGAATCCAAGCCTGGGCCAGGTAGTCATGTTCATACCAGTCCCACTGTGCCTGCCACCACTGCCACTTGGTAGTCCTGCTACAGAGGCAGAAGAGGCTCAAGATGCCCCAGCTGCTCGTTGGTCAGCTGAGCGCACTCCTGCTGTGGGAGTGCACTGACCACAGGGGCAGCTCCTGAGTTGAAAGTCTGCCTCCTGGTAGTCAGTGCATGTCAGTGCGCGGTCTCGTAGGCTTTTATATATATAGATTCACAGCATTAGTTAGAAAACTTTATATGAGAGTCGGGGATAGTGATAAATAACCAAAAATGAACTCCAAATATGTGTAACTCATGTTTATAGAATCTTTATCATAGGGAATACACAAGGTGGGAGAGGGTAGGAAGGGTTCTTGTAGTAATTTTAATTACTAGCCTCAGCAGTAAGTTCATTGATTCCCTTTTATCCATCTTTCTTTAAAATGCAAATAACATTCTAATTCCTAATGGTACTTACATACCTACAAGTTTTTCAAAAGAGAAACAATTGCTCTACCTCACAATTTTGTCTAGGGCCAGGCAATTCTACATAGTTAAAAAGAGGTCTTTATATTGTTTAAAAGATTTTGAAAATAAAAATGAAAATGAACACATTTTGAGAAATTAGTTTTGAGTATGTAGGTTCCAAAAATAACTAATAACCAATTTATAAAAAGAAAGAAGATATAACATATGTTTAACTTTATCTCCTTTTCTTCTTAAAGTTCCTATTTTATCTGTGGTTTAGGAATTGGATGGCTAGAATGCTTAAGGAGTGAAGTGGAAAGGAACAGGGAAAGGCCATTGATGCTTTATGATAAGAAAGTACTAATTGCCCAACTGCTAAAAATGATCCCATTTCCAAATTTTCCCCTGTCATTTCAACAGCACGCTTAAAACATGTCAAGTTCAAGTTCAAAGGCTTAAAATTAAAAAGGTGTACACTGAAATCAATAAAAAATATTTAAAAACAAAACAAAAAAAGGTGTACAATTGTCATGTCAAATTTTCTCATATCACAGAAAGGCTTGCTTTTCTTATCTTTACAAAATAATGGAATTTAGGATTGGATTGGTTAATTTGATTGACTTCATTAGAAGTTAATCCTTTCTCTTTAAAATACTCTTGCATTCTCATAGCTACTTAAATTTTTATCCTAATTGGCAAGAATAATAAGTGCCATTAAATTGAAATATTAAAGTTTTGAAAGACTATTTTATTTTAATCACAACTTAATAAATAAATAAGGTGAACATAAGAAAATTTAAGACATAAGAATGCCTTACCTGTTGTACAAATTTCTGATCAATGTATCGCTTTGCAATGCTAGGCTGGAAATCGGGGCTTTCCAAAAATCTTAAGAAGAATTCATACACCAACTATGAGAGGAAATCAAATAAAAGTTAAGATGATGTCAAAAAATACTACACTAAGTTAATGTCATACCAAAAACATACCTCTCTTACCAACAAGTGGGGAAATTTCAGATCTCATTAGAAAAGTAGTAAGTTGTAACAGTTTTTTAAAACTAAATATATACAATTTGGTCTCATAAGATGTAAATTTTGAGAATTGTAATTGCTTTGTAATTGCAATAGCTTTGTATCACTCATTGAAATTTTAGGTTACAGGAGCTAGAAAATAAACATGGTCCCTATTAAATATTTAATTAAGAAGACTACTTTGCAGCCCGTATTCACTGGGAAAATATTCTTTCTCCAGTGGACCACTAAACTACCTCAATTTAATCTCCAGAGTTTGTTAAATATAGAACTCCATCCAGATAAGAATAAACAGGATTGTAAGGGACAGTGTATAAATAACAATAAAGTAAAATAAAAAGTCCTCAGGTCTTTATTTAAAAATATAGTAGGGGGAGAAGAGTTAAATTGTAACCAGCATACCTGGTTCACACTTGGGAAACAATAAACCAATTATATACAGAACTCAGGAAGGAATGTCTGTTCACCACAGTGAATAAACTAGAAGTTACAGCAGGCCTTCTACTTAAAAAGTGCCAGGATCTTAAAAGTGACAGCAAGCCCAACCAGTGTGGCTCAGTGGTTGAACATTGACCTATGAAACAGGAGGTCATGGTTCAATTCCCGGTAAGGGCACATGTCTGGATCGCAGGCTTAATCCCTACTGGTAGAAGTTGGAGGAGGGGTGCATGAGGCAGCTGATTGATGATTCTCTCTCATCATTGATGTTTCTATCTCTCCCTTTACTTTCTCTCCGAAATCAATAAAAATATAAAATTTTTAAAAATAGCAAATATTCACGTGCTGCCACAAATCAGAAAAATACTTGCCTTCATTCAGTCAACTTGCCTCCAAAATTACACCTACTCTATCTTTCAAGGAGAAAGGCAAATACACAGTTTTTGTTGTTTTTGTGATCTAATAGCTATGAAAATATAGCCCAAAATGTGCCTCAATTTATTAGCTATTAAACTATATATCAATCTAGCACCCTAAAAATAAAGAATTTGATCCCAAAGTAAAAATAGTGATCCATTAAACATTTAAGCCACATTTCTGTGCCACTAAAGAAGTGATAAAAAAATTATGCACAATCTGCCTATATTCCAGGCCAATACAGCAGCCAAAGCCTCCCTAATTATCTAAAACAGGAATGGGGAACATCCGGTCTGGCCCTGCTGAAGCATTAGGGGTGAGGTAATTAAATGTCTGACCAAATATAGCAGGCTAATTTTTAAGTTGATAATTTTGTATAGTTCTCAAATGATTCAAATGGCCTCTGGCAGAAAAAAGGCTCATATTTTTTATTGATTTGAGAAACATCAATTGATAAGCTGCATCCTGTATGCCACCTACTGGATATTGAGCCCACAACCTGGCATGTGCCATGACTAGAAATCCAACCAGTGATCTCTTGGTGCATGGGACTACGCTCAACCAACTGAACCACACAGACCAGGGCAGAAAATTACTCTTACTGTTCTGCAATAATACTTAGGGGAAAAAACTGTTGCTCATTAATAATCATGAAATACTATATGACTAATTGCCAATTACTAAAACATTTCTTTTGTCCCCTTTGTTTATTCCATTCTTCTATTGCTCATTAGCATTTCCATTACAGTGTGAAAAAGTAAAGAGATACTAGTAAATGGAAAATTAGTACATTTTTAGGAAATTCATGAAAAGGACTAGAGAAACAGAAATTTGAAAGGCTTTGAAATTACTTGTGCTTATTTTTTCATAAATAAATTTATTGTTTGTTTTTCATCTTATCCAATTAATTTCTAGCATCAAGGATTTAATAAGTTAAATGTAAAATGTAAACTTTTAGTACAAAACAAAAAGTTTTGGTGAATTGATTCGAAGTACATTAACAACAAGGAAAGAAACTTTCCTTGAACAAATTTCTTCAGTGCTGCAACTCTCCATAATCCCATTTATCAGAGCAGTTTTAATATTCCACTCTAAAAAAAAGACAAGTAATGATGTAGCAACAAAATACTGACAAATCTATAAATCAGCACACTTAGTATTTAGTAGTTTCTGAGTTCCTAACCATCTAATGGCCAAATTTAAAAACTGTATACCATATTTTAGTTACTAGAAAGATTTTAAACTATAAATATATATAGTAATTAGGGCAGACCATTTAAGTCAGGGGATCATGAATGAATGTAAATTTCTTACATGTGTATCTGTGTATTTGTTTTGGGAGAAAACTCAATTTATAAAAACTTATTCTTAAAACAATTCCCCACCTCCTAAAATGTTAACTATTAGTTTCAGAAAATTTATTTGAAATCTTAAACCTATCAGTGAAAAACAGAAAGCATACTATTTATTTGGCTGAATTCCAGTGTTAATTTTCACAGGCAGATAAAAATATCTTAATCTTTCACTAGTCCTAGGATTCTTATCCATTTTATTTAAATTTTTATTTGCTAGACGGAGTGAATAAATCAATAAATAATGAGGCACACTATTGCTTTAAGTGTTTAGAATTTATTTTTGTCTTTTATAACAAAAGAAATCTAAAATGACCTCTAAAAAATAAATCCTGGCAAAATAAAAATCACACAAGATAATCCGAATATCTAGTTCCCATATATAAAACAGGGTTTCCCTCTACCTCCCAGGGACTATATTGAAAACAGCTGATGTTGCTAATTATCCATCCTATTGTCATTAAAAATATATCATTTTTCATTTTATTCAAGACAAATTTTTGCCTCCAATGATTCTCCCCTGTAGCAGGCTAACCTAACACCCATTCCCTTCCCCTTGCCTGTTTCTACTACTGAAGCTAGAAAAATTAAAATATTCACTGTCAGAGCGTAATGGAAAAAGAAAAACTAAAAACAATCCAACAGGCCCCAGCCAGGTGGCTCAGTTGGTTGGGAGCCTTGCCCTGTACACCAAAAAGGTTGCAGGTTTGATCCCCAGTCTGGGCACATATAGGAAGCAACTAATAGATGTTTCTCTCACATACAGATATTTCTCTCCTCTCTCTCAACCAAAAGCCAAAGCAACCCAAGAGAATGAAGAAGTATTTTTAAAAATGGTTTCAAGAGAAAGTGAGAGCTACAGAGGCAAAGAACAGCCAATATTTATTTAGCAGGCATCCCCAAGAAGAAAGAACAGTGGAACAAAAGATATATTAAAAACTATCATTGAAAAAAACTTTTTAGAAATAAAAGTGGACGTTTTTAGTAATGAGTACTATTTAACTGGAAAATTTGCCTAGAAAAATCACCACTTATGTACATGGTAGAGCAAAAATTGGTTTACAGTTGTAAGTATAACACAATTTATTCTTATAACATTATTAATTTTATTATTTTCCATATGAACAACTGTAAACCTACTTTTGCCCCACCATGTGTAATCTGGTAAAGTTACTGGCCATTAAAGGAAAAACATTCTTTGGGCATCCAGGCAAAATTACCACGTCTTTATAGAAGGGAAAGAAAATCAAACTGAAATCAGAAGACAATAGAAAAACATACCTAAGGTTACTCAAGAAAAAAAGATGACCCTGGGATTTTAAATCAAGTTTATCTTTAAAAATAAAAGCTATAAAGACAAATTGGTATTAAATATGCAAGTATTCATGGAATAATGTTCCCATGAGCCCTTCTAAAGAATGAGCTCCAAATTACCAAGAAATTCCTAGAGAAACTTTGACATAAAGAATTATGGTAAACATTATAAATGTTACCTATAGGACTAACAACAAATGATGGGTATAAAGGTTACAGTATAGTATATAATTTGTTATATCTTCTAGCTATCTAGATATCATGCAACTCTCAAAAATAAGGAGTTGGGAGAAGGGATGGAAAAGAGTATATGGAAAGTAGAAGCTTCAAAATGCCATATACGTATTTACTGTGAGATTAAAAGAATATTAACTTTGCCGAGCCATCAGTGGATAGAGCGTCGGCCTGCGGACTGAAAGGTCCTGGGTTTGATTCCGGTCGGGGCATGTACCTTGCTTGCTGGCACATCTCCACTGTGGGGCGTGCAGGAGGTGGCTGATTGATGTCTCTCTCTCATTGATGTTTCTGACTTTCTATCTCTCTCCCTTCCTCTCTGTAAAAAAATCAATAAAATATATTTAAAAAAAAAGAATATTAACTTTATATTGGACTAGAAGGCCTGTGCATGAAATTCATACCAGAGTGGGCCTTCTTTCCCCAGCTGCCAGCACCAGCTTCCTTCTGGCACCCAGGACCCAGGCTTCCTCCCCTCTTTCCCCGGCAGGCATCTGTGATTCGTGCTTCCCTCACAGCCCTGGCTTCATCTGGAAGTATGTCCTAATTACCTTATTATGCTTTTATTATTATAGACTAGAGGCCTGGTGCATGAAATTCATTGCAGTGGAGTGTCCCCTTAGCCCAGTCTGCACCCCCTCCAATTCTGGACCTCTCGGACCTAAACCGGCAGTCGGACATCCTTCTCACAATTGGAGACCACTGGCTCCCTAACTGCTTATCTGATTGCCTGCCAATCACCCCTAACTGCTCCTCCCCCCTCCCCATTGGCCTGATTGCCCTACACAGCCTGCTGCTCAGTTGTTTGGTCACCCCTCACTAACCAGCCTGCCAGCCTAGTCGCCTCATGCAGCCTGTTTAGTGGTCTGTTCGGATGCAATGGTTGCTTTAGCTTTTATATATATAGATTCTAGGGAAGAGGGAAGTGAGAAAGAGACTACTTGCTAATGTCAGTATTAGTAATTCTAGGGAACCAATAAACCAGCTACAAAAGAGAGCGAACAAAATATATTTCTTCTGATATACTAAAAGTGGTATCATTTAAGGAGAAGAAAGGTTCTATGTGCGAGGTTCTGTGCAGACATTACCCATCAATTTTTTTTTTTTTTACAGAGAGGAAGGGAGAGGGATAGAGAGTTAGAAACATCGATGAGAGAGAAACATTGACCAGCACATTAAATTCTATAGAAAAACACTTGTGTTTGTCTGAAATTTTTAAAAAATATATATTTCTTTATTGATTTCAGAGAGGAAGGGAGAGGGGGATAGAGAGAGAAACATCAAAGATGAGAATCATTGATCAGCTGCAGCTGCCTCCAGTACGTCCCCTACTGGGGATCGAGTCCACAACCCAGGCATGTGCCCTTCGCCAGAATCGAACCTGGGACCCTTCAGTCCACAAGCCAATGCTCTAAGCACTGAGCCAAATCAGCTGGAGTATTCTGAAATTTTTAGGTTATTAATATCATCTTAAAAATATAAAAGTTATATTTAAAGCATTAGGCAAGAGTACTTTGAACATGGTGATTTTTACTTTTCCCCTCAAAACCTTGCTTATTTTAAAAATAAGAAAATATCTAAACTGAAAGTGTCACTTGAGTACCTTCTAATCTAAAGAGTTCTTGTTACTCAAGTGAGATAGCACCAATCTGATTCTATTGAGTGAAACCTAGATATTAATATTAAAGCCAAATTTGAGGGGATGTTTAAATGAAGCAATTATAACTAGATAAAATTAGTGAAGGCTTAATGGAAGAACTGGTCTTGCCTACATACATTTTTATTGCTAATTTTCCAAAGATTCCAAGGAGTGAGGTGTCACTCAATGGCATTTAGAACAAGAAAACTAACCCTTCGCCAAGACCGGTTTGGCTCAGTGGGTAGAGCGTTGGCTTGCGGACTAAAAGGTCCCAGGTTTGATTCCGGTTGGGGGCATGTACCTTGCTTGCGGGCACATCTCCACTGTGGGGCATGCAGGAGGCGGCTGATCGATGTCTCTCTCTCTCATCGATGTTTCTGACTTTCTCTCTCCCTTCCTCTCTGTAAAAATCAATAAAACATATTTTTAAAAAAGAAAGAAAACTAACCCTTCATATATATATATAATTGATTAAAAAAAAGAAAAAAAGAAAGAAAACTAACCCTTCTATTTTTGTATATATATTTTTTATTGATTTTTTACAGAGAGGAAGGGAGAGAGAGAGAAAGTCAGAAACAGCGATGAGAGAGAGACATCGATCAGCCGCCTCCTGCACACCCCACAGTGGAGATGTGCCCACAAGCAAGGTACATGCCCTTGACTGGAATCGAACCTGGAACCTTTCAGTCCGCAAGCTGATGCTCTATCCACTGAGCCAAATCGGTCTCGGCAAAAACTAACCCTTCTTTAATCTCAACTAAAAAGATGTGCTCCAGAGATGGACTTCTGAAATGGCAGAGTGAAGACTTTGGTGAACTTGCTGCCCCTACCCAACCCCCCCCCCCAAAAAAAAACAGTGAAAAACAATTTGTGCTAGCAGAAGAAAGAATAAATGAATGTGAAGAGAGATCAATAGAAATTATGCAATTTGAGGTACAGGAGGAAAAAATAAAAATGAAGAGCTTCAGAGAACTGTAGGACATCATCAATAATACCAACATACAGACATTGAAAGTCTCAAGAAGAGGACAAAGAGGCAGAGAAAATATTTGATGAAATAATGGTTACAAAAACCTCAAATTTGATGAAATTAATTTATATAATGAATTTTTCCCCCAAAAATTTTAAATATGATTTAAAAACTGATTTTATAGAGAGAGTAAGGCAGTGGCATAGACAGAAACATTGATGAGAGAGAAACATCCATTGGCTATTTCCTGCATATCCCCACTGGGGATCAAGCCTGCAACCTGGGCATGTGCCCTGGTTGGGAATTGAACCAGTGACCTCTTGGTGCATGGGTTGATGCTCAACCACTGAGCTACACCAGTTAGGCTACAATGAATTCTTAATTGGAGCTCAATTAACTTCAAGTAGAATAAAATCGAAGAGATCCACATCTAGATGCATCATAATTCAGAAAACTCAAAGACAAAGAGAAATTGTTCAAAGTAGCAAGAGAAAAATAATTTCTCACATACAAGAGATTCTAAGTAAAATTAACAAATAACTTATCACCAGAAAACCATGGATGCCAACCCAGCCAATCTGGCTCAGTGGTTGAGGCACATGCCTTGGTTGTGGGTTTGATCCCCAGTAGGGGGTATACAGGAGGCAGCTGATCAGTGATTCTCTCTCATCACTGATGTTTCTACCCCTTTCCTTCCCTCTCTCTGCAATCAATAAAAAATATATATATTTTAAAAACATGGGACACCAGAAGACCAGTGAGATGATATCCTCAAAGTATTGAAGGAAAAAGGCTGTTAGCCAACAATTCTATATCCAACTAAACTTTTCTTAAGAAAAATGAAAGGGATTCAAGACATTTCCAGAAAAAACAAACAAACAAACAAACAAAAAAACACTGAGAGAATTCATCACCAACAGACTTGCTATGGAAGAAATACTAAAGGGAATCCTTCAGGCTGAAATGAAAGGACACTATATGTAACTCAAATCTATAGGGAGAATAAAGAACATGGAGTAAAGGTAAATACGTAAGTAAATATAAAAAAGTATAAATGTATTTTTTATTTATAACTTTATTATGTTTTACAAGAGAACCACATAAAGCAATAATTTATTGGTGGGTATATAATGTCTAAAGAACTAATATGTCTGACAGTAATCTCACAAAGGAGTGGGATGGCAATGAAGGTATATTAGACCAAAATTTTGGACATTACTGATTTTAAGTTGGTATTCAACCAAACTAAATTGTTTTAAGATGCTAACTGCAATCCCATTAAGAATATAAATAAAAAACTATAGTTAGAGAAACATGACAATTAAAATGGTACCATAGAAAATACCTATTTATCATAAAAGGCAGTAATGGAGGAGTAAAGGAATAAAAAAAAAGTAAGACACATAGGAAATGACAAAATGGAAGATGAAAATCCTACCCTATCTGTAATTACATGAAAATGTATTAAATATTCCAGTCAAAAGACAAATATTATCAAAATTGATTTTTAAAAAACCATGATCTAACCACATGCTGTTTATAAGAAACACAATTTAGATTCAAAGAAACAGATTAAAAGTAAAAGAAGGGAAAAGATTTATCATGCACACAGTAGCAAAAGGAGAATTGAATGGCCATACTAATATCAGACAAAATAAACATAGAACCTCTTACTAAAGTTATGATAAAAGCCACCCATAAGGAAGATACAACATAAATAAATACATATAGCTAACAATATGGTCCCAGAAATACATAAAGCAAAAACTAATAGAACTGAAGGTAGAAATAGATGAGTTAACAACAGTTAGAGACTTCAATATCTCACTTTCAATAATGGATAGAACTAAACAGATGATCAACAGGGAAATAGAAGACTTGAATCTTATATGATAGAGAATATGTTAATTGACTGTCATGCCCTCAAAGATGGCAGCGCCCAGTCCCCTCAACCCCTTGGGGTGGCAGGTGCGTGGCACAGCTGGGCCCATTCCCATGTGGGTCCAGCCACTCGGTGCACCTGCCTCTCGAGTCCCCCAGTCTCCTCAGACCTCTATAGCAGCAGTTCTCGACATGTGAGTCGTGACCCACAGGTTAAAAACTGCTACCAGGGCTGCCTAAGACCATCGGAAAACATAGATATTTACATTATGATTCATAACAGTAGCAAAATTACAGTTATAAAGTAGCAACAAAAATAATTTTATGGTTGGGTCACCACAACATGAGGAACTGTATTAAAAGGTTGTGGCACCACAACATGAGGAACTGTATTAAAAGGTTGTGGCATTAGAGAGGTTGAGAACTACTGCTCTAAATTCAAAAGGATTGAAAATACTCAAATTATATTTATTATCCAACTACAATGAAATAAAATTAGCAATCAATAACAAATGTGGGAGCTATAAATCTGTAGAAATTAAACATCCCAAAGTAAGTAATGAGTCAAAAAGAAATCACAAGGGAAATTGGAAAAATATTTTGAGATTAATAAAAACAAAAAAACACAACATATCAGAACTATGGGCAACAATAGTTAAAACAAAAACGTGTACATGAATGTTCTTAACCGCTCTAATCACAATAGCCAAAAAGTAGAAAACATCCTACTGTCTATCATGATTAATGGATAAACCAATGGAGTATTATTCAGCCATTAAAAGTTATATGCTGATACATGCTAAAATACTGATTAACCTTGAAAATATTATGCTAAATGAGAGGACCCAAACACAAAAGGTTACATCCTAAAAAAGGGTAATATGCAAATTAACCATTACTCCATCACAACGATGGCAATGCCCATAGCCACAAGATGGTGGTGCCCAGTTTTCTCAGCCTCGCCGGAGTCCCCCAGTCCTGGGGCAGCTGCTGAGAGTAGGCAGTGTGAGCAGCCTGCCAGAATGCTTGCTTTATTGCCGTGGCTGATGAGGGCCTTTGGATAAGGAACACAGACTGGCAGGGGGTAGGGGAAGATGCCTGCATTGTTACCCCAGCAATGCAGCAAGCATTCTGCGACCAGCTGCAGATGGGCCTCTGGCCAGGCCGGGGCGCAGAACGCTTGCATGAGTGCCTTGGCAACAAGGCAAGCGTTCCACACGTGGCCATGGATGGGCCTCTGGCCCGTGGAGAGCCTGTGGGCAGCGGGCACGGAGCAACCAGGCCCTGCAGAGAGCCTCTAGTTTATATGAAACTAGAGGCCCGGTGCAAAAAATTCTTGTGGGGCGGGGGGTTCCTCAGCCAAGCCTGCACCCTCTCCATCTGAGACCTCTCAAGGAATGTCTGACTGCCTGTTTAGAATTGGGCACCCAGACATCCCTCTCACAATGCAGGACTGCTGGCTCCCAACTACTCACCTGCCTACCTGCCTGATTGCCCTATCTGCTTCTGCTTGACAGCCTGATCGCACCTAACCACTCCCCTGCCAGCCTAATCAACACCTAACTGCTCCCCTGCCAGCCCAATTGCCCCCAACTCTCTTCCCCTGCAGGCCTAGTCATCCCTGGTCACCCCCAACTGCCCTCCCCTTCAGACCTGGTCTCCCCCCCACCCCCACAACTGTCCTCCCCTATAGGCCTTGTCCCTCCCAACTGCCTCCCCTGCTGTCCTGATTGCCCACAACTGCCTTCCCCTGCTGGCCATTTTGTGGTGGCCATCTTGTGTCCACACAGTGGTGGCCTTTGCCCACATGGGGCAGCCATCTTGTGTATTGCAGTGATGGTCAATTTGCATAATACCTATTTATTATACAGCATACCCTGAACAGGCAAATCCATAGGCAAAGAAGATTAGAAGTTATCAGGGGCATTGTGGGTGGTAGAATGGAATGTGACTGTTAATGACCAGGGAGGTTCCATTTGGGGTGCTGAAAAAGTTCTGGAACTAGATACAGTACACTTTAAAACAATTTAAATGGTAAATGTTAAGTTTATTTTTTGTTTTGTTAATCCTCACCCAAGGTTATTTTTTTCCATATATTTTTTTTTTTGGTTAGGAGAGAGAAGAGAGAAGAAAAGACAGAGAGAAACATCTATGTGAGAGAAACATCAATTGGCTGCCTCCTGCACAAGCTCTGAGCAGGGACTAGGCTGGGAAGGAGCCAGCAAACAAGTACATGCCCTTGACTGAATATAACCCAGGACCCTATGGTCTGCAGGCCAACACTCCATCCACTGAGACAAACCAGCTAGGGCTGTTAGTGTATTTTTATCACAATTTTAAAAGATAAAAAGCAGTATTTTCGAAAAGGAAAATAAGGTTAAAAAACATACACACTCAGATCTGAGAGAGAGAGAGAGCCATAATTTCAGCAAAATACAAAAACTACCAATACATAATTATGTTCCATACTTGTATGTGAGGCCAAGAAGCCTCAAGTGTGGGTTCATCCTCCTCTGGATCAAAATCTGGATTATCACTTGGAGGAAGAGTACGGAAGATATTAGCACTGATCTGTAAAGAAAAATAGGTTTATGTTCTTTGTTGTATAATTGAATTCAACAATGAAAAATTAAATATTCTTAAGATAACTTTATTTTTTAAAAAAGTTAAGCTGTGGCTATAAGCTTAGTTCAAAAACCTAAAAACCACTTCAAAATATGAAGGCAGGCATGTTTTTCTCTTTCCTCTATTCCATAACTGATTTCTTCAGCTGCCAATCTTCTGAAGATTACAGATTACCTCTGGATTCCTCTTCCTTAAATTACAAATTATTCTTTCCAAGTTTTGCATTTAAAAAAGTTGGACAGGGGAGGGAAGTTTGGGGGGAATGCATAGAATTTTTAACTCTACCTATCCTTAACTTGATTCTCTTTACCTTTCCCCAACTCCCCCCATATTCTATCCCAGCCATTTACTTATCCTATAACACAAAGAGTTTGATAAAATATTTCTATTCATACACACACACACACACACACACACACTAAAAAAGAGGGAGGTGGTAGAATGTCTTCACTACAATTATAGACATAGTTTATAATGCCTCATGATGATTTAATTTACTATATTTCATCTACTCTCAGCTCTTTAAAAAAAATTAATCTCTCTGCCGAAACCAGTTTGGCTCAGTGGATAGAGCGTTGGCCTGCGGACTGAAAGGTCCCAGGTTCGATTCCAGTCAAGGGCATGTACCCTGGTTGCAGGCACATCCAGGATATACAAGAGGCAGCTGATCGATGTTTCTTTCTCATCGATGTTTCTAGCTATCTCTCTCCCTTCCTCTCTGTAAAAAATCAATAAAATATATTTAAATAAAAATTAATCTCTGAAATCAGAATATAATTTGAGAGTTTTCATTCACATCAATAAAATACAGTACTATTTATAATTTCATCTTTCACATTGTCTATCTCAGTACCAAAGTAAACTATATATCCTTTTTTCTCTAGCAAAGGATAGATTGTGGTTCCAACTCACAATTCTTTGAAGAATGATGAACAGACTAACAGACCAAATGGTTAGTCAATATATTATGGCCATAGAATTGAGGGGTTGTTCATTTGAGATAAAATATTTGGGGAATAAAGGATTAAACAAGGAGTATTTGGTGGTATAAGCAAATTTCCAACCATCTTATGAAGTGGCATCTATGGTAAGCCAAAAAACCTGCTAACAGTCAATTATTATAATCACAGACTTAGAAAAAGACATATACACAAATACAACCCACACACACACCTTTTTGCGTGGGGAAAAATTAATCCCAAAATTTATTAGTCTATAACAATTACAGAATCATTTGACTCAAATATTTGAGTACTTTCAATAATATCTAAGTAAGTCAACAACTTCAAAAAAATTGAAGTATCTTTCCCAGGACTTTAAAAATTCCTGAATACAAACTATTTGAAATCAGTGAAATATTGGTGGGAATATTGTTTTTCTCCCTGAACATTTTTTAAACAATAAACACAAAATAAAAAAAACAAAATAAGAGGCCTATCAATTTTACTGTTTACTGTCTTTGGGAGTTTAGAAAGCCAATTTCATTTTAATTAATGTTCTCTCTATAACTAATCTTTAAAAAAAATGTAAGACATTTTATTCATTTAAAAAAACACACAAATCCACCAAAATATCCTAAGTCCTTTTAATTGGTCTTAGTACAACGTGATAAAGAAAACCAATTAATATATCAGGGTAAGATTTAACTTTCCTACACATTTTGCTCTTTCCCCAGAACATATATTAGGGAAGGGGAAGGAAATGAAGGCAACTATAGGTTATACTTGCTATATACAAACTTCTATACTCGGGAGACATTTAAGCTTAAATTACGTACTCAATGACTAATTATTCCAACTGATTTTTCTGTATTTTGTTACCATGCATACAAAAATCACAAATTCTAAACAAATGTCTATTGTCTGATGGAGAATAAGGATGAATTATCAATAAATAGTATCCTAAGCAATCTTACTTTAACAAAGTTGGCAGCATTTTTCACACCAGATATTTCAAACATTTATATTATTTAACTTATCCTGAGTTGTGATTAAAATTCAAGTGTTATAGAATCTACAAATATTGTATTAAAAAATGTCCTAAATAAGAATTTTTTTAGGCCTGGCTCCTTTATCTATCATTGAAATGTGGAGAGCCCCATAGTTTTCCATTGGGTTTCTCTTCCCCCTTTGGACTTTCTCTCAAAGTGACTATTAAGCCTCACAATATTAATTATCTAACAATCTGTGTAATCTTGAGCCTACATCTTTCTCCTAAGCTCTACATCTGCACTACCCAGTACGGTAGCTACCAGCCATTGTGGCTATTGAGTTCCCCAACTATTATAAGCAATGTCAGCATTATTGGAATGAATGGATAATTTTTCAAATGGACTATATTGAGTAAGTCAATTGTACACTGAAGACTTATTAATTTATATTTACACCTCAGATCTTACTTGAATTTATATAAATCTGAGGAACATAATTCTAGAGGCTTACCATTTTTACTATATCAGAATACGCTGATTCAACAATTACACCACGATTAGTTGAAACATACTCAACCAGTTCATTCAGTGTTGCTCTTTTAATTTCTTTGCTCTTCAAGTCTGAGACAGAGTCCATGAAATCAAACAGTACACAACACTGTTGCAACTTCTGACAGAAGAGTTCTTGTTGTTCATTTGAAGTAGCATCTATAAATAAAAATAAAGAGAAACTTAGAAATAACCTATTCAAAAGTTACCTATTTATATCCTTATTCATTTTGTAAAAACTATTCACATACATAAAACGTTTTTCAAAAATCTAATGAGAAATTTAGCTATCTAATCCCAACATTCATGCCAGAAAATTAAATTTATACTAGACTCTTCCTTATGCTCACTACACACAATCAAGCATTAAATGCTATATTGATTCTGTAGCTTTTATATATCTGGAATCTATCCTTTTCTTGTCATTTGCACTGCCATTTTAATGATTCTCATCATCTCTCATCTAGATTACAGAAATGATATCCTAACTCTTCCTCTTGCCTGGTGCCATAACCACTACAACCGATTTATTTGCTCAACTACCTCAAAAGCTAAAAGCTTTGCTAAATTAAGAATCAATCTGATCATACTCAGTATTTTTCAAATATCATTCACAAATTACAGAATGAAGCTCAAACTTCTGAGGATTGTATACAAAATGCAGCTGTCTACTGTCAAGTCATCTCTCGACACTTTCTAGCATGCAACTTCACTTTGAGTAAACCATACTCCTGGAAATTTCCTGGCAATTTTACTTTTTCCTCTATCCTGAATGCCCCTTTTCCACATTCCCACTGTGGGAACTCTCTCGTTAAGTTTCCTCATATGCATATTCCTCTCTCAAAAGCTTTCTCTATAGCACGAAAGCTAAATTGGTTGGTTACTCCACTTTTACCCAATGTACCATAGGTGCATATCTCTATTTTAGTATTTACTAGAGGTCCAATGCATGAATTTATGCTCCAGTGGGGTCTGGCCGGCCCATGCCCAAATCAGCCAATCTGGGCTGGGCCTGTTGGGAGGAGGAGACAGAGAGAAGTTGGCCTGTCTGCCCATTCCAATCATGGCCTGATAAGGGCTGGGTAAGCTGGGGGGAGGGGCTGTGGGCCAGCCAGTCCCACCTCTGAATGGGGTTGGGTGAGGTTGGCCAGTCAGCCCCACCCTGGATTGGTGTGTGTGGGGGAGGCTGATCGGAGGCAGAGCTGGTGGGGGGGGGGCCTGCAGGGGATTGGCCTGCTGGCCCTCCCCCTGAGTTGTGGGGGCCCATCAGAGATGGGGCCGACCAGGAGGAGGGGCTGTGGGGATCAGGGTGGTGGGGCCCACTGGGGGCAGGGCAGGCTAGGGGGGGCCTGCAGGAGGTTGGCTGGCTGCCCCCGCCTATTGGAATGGGGGGGTGATCAGGGGCAGGGCCAGCCAGGGGAGGGGTTACGGGCCTATCAGGGTGGTAGGGTCCCATCTAGGGCAGGAAGGGCCAAGGGTGGGGTTGGCCGGCTGGCCCACCCTCAATCAGGGCCAGGGCTGGTTGGGTTAGCCCTCCCACACCCACCCTCACCCCGGGATCAGCCGGCTCGCTGGCCGCAGTGGGCATCATAGTGACTGGTTGTTTCAAAGTTCCTGGTTTTTTATATAGAGATTGTTTTTTGGCAATTATATTTTACAAGTGTCACTCCTAGAACATATGAGGCCCTTGAAACAAGTACAGTGGTACCTCGAGACAGGAGTTTAATTCGTTCTGTAACCTTGAGGCGTGGGAAACTATGAGACACTTGAGTCGAGGTAAACTGGTGGGTCGTGTGTAGCCGGCCGATCCACGCGATTACTCCTATCTCAAATGTTGCTCGTATTTCAAAGCAAAAATCGATCGCTCAATAGCTCTTATCTCAAAAATCTCGTATGTTAGGGCTCTCGTATCTCGAGGTACCACTGTATTATCTTTATCTCTCCCCTCTCCAACCTCCCTCTATCTTGAATCTGGCACGGTTATCTGGCACAAAATAGGCATTCAATAAATGTTGATTGTTTTATCTTCTACTTATTACAAAAATATAGGCACATTATATTGATTTGATTGTAACAAACCTAAAAAATCCTTTTGTTTCAAACATTCAAAAATACTAATAAAACTTTAATTCCAAACTTTCAAATCTGTAAAGAAGGACTTTAAATTAATTTAAATTTATTGAACTGAGATTTTATTTTTAAAAAACATATTTCAGTACAGACAGTCCTTGCGTTACATCGGACTCGACGTACATCGTTTCATGGTTACATTGCCATCTCCCATTTATTTATTAAAAAAAAAAAAGTTCTGTCATTTTGAGGTATGTACATATGTGCTTTATGTTTTTTGTTATTTATTTACCACAAGTAAAGATCAGCAATTGTTATCTTTCCTTTAATTTTTTTTTTTTTACTATTTCACTTCATTACTGCTGTATATGTGCTCCATGTGAGTGATGTAGGTGCTTATGTAGGTGGGTTCTGACTTATGGCAAAAATCACGTTACGTCACAGATCTCTGACCATAACCTGAGGACTTACTGTACTGATATTTAGCTCATGATATATAAAACTATTCCTCCATTCAAGACCAGTATCTACTTTATATAAGATACTGGTAGGAATCTTCATTAAAATGATAATGTAACCAAGGGTGCCTATGCCTTTTGTTTTTACTGATTTTAGAGAAAGAGGGAGGGAGAGGAAGAAATAATGATTGACTGCCTCCTGGGGATCAAGCCTGCAACCCACACCTGTGTCCTGACCAGGAGTGGAACCAGTGACTTCCTGATGCAAGGGAGGACACCCAACCTCCCAACCAACTGAGGCACACTGGCCATGCATATGCCTATGCTTTTTAAATTCTTGGGGGATAGGAAGCTAGTGAAAATACTTGCAACTATCCTCAATTTGCTGTTCTTAAAAAGCTGATTTAGAGCCCTGGGTGGTGTAGCTCAGTTGGTTGGAGTGCTGACCTGTACACCAAAGGTCAAGGGTTTGATTCCCAGTCCGGGCACACACCTGGGTTGTGGGTATGTGTGTAAGGGAGACAACTGATCAATGTTTCTCCCCCCTTCCTTCCCTCCCTCCTTCTCTCTCTTCTCTCCTTGTTCTCCACCCTCCTTTCCTTTCTCTCTTCTTCTCTCTCTAAAATTCAGCAAACCTTTCATTGGGTGAGAATTTTTTTAAAAAAATACACTGATTTAGATAAGATATTGCTAAAATGTAGCAGTCACATATCCTAAACCCATCTTGATTGGTCACTTTACTCAATAACAACTTAAAACAACCTACACTAATAAGAGAGAAAAATGGCAATTGACTGTACCTCTGCTACGCCCACAACCAATCAGGAGCGGTATGCAAATTAACTCAGCAAAGATGGCCAGTAAATTTGCATATGCAGGCAGCACAGTCAGTGCCCTATGCTACTGGCGGGATCCAAGCCACAGTCGGGGACTGGGCAGGTGGTGGACCCAGAGCTGCCTGTCCAGGTCCAAGCCCTGATTGCAATGGCAGCAGGGGCAGAGCCTCATGCTCCCTGCCCAGGTCCAAGCTGCCCTGCGATCATGGGGTGAAGATTCCAGGCCGAACAGCCCACAATCATGGGGAGAACAGGCCAGGCTGAGCAGCTCCACGATCACAGGGCCAACAGGCCAGGCAGAACCTGGCCAAGTTGTCCTCGCAATCCCAGGCAAAGAAGCCACTCCGCTGACAAACCTGTGCTAGGGACCTATTGGGGGCGTGGTGCGGAGTCCAGGGCCTCTAGCCTGCAGCCATGGGAAGTCTCCCTTACCCCAGTTAGGAGCACCAGCCCAGGTCTACCCAGCGGTCTGGTCCTGATTACAGGGGTGAGTTCCTCCAGGCTGGGGTTTGATCCCCATGCATTAGCAGGAGGAGACCAATGCCTTTGTTATTGCTGTGTGTCTGGGTTTTAATTGGACTAATGCCCAGTGGTCCCGGTCACCAGCTTAGTAAAATCTTTTAGGAGAAGAATTCAGTCTGGGTTTCCTCAAATTCCCTCAGCCCCTAGTCAACCCTCTATAAAGGTACAGAACAAGTGAGGGCCTTTAAATAAAAATCAGAGATCTCCAGCAACAGTGGGCCTCTCTCATCACAGTCATTTGGACTGAATGGCATTTGAGTATTTATCTAGGCACCATGACAGAGAAACACAAGCTCAAGTCATGATTTCTATCCTTAAAAAATTCACAATCTTATTAGAATGAGTGGATGAAAAAAAGAGCAGTAATAACATCAGAATGTAAGGCAACAATATAGAGAGGAAAAGAGGCAATTGCTAGGATGATTTTCCAATAATTATTACAAAGAGTATGTGCTATGAATTAAATTTAAAAAATATGTGTGGAAGTAGCTGCTTCTTGAGTATGGCATCCCTTCCTATTTTAAAGAAAGCTGAGTTCCATGTGAACTGTGTACTATGCTATGATATCTGAGGCACTGGACAAGGGAGGCCCTAAGTGTACTATGCTTTGATATTTGAGTCATTCTTTATTGTTCAATGTAATTTATTTCTGTATGCCTCAGTTTTGTAAGTTAAATTACTAGAATAATACATCTTGTTATAAAATATTACTAGAAGATCAAATGATCAGGTAACATTTATTGTTATTTTCTATTAAACGAACACAATCTCTGGTATGCTAAAGTAAAAGGTATTATAGAAATATTCAGATAGAGAGATCTACAGGCTTGATTACAAGTGAGGCTTATTATCACAACCCAAATTTATTGCTTAAAAAAAAAATCAGGGAGTCAACTAGAAACTGAACCAAATATAAGCCTTGGAAGGGCAAATGTAAATTGGATAAACTTTGCTATTATAAGAGCAAGAAGAAAAATTTCAGATGCAAGAATGAAAACCACATTGCATCTACTCTAAGTAGCTGTTAAAGAAAAATAATAGTATTTTATGAAAATACTTAATACAGATTGTAAAGACATTTATTCAAAGAGGATTTCTTAGAGTGATATTTTAGTTAAATGTGAAGAGGTTAGCTAGATCAGAAAAAGGTGTAGGGGTCCCGAATGGCAGAGGGTGCAGGCAGGGCACCCTCTCAAATCCCTCAAAATCTGAGGGATTTTGTGATGAATTTTGTGCACTGGACCTCTAGTTTTTACAATAAAACAAATGTCAATATTATAAAGAATGACAAAATGCACATGACTTCTGAAATAAAAATATAAAGACTTAAAATGTTTTAAATTTGTGAAGAAAAACCAAGATGGCGGCATAGGTAAATATCTAAAGTGCTGCCTCACACAACAATTTCAAAACTACAGCTAAAAGGCAGAATGGACATCATCCAGAACCGACAGGAAAGCTGGCTGAGTGGAAATTCTATAACTAGAAGGAAAGAGATGGGCCCACGGAGACTCAGAGAAGCTACAAAAAGTTGAGATACGAAGATACACATGTGGAGAGAGCGAGCGGCAGAGTGCCTGGCTGGCTTCCTCTAGTGGGAGGGAGACGGAAACTCCCAACTGCACTGAACCCCAGTTCCAGGCAAGACTTATATGGGGGGAGTTTGGAATGTTGGGGAAAGGGAAGAGTGCCTAGAAACTCAGGGGAGCTATGAAAGGAAGAGGTCTGGAGGCGCCCGCGTGTGAGTGCACACAGAGAAAATGAACTGCTGATTGTGCCACTGCTTTCTCTAGCGGGAGGAAGATGGAACCTCCCAACTGCACTGAACTCCAGTTCTGACTGCACTGAACTCCAGTTTCAGGTGAGGCCCTAGGGGCTCAGACTCATACGGGTCCCTGGAGCACACAAAAACTCAGGGGAACTGCAAAAGGCAGAGATATGGAGGCGTATGTGTATGAGTACATGCAGTGAGGGCTGTAGTGATTACTGAGGGGCACTGAGACCCAGAAGCCTCATAGGGCAGGGTTGATGGGAAGCCAAGACTGTCTGCTCAGCCCTAAGACTCCACTCTATCCAAGCTGAGCACAGAGGCTTTTGCAATTTTCCAAGTCTTGTCTCATAAGGCTGACTCCAACACAGAAGTTCTCCCAGCAAAGACACAGCTGATCTGCACAGCCAATTGGCCTGGAGGTCAATTCCCCCCAGTGATACCAACAACAATCAAGATTTAACTACAACAAGGCTTATCACACAGTCCACAAAGAGGTGTACCAAGAGTGTCCACCTCAGGTAACTGGGGAGGCAGAGCTACTGGGCCATATAGGACAACTAGCACACAAAGCTACTCTACCAACTCAGGGAAGCAGCAAAAATGTGGAGACAAAGGAACAAACCACAAACGAAAGAAATGGAGGAAAACAAACAACTAAATATAGAATTCAAAACCATGGTTATTAAGGTTTTTCAAGAATTTCCTAGAAAAGATGGATAAATTTAGCAAGACCCAAGAGGAGATGAAAAAAGACCAACTAGAAATTAAACATACACTGACTAAAATGAAAAATATTATACAGAGACCTAACAGCAGACTAGAGGAACACAAGAATCAAGTCAAAGATTTGAAATACAAAGAAGCAGAAAACACTCAACTGAAAAAGGAAGAAGAAAAAAGAACCCCAAAGTTGGAAAATAGTGTAAGGAGTCTCTGGGACAACTTCAAGCATACCAACATCAGAATTATGGGGGTGCCAGAAGAAGAGAGAGAACAAGATACTGAAAACCTATTTGAAGAAATAATGACTGAAAACTTCCCCCACCCGGTGAAAGAAATAGACTTAAAAATCCAGAAAGCACACAGAACCCCAAACAAAAGGAATCCAAAGAGGACCACACCAACACACATCATAATTAAAATGTCAAGAGCAAAAGACAAAGAGAGAATATTAAAAGCAGCAAGAGAAAAACAGTTAATTACCTACAAGGGAGCACACATATGATTGCAGGCTAGATGGGAGTGGCAACAACTAGACAACGTGATGAATAGCAAGAACCTACAACCAAGATTACTCTACCCACCAAAGCTATCATTCAGAATTGATGGGCAGATAAAAAGCTTCACAGATAAGAAAAAGCTAAAGCTAAACCAATATTATATAAAATGCTGAAAGGTACTCTTTAAGAAGAGGACGAAGAAGAAAAAAGATAAAAATTATGAACAACAAATACATATCTATCAACAAGTGAATCTAAAAAATCAAGTGAATAAAAATCTGATTAACAGAATAAACTGGTGAATATAACAGAATCAGGGGCATAGAAAGGGAGTGGACTGACAATTTTCAGGGGAAAGGAGTGAAGGGGGTGCAGGGAGAGATTGGACAAAAATCATACACCTATGGATGAGGACAATGTGGGGGGAGGTAAAGACAGAGGGAGGAGTGGGAGCCAGGTGGAGGGGAGCTATGGGGCGGAAAAAGAGGAACAAATGTAGTAATCTGAACAATAAAGATTTATTTAAAAATATATTAAAAAATAAAATTATGAAAGATACAAGAAAACTACAAAATCAAGGAATGATCTGAAACACAAAATGTGCCTTGCTTTGCAAAATACATAATTAGTTTAAATCTGACTAGAATATGAGATTTTTTACATGCATCTTAATTGTCTTCAACTTTATTATGACTGAAATTTGATCCCACTAAAAAGTCCTTACCACTGTAGAAATCCCTGAGTGATCTTAGGCAAAGGGAGAATCAAGACAACTCTATGGAAGTAAGGCATTTCATCTTTGGAAAAGTATTAAAACAACTTGTAAAACTCATAAAAGCCCTGCTAGGTCATCCCTAATCTCTGAATTATTTGTGTGTGTGTGTGTGTGTGTGTGTGTGTGTGTGTGTGTGTGTTTCAATACCAAACTTGAAGATATATCTGCTTACACTTCAAAAATACTGCTCTAAAGAACTGTTTTACAAAGTGTGGGTTGCAACCCATTGGTTGGTAGTAAGATTGTTTTACTGGGTCACAAGCAGAAGTTTAAAAAATATAGAAAATATAAGCATGTTGCACGTAGAGTGTTATTTGATAAAACTTTATATGAGTACTGAGTTGTAAAATTAAATGTTTCTTACTACAGTTTGAAATAAAAGTTTGAAAGTGCTGTACAATATGTAAAATACTGTATTAGTAAGATACCACATTACATAGCATGCCGCCCAAAATCACAAACCAAATCTGCAATGCATCTGAGATTCAAATCACCTAGAATCCAATAAAAAGTCTGAGATATCAATTTTTGCCCACTTAGAAATTCACAATGCATATTACTTTAAAATGTCAAGTTTAACTCTTCCTCTTCACTCAAAATAAAAGTAAACAAACAAAAATAGATAAACACACAATAATAAAGAGAATATTAGAATGGGTGCCTAGGCAGCAGACTTCAATAAATCCCTGGAAAACTCAAAATACATGATGTGGTAAGTGACAAAACTAATACAAAGAAAGTCACATTTTAGAATAAACAGGAGATTGCAGACAAGGTTCTATAGAACCCCAGATTAGAAAAACCTGGTGAAATAGAGGTCAGGATTAAAACATAAACTGAAAACAGGGGAATTATATAAAGCTATATGCTAAACACTCTGCTACTCCACTCCAAAAGACAAATCACACACTCATACTCTAGGCAAATACTAGTAAAAGAAAGAAAAAATAAGGTTTTTGAAGAAAATGTATAGTTCCAGAGAGCCATACATTCTAGCTTTTACTTAATTCCCTGCCCAATTATTCTAAGAAAAGCAGCTAATATACCCCATCCAACTTCTAAAGTAACTTTTTGTTCACTCATACATATTAATAGAAAATAAAGATTGCCAGATACTCAAGTAAAGCCTATACAAGAAAGCAAACTAAATAAACAGGGGGGAAAAGGACTCAAATTGAAGGGATAATTTAGCATATCAGTGTGAAATTTAAGATTTAAAAGAATTACTCAAAAAGAACCAGAGATAGATTATCCGTCAGATTTATCAGTAAGAATGATGCCAGAAGACAATGTGGCTATGCCATTAAAATTCTAATGCCATCTCCAACATTTACAGGGAACTCATACTAAAGGAAGATAAACAACCTAATCAAAAAATGGGCAATGAACCTAAATAGATACTTTTGGAAAGAGGACATAAGGAAGGCCAAGAGACATATGAAAACATGCTCAAAGTCACTAATCATTCGAGAGATGCAAATCAAAACAACAATGCGGTACCATCTCACATCTGTCAGAATGGCTGTCAACAAATCAACAAATGACAAGTGCTGGCGAGGATGCGGAGAAAAAGGAATCCTTGTGCACTGCTGGTGGGAATGCAGACTGGTGCAGCCACTGTGGAGAACAGGATGCAATTTCCTCAAAAAACTAAAAGTGGAACTCTCATTTGACCCAGTGATACCACTTCTAGGAATATATCCCAAGAAATTAGAAACACCAATCAGAAAGGATATATGCACCCCTATGTTCACAGCAGCACAATTCACCATAGCTAAAATTTGGAAACAAGCTAAGTGCCCATCAGCAGATGGTTGGTTGGGTTAAAAAATTGTGGTACATCTATACAATGGAATACTACGCTACGGTAAAAAAAGAAGGAATTCTTACCATTTGCAACAGCATGGATGGAACTGGAGCATTATGCTAAGCGAAATAAGCCAGTCAGAAAAAGATAAATATCACATGATCTCACTCATTTGTGGAATATAATGAACAACATAAACTGATGAACAAAATCAGATCCAGAGACAGAGAAACATCAATCAGAACATCAAACCTCAGAGGGGAGGTAAGGGAGGGTGGGGTAATAAGGGGGGAGAGATCAACCAAAGACTTGTATGCATGCATGTAAGCCTAACAATGGACACAGACCCGGGGGGCGGAGGGGAGAAGGGTGGTGGTGATGGTGAGGGCATAATTGGGGTGTGGGGGGAATGGGAAGATAAGGGCATATATGTAATACCTTAATCAAAGAAAATAAAGATAAAAATTTTAAAAATTCTAATGTCAATAGAGAACTCTGTAATTAACCAACAATAACTACCAATAAAGCACTAAGTGTTCAATAAGGGCATTTTCAGAACTGCAAAAACAGTACTTGAAAAATTTAGCAACCTCACAACCCTGCTTAGGATTTCATCTGAGGATCTGATGCAGCAATTAGGGGAAAAGACAAAGGAATAAGGGAAGCCACCCAGGAAAGCAATAAAGACCTAGAGAGCACCTGGGCCATTTAGAGCAGGAGGAAAAAGAGCTACGTGAGAGAGGTCTCTACATGAAGATGAACAGTGTATCTTATATACAGAGATCTGAAGTGGAAAAAAATGAGAGTATGTTAAAAGTGCAATAAGAGAAAGAGACCCAATTAGAAACTCTAGGAAATCCTTAAAAATCTATATAAGGAAACGTAACAATACATGGCTCTGAAGTCTATATGTATAGTCACATAACATACAGTAAATCTTATTAACTGACTTTTCAACTTTTAGAATTAACTTATAACTTACAGAAAACTTAATTATAGCTATAGAAAATGTTACAAAACTTAAAAATGTAACATAAACATGACTAAAGTTAAGGGCGAGAGGAGAGGAGGTGAAACTGCGTGGCACTTTCCAATTCACTTCCAATTAATCCCCCCTTTCATATACTATAACAGCTAATACTTAAAAGATCCCTGAATGGCCCTGGCCGGTTTGGCTCAGTGGATAGAGCATCAGTTTGCGGACTGAAAGGTCCCAGGTTCGATTCCAGTCAAGGGCATGTACCCTGGTTGCGGGCACATCCCCAGTAGGGGGTGTGCAAGAGGCAGCTGATCGATGTCTCTCTCTCATCGATGTTTCTAACTCTCTATCCCTCTCCCTTCCTGTCTGTAAAAAAATCAATAAAATTATTTTAAAAAAAAGCTCCCTGAATGGTCTGTTTGCAAATGTACTGGTTGGAATACACTCTCCCATTATTATTCTTCATTCTCTTCAGAAGCAAAGAAATCCAATGCCCATCAAACACTAACCAATAAGAAAAACTTAAAGGAATTGAAGTCTATCAGAACCATTAAACACAACTATATGCCTTATTATGAGATAGAGAACCAGGCAGGATATTTTAGCCTAATACTATTAAATATTCATAAAACTTCCCTTGTTCTCAATCCATGCTTAAGTGTCCACAAATTATTTGACACTCCTCTCTTCAAAAGGTGAAGTTTATTTCTATTTATGTGCATGTGAGCTGGATATAGTGACTTGTTTCTAGAGAAGAGTCAGTGTATTTCAGAGGTGATGCTACATGACTTTCAAGGCTGATTCCTCCTGAAAAGATCAGTCACAAAAGTTCTCCAGGTACACAGAATAAACTACTTGAGGAAAATAAAATCTATGTAGTTGAGTGTACAGCCTGGATGACTACACTGATTCATTTGATATTAGCAAACTTTGTAAGAAATTTCTAATGTAAATTAAAATCTTTAAAAAAAGATTGTAAAGATGTATAATACTGGGCTCTTTGATGTTAGTTTATGAAACCTATTAAGGAAGACTATACCATTAAATCAAGAAATCTTTAAGTTTGTCAATCAAGCATGACGTTTATGATAAATTTTCAAAGTCTGAGTCTATTCTTCTGACTTATACACTCAGACACAGTTGCTTTTTATCATACACAATACGAATACAAATTAACTAAGCTCATAACAGTTATAAATGCCAATTTATTAATTTAGAATAAGAAATTATTCCCATGTACTATATTAGAATATTCTAATTAAGTGTTATGAAAGCAGACCTACAGGAAAAGCTAAATCTTAATCACAATATTTGGCATATTAATTTTCTGTTGCTTAGTAACAAATTATCCCAAATTTAGTGGCCTACAACAATAATTATTATCCATCATAGTTTCTTTGGTCAGAGATTCAGATAGGACACAGCAGGGACAATCTATCTTTGCTCCATAATGTCTAAGGTCTCAGTTAGAAAGCTAGGGGCTGGAATCCTGTGAATGCTAAATCACTCATGTCTGCCAGTTGATTCTGGCTTCTGGACTAGATGGCAATCATCAATAGGGTATTTTATTGGAAATTAAAGAGTTGCTCTTAAAATTTGGAAAAATAAAGAGTCAAGAATAGTCAAGATGATTTTTAAGAAGATAAAGAAGGGAAGAGTCACCTTATCACAGAGTAATTAAAACTACATGACAGGAGAGTTATACCAAACATTCAAGGAAGAACTAAGACCTATCTATCCTCCTCAGACTATTCCAAAAAATACAAGAGGAAGGAACACTTCCAAACTCATTCTATGAAGCCAGCATCACACTAATATCAAAACCAGATAAAGACAACACAATGAAAGAGAGTTACAGGTTAATATCCCTCATTAACATAGATTCCAAAATCCTCAACAAAATCCTAGCAAATTGGATCCAGCAGTACATCGGAAATATCAGACACCATGACCAAGCAGGATTTATACCAGGATTGCAAGGATGGTACAATATCCGCAAATCAATAAACGTGATACATCACATAAATAAATTGAGAGAAAAACATCACAGTCATATCAATTGATGCAGAAAAAGCATTTGACAAAATCCAACACCCTTTCTTGATAAAAACTCTCAGCAAGGTGGGAATAGAAGGATCATACCTCAATATAATAAAAGCCATATATGATAAACCTACAGCAAGCATCACACTCAATGGACAAAAATTAAAACCATTTCCCCTAAGAACAGGAACAAGACAGGGATGGCCACTCTCAACACTCCTGTTTGACATAGTACTGGAAGTATTAGCCATTGAAATTAGATAAGAAGAAGAAATAAAAGGCATCCAAATTGGAAAAGAAGAAGTAAAACTGTCCTTATTCGCAGACGACATGATACTATAGATAGAAAACACAAGACTATCAAAAAACTATTAGACTTAATAAATGAATTTGGCAAGGTAGCAGATACAAAATTAACGCCAAGAAATCTATGGCATTTCTATATACCAATAGTGAACGTACAAAAAGAGAGACTAAAAAAGCAATCCCATTTACCACTGTACCAAAAAAATTAAGATAGGCGAGACCGGTTTGGCTCAGTGGATAGAGCGTCGGCCTGGGGACTGAAAGGTCCCAGGTTTGATTCTGGTCAAGGGCATGTACCTTGGTTGCGGGCATATCCCCAGTAGGGGGCATGCAGGAGGCGGCTGATCGATGTCTCTCTCTCTCATCGATGTTTCTGGCTCTCTATCCCTCTCCTTTCCTCTCTGTAGAAAATCAATAAAATATATTAAAAAAAAATTAAAATACCTAGGAATAAACTTAACTAAAGAAGTAAAAGGCCTATATGCAAAAAAAATACAGGACAGTGAAAAAAGAGAGAGAGGAAGATATAAACAGATAAAAGAACATACTGTGTTCATGGATTGGTAGAACCAACATCACCAAAATGTCCATTCTACCTAAAGCAATCTATAGATTCAATGCAATCCCCATTCAAATACCAACGGTGTATTTCACAGACCTAGAACAAACTCTCCAAAAATTCATCTGGAATAAAAAAAGACCCCGAATAGCCACAGCAATCCTTAGAAAGGAGAACAAAGTAGGTGGGATCTCAATACCAGATTTCAAGCTTTATTACAAAGCCACTGTTCTGCCGAGACCGGTTTGGCTCAGTGGATAGAGCGTCGGCTTGCAGACTGAAGGGTCCCAGGTTCGATTGTGGTCAAGGGCATGTACCTTGCTTGCGGGCACATCTCCACTGTGGGGTGTGCAGGAGGGGGCTGATCGATATCTCTCTCTGATTGATGTTTCTGACTTTCTATCTCTCTCCCTTACTCTCTGTTAAAAAATCAACAAAATATATTTAAAAAAAAAGCCACTGTTCTCAAAACAGCCTGGTATGGCACAAGAACAGATATATAGACCAATGGAATAGAATAGAGAACCCAGATATTGACCCAAACCAATATGCTCAATTAATATTTGACAAAGGAGACATGAACATACAATAGAGTCAAGGCAGTCTCTTCAATAAATGGTGTTGGGAACATTTTACAGGTACATGCAAAAAAATGAAACTAGACCATCAGCTTACACTATACACAAAAATAAACTCTAAATGGATAAAGGACTTAAACATAAGATGGGAAACCATAAAAATACTAGAGGAATCCACAGGCAGCAAAATCTCAGACATATGCAGAAGCAATTTCTTCACTGATACTGCTCCAGGGGCAATGGAAGCTAAAGAGAAAATAAACAAATGGGACTACATCAAAATACTAAAAAGCTCTTGCACAGCAAAAGAAACCAGCAACAAAACAACAAGAAAGTCCACTGTATGGGAGAACATATTTGCAAATGCTATCACTGATAAAATTTAATTTCCAACATCTACAGGGAACTTAAACAACTTAATAAAAGGAACATAAATGATCCAATAAAAAAATGGGCAACGGCTCTAAATAGAATCTTTTTGAAGGAAGACAGGAAGGCCAAGAGACATATGTCACTAATTATCCGAGAGATGCAAATCAAAACAACAATTCAGTACCATCTCACACCTGTCAGAATGGCAATCATCAACAAATCAACAAACGACAAGTGCTGGTGAGGATGCGGAGAAAAAGGAACCCTCGTGCACTGCTGGTGGGAATGCAGACTGGTGCAGCCACTGTGGAGAACAGTATGGAGTTTCCTCAAAAAACTAAAAATGGAAATCCCATTTGACCCTGCAATTCCACTTCTAGGAATATATTCCAAGAAACTAGAAACACCAATCAGAAAGCATATATGCACTCCTATGTTCATAGCAGCACATTTCACCATAGCTAAGATTTAGAAATGGCCTAAATGCCCATCAGCAGATGAGTGGATTAGAAAACTCTGGTACATCTGCACAATGGAATACTACACTGCTATAAGAAAGAAGGAACTTTTACCATATGCAGCAGCATGTATAGACCTGGAGAGTATTATGTTAAATGAAATAAGCCAGGCAATGAAAAAAAAAATACCACATAATCTCACTCATTCATGGAAAATAAAGAATATTATAACCTGATGAACAAAAAAAATAGATACAGAGGGAGTAAGGCACCGAACAGACTGTCAAACTACAGCGGGAAGGCTGGGGAGTGTTGGGGAGGTGGGGGGAAGAGATCAACCAAAGGTTTGGATTGCATGCATATAAGCACACCAAAGGACACAAGACACTGGGGGTTGGGGGAAATGGGATGAGGGCATGTGACAGAGGCTAGGGGAGGCTGGGGGAAAGTCAATGGGGAAAAAAAGGAGATATATGTACTACTATATGTAATACTTTAAACAATAAAAAAAGATATTAAAAAATTAGATCCCTCCTTCATGCTATTTACAAAATTACTAAAAAACTAAAGGTGAATAGGAAAACTTTAAGACATTTAGTTTTATAACCAATTCTGAATTGTTAGCTAGAACATCTATACAAAAGAACATCTACAAATCAATAAAAAGGTTAAAAAAAATCTATAGAAAAAAAGGGTACACAAAACATAAATTACCAATAAGCATATGAAAAAGGCAGAAAAATCTATGTACAACTATATATATATATGAACTTACATATGAAATGCCATATATCATTTCATACAACTGGATAAATAAGGATGACAAAATATGTGGATAAGTCCTTTGTTTCTAGCAAACTAGCCCTCCCAATGTTAACTACTAAAAATTAGATCAGGATTACTGAGGTAACTGAAATTTGCATAGAAAAGTACTAGAGAGAAGGGAATTGCATACAGAAGGAATTTTCTATTCATAATGATTTGACTTTTCTCTTTTATTCTATTTACGTGGCAAATCATTTAACATAAAACCAGCTGAGATTCCTGACATAAATCCGACATGATCAGGATGTATAATCTTATTTATAAGTTTCTAAATTCAATTTAATATTTTTAAAAAGATTTTTGCATCTATGTTCATAAGAAATACTGGTATCCGATTTTCTTGTAATGTCCTTGCCAGGATTTTTAATTAGGATTCAATTATATAGATGTAAGATTTACTCATATTTTTGTTTCTTGTATCAATTTCAGAAGCTGTTTATTTCAAGGATTTTCTCAATTCCTATAAGTTTTCAAATTTATTGGAATGATTTTATGTCTAAAAGTTATGAATTCCTAGATAAAAGTACTAATTATTACTACAAAACAAGCTAAAATTTTAATCCACAGGGTGATTGCCTTCTAGCAAGACAAGGTAAGGAACCCCACACACCTGCTCTTCCAATGAAACTAATGAATAGTTTTATTTTTGAAATAACTTTTTAAAAGCCTTTGGACATGGTCCTAAGGCAAACAACAAATGCGGAAAACATCTAAGAATATTTATGAAAATTTGGTAAGAAAAGCAAGAGTCTATGGTATTTAAAATAGATAACTACCTCCCTTCCTCCTTCCAGCTCAGTTAGGCAGAACCTCCACTCAGGAGAGATGCATCTAGGAACACAGGACCCCTCTATCTCCAGCTCCAGACAGATTTCTTCAGGTGAGAAGGAAGATGCTGTCATTTCTCATTCTGCCACAGCTACCTGGTGCTGAGGCTAAGTTCCAGGCGAGTGCAATCAAGAAGAGAGGTTTCTTCTTTCTGCCTACACTCTACTGGTGGGACAGAGGCTTTACCTTTGGTGCAGCACCAATAAGAATAGTGAGGCATGATTACTTTAGTCTTGGTGTGTAAGGAGTAGAATTCCATGCTGCAAAAAGCAAGCCAAAAAGATCTCAGATTACTGCCAAGGCTAGGTAACTCGGTTGGTTGGAGCATATCCCATACACTAAGCATGTTAAACTTGCAGCCCACAATGAATATTTTTGTGGCCCAGTCAATAGAATATTATGTAAGAAACGTTTTAATAAAAGTTTTGTAACTTTATTTTTACAATATCCTGTTATACATAATCCTATATAATAAACGTGTAATGTGCAAATCCACCGGATGGTGGAACAACTGGTCAGCGAGGGGCGAGGCCAAGTGAGCAGGGGGCGCCAGGCCAGCCAAGGTGCGTGCCAGTGAGCAGAGGATGGCAATGGAGGGGAGGGGGGCAGTGATCAGTGGCAGAGGAGGAGTGATGAGGGGGGGCTGGCCAGCACCATCCCCTGATTGGCCCACCTGGTCACCTCCTGAAGAAAGAGGTCAGACTGTGGCTTAGGCCCATTCCTTGCAGGCAGTGGCCAGGGATGGGGTGGGAGGAAAGGGGGTAGAGGTACTGGGTGGGCGCAGGACTAAGCTATCAGTCGGACATCTCCTGAGGGCTTCTGGACTGCAGGAGGGCTCAGACCAGGCTAAGGGATCCCGAGTACATGAATTTTTGTGCACCAGGCTTTTCTAGTTATTAATAATGAACTACAACATTAGCTAATGACTGATTACTATAATTGTTTGTGCATTAATTTCCCTTATGTTCCTTAGGCGCAGGCACACCATTTCTCTCCACTAATACTAGCAGCGACTATTTTAGCAGCCAACTGCCATGTCTTTAGTCTTGGACTAACTTGTTTGGTGTGTGCAACAGGAAATATTTCACTTTTGGAGAACAAGAAAAATAGGTTTATTTGCATTAAACTTATTAATCTGTATAATTATTCAGTGGTAAGTTAATGTTCAAAAAATATTAATTTTTCTTAAAATGTTCTATTATTTTACATTAACAATTACTCATTTATTTCAGCTCTTTGTATTCAAACATGTCTCTATCAAAATAAACCTATGTTTCTATGAAAATTGAAGCTTTTGGTTTTTTTGCGGCCCACATAAACTTGAACCTTGTTTATTTGGCCCGTGTTAGTCTTTGAGTTTGAGATGCCTGCCGGAGACCAATAGTTATAGTTGCAGGTTCAATTCCTAGTCAGGTTTCATATGAGAGGCAATTGATAGATGTTTCTCTCTCATATGGATGTTTCTCTCTAAAGATCCATTTCTCAATGAAGATATTATCAAATGGCCAATAAACACATTAAAAGATGCTAGACATCACTATTAGAGAAATGCAAATCATAACCAAAGGAAGATAACATTTCATATCCATTACTGTGGCTGTAATAAAAATGTTGGAATAACAAGTATTGGTGAGCATATGAAGAGTTCAGAACTCATAAACTGGTGGTGGGAAAGTAAAATGATGTGGAAAAAGTGTGGCAGTTCCTCAAGGGATTAAACAGAATTTTTATATGACCTAATAATTCCACTCCTAGGTATATATTCAATAGAAATGAAAACATATAGCACACAAAAACTTGTACTCAAATGTTTATAGAACAGTATTCATAATAATAAAAAACCCAAATGTCTATAACTGATAAATGGACAAATGAAATATGGTGCTAAAGCCATACAAATGGAATATTATGTAGCCATAAAAGGAATGAAGTTACTGGCACATACTAAAACGTGAATGAACCTTGAAAATATTATGCCAAATAAAAAGCCAGTTACAAAGACCATAAAAATGTCCAGAACAGGGTAATTTTTGGAGACAAAAAGTATATTAGTGGTTGCTCAGGGCAATCAATGGCTAGGATAAGAACATAGGAGGTTAACAGTTAAAGTGTATGGGGTTTCTTTTTAAGATGATGAAAATGCTCTAAAACTGACTGCAGTGAACCCAGGCTGGGTGACTTGGTTGAACATCCTCCCGAACACCAAAAATAGTTGTAGATTTTATTATTGGTCAGGGCACCAATGAGATGTTTCTAAAAAATCAGTAAAAATATCTTCAGGTGAGAATTTTTTTTTTTAAATGGACTGTAGTCATGGCTGCACATTACCTATGAATATATTAAAATACTAGAGGCCCAGTGCACGAAATTCATGCATGGAGGGGGGATTTCCTCAACTCAGCCTGCACCCTCTCCAATTGGGGACCCCTTGTGGGATGTCCAATTGCCATTTTAGGCCTGATCCTGGCAGTTAGATAGCCCTCTCACAATGTGGGACCACTGGCTCCTAACTGCTCACCTGCCTGCCTGCCTGATTGCCCCTAACTGCTTCTGCCTGCTGGCCTGATCACCCCTTACTGCCCTCTCCTGTAGGCTTGATGTAACCCCCAACTGCAATCCCCTGCTGGCCAATTTGGTTCTGATTGGTTGGTTCCTATGCCAGTGTCAAAAGCTCCGCCTCCTAGACAGCCATTGGCTCACCATAGCACCCACCTTTGGTTCTGATTGGTCAGTTCCTATGCCCGACCAATCAAAAGCTCCGCCTCCTAGGCAGCTATTGGCTCCTCCCAGCACCCACCCTTGTTTCTCATTGGTCAGTCCCTATGCCAGTCAGAATCAAAAGCTCTGCCTCCTAGGCAGCCATTGGCTTCCCCCAGCACCCCCCTTTGGTTCTGATTGGTTGGTTCCTATGCCAGTCAGCATCTCTAGGCCTATCTCTGGGCCTGATCAAAAAGATGGGGCTTAACAGCAGCCCCTGTGGAGGCCAGGAGAGAAAGAAAAGCCTGGCTGCTGACAAAGATCAGAAAGAAAGAGGGAGAGAAAGAGAGGAGTAAGTACGCTGATCAACAGCTTCTACTAAGGCTGCAGATCAGACCCTGACTCACTTTCTGGATCTCAGCCACCTGATCAGTCAGTGTTGGGTCGCCAGGCTGCAACTGGGCAACCCAACCCAGCGCTGACTTCCGGATGGTCTGTGTGTGTTGCAGGCTAGGCCCCTTCCCAAGCCCCACCCCTCCAATCGCAGGCTCAGCCCCTCCAATGATTGGCTGGGAATGATCTGGGTGCCAAGGAGGTTCCCGGGACCCAGGTATGTGTGCAAATTAACCGCCATTTCTGTTGGGTTAATTTGCATACTCACTCTGATAGACTGTGGGGATAGCAGAGGTATGGTCAATTTATGTTTCTCTATTATTAGCTAAGATATTGTATACTGAATTGTATACTTTAAATGGGTAAATTGTATGGTATGTGAAGTCTATCTCAATAAGCTGTTAAAAAACTTCAGTCCTGTCCTGATCTCTAAAATAATTTCCTATCAAATACCCAAGACATTATTGAAAGACAGTAAACATTTAAAGAGCAATTGAGATTTAAAGATAAAATGCCACTAATATAAACTTCATTCCATCAAAAATGTGTACACAACACATGCCTAGAATAATACCCTTATATTTGGTCTTTATGCTACCAATACTAATTTTTTAAATGTTTTTATTGATTTTAGAGAGAGGAAGAGACAGAAGCATCAATGATTCTATCTAATAAAATAGTAATATGCAAATTGACCATACCTCTGATACACCCACAAACCATGCTCACCAGCCAATCAGAAGCAAGTATGTAAATTAACCCAACCAAGATGGTGGCAGCCAGAGAGAGAGCAGCAGGCTTGGGTTTCCCTGGTAATGGAGGAAGCCAAGTTTTCCACCTGCCCTGGTGGGCCCAGGCCTCCACTCAAGGCTACAAAGTTTTAATTATAGAAGACAAATAAATCCCAACAAAAATGGTGGCAGCCACAGAGCTGGAGAAAGCAGGAGGCTTGAGTTGCCCCTGATGATGGAGGAAGCCAAGTTTCCGCAAACCTGGCCTGCCTTGGCCTCTGCTTAAGGCTACAGAGTTTCAATTATAGAAGATAAATCCCAGATCCCAGGGCCTCCGCTTGGGCTGCTGGGGGGTGCGTGGCTAGCCTGCAAACCACCACAGGCCCCTCACCCAGGCTGCCCCACACCTCAAGGGAACCCCCATCCTGATCTGGAACACCCTTCAGGGCAAATCAGCCAGCCCCCACCCAGGCACCAGGCCTCTATCCTATCTAATAAAAGAATAATATGCAAATTGACTGTCACTTCAAACACACAAGATGGCTGCCCCCATGTGGAAACAAGATGGCCGCCACAAGATGGCCAGCAGGGGAGGGCAGTTGGGAGGGATCAGGTCTGTAAGGGAGGGCAGTTATGGGCGGTCAGGCCAGCAAGGGAGGGCAGTTAGGGATGACCAGTCCTGCAGGGGAGGGTAGTTAGGGGCAAACAGGCTGGCAGGTGATCAGTTAAGGAATCAATCAGGCTGGCAGGAGAGTGGTTAGGGAGTGATCAGGCTGGCAGGCAGAAGCAGTTAGGGGCAATCAGGAAGGTAGGCAGGTGAGCAGTTGGGAGCCAGTAGTCCTGGATTGTGAGAGGGATGTCCCATATTGGAGAGGGTGCAGGCTGGGCTGAGGGACATACACCCTCTCCCCATGCACAAATTTCATGCACAGAGCTTCTAAGTGAGAGAAGAATCATTGATTGGCTGCCTCCTGTATACCCCCTACTGAGGATCAAGCCCACAACCCAGGCATGTGCTGTAACTGGAATCAAACTGTGACCTCCTGGTTCATAGGGTAGATGCTCAGCCTCTTAGCCACATGGGCTAGGCAATATACTAATTTATAATACTAAATCTGATTGAAGTTTTCATAGAACATGTATATGAAAACCCAAAAACTGCCACATAAAATGAGAAAGAGGTAATAATATTCTATTAATATTGCTATGTAGGGTTAGTTTTAAGAGTTCACTGATTTTAAAAAATTCAATAAAGATAGTCTGGAATTTTTCCCTAGTAATGTAGTTTTGCTGATACTGTTTCAAATGCATCTTACCAGAAAATCTAGTCTATATTCATTTATATCAAGATTTCAAATACCAAACATGAAATTTTGATATAGTCATTAGCATAAAGCCTTTTTCTTCTTTCCCATTTTTCATAAAAGTCAACGTAATAAACTAAACTTAGGAATAACTAAATTATTTCAATTTCTTCACTGTTAATACCCTTTTTTACATCTAGTAAAAAATAGTTTGAAGCAGTAGATATCTTATTATAACAATCAGAAATAAGTTTTATAGGTATAATTTTGTTTAAAGGAAAAGATACAATATTCCCAACTACTGCTGCTCATATATTTGAAATCTGAAGTAGGATCTCATATAGGATTCATGCTACAAATTACAGAACAAGTACCGTATCATAGCAACCCAGCAATACCACTACAGTGACACGCTGAGGATGCAATCCAAGATTCTAATTTAAGAAACTGGCACAGAATATAGGACATGTAGCTTTTTCTGGCAATATCCCTAGAACATTAATAACTAAGTCTAAAGTCAGTTTTTATTTGAAACTTTAAAGGATCAAGCTATTGTAAAGTAACAATGGAAACATTTATTAACAAATGATTCACAGCATTGTAACTAAATATGACTTAGTTAAGGATGTATGATTTCATTACAATGGAAAATTTTAGGAAATTCAAATACATACACCCTGCATGCCTAATATATAAATATATATTATTTTAAGAAAACTCCCAGAATAGTATCTAAAACTTAGAAAAGCATAAATACTTCCACACTTTACTATTCACATGTAAACATATCCACAACTATTGCATCATAGAATTAAAACCTATTGTTCGAGTTTTATTTCAAAAGAATTAACTGTGTTATCTTTTGTATTTAAAAACCATTTCTGATAAGAAAGAAAAGTATAACAAAGAATGAAGATTAGCTAAATGGGGCATGTTATATTAGAAAACAGAATACTGAAAAACAGTCTCCTGCTAAAATAAATGGAACATTTGTGTCATCTGCTTACTTCAATTTGAATATAATACTTGCTATTCATCAAATAAAACAGGTTTTTAGGACCATCTTTGTTTCTCATTTGGGACTTTTGGTGAACAAGAAGTATTAGAGAGATCTTTATAGACAGAATAGAGGGCTAAAGCTGTTTTCAGTTTTGATGGCTGTGGTAAGATTCCATCTTACAACTACTCCCACCAGTAGCTCCTAAGAAACATCTGCTACCATGTTAAGGGGAAAGAGTACCTACTTTAACAAGGTTTTTGAAGTCTCTAAAGCAGGGCCAAAGGTCTATAAACATCCCATTTCCCTCCAGCAATAGACCATAGATAGGATTCAAGGTGGTGATGGTAGTGGTGGGAAATCCAAGAACCCTGAAATTATATACAAGATAATGTATATGATATTTTCTGATGATGCTTTTCTTTAAATGGATTTTTCAAGAGACCATGCATAACCTCCCCAAAATAAAATACCAGTACTCCTACAAATTGTTTCCTTTCCTTTTAATATAAGGAATATTTATCATCAAGGTTTAAAATTATTTGATTCAGTATTTCCAGAAATAAAAATTTTAATTAAAATTTTAAACTGATTTTAACTTTTTTCAAAAATATGCTATTTATAATATTATATTAAAGTAAAAACAGTATGATTACAAAACAGCATATATGATTCCACTGAGGAAAAAATACAAGATGATGCTCAAAATTTTAAGAGATTTCCTCAGACTGAGGATTTTTATTTTCTATCTTTGTAAGATGTTTTGACTTGTTTTTAACAGTGAACCTTTACATTTTTACAAGAATAATAAAGTCATTATAAAAGAACTAAGATAGTTAGGAATATGACATTTCTCATTGCATAGTCTTTAAATGAGTTTATTTTAGAAAACCATGAAAACTGAGATTCACTCATGACTCAGAGCAAGTATTGTATCCTAAAATAGTAATTCCTATTTCACAGAAGTTACTTTACTAGATCTTTAAAAAAAAAAAGTTCTCAAAATATGTTATGTGTAACCCAGGTGTTCCAAATTAAAAACAGAATATCAAAATATAGGAAATATCAAAACCAGTGCCTGAGTATTTGGTAGCTAGGTAAAAGTTGAGTGTATTTTTTATTTTTATTGATTTCAGAGAGGAAAGGAGAGGAAAAGACGGAAACATCAATGATGAGAATCACTAATTGGCTGCCTCCTGCACACCTCCCACTGGGGATTGAACCCGCAACCCATGCATGTGACCGACTGGAATCCAACCTGAGATCCCTCAGTCTGCAAGCTGAGGCTCTATCCATTGAGCCAAACCAGCTAGGGCAAGTTGAGTTATTTTTACCTTTCCTACAAGAATGACTAAACTTTCCTATCAAGATAATATGACTGAAAATTCAATACACCTTAGCAAATGAAACAATGAAGTGCTTTTAAGCTACTTTATACCCACTTTGTATTCAAATTAGGCTGGTTCATTCACTGGAAACAAATGTATGCAGAAAAACTAAAAACAACTTAAGATAACATGTTGTCTAATTTCAGTTGTTCTGAAAGTTTTAGCAGGAGACTACAAGAAAGCCATAGATGAATTAGCCCAATTGACCTTTATAGCCAAGTCTCAGTCATGTTGCCTCCATTTATTTTCCTCCCTCAAATTGAGAAATAATGATCAGAAAGACATTGCTATGTTAACATGGCCACAGTTAAAAAAACAAAACAAAAAACAAAAAAGTTTAAAAAACTGTATATATAGCTTGTGAAAAATGGGATTAAAATATACCCATTTTCAACAGAGAAGCAGAAATAAGTAGTCTAATCAATTATTCATATTTCATAATAATTTCTCAAAACCACTAACTACAGATTATAATTCAGACTGAGTAGCATCTCCAAATCACAAATCTAGCTCTGACAAAAATGTTCTGAGTGATTAGAAGTTCACTTCATCTTGTTTCTTAGTACTCATTCATAAAACAAATGTTCTCCAATAAAATTTTTACTTTATTTAAAAAGAGAGGAAGAGTGCTAAAAAAGAAACCCCAAATAAGATCAATAAAACATTTTCCATATGAAAAGAATTTAAGAGCCAAAACCAGTTTGGCTCAGTGGAGAGTCAACCTGCGGACTGAGAGGTCCCAAGTTCAATTCCAGTCAGGGGCGTGTACCTTGGTTTCGGGCACATCCCCATGGGTGTGTGTGTGTGTGTGTGTGTGTGTGTGTAAGAGGCAGCTAATCGATGTTTTTCTCTCATTGATGCTTCTAGCTCTTTATCCCTCTCCCTTCCTCTCTGTAAAAAAAATCAATAAAATATATTAAAAAGAATTTAAGAAATAAAGATCCCATGTTTTAAAGCAGGAGTGGGGAACATCCAGCACTCAGGCCATATAAGGCCCGAAAAAATCATTTAATCTGGCCCTACCAAGGCATTAGGGTGAATTAATTAAATGTTTGACCAAATATAGCAGGTTAAATTTTAAGTTGGTAATTTTGTATAGCCTTCAAATGATGTTATAAATATCCAAATGGCTGTTGGCAGAAAAAAGGTGCCCCACTTCTGCTTTAAAGGTTCTTAAATTTCAATACTGGCCTACTCGCCCAGGACCTAAAAGAAATCAGTATGTTGGTAAGGTATTCAATTACAAATATTATCCTTTGCATTGTTAGAAGATAGGTGCTAATTTTGCTTTAGTGCAGGCCATACACATCTGCAATTTAATATTATAGTTAAGAATCAATAACCAATTGAGAAGATATTGCACAAAAATATGTTTTAGTTTCTTCAACAAAATTTGAAGTTTGGATCTATATGTAAACTTACTTAGTTATAAATCATTAAAAAATTGTGATTTATTGCATGACACAAAATGGTGTTTTTCTTTAAATTGGTGGTAGATCTATCTACCCAGTGATCTAAACTAAAACATCTGGAAATCATCCTTGATTTATATCTTTCCTTCTGTCTCCTTCCCCAAACTCAAAAAATAAAATTCATTAACAAGTCCTATCCAAGATGTATCTCAAATACATCTTTTCTCCATCTCTACTGCTACTACACCAGCCCGAGCCTATTGTGTCTCAGCGAGCCTATCATAATAACCTACTAATGGATCCTCCTCCTAAAAATACTGTTGTTATAATCCATTCTCCATACAGCAGCTAGAATGATATATGTGTTTTTAACTGTTAAGTTTCCTGAAAAAGATGTCCAAACTAACTGACTTGGCTTTCACAATTTTCATTCACTCCTCACCTTATGGGAATTTCAAGTCTATCAATTTTCTAAAATAACTCTCAAGTCACCAATGTTGCCTAAAGACTACCAAACCTGGGGAAACTTTTCAACAGCTTTTTTCACTGTTACTAACTGGGCCCCCCATTTTTTAAAAGACTCTCTTCCCTGGACTGCTTTGTCTCTACTCTCTCCTGTCCTCCATTGTCTCCACTCAAGCTGTCTCTCTTGCCTTTTTCTTTGTTGTCCATCTAAATGACGGTATTCCTTGCCATCCTCTCATATTATACATTTTCTGTGGGCAGTTGCTTCTACTTACATTGCTTCAAATGTCACCTTTAATCTAAAGACTTCCAAATTATCTCTAGCACAGGTCTTTCTACTTAAGCTCCAGACCCAAATATCTAACTTCCTACTAGACAGCTTCACTTCAGTTTCCTACAAGCATTTGGATCTGTCCAAGAGAAACCATTCTTTCCTCCCAAGTAAAACTGGTATCATTACCTCTAGCTGTCTAAGCTGGAAATATGTCATCATTGATTCTTCCCTCTCAACAAGACCTGCCTACAGTACTACTCCATCTCCACGTAAGCAAGGCCACCTTCATCTCTTGTCTGAATTACTGTGCCAGCATCCTAACTAATGTTCGATACTCCCATTTCTCAATACACTCCTCATAGTACTGCCAGGAACAAACGCAATATGTGGCATCAGACTATACCTAGCTCTTGTCACTCCAATCTCTTCTCTAGCCAGTTTCCTATTATAATAGCTTCTATCACAGCCATAGAGACTGCTGGCAGTTCCTCACATACGCTCTCCTCACTTACTTGTGGGGCTGCACATACTGTCATTTAGGTGGACCTGTTAAACAAATACATCTTTTAGATTTTAGTTTACCTTTCACTTTCTCCAGGAAGCTTTCCTTGATCTCTCTCCTCATATATCAAAATTGGGTTGGGTTCCATACATGCTCCCCTGGCCTCTTACTGTTTACTCTATCACAACACGGATCACACTAATTTAAACTACCTGCTTGCATGTCTATATTGCCCAACTGGAATCTCCTAAAGACATTTAATTCCAAAAGAAAATGTATTCATCATTTTAATCCCTTTACTAAATTTTAAAAAAATATATATTTTACTGTGTGTTTTTTTAAAACATATTTTATTGATTTTTTACAGAGAGGAAGGGAGAGAGAGAGTTAGAAACATCGATGAGAGAGAAACATTGATCAGCTGCCTCCTGCACACCCCGCACTGGGGATGTGCCCGCAACCAGGTACGTGTCCCCACCGGAATCGAACCCGGGACCCCTCAGTCCGCAGGCCGACACTCTATCCACTGAGCCAAACCGGTTTGGGCTACTGTTTTTTTTTTTTTTTACAGAGAGGAGAGAGATAGAGAGCCAGAAACATCGATGAGAGAGCGACATCGATAAGCTGCCTCCTGCACGCCCCCCACTGGGGATGTGCCCGCAACCAAAATACATGCCCTTGACCGGAATCTAACCTGGGACCCTTCAGTCTGAAGGTCGATGCTCTATCCACTGAACCAAACCAGTTTCCGCCCCTTTACTAAATTTTAATCTCTTCAGTGGTTCATCTAAATTTTATGCACTATGGCCATCAAAGACAAGAAAATATTTCTGTATTAGCCAAAACCGGTTTGGCTCAGTGGATAGAGCGTCGGCCTGCAGGCTGAAAGGTCCTAGGTTCGATTCCTGTCAAGGGCATGTATCCTGGTTGCGGGCACATCCCCAGTAGGGGGCGTGCAGGAGGCGGCTGATCGATGTTTCTAACTCTCTATCCCTCTCCCTTCCTCTCTGTAAAAAAATCAATAAAAATATTTTAAAAATATTTCTGTACTAGATTTTGAAAACAAAATATGTATTTAGTTTCTCAGCAAACAAACAAAATCTTTTCCTGTGGCCAATTAAAAGTAAAAATGACAATGATGTTTTCTTAAAAAGAAGATACATAATCTTACATGTTATATCTTATTTTACTTTTGACTTCAACAAATGTATCTCTAGAAAAGTCTGTTTGAAACATTATGTTAAAAAAAAATAACACACCCAATTTTGCTAAATCAAAATTCAGAGTTTACAACACAAACTATCCCATCTTTTTCATGTTATCAATTTAGAGATATGCGATTAACAATGAGTTCAAATAATCAACTTCTGATGATAGCTGTAATTCTAGAATAACCTTTACCAATGAGTGTGAAACAAAGCCAGAACCAATTAAACAGAAAAAAAATGTATTAACTTCAAACCTAAGTTTATTTATTTACTATAAACCCAAGTTTATTCAATGTTTATTCACACATGTCCACATTTGGGAGTCAACCCAGCTATTACTTTTCCACATAAACCTTACACAATACTTTTCCTAGCAAGAAATCTATCAATAATGTTACCTGTCACTAACACCAGTCATTTGCAAAGCATAAAACGTAAGAGCAAGAAATTCTTTGTTTTAAACCTACATTTACTATTTTCTATTATTTGGTATTCTCGAACTACAAGTTCTAAGCCTAGTCATTAAGAAATTGTTGTTTCAGACATTTAACATCTTTTTAGCTCTTGTCTATACAGTTTTTCATTAAACAAAATCTTAGAGTATATAAGCTAAAAGAAAAAACCCTCTATACTTTCCACCCTACCTTAAAGGAAGCTTCACTGATGAAATGTCAACACAGCTATAAATTTAGAACAAGAATGAAATTAATTCCCAGTGCAGGTTAAACTAGAACGACTTCTATAATTCCAAGACTCAACTAGATATAACATCCCAGTAAGGTTACAGAGGTGCAATTAGCATCACCACTCCAGCAGGAGGAGTGTGTTCCCAATAAATCCCTTGCCTTTAGGACTGAAGTTAGAGATATGTTCTTTGAATTTTATCATGTGAGACCATGATAAAATTCTAGCCCCCCAAAAAATCATACTAGGTTTCTTTTGGAAGTGTGATTCAAATTGCAGGATTTAGAAAATTCATTATTACTCACTCCAAAACAAGTTCCTGTAAGGAAGAATTCAAAAAGATATGCATACAAAGTAGGTTTGAAGCTGCTTATTAGTCAATATCCTGCTCAGACAAGTAAAGTTTATTTTGCATAAACCTTGCCTGTCATGTAAAATTCTTTCAGCAAAGCATTTAGATTCCTTGTTACATAATAATACACTAAAATGATATATTTCAAATCTGCTCCTATCTCCTTCAAGGACATCCTTACAAATAAAAATTGAATCTCAAATTTAGAAATTACTGAAAACTAATTATGTAAGTTTATTCAATGTTTGTTCACACATGCCCACATCTGGAAGTCAACCCAGCTATTACTTTTCCACATAAACCTTACATAATACTTTTCCTAGCAAGAAATCTATCAATGTTACCTGTCACTAACACCAGTCATTTGCAAAGCACAAAACGTAAGAGCAAGAAATCCTTTGTTTTAAACCTACATTTACCATTTTCTATTATATATTAAAAACCTAGAATTTATTTACTTTAACATCTTGAACCAGACTTAGGCACAAATACATTAAAACAAAGAGAACCAATCTGCTGGAAGATAGCATCAAACATCACTGAAAGAAGCACAATCAATAACAGGGCGGGGTTGGGAGGGTGGTGGAGGTGGTAAAAGGAGGAGGGCCAAAAGACAACCAACAGGTAATTCCTTCATCAAAACAACGATTCTGTTTAGAATACCAATTTATTATGCACAGAATACAGTGCTTTGTAACATAATGAGTTGTGAAAACAGATGACTTCTTTCACATAAATTTTACCATCTTATTCTGGAGAGAGAATATATCACTACATTAACAATGGAATACTGACTCAAAACAGCAACAAATGTAGGCATTATTCAAACTGGTTAGCAGAAAGGCCAGGGATATGGATGGAATATAAGTGGCTCCAGGTTTTCACTGCCTTACCTTCAATAAAAAGCTGTGGTCAAGATTAAGATGATAGTGAAAACACCCTGGAGGAAAATATTTCTGTTTTTAAAAAATACATTTTAAATTATTTGAGAGCAATATTGATTGGTTGCCTCTTGCACACCCCTGATGGGATGGAGCCCGATGAGCCCAAAACCCAAGCATGTGCTCTGACAGAGAATCAAACCAACCACCACTCAGTGCACAGGACATTACCCAACCAACTGAGCCACAGTGGCCAGGGCAAGAAAAACATTTCTTAATGCTAAATAAATACAAAGCATGCCCCAAAACAGTTAAATTCAAGAATAATTCATTTAGGCGAAACTGGTTTGACTCAGTGGATAGAGCATCGGCCTGTGGACTGAAAGGTCCCAGGTTCGATTCCGGTCAAGGGCATGTATCTTGGTTGTGGGCACATCCCCGGTAGGGGGCGTGCAGGAGGCAGCTGATCGATGTCTCTCATCAATGTTTCTATTCCTCTCCCTTCCTCTCTGTAAGAAAATCAATAATATATATATATATATAAAAGAATAATTCATTTAATACCTGCTATTCAACACATACAGTAGGAGTAATATGAATTCTAAATCTTCAAGAAGCAGAACAATGCTTTGAGCATACAGCAAATATTTTTACATTCCTCAGTCATTGGAATCATATCAATTTGAATGGGATTACAATGAGACAAATCTCTATCACTTTTACTTGACAGCTCAGCCATAGCTCCAAAAATCACAAAGGAAAGAAAAACTGACCACTTAGTATCAAATTATAATAGTCCAGTTTTATGATAACTATAGAAAAATCCAATAGAATGATTTAATCACACTTAAAACTCCAGAATCTTGGACAGCACTATCCCCTTCAGGAGAGCAGCTGATTAGCCACAGGGGGCAGCAAAGTTAAGAGAGTGAAAAGTAAATAGGAGGTGACATGAGGGCAGGAAATGTTAATAAGGTGGTAATGAGCCATGAATATCAGGGAGAAAAGGACAAAGTCTTAATTAATTAATTAAACCAATAGGCAGATAATGTTAAATTGGTGATTCTCAATCCGGGCTGCACATTAGAACCACCCCAGGAGCTTTTAGAAATACAAATCTCTGAATCCTACCTTAGACCAATTAATTTAGAATCTATCTAGGGTGAACTATTTTTTAAAATATATATTTTATTGATTTTTTATAGAGAGGAAGGGGGAGAGAGAGAGAAGAGAGAGCTAGAAACATCTATCAGCTGCCTCCTGCACACCCCCCACGGGGGATGTGCCCGAAACCAAGGTACATCCCCTTGACAGGAATGGAAGCCGGGACCCTTCAGTCCTCAGGCCAACACTATCCATTGAGCCAAACCGGTTTCCGATAGGGTGAACTATTTTTTAAAGCTTTCCAAGTGCAGAGCCAGGTTTGAGAACCAGAGAGCTGGTCTATATCCCTAGCTTTTTACAAATTTAAAAAAATATATATTTAAAATATAAATCACAAAAATCTATTTCCCAAATGTGTTATTTTTGTTGATAAAGCTTTGTAATCCAAAGAGGGAGAATAACTCATTAAGGACTAATTCATCTTTGTAATTTTATCAAGAGAAAGTTTATTTTTATCAGTAAAAATGATTAAAGTTCAAAGCAGTTAAACTAGCACAAGGATTAACAAAGCAACTGTGAGTCATCAATGATGCAGGAAGACAACTCAAGCCCACTAGTATTTATTGACAGGTGGTGCTCTAACTTAATGATCACACTATTTTAGTAAATAAATTTTAATGATCACACTATTTTAGTAAATAAATTTTATTAACTTAGACATTTTTAAAAATAATCCAAAATTCAATTAAGGATAAGAGGATGTAATAAAATTGGGAGAAAAGAAATTGACCCTAACTAGCAATTCTGAAAACACAAAGTTAGACAAAAAAGTCTTCATGTGAAAAGCAGCAATTGACCCTAGATCAGTTTCTCTAAGTGCTGTATATCCCGAAAAAGTTTTTTAAAATTACAAAATAAATCTTCCAGAAAAAAAATATGACATTACTTCCAGGAAATAGCTCTAAAATGTTATATCCCTTTGTAAACAAACCTTTTTCTTAATATACTCTGATGAATTTCAACTCTTGTTTAGTACCAATTTGATTACAAAAAGGAATTTGGGGGTTTGATGAGATGATTATTAACTTTGAGAAGATCTACAAACCTTAATTGTTGAGTTAGTAGTGTTTTCCCCTCACAAAAAAAAAAAAATTCAAATAGTTATGAAATTTCAGATCATGTCAGTGTTCTTGTTCCTGTTACCCTAAAAGACCACATAATTCCAGGGAAAAAAATGTTTTTCCCCTAAAGATAAGCAAGGTACTTTAAAAATCAACACCTGTTACTGGTCTCCATAATTCCAGTGGGACCCATCTCTGAGAATATACCAACAATAATCTGAGTGATATTTGGAAGTTGTTCACCTCATCTGAAGGAGATTTCAATTTCAAAATCAGCTTCATTTCAGTTCTTTGTTTATTTACTGGCTGTCTCCTATGACAAATGCACATCTATATACTTTTACTGGCTAACTCAATTTTTTTGCTTGGTAAAAACTTCTAACTACAGCATTCAATATTTTAAAGAGTCTAACTCTAATCTACCTCCACCTCCACTTCCACACTTATGCTAAAAAAAAATGTTACAACTTCACTTCACATAAATCGTATCAAATACTGATTATAAATGAAAGCATACTGTAAGTACATTAGGAAAGCTTATAATTTATGTGAACCCTTCATTTCAAAAAATACTTTTAATCTGGATTTTCAAATATTAAAGCCAATGGAAGCTAACATTGTTTGACTGCCTATTTTTAGGCACTTTAATTATATTATTTCACTTAAGCCCCTTAATCCTAGAGAGACTGAAGGTATTATCCCCATTTTACAGATAAGGAAAACAACTCAGGTTAAAAATCTGACTGTGACTCAGAACTGATCTCATTGACTCAACTCATTCTATCATACTGCTTCAAATTTTCATATAGATTAACAGTCAAATAGATTAACAGCAAAAATATTGAAATCATTTGATCTGGATACAGTGTTAGTTGCAACACCATCCAAATAAATAATCACAGGCCTCAAACTAGGCTATTTAAATGTCAATTTTCTCATGGATAAAATGGGAATAACTTTCGGAGAGTTACTGGGATGACCCAATGAAATATAATGTTTATAAAACAACATTGAGCTTGTGCCTTGTCATACTACAGCTACAGGTATGAAAAAGGCATACCAGAGATGAGAGTTACACACCTTTGGACTATTTCACTTGTTATGATTGATGAGTTATAATTTTTTGAAAGTGTAAAGTAATTTGTAAATGCTACATGTTTTATAAATGGAAGACATCTACTACGTTATCAAACCAAACCTTCACACTTAAAAGTAGTTAAACAGCCCTAGCTGGTTTTGGTCAGTGGATAGAGCATTAGCCTATGGACTTAAGGGTTCTGGGTTCAATTCTGATCAAGGGCATATACATAGATGGCAGGCTTGATCATCTCTAACCCTGGTTAGGGGGTACATGCAGGAGGCAACCTATCAATCTCTCTCACACATTGATGTTTTTGTCTCTTCCCCTGTCTTCCACTCTAAAAATCAATGGAAAAATATCCTCAGGTGAGGATTAACAAGAAATAAATAAAAAATGAAAAAATAAACAAGCCACCCCCCCAAAAAAAAAGTTAAACAGACTGAAAAACTTCCTATTGTGAATAATATATTTTTGCAAAATTAGAAGTTTCCTAACTGTTGGTTACCAGAAGTTTAAGGTAGAAAAAAAGTCCTACACTACCATAAATTTAAATATGGTACAGAAAAAATTGATAAGATGCTCCTACTTTTGTTTGTTAGTACCTTGTTCTGAGGTGCTTATAAAATTAACATAACAAGAAACTTAAGTGTTTTGAAAAACAATTTTAAGTTATACAACATGAGTTTATATTTTTAAATAACAATTTCTTTTTTAAAAAATTCTTTTAACAAGGCTTATTAAATACTTAAAAAAATTTTTTTTACTGATTTCAGAGGAGTGAGAGAGAGAGAGAGATAGAAACATCAATGATGAGAAAGAATTGGCTGTCTCCTGCTCACACACCACTGGGGATCAAGCCCACAACCTGGGCACGTGCCCTGACCGGGAATGGAACCATGACCTACTGTTTCATAGGTCAATGCTCAAGCACTAAGCCATGCTGGTTGGGCTATTAAATACTTTCTATAGCAAAACAGAAAATGTGCTCTGACCATTTTCAACATTGAAAACTTGCAACCCACTTACTAAATGATTTTGCAAAAATAAACTTCTTAACATATGAAAATGCTGTCTTATTTTGTTAATTCTTACCTTTAGTATGTTTTGAGGAAAATAGCAGGCACTTTTCCAGTTTAGACCCATGTGGGTAAAGTGTTAACACAAGCAGATAAAAACACTAGAAAAATCTTGGATGCCTACAGATATCTGAATCACTCTACACTAAGCTAATATTTCAGAGCAGAAGAAAAATTCTTTCATACACATGCTGAAGGGCTTGCCACTGGTTTTTGTTAAGGCCACAAATGGAAAAAACTACTGACAGAAAAAGCACAGAAACGCTGTGGTATCAAGTACACTGCCAAAGTACCAAGTGAAGCAATTGAATTTTTTTAAAAATCACTTTTCAAGCATTTTGGCATCTGGAGTAAAAGTAGTTTTTCCTATTAGGGGTAATCCAAGTAAGGATCTTAATTTCCCTCAATCAAATTTGCATAAGTTATATTTTCTTGCAAAATATATAGAAATGATCTAAAGTTCCACTCCTCTTTTTCTCTAGCTGTGACCAAAATACTATAAATAAGACATTCAATGGCACCTTCAACTTCTTGAACTATATGCCATATAACTTAGATGACTGACTGCATATTTTTGCCATTTAAAAAACAAAATGTATTAAAGCTGCATCTCATGGCTTGAACCAACCATGTTTAATATTCTATTATTTGTATTAAGTAAAAGTAAATATTATACCAGTAAGAATACTAAAGAACTACAATACCTTACTAAAATGCAAATAAAATATATATGAAAGAAAAACACTAGTACTGAACCTTCAAATTGTAAAAATAATTCAACAATTTAATAAAGAAAATCAGTAATATAAAACTATGGTATTGTGATTAAGTTTAAGATTTAAAATCCATGAATAGCAATCCATAATAGGTAAGATGATAATTCTTTTATAGCTATGACATCACTCAAGAATTGAAGTCTTGGTAATGCCTACCTTGTGGTTTACCAGTTGACTACAATATATAAATGTTAACAATTTTTGCATCCTTAAAAGCAAGTTATAAATCCAATAGCACAGGCTACATATATCTTAAATAAAACCTTCTTTTAAAAGCCGGTTTGATTCTGGCTGTGGGATGCTCTTGACTTAGAAGCAGGGCCATGTACGGTCTGAATGGGGTTCCAGAGCTATTGTATGTAGGTCAACTGTGATTTGATCTGGGGTTTTCTTTAGACTCCTAGCCAAACTAAGGCTGGATTCACAGGCCCAAAGGCAAATCAGAACCAGATTGGCCTTGAAGAGGATAAACGGACTGAAAAATCTGCTGAACATTTATCTATTTTAGTATAAACCTTTCATTTCCCGGCCTTGCAAAACAACAGATGATCTAGATTTCTATCAGGTTTCTTTCATCGAAAAATTGTTTTAACTAGGAGCATTACCATCTTGTCCTAGGATGGTTTCGATCTCTTAAAAACGAAGGCATTAATTCACCAAGATTCAACTAGAATACATACCGGAAAACCATTTATTAAAAACCCTCTAAACTTAAGTGGGAAAAGTGAGCCAAGTTCTCGGGCAAGGCATTAGGCAAGGACACCAAATGTGCGTTACCGTACAAACTGCCCGGCCTATGGGATCACTGCTCGGCGAGCTGCGCTCCCACTCCCCTGCGAAGCAGCGCCAACTTCCCTGCATCCCTCTCGACGTTTACCGTGTACAACGTCTCCAGGTATTTTAATCTTTCCCGTCTTTGGGCCAAAAGATAACATTGAAACCTAACGGCCCAGTTAGTAAGACACTATATACCGCTCAGATATTTTAGGCTTTTCCGTCCTCAATGTATCTCAAGGCCAGGTAACTTTTGTTTCCATTAGGATTCCGGGTCTGTGAGACTCTTAGGAACCATCACTGGGAGGGAATTAGGAGAAAAGTGGGTACGGAGAGGCGAACTCCTGTCCGAAAGCAGGTGGTGGGGCCTCGGGAGAGGGAAGGTCGGAAGGTGAGACAGGCTGTCTAACGCGAAGACGGGGGGAAGGCAGGACGAGGGGAGAGGAAAGAAGCCCCTCCGGGCGCACTCACGGGGCGAGTTCCCACAGGGAGGGCAGGTGAGCGAGCGCGCAGGGGGGGAGGTGAGCCCGCTCTTCCCAGACGGGCAGAGTTAGGGGAGTCGGGGAGAAAGAAGGCAACTCTGCACAGCAAACCTGTTGGAATCGGAGGGGGAGGGGGCGCCAGGGCACCACCCGCCTCGGCTGGGCAGCAAGAGCCGCAGGGGGAAAGGCTCTGCGGGCGCCCCCTGCACACTCACCTTTGAGTTGGGGCAGGGGCTGCAGCTCCACGGGGCTGCCCTGGCTGCGGAACTGCGACGAGCCTTGGGAGCGCTTCTGCCTCAGCGCCTTGCGCACCGATTTCCGGGTGAAGCCGTCCACTTTCTCCGAGGCCGAGATGGCGGCACCGGCAGCCCCCGCCGGCGGCGACGACGCCGACATCTCCGCGACCCGGGCACTTGCCAGCTCCGGCTGCTGCTCGCACAGAACGGACGGCGGCAGGAGGAGGAGGAGGAGGAGGCGGGGGTGAGGCGCGGAGCGGTCGCGCCCCTCCGCCCCGTGCCCCCGGCCACACCGTCTTCCCGCTCCCGGGCGCCGCCGAGCTTCTCCTCGCCGCCCGCCAACGCCTCACGAGCGCATCTCAGGGCTGGAGGTTCCTGGTCCCCGCCGCGCGGCGGGCTCCCGGGGCCGTCGGAGGCAAGGGCGGGGGCGGCCAAAAAGTTGTTGACTCCGGGCGCGGAGGTCGGGTGGACGGGAGCCTGAAGTTTGGGCAACTGAGGCGACGGCGCAGGGGCGCGGACGCGGAGCGCGCCGGTCGTCCCTTCAGTCCAGGTCGCCCGCCAGTCGGCCGGCACCTCAGCGGCCGCTGCCAGAGCCACCCGCCTTCCTTGGAGTCTCCTCCCGAGGCGCTGCCATCGCGGGTCCCTTCCGAGCCTCTGCCGCGGCGCCCGCTCTCCCCTGTCAGCGCGGTCCCCTCATCTCCCGTGGCGGTAACCCGCCGCCCGGGCTCTGGGCGAGCACTCCAGCGCTCCTCGGGGTGCGGAGCAGCCTGAGTTCCCTCCCCCACGCGCCCTTCCGCCGCCCACGCAGAACCCCCAGCGAGCGTCCGCTACAACTTGAGAAGGCGGTGGGGACGCGCAAGCGGGGGGAGTGTGTGTGCGTGTGCGCGCGCTGGGCGTGAGGCCCGGGGGAGGGGCCTCTGGAGGGGTGGGGCAGGGCGGAGATTGACAACTTCCGCGGGGACCCCGCCAGCCTTGGAATACTTGGGAGGGAGTTGTGGGTGGGAATGCATGCCAGCTCCCTCAGCCAATTGCAGGGCTCAGCGGCGGTAACGCGGGGAGGCGTGGCGTCCGGGAAGGTGTCTCCAGCCGAGAGGTTAGGCTGGGGCGTGGTTGTGTGACGGACTTTGCTCACAGCCAATCGTAAGTGAAGACAGCGAGCGGAACGCCGCCTGCGTCACAACGGAGCAATGAGTTTTCTCGGGAGGGGAAGTGCCCCTCCACCAGTGAGCGCTTTTGCACGCGTGCGTGACAGCTCCAGGCGATCGCTGCTCTCCCGATAGCCTAAGAAGATCAGGAAGCCCCAGGGGGTAGTTTAGAGAGTAAAGTAGAATGCCCCGTCTCTTCCCTCTTCTCTCTGCTGACCAATGAGGAACTGAAGCGACTAGTGAGGAGTTTGAGGGCTGGGGCGGGAAACAGCGTGTGGTGTTAAATCACCAAAAAAGGGGCGGGACAAAGAGCGGGGCGGGTAATTGACGGGCGGAGGAACTCGGGAAAGGCGAGGAAGTAAGCTTGTCCAATCGGAGCGAGGTGCTGGACTCCTGGGCGGGCCTTGGAGCCTCACTCGCCCGAAGCCACGAGAGTTGGTAGTTGCAGCGTAAATGGGTAGCTGTGGAGTGACTTTGGCACCGCAGTTCTGGGGAATTATTTTCACGCCAGGCTTGGGCAATCTAGCATCTACTACTTCAAATATTTCTACAAATCTGCACTCTCCAAGAGTAGGTTTCTCATATCAACTTAGTATCCCACTAATCTTCACGCCTTCTTCAGCCAAAGGCCGTCAGCTACTACAACAGAACCAGAACAAATTTGCTGATCTGTGGGATTGCCACTTAACTCTTACTAGGATCTCTTCCTTGGATATTCTGTCTAAATTTTAAAATTTAAATTTCTTAAGGATAAGGGCGTTTTTGAGCAGTGTTTTCCGTATAATGATGCTTAATAAAAGTGAGTATTATATAAGAAGTGATACAAAGAGAACAAAATTGTTCTCTCTCTACCCTATTATAAGACCCTCACTATCCAAAATACAGCAAGTAATAAACAAAAATCAGAAAATGATTTGTCATTTACATAAAAATGGTTAAACACTTGTGGAGTAGAAGGAATATAAAAATTAATTAAGCCTAAATTTAAACTTAGAAAATAAAAATAAATAAGTGAGCTGAATAGTCTACCTCCCTTTGACTTGGCAGTTTTGCACTCATGGATCCATATCTTCATTATTGGTAGGAATGTGAATTAGTACAGCCACTATGGAAAAAATGGGAATTCCTCAAAAAATTAAGAATAGAAAAATAAGAATTTAATTCATATGAAATTGAATGACTCAGACTTGTCACTACCATAAGCTTGCCTAGCACTTGACAAGTTTTGTATTTGTGGAACTATGAGGTCCTGTTACCCAGAAGGAAAATATGATTTTCACAAGATATAATGATGCTCCTTATTCATTCATTCAGAAAATATTCATTAATTTGTCCATTCCATGCTTGGAAAACAACCATGAATGAGACAAAGTCTGCCTGCATGGAGCTCATCTTCAATGGAGAAAGCTCACAAGAAGTAAAAATTCAACTATGGAAACAAAGCAGGGAATATATACCAGGGAAAACACTGATGTACACACAGATGTTTAGGTAACCATAGGGTGACCAACTTATCCTGGTTTGCTAGGGACTTTCCCACTTCTAACACCAAAAGTCTCCTGTCCCAGAACCTCCCTACATCCTGGGCAAACCTGGACAGTTGGACACCCTATGAACCAAACAACGACATCTGTTTTTTTGCTCTATTATGAGCAAAGCCGATGGCTAAATGCTACGGTATCAACCTTAAGGGAGCATGCGCTCTAGGGGAAAGATGAGGTGCATGCATATTCAGGGAAAGATAACTTCTCATTCAGGACAATATTTGATGAGTTCCAAGACCATAAATTCTGAGGAGCCCACAGGTAGTGTTTGTGCCAAGGTGGAGGAGATGAGATTTACATTGAGCTGCAGGATTGGACATATATGTATAACTGTATATGTGTGTGTTTCATGAAAATTAAAAACATCAAACTTAGTGGTCTTGCTACTGTCTAGAAGGAAGGTAGAAAGGGGAATGTTGAAAGGAGAATTGAGGGCTCTAACTGTATCTGTAATGCTTTATGTATATGTAATTTCATTGGATATTATATTGGTGGGTGTTTATTATACCATTTTCTACACAGTTTATATGTACTACATGTATTTTTATATTTTGGAGAATGTAGGGCCTCTGTGTTTTACAAATGGTAAGACTGAGCTGATACTGGGCACTTATAAAAGGAGAAACCCAGATATGGAGAGAATCCTTCTTAACTTGCTTTTGATCCAGCCAGCAACACACTGCAACCCTCATGCATTACAGTAGGGTTTCCAAAAAGGAGCTGGATAATGGAAGAGAAAGAGCCTCAAGGACCACCCTCAAGGATGCCCACGCACAAGAAAAGGGATGTTAAAGTAATGCCAGCAAAAGCTAGAGGAACAGATGGGTTGCTAAAACAAAAATGAGAGAAATGCAATCCTTTAGATTCCTGGGGAGAAAGGAAGTAATAGCCTGTCAGTCACAGCAGGGAAGAAAGTTAGAAAGATAAGACTATTTGATTTGTCCAGAAAAATATATTTATGGGCTTGGGATTTAGCAAGAAAAAAGTTATATTTATGGGCTTTAGCAAGAAAAAAATTTAGCAGTGCCAGAGGCGATTGCAATGAAGAAAATTCCACTTCAAGATATGAAAATTAACTGGAACTGGACCTGCCCTCTTAGCGGTAAACAAGAAATTGGGCAAAATGTAAGAAATATTTGTTTTCATTATACAACACACAGGGCAGAATGCAGTGATCCCTCCAATATTCCTGGCTTTCTGCCTGGAAGCACTTTTCAGACCACAAGGAAGATGACAAGCTGAAATGACCAAAAAATCAGAGTTTGGGGAGGCTGAAATGGCTGGAACTTTTGAGATAGTACCAGAGAAGAAGTACATATATGGTACATATATTCAGACAAAGCTTCAGAAATCTTGAGTTCTTTGAATCTTAGACTGGATATTAAGCTGTATGGGATGCACCTACATGAGACTCAGCAAAGAGAATTCCATAGGTTGCTATAAATTATATAGGTTTCTGAGCTGGGCTGAGAAACATTCAAGTTCCACCAGGTAGAATGGAGAGATCTTGTTGAACCTGTGTGGCGCTCAGAGAGATTATGGCTAAGAAGTAGATCTAAACTTGTCCTGAAATTAGAATTAAATGACCAACAGATATTTTTAGAATAATTTTTAGTTCGATCTGAGCTTATAATTTTGGTATATAAGATGACTTGGATTCTTGAGCAAAGAAGAAAACCATCTTACATTGGAGAGAGAATAAAATAAATTATAATTTCAGTTATAAAATTTTTGTTTGAAAATTATAAAAAAAATCGAAAAAAAGATATTTTACAAAAAATAAAAGCTCTTGCTCTAGCTGGTTTGGCTCAGTGGATGGAGCGTCGGCCTGCGGACTGCAGGGTCCCGGGTTTGATTCCGGTCAGGGGCATGTGCCTTGGGCGCGTCCCCAGTGGGGAGTGTGCAGGAGGCAGCTGATTGATGTTTCTAACTGTCTATCCCTCTCCCTTCCTCTCTATAAAAAAATCAATAAAATATATTTATAAATAAATAAATAAAAGCTCTTCAATTAAGCCGCTAAATAATGGCCTATTGAATACAAAATCTTTCTAACTATATCAAAGTTCAACAGATTTAACTTTTGAAAAATTGCAAGGGCTTTCCTTCAGCTTTAGAGGAAATCTTGCCCAATTAACACTTTGAATGTGTTTTGTCTCAAGAGACTTTCAAATGTATGGAAAAAGTCATTGGTGTAGTCACTGTAGAGGTTTTACATCTGTTAAAAAATTCAGCTAGATATGAAAACATTTTTTTGATCCCAATGAAGGGTTCTCCAACTATGTTAAGTTGAAAGTATGAATTTATTGAGATTGTAAAGCAAGAAACATCTTTTTGATATATATTGGAAATATTTGTGTTCAGTTTTTGAAGTGTTATGGATATAGTTGTTTAAAGATAAAGCTTTAAGCATATGTGCAAATGCTATGAATCATCAGCTTGTTGCAGTGTAGAAAGAAATACAAGAAAATCAGTGTGATGATCTTGTTATTTTCCAATGTCTATTGATTGAGTAATGGAGGACCTTTACAAAGATTTCTTGTACTGTTAACTCTAATTCAAGATTTTTTGAAACAAAGGGAATACCTGCCAAATATTCAGCAATCAAAGACAAAAAGATATTAGTGTGATTTATGTTTCTCACTGATATCACACTGCATAGGAATGAGTTAAATGTGAAGTTCCAAGAAAGAAAATATATATTTGTGATCTAGCTAGGAAGTCTAAGAATTTCTGTCAAAATTGAAAATCTTCATAATAACCAGCAATGACAATTTAACACATTTTAAACATGAATTAATATACCAATGATTTTCATTGTAAGCAAGAGCATTATGTAAATTAGTTGTAAAAACTTAAAGAAAAATATGAATAACTATTAATATAGATGAATTCATAATTGCTTTTAAATTTATATGACACTCCTTTGAATTCAATAATGCTGAGTTTAATACAAGAGTTAATGAATTACTTAGACAGTTTTGAAACTGGTAGATTTTGCTTCAAAGTCAGATCCTTTCTCCTAAAATTAAGGAAACATGTTTGACAATATGGATGCAAATATTTAAAAAATATTTGAAACTTGACTCAGTTATTGAAAAACTTTTAAGTATGCTTGGAATAACTTGGGCATGTGAATCTACCTGCTTTCAACTACCAATTGTAGGATATATAAATACAGATAAAATATTTCTGGTGCAAATTTAGCATTTGAATAAAAAAGTACTCTAAATTTGAGAATACACATAAATTTAGAAGATTTCACATATACATGTAAAATATATAATTAATTTTATATTGCTTACATGTTGAATTGATAATATTTGGGAGATATTTGGTTAAGTAAACCTATTAAAATTAATTTTACCTGTTTCTTTTTTCTTTTTAATGTGGCTATTAAACATTTAAACTGACTATGTGACTCACATTTGTGGTTTGCACTATATTTCTTTCAGTTTCATTGAGCTATAATTGATAAACGACACAATAACATTATATTTTAATAAGCAGCTCTGCTCTGGGGTAGAGACTTCAGAGCTCCGCCACTGAAACCAGATAGGCTGAATTCAGATCTAGTCTCTGACCCTTCATAGTTTCATATATTTATTGGGCAAGTTGTTTACCATCTCCATGCTTCAGTTTTTCCCATCTCAAAAATGGGGATAACAATAGTACTGATGAGAATATAACAGTAGTACTAATGAGAATACAGTGGTACCTCAAGATACGAGTTTAATTCGTTCCATAACCTTGAGGTGTGGGAAACTATGAGACGCTCAAGTCGCGGTAAACTGGTGGGTCGTGTACAGCCGGCCGATCCACGCGATTACTCCTATCTCAAATGTTGCTCGTATTTCAAAGCAAAAATCGCTCGCTCAACGGCTTGTATCTCAAAAATCTCATGTTAGGGCACTCGTATCTCAAGGTACCACTGTATAACAATAGTTGTGATGAGAATATTTACATAGTGCCTAGCATATAGTAATCACCATGTGTAATAGCATAGCTATTGGTGGTATTATTAATAATCTTGAGAAATTCCTTAACCATTATTTACTCATTTGTAAAATTGTGATAACAGCATCCATCTTACAAGGTTTCTTCTTTAATTAAATGAGATAGGATATCAACAATTGCCCACCACTTGCTTGATATATTTTCTAGATCTTAGCTGGTATTCAGAAGTCTCTGTTATCTGGCTCAGCTCACCATTCTTAAACTCAATAGTATATGTGAAAGCATTTGCAAACCATAAGGGGCTATTATTTATTTTAATATTTTTATTTCAGAAAGGAAAGGAGAGGGAGAGAGATAGAAACATCAATGATAAGAGAGAATCACCGTATCTTCTGTAGGCCCTATAATGGGGATTGAGTCCGCAATCCTGGCATGTGCCCTCACTGGGAATTGAACCCTGACTTCCTGGTTCATAGGTTGGTGCTCAACCACTGAGCCATACCAGCTGGGCCATAAGGGGCTCTTTAGTTGTTAAACATAATTTTTATTCTTCTCCTTTGAGAAACTCCTCTGTGAGTATTTGTTCCCTAAACCTACCTTACTTAGAGTCTTCCTAGTTCTACTTGGCATCTAGACTGAAGGCCCACTTTCCCATGAGACACTCAATGTGGACTCCAGTCCAGTATGGTATCTCTCTCTCCTCTAAATTCCTGAGCATCTTTTGTGTATTTAATCATCTTTTGTGTATTTAGAATAAAAATTTGAGGCAGGAAGGCATTCTGTATTTTTCAAATCCAGAATCGAACCGTGTATTGCTTATTGTATGAACCCCTGCTTAGGTTAGGATGAATATTTTATAACTTGTGAATTCCCCAAAGCACATAATTGCTAAAAAAACAAAAACAAAAGTGTTTGATCAACAAGTGGGAACATTTAGAAAAATTTTAGGGGGGGTAAAAGAATTTTAACTTGAGATAGCCAAGTATCCTCTACAAAGAACGAAGAGTGTCACTGAAAAGATAAAGCTTTAAGCAAAAGTTTGAGATAAGTATGAAAGGGTCGAACAGAGTTGATGTGGGATGTGAGAAGGGCAAAGGTGGTAGCCAGGGACAGAGCAAAGGTCAGGGAGGGAGCAAAGTGGATACCCATCCTTCGGGGCAGTCCTAGAATTCAAGCCAAAGCTCCTTCTCCCATAGTCCTTTTAAGAGCTAGTTCTAGCCTCATCCAATTTTAGAAAGCCACCCAAGGTTTTATCCCTATCAGTTCTCTTGCCGGTCTCAGACAGCTTATTCCCACAACTTCCTTCCTCTTGTCCTCAGAGCCTTCCCCACACCCAGGTATTTAAGGTGTTTGGAAATCCTTATGCATTAATCTTGGCTGACCACTTGAAAGTGAATAGGACAGGCACCCTCCTCTCCTGCCTTCTGCACTTACAAATCTCCCTATCAGGAGAAGACACCTTACTGCCTGGGCCATTGTAGAATCTAAATACAGTGCTTGCTCCATGACAGGCACTCTGTAACTACTGAATGGGTTAATGTCACTTGGTTGATTTTTGTTTGGGCCACAGTGAAGGAAAAACACAGCTAATGTGGAGAGAAAGAAGCTGTTGTTCAACCATGACTCATGGGCTTAACTCTCAACACAAGGTTCAAGTTTGTTTTGCATTTTTGTGCCTCCAAAGTGATGGTGAATTGGCAAGGAGAAGGGAAGCCAGCATGGTGGGAATCAGAAGAGGCATGATTCAGGCTTTAGAACTAACTACAGTGTGAATTTGGTAGTAACCCATTTGGATTTGAAAAATACAGAACGCCTTCCTGCCTCAAATTTTTATTCTAAAGTTAAACTGTTGTCATTAGGCCTGATGCGCCAATGATAAACATGACTGGAAGAGGACTGAGCCTCCCTCCCCAGGGAATAGGGTCACTAATCACTAGACGTGGGGAAGTAAGACATCTCAAATCTGGTTACCATGCCACCAGGCTCAAGGACATAGGACTAACAGAAGCCAGCATACAAGGAAAGGGACAGAGCAAGTTTGGTTCCTTGTTCATGCTCTCTTTTAATTCACGCAGGTACAACCAGTCTCTTTCTCTCCAACGTTAAATCCCAACCCCCAAGCCAAAATCTGATTACATAATTAAGCACTCAGTAAGTCAATAAGTATTCTCTGATCCTGATTTTTAATGAAGTTGGCCAATGCTGTTTCCTGTTTTGAAAGAGACAACCCCATTTAAAAGGCTAGTTTGTGTTCCCAATATTCACTGCATCTTAAAAATCAAATGGGCATTTTAATTATTTTAGAGGAAAAATAATCAGATGTAAATAGCTTAAAGTTCTCATAATGAAGAGGGTAGCTGTTGCAAAGAGCAACATTGGTAGGAGAATATGACTGTAATATCAAAACTAGTACTTATCTATCTACCTACCTACCTACCTACTTACCTATCTACCTACCAAAAAGGTCAAGTATCAAAAGGTCACAAATATGCTGATTCTTTGTTCCTGAGATGGCAAATAAGAGATATCTATAATACTTGGGAAGGCATCTTCCTAGCAAATCACTTCTCAGTCTCCTGGAAACATTTGGAGACCACCTTGGAATGAGTTCTAGAAATTCATGTGGAGGCCTTTAGGCTCTGAACTAGGCCTGCTCATGTCCCTTAGTGAAAGAAGAATCAGGCTGTTCTTCCCAATATTCTGTTATGTGCACTGAATCATACAAATAGAAAGGGAAAAAGAAATGTTGGGGCCATCAAGGCATTGGAATGGTGGGAATTCAGGTGAGGTGTTACAGTTATTTTCCATAAAGTTATCTTCTCACTCTAGGCCCATGACTAGTAATCCACTATTATTTCCTTACCTAAAATCTTTCATCCCAAAAATGCTTACCTTTGAATCCTTGGTTTGACATTCAAATTTGGTCCTGCCAAGTATTATCAAATTCATTTCTCAACACTCCCTGTGACACCTCAATACTTGTAATTCCCCATGTGCACTCCCCTTTCAATGTCTTTGTCTATGCTGAATTCTATCAGGATACCTTTTCCTACCTTCTTCACCTTCCATTTCTATTTGTTTCCTAAGACAAATCAGGTGCCCCATCCTTGTTACTCACTTGGGCTTGGTCTCCCTCTTATGTTATCTCTGGGCACCCAGGCATATCTCTACCTCTGTCTTTTCTTTTTTAATTTTATTTATTGATTGATTGATTTTTAGGGAGGAAGGGAGAAGAGAGAGAGAGAGAGAGAGATCAATCCACTGCTCTACCCATTCATGCACTCATTAGTTGCCTCCTGTATGCACTTCAACTGGGGATAGAACTCGCAACCTTGGTGCAACAGGACGGTGCTTCAACCAATTGAGCTACCCAACCAGGGTACTGTAATTGCTTCTTTGCTTTACTGTCTACCTGACTAGATTAAACCATAAAATCTTGAGAGGTAAGGCTGTATATCAGCTATCACTATATTTCTGGTGTCTTGCACAAGCCAATCATTTATGGAAGCTCAATAAATGTTGATGAGCTGATTAGTTAGGTATGGATTGGGGTGGAACTATCCAATGACCTATCATTGGCATGCTATGATAGAATATAGCTGGCTTTGTCTCCAGTTCTCTTCTGGGCACAAGACTTAAGCTCCTCAGGTACTCTCTGACTAGGGCTCTTCAGCCACACACACACACACACACACACACACACACACACACACACACA
>JAAGEH010000042.1:14991987-15059197 GCA_011751065.1 Lasiurus cinereus | reverse complement strand
CACACACACACACACACACACACACACACACACACACACACACATTATTCTCTCCATCTAGACTTGGACTCTTCAAGCTCCATGTTCTCCCTCTTTTGGAAATCTGGTCCCTGTTTAAACCCACTTGATATTTTCTGTCCATGTCTCTGCCCCCCTCATTAAGTGGGCTATATTTTTGTGTGGATGTTTCTGTGTCTATTTTTGCAAACATGGGTGTGTTGCCTTGTCTCCTACACTCAGGTCAAAGTTTTGCAGAAAGCCATGGCTCTCCACTAGGCCTACTGCATGCTGTATGCCTCCTTCACTGGCCCAAAGCCTGTATGGGACAATTCAGAATCTTACACGCTGCAGCCATCCTGCAAAAGGCCAATTTGAATAACTTTTCCTGTAGTTATTCATTTTCACTGTATATAGAGCCCTGTGCTGTTACTAAGCCCTGTGCTATTACTAAGAGGTTTCACATCTGTCTCAGGAATATCTGATCTGGAGGTAGTGTATCTTGACCTCAACAAACTCAAAACAATGAAACAAAAGATATCATAATTGGTAGGAACACTGCTATAATTTCCCACTATATCTTTTTGGGGAGCTAAACCTTTCAGGGATTGGGATTCACTAAAATTCTAGGTCTCTGTTGCAAATAGAAAGTATCTTTCCATAAGATTGTAACTCTTGGCCATCTATCAATAAGATACATGTTTTATGATTTATTTATTAATTAAAAAATAGAAGTTGTGTTAAACCACTTTTGTTCTCATCCAGTGGTCCACACTTTAGAAGTGCTGACCAAAGTTAGAAGTACTATCTGTGGCCACAGAATGGATGGAAATGAATTGGTCCACAGAGAAATCAGATTTGTGACCTTGGCCCTATTACCACTCACCCAAGTAGGATGTGGGCCCAGAGGCCTGGCCAAGCTGGAGCTTGGTGACTGCAAACTTGAGAAAGAGCAAGATATCCTACAGATGACCAGTTCATGTCTGTCCCTGCGGTTTTTGGGGCAATGTGATCCCAGATTTCTGATGACCAGCCTCCTCCCCAAAATAGCTTCCTGTTTGAGGTGGTCTACCCCACTTCAGAATGTGGAAATAAGTTGAGCTAAATGCCTTTCAAGCAGTGCATCATGATGGTTAAGAGCAGGGCATTGAGAAGTAGGCACATCTGAATCTGTATCCTATCACTGCCACTTGTTTGCTATCTGGTCTTGGGCAGGTTGCTTAACCTCTCTAAACTTTATTTCCTTATGTTTAAAAAGGGGATGGCGACAGCACCTACTTTGCAGGGGGTTTAAATGAGAAAAGGCACTCGGGTTTAGCACTGTTTTTTGGCCTGTAATTAGGTGCTCATTCAGTGGTGGCTCTTCTTTATAAAGTAATATTATTAAGAATAGTAATAACAGGAAGTCACATTTAAAATGATTACAGCAAGATAGGGCTCAGGTCTGCTGTGCTCTCAGGCCACATCCCCAGGCACTTCTGCCTGCCTTCTCCCAAGGTGACCCAGCACAGCGGTGCCAGCTCTGTCCAGGGTTGCTGAGTGAGGTAAGAATCTCGGCCAGGATCAGGCTGCCTGGGCATGACCCCTGAGCTGGCAGCTGTGGGAGGAGGAGCACGAGATGAGGGGCAGGGAAAAATGGGGAGTTAGTGGGTGGCCTAGGACTCTGGGAGGAAGTAGGTTTGTGGTGGGGAGAGGGTGAGGTAAAGAAGAGGGGATGGGCAAAGTTTGAGAGAGTTTTAACAGGAAGGAAGGCAGTTGAGAAAAAAAAATAATCCACTTTGTGTCTTACTGGCCTCTTGGTGTCATTTTCTGGAACTGAAGAATCAGAAAGAGAAACCAACACAAGGCTTCTAGGGTGTCACAAAATATCAGACTTTTCTTGGATTTTTTTTTTTTTTTTTGGCAGGGGGAGGGGGGAGAGAATGGCCTATCTGCAGCTCAAAAAAAAAAAAAGTGCTTGTTTTACAAACGGTCAGACTGTCAGATCAAGACCTAATGTGCCTTTTTCACCCTAAAAATCTGTTGCACAACCTGGTGTTATTTCCACAGGCAGCTGAAGTAATTCTGCTCTTGAAACCCTGCCCCGTGTGACTTTTTTTTTCTTGTTTGTTTGCCCAGTAATTAAATGGTCATGACAGAACAGTCCCTCAGTTCTGTGGGGCATGGAGTTGGGAGGTCATCCCCAGCTACCAAGGCATCTCCAGCAAGAACACGCTGTATCCTGGGGCTGGAGCCCTCAGGGAGTGCCTAATGTCCTGCAGCCATCAGCTACTCAACTGAGATGTAGCTCAGTGCACATCAAATCACCCACCAGAGCCGTGCCCCATGGAACCCTGGGAAGGTTCTGTTATCACAAACAGGAAGCAAAACTCATAGCAGAGCAAGATTTCAAAAGCAAGGTTTCTTCAGCACCTTGGAAACACCCCTCCCCCATGGTTTCACCTCTTATCTCTGCTCAAATGCTCACTTTCCCAAATTATTATTATTTATTTTGTTAATCTTCATCCAAAGATATCTTTTCCCATTGATTTTTAGACAGTGGGAAGGGATACAAGGAGGGGGAGATAGATAGATGGATAGATAGAAACATCGATGTGAGAGATACATCGATTGGTTGCAGTTGCCTCCTGAATGCACGCCTACTGGAGCCAGGAATGGATCCTGCAACCCAGGTACATGCCCTTGACCAGGAATCGAACCTGAGACTCTTGGGTGCGTGGGCCAACGTTCTAACCACTTAGCAACACTGGCTAGGGCCCAAGTTCTTTTTCAGACTTCAGTCTCCAAACTTTATCTGGCTTTATTTAAGGGAGGGGAGGCAGAAGTGAAAGATTTGAACAATTTATTTGACTTTGGATCTCCTCACCTCCCCATGAAATGGCCTGTGGTTTGAAATAGTCTGAAATATCATGGCTTAGTTGTCCTCACCTCAGATTTTGCACATTTGAAATCAACCCTTCATCCTTATCTCCAAATTCAGCTCAGTTTCCTCATTTCTATTAAACAGTACCACCATTTATCTAGTTCAAGTTAATTTTTGACTCACACCTGCTAGCTTCATAAACAGTCAACAACAGATTTGACTGATTCCTGATGCATCTAAAATGTCACTCCACTGACCCCTCATCACTGTCACTCCTCTACAGTTGAAGTCTTTATCACTTCCTCATGCCTGGACCTCTCGGTACCATGACTTCCCCCCTCCCCCCTAGGCCTCCCCACTGACTCCATGCTGCCCAGAATGTTGAAATTGATCCACCCAGAGCCCAGATTTCATCACTCTCTTTTTGCACAGCAGCCTCATCACTGCCTGCAGTGCAAAGTCCAGTCACCCACCCAGCTGGCATTCCCCTCATTTTCCTGTCCCCTTCCCTAGACACTCTCCCCACTCCCCAAAAGACACTCACTGCTCTCTCTTGCCAGGCTGTTTTTAATACTGCCCTCTGCTTGGTGGGAGATGCTCACTCATAGGAAGGGAGAAGGGGAGGGAAGGAGGTAGGAAGGGAGTACCCAGCTCCATCTCCACAAATCGTTCTAGTTCTTTCCACTTGCACCCTGCTCTGAACTGCTCCACCATCCATGTCTACATGGCTCATGAAAAAATGAACAGCAAACCCAAAAACTTTTACAGTGAAGATTTCCACACGTACATAAAAAAACTCTCATGAACCCATTTGCTAGATTTGATAGCCATCAAGTTTGTCACAGTTTATTTCATCTGTCTTCCCTTCACCTTTTTGGAGGGAGGTGGGTGAGTGGACCATTCCAAAGCAAACTTTTCACATTATGTCAATTTATTCCCAAATACCTCAGCATGCATCTTAAAAAGGACATTTTCTTTCATAGCAACAATGCCATTGTCATACCTAACAAAACTGATAATTTCTTCCTATCACCTATTCCTTAGTCTATATTCAAGTTTCCCAAACTGTCTAAAAGAATTTTTAGCCGAAACCGGTTTGGCTCAGTGGATAGAGCGTCAGCCTGCAGACTGAAAGGTCCCAGGTTCGATTCCTGTCAAGGGCATGTACCTTGGTTGCGGGCACACCTCCAGTAGGGGGCGTGCAGGAGGCAGCTGATCGATGTCTCTCTCTCATCGATGTTTCTAACTCTCTATCCCTCTCCCTTCCTCTCTGTAAAAATTCAATAAAATATATTTTAAAAAAAAGAATTTTTAGAGTTGGGTGTACTGTACTCAGGATCCAAACGAGGTCCCCTTAGTCATCATATTTGGTTATACATGTAAGGTCTCTTTTAACTTCTGTTAAACTAAAATAGTCCTTCCTCCGTTTTTTCCCTATGTCATTGATGAAATAAATAAACAAAACCAGGTTAACTGCCCTGTAGAAAGCACCACATTCTGGATTTGACCGATTACACCTTTGTGGTATCATTTATAGACCACTTATCCCAACCCTTATATCCTGCCTTTTCCTGCCTTTGACCTAGCTTTTGTATATGTACAAACTTCCAAAGAGAAAGTCTGTGTGTGTGTGTGTGTGTGTGTGTTTGGCTTCAGTGTTAAGAATTTTTCACATACCAGCTTCTCAATAAATACTTGCTGAAGAGAATTTATTAAGCTCTACGGTCTGCAGAATTGTGTACCAGGGAGGGATAGCTGAGACCTCTCTTGAGCTCTAGGATCCTTCCTCAGGTGATGCTTTCCTGTCTCTATGTATAACAACTTTCCCTGGTCTCTTCCACTCCTAACCTTCCTCCAGAATGCTGTCTGGCTGTCTCTGTAAAACACCACTGTGATTAGACACCCCAGGAGCTCCCCCGTACCTGTACAGCGAAGGCCAAACTCGTCAGTGGAGTTTCCAGACGCTGTAATTTGCATTCTCATCTGCAAGCCTCCCTTTCCTTATCTCCACCTGCAGCCACACCGCACACTTGGGATTTTCAGTACCTTTGCACATGCTGTCTGCTCAGTCTGAAGTAGCTTTCCCTCTTTTCTCTTCCCCACCTTAAATCTCCAGCAAATAACTTCTTTTGTTTTTTTAATTTAATAAATCTTTATTGTTCAGATTATTACAATTGTTCCTCTTTTTTCCCCCTCCACCCAGTTCCCACCCCACCCTCTGCCCTTACCGACCCTCACTGTCCTCATCCATAGGTTTACGATTTTGGTCCAGTCTCTTCCCACAGCCCCACATCTCTTTCCCCCCCCCAAAATTCAGTTCACTCCCTTTCTATGCCCCTGATTCTATTATATTCACCAGTTTATTCTGTTCATCAGATTTTTTTATTCAATTGATTTTTAGATTCACTTGTTGATTGATATGTATTTGTTGTTCATAATTTTTATCTTTACCTTTTTCTTCTTACTCCTCCTCTTAAAGAGTACCTTTCAGCATTTCATATAATACTGGTTTGGTGGTGATGAACTCCTTTAGATTTTTCTTATCTGTGAAGCTCTTTATCTGCTCTTCAATTCTGAATGATAGCTTTGCTGGGTAGAGTAATCTTGGTTGTAGGGTCTTGCTATTCATCACTTTGAATATTTCTTGCTACTCCTGTCTGGCCTGCATAGTTTCTGTTGAGAAATCAGCTGACAATCATATGGGTGCTCCCTTGTAGGTAATGAACTGTTTTTCTCTTGCTGCTTTTAATATTCTCTGTCTTTTGCTCTTGGCATTTTAATTATGATGTGTCGTGGCATGGTTCTCTTTGGATTCCTTTTGTTTGGGGTTCTGTGCACTTTCTGGGCTTGAGAGCTTATTTCTTTCACCAGGTGGGGGAAGTTTTCAGTCATTATTTCTTCAAATAGGTTTTCAGTATCTTGCTCTCTCTCTCTTCTGGCATCCACATAATTCTGATGTTGGTACACTTGAAGTTGTCCCAGAGGCTCCTTACACTATCTTCACATTTTTGGATTCTTTTTTCGTTTTGCTTTCCCAGTTGGGTGTTTTTTGCTTCTTTGTATTTCAAATCTTTGACTTGATTCTTGCAATCCTCTAGTCTGCTGTTAGATCTCTGTATAATATTTTTTATTTCAGTCAGTGTATGCTTAATTTCTAGTTGGTCCTTTTTCATATACTGAAAGGTCCACTAAGTTTATCCATCTTTTCTCGAAAATTCTTGAAAAACCTTAAACTATAAAAACCTAATAGTTTTGAACTCTATATCCAGTCATTTGTTTTCCTCCATTTCTTTAATTTGTGATCTGTTTCTTTGTCTCTGGATTTTGGCTGCTTCCCTGAGTTGATAGAGTGGCTTTGTGTGTTACATGTCCTATAGAGCCCAGTGGCTCAGCCTCCCCAGTTACCTGAGGTGGACACTCTTGGTGCACCTTTTTGTGGGCTGTGTGCACAGTCTTGTTGTAGTTAAGCCTTGATTGTTGTTGGTATTACTGGGAATTGACCTCCAGGCAATTGGTTGTGAGGATCAGCTGTATCTACGCTGGGAAAACTTCTGTGCTGGCGACACCCTTATGAGACAAGACTTGCAAGAGCCTCTGTGCTCAGCTTGGATGGGGTGGAGTCTCAGGATTGAGCAGAGAGCATTGGTTTCCCGTCAACCCTGCCCTAATTGGCCTCTATGTCTCAGTGTCCCATGGTAATCACTGCAAGCACCTCGGAGAGAAAGCTTCCCTTGAGTTCTGCCCACTGCCAGACAGTCCAGTTTCTCCCTGTATGAGTCTGGTTCCCCAGAGTTTCACCTGGAACTAGAGTTCAGCACAGTCAGGAGCTTCTGTCTCCCTCCTGCTTAAGAAAGCCAGCTGCACACTCAGTTGCCAGTCCTCCCCGCACATGAGTCCAGTACCTCTGCCTCCTGCAGCTCCTCGGAGTCTCAGTGTGCTTTTCTCATTCCTTCTAGTTGTAGAATTTCCACTCAGCCAGACTTCCTGTGGTTCTGGATGATGTCCGTTTTGTCTTTTAGTTGTAGTTTTGAAGTTGTTGTGTGAGGCAGCAGTTTAGGTGTTTATCTATGCTGCCATCTTGGTTTTTCTGTCTTTTTCTTTTTTTTTGAGACCCAGTGAGATTGTCACCTCCTTAACTTCCCAGGTGGCATGAAGGGCTTCCCCTTTGTTCTCTTTATAATTTGCCTCATTACTCTTAGTTGCAAGGATTTATTTACACATCTGTCTATCTCAAAAGACTTTGAGTCTGAAGAAGATGTGTCTTATTCATGTTTTTACCCCCATGACCTAGCTCGTGTTAAGCACTCAGTTAATGTTGAACAAAAAAAATGAATGAATGAATTCTAAGACTCCTGTCAGTTTGTTTTGTCTGTTCTTGGGCTCCGTGTTCAAGAGCAGAGTCCCTGAGTCAGATAAGTTCAAATCCAGGTTCTGCACTTTTACTAGCTTTGTAGCCATTCACTGGAAGCTAACCTTATTTATCCTCTCAATGGCTTAGTCTCCTCATCTGTAAAATGGGGATATTGATAGTGTCTATCTTATAGAATGGCCATGAACATTTAAAGAGATTAGGCCATGTCAAGAGACCAGCATGGTGCCTGCCTGACACATAGCTAGGATTCAGTCCATTATTATTATTATTATTATTATTATTATTATTATTAAATCCTCCAGTATACTGTTTGATACCACTTATGGAAAATTACGTGTGTGTGTATGTGTGTGTGTGTGATGCTGAGTGGGTTGTTTTTGTGTGTGTTTTTTTTACCTATATTTTCTTTATTGTTAGACTGTTTTACAATACATATTGATTTTTATATACACTTAGTTATTTCAACTCCCAAAATACACACACCCGCATAAACACTCCAACCCGTAGAATGTGTATGCAAATGCCACAGACACACACATAAAGCACATAAACATGCATATTCCCTCAGGAACTCTGAGTCCAGATGTGCCCCAGCCTCAGGGGCACTGAGGACGTGCCTGCAGAGAGCACGTGTAGACCTCAGGCCATCTCTGGCTCTCAGCCAACAGAGAGGGGCAGGCACTCTGCCAGCTCTGGAACAGGGAAGTGACATTCCTGTTCATCCAAGCTCTCAAGTAAACACCCAACCTGGGTGTCTGGAGACAGACCCCTTATGAAGTGCAGGCCCAGCTGCCCGAGTCTTTCTCACACACAAAGAACTATTGGGAAGTAACTGCCTTCCTGACCACGGTTTTCAGAGCAGAAGGGACTTAACTAATCGCTGTCAAAATGGTTTCTTTTTAATCCCGTGCGTTTAGGAAATGCAGGAGGAATTGGATGGAAGGAGCTAAATTATACACTTTAATTGGAAGTTCCTTTTTTTCCACTGAAAAATAAAACTTGCAGTGGCTTGAACTGGCTTTGGTGCTTAGAGCTCAATTTTGCTGGAATTTAATATCAAAGACACAGAGACACCCTGCTCCGTGTTGAAACGTATTGTCACCCAGAAAAAGCAGGAGTCCCATGTCCTCCTCCATAGATCAAGCCTGCTTTCTCCCTAAAGGGAGCAAATGGTGCTAAGTATCAGGACAGAAATGAGGAAAGCTCTGGACTGGTGAACCAACCTGACCCTCAGAGAGGAATCTAGAAAGATTAGCAGCAAAGAGAACAGAGGCCTGTCCAGGGCTGAAAACTCACACAGGGTGGGCCCTGGTTCCAGATCCTGAATCTATATCCACTTTCAAGTTAGCATGGAGAGATCACAGGATTAAGGGACACCTTTGGGTGCTCAGCCTACATCAGGACAAGAAGAGGGAATCTCTAATTCCCTAAAAAGAAAGTTTACATTGCAGTTAGGGAAGTACGACGGGCACTCATGAAACCATTGAAAAAGTTCTGCAACTTTCTGTCTTGGGCAGTGGAGATCCTAAGTGCTGAAGAAATTTACAGAAATGTGTAACTGAGCAAGGTCACCATAAAGGTTGTACTACACACAGTCTATACAGCCAGACCTCCTTCAACATTTGTATAACACTAAGCATCCCAACCACCACCAGTCAAATGAGGAAGGGGCACAACATTAATAACCAAAATTTCACTAACTTGCAACCCTGGTGAATCAGGACCTCAGCCCCTCCTTCCACTACCCCAAAGTTTCACAGTTTGTTCTCCCTTTCCTTTATTTAGATATGCCACACAATTTACTATTTTAAAGTATACAATTTAGTGGTTTTTAAGTATATTCACAAGTTTTTGCAACCATCATCACTATCTAATTTCAGAGCATTGTCATCACCAAAAAAAAGAAAAGAAAACCCACCTGTGCCATTAAGACAACACTTTCCAGACCTCTCTCCCCCAAGCCCCTGTCAACCACTATTCATTTTTAAAAATATATTTTATTGATTTTTGTTTTACAGAGAGGAAGGGAGGGAGATAGAGAGTTAGAAACATCGATGGAGAGAAACATCAATCAGCTGTCTCCTGCACGCTCCCTACTGGGTATGTGCCCACAATAAGGTACATGCCCTTGATTGGAATCAAATCTGGGACCCTTGAGTCCACAGGCTGATGCTCTATCCACTGAGTCAAACCGGTTAGGCAGTGGTAAATACAGATTGCAATATACAGATGACATAATATAGAATTGTATACTTGAAACTTACTTTTTGTTTAAAGTTAAACAATAAATTTAATTTTATTAGTCAATGTCACCCTAATAATTTAATTTTGAAAAAAGGAAAAAAATTGGCCTGCCATATGTGGTCAAACAATTAATTAACTCACCCCTAATGCCTTGGCAGGGCCAGACCAAATGATTTCCCAGGCCGGATGTTTCCCACCCCTGCTCTAAGGTGTCAAGACACTCAGTTCCCATCTGTCCTTCCCTCCTCACACTTGAACTATACCCTGTACAGACTTGAGAAAATGGTCTTTCTCCCTGCCTGAGAGCTTCCCTGTTCCCTAGCCCTCAGCTTGTAGTTACATCCCTCTCTGGCACCTAGAGGAGTGCCTGGTTTTCAGCTTCCCCATCTCTCTCATTCACTCTGACTCTAGAGACCAGGGTGGGAAGGAGCCCAAGACAAAACAAGCACATCCTACCACAAGAATTGGAGTCACCGTGATTTCTGAGGATGTGTTCCCAGGAAAAACCACTAGGGGTGTGGGAAAGTAGCATGGACGCTAAAAAAGGGAATCCCACAGGGGTAACTGCAGTTCAGCCCACAGGGGAGCAACAGTGCGTGTCAGGCCTCTGAGTGGGGTGTTTGAACCTGCACCTGACAGTCATCAGTTGAGGTCTGCTCCCCAGGTGTTTGTAGTCCAGGCCTTGCAGCTCTCAAGAACCCCAGGTGAAGGACATCCTTGCACCTGGAGAGCAGCCCTTTGACAAAGAGGTCGTATAGGCTCTACTAAACTCTCTCACTGTAAAAAAGGTCTCCTTTCCCCACAAACATCAGAAGCTAGCATATCACTCAGTAATGAGACTTAATATTTGTTGATAGGATATACTAGATAGATTGATTGATCAATCAACAGATTAGTAGACAGACTTCAAGAAGCTCTAAAGCAGCAGTTCTCAACCTGTGGGTCGAGACCCCTTTGGGGGTCGAACGACCCTTTCACAGGGGTCGCCTAAGACCATCAGAAAATGCAGATATTTACATCACGATGCATAATAGTAGCAAAATTTCATGGTTGGGGGTCACCACCACATGAGGAACTGTATGCAAGGGTCGCGGCCTTAGGAAGGTTGAGAACCACTGCTCTAAAGGTTATTTTTATTACAACCATTAAATGCTTGAAAAGATGGAGGACATTGTACACATCTGCCTTACTCTTCCACACTTACTTTACATACCGTGGCAAGTGCAAAGGGAAATGAAGGCAGTATGTGCTAGATTGTGGCTGTAAAGGAAGGAAGTTTAGACACTCAGGGACACTGACTTTCTCAGGTTCCAGGTGACAAAGTCAGTGGTCAGCATTTGATAAACCAGGGACTCAGGCTAACTTACTTCTCACCATGGATGTTAGAAAAGTCCCTCTCTGACATCTGGAATGGGAGACACTTTCTTCTTTTTCTATGTGCATAGAAGCTGAGGGAACAGAGAACGGTTCTCCACTTGTGTTGGGCATATGTCTGAATCTCTTTATTTTTCCATTTCCTCAATGGCTTTGCCCACACTCCAAGGTTGATGTAAAGATTAAATCAATGAATGTGCAAAGGCTTGAGAAATATAATGTGCTCACAAACAGCAAATTTTTTTAATAGCTTTTTTATTTTTATTTTATTTTATTTTTTATATTTTATTGATTTTTCACAGAGAGGAAGGAAGAGGGATAGAGAGTTAGAAACATTGATGAGAGAGAGATCGATCAGCCGCTTCCTGCACGCCTCCTACTGGGGATGTGCCCGCAACCAAGATACATGCCCTTGACCGGAATCAAACCTGGGACCCTTCAGTCAGTAGGTCAACGCTCTATCCACTGAGCCAAACTGGTTTTGGCTTATTTTTTATTTTTTAAAGGAATCCTGGGCAACTGACAAGTTTCAAAGAGTGAGGCTGAGAAAGTTCCCTAAGTCCTTAGGGAGTCTGGGTCTCATTGGGAGTTACCTGGACTGTAGACCTGGCCTGTGACATCATACTCATTAACCTGTCACCAGACTCCTATTCAGGGCGTACATCAGGACTTAGCAATAAAGGTCCATGCAGAGTCAAACAGAATTAAAAGATAAAGAGAGGAGACAAAAGGTGAATTAGAAGAAAAGGTGAGAGGCAAAATGAAGGAATTGGACTTGAGTGGGTGGGTGGGTAACAGATAAAGAAATCAGTGCTAAGCTGGCCAGTGTAGCTCAGTGGTTGAGTGTCAACCTACAAACCAGAAGGTCAGGGTTCAATTCCCTGAGTTGTGGGCTTGATCCCCAGTGGGGGGCATGCAGGGGTCAGCCAATCAATGATTCTCGCCTGTCACTGATGTTTCTATCTCTCTTTCTCCTTTCCTCTCTGAAATCAATAAAATATATATATATATTAAAGAAAGAAGCAAGAGGTAAAGGAGAGACAGGAAATAGAGTTGACTATGCTGGAGGGTGATGGGCACCACTGGTAGCTGCTCCTACGACATCCACACCCTATGCTTCCCAGGCCTGGGTTCTATGATGGAGGTCACATTTGCCACCACCTTGTCGCAGCCCTGCTCTCAATTCTCTGGTTACCTTTCAAAGTTATTTGAGGGCAAAAAAGTCTGGGAGGGTCTCCAAGGCAATCTGACCTTGACCCTGATGGATCTCCTAGAGGCCTTGGGCAGAGGTGGCAGGAGAGCCAGGAAGCAGAGGCCCTGAGCCGGCTGCACACAGAGGGCCCTCAGTGAGCGTGCCAGCCTGTAAATTGTCCTTTTGTTTTGCAGGCTTTACCGAACACGGTTTTATTTCATGTGACTGTGCTATTTCAGGAGGAGTAAATATTGCCGGCGGTCTGTTTAAAAAGGCCAATGACCTGAAATGTTTTTTTTTTTTTCCTTTTCTTTTCCACTTGAATTATCTCCAAGAGGCAGGCCTGCCCAAGCAACGTGCGGTTTTAATTTGTTGGCTTTTAGCTCAAACTTTCCCTTTTTGTCTCGTGATATGCTGGACTGGCAAACAAAAGGGAGAAAAGATTTGAGGATAAAGACACAAAGACCTGACCTAGGCCCAAGGAAAGGGGGAAATGTCCAGGGTGCAACCCGGAAGAGGGCAGGGAGCCATAGGCGCTCTGCTGCCTTCCCTGCTTCCGGAGCTGGTGTTTGACCTATAATTATAGCCTCTTTCCTCTGACTTCCTCTGTGAAAATAGCAACATTCAAACTAAGCATAGAGTAGAAAAAAAGCACTGCATAAAAGATCAGGGATTTATAAATACAGTTAAAATTACAGGATTGTTACCCCCAGGGTTTAGTTCTCTGAAGAGTGGGCTGGGAAAGGGGGATCATAGTTTTGGAAACTTGTCTCAGGGCCTAAAATATCCAGGTGTGCCCTTTTGGGGGCCCAGTCAAGGACAGATTTACTAGTTCTTCTCCCTCACCCCCTCAGGATGTCAATCACTGTAAAAAAGGTGTCCCTAGTCAGGCACATCCCATGCTCAGGATTTTTTATTTTGATTCCCTCAGGATTTCACTCATCATTTAATTGTTCAGTCTCTTCTCTCCAAACTCATTACCTCTAAGGAGAGGGTAGGGGATATCCTTGTCTCAGCAAATACCTCCCAGTCTTCAGGGACATGCTTCTCTTCTTAGCCAAACAATGTGTTCCTGTTGTAATTGTCATGTTCTTAGGTGGCCCAGCATACTGGCCCTCCCATGGGATTTCTTAATTTGGGACAAGTGAGGGATAATCTGGTAATGGAGACGGTCAGATAAAAAATATGGCCATGGAAAGTGGAGTCAGCCTGTCACAGTGAAAGAGAATGAAGCAACCATTAGTGAGAAAAGCAAATGAGAGGCAGAGACAAAGGCCTGGCACTGAGGTCCTTGTTCCTTGTGGTTCCCAAGGCCTAGCTCCTATCTCTGACCCTTGCTGTGTTTGGATACCCAACCTTTCTTTGGATTCTATTAGCTAATACAACTACTCTTTTGCCTAAACTAGTTCAAGTGGGGTTTCTGATGTGTGCAACCAAACGACTTCATTAATACAGTAGTGCCAATGCTAGGAATTCTCTAAGGAGGTTGAAAAAGCAATATTATCCGGGCAGCTTCTCAAACTTGGTTTCACAAAGGGTTAGGAGCAATGTTTATGGCATGTTGACTTTGAATTACTGTCACTACTCTGCTCACCTAAAAGATAAGTCTTGGGAAGAAGAGTGAAAATATCCCACGTTGCATTTATGACTCAGCTACTGAAGATGAGAAAGGGATCTGGGGCACAGACTCATGGACTGGCCTCTGCCTTCATGTGGAATCACACATGAGTTTTCCAGATAGGAGATTTCCAGAAGAAAGTGCAAGAGTTATCTTTTCAGCACTCACCATAAGGTCTTAATTTGCATTATCAGAGTTCCAGTAAATTAGACCCAACTTCCATGTTTGCCTCTCAGTACAGCTGAAGAACAGTGACCGACCAATGTCAACCTAAGAGCCTTTTCTATGCTTAGAGTTGTCACCTCCACATTAAATTATTCTAATCCTCTCTGTATGACAATAGGGCAAATGCAATGGCCTGGCATGATGGGGTAGAAAATGCCCGGACTGGGAGTCCAAGGACCTGGATTCCAGCTGAAGTTTTTCTACCAAGTACTTAGATGACTAGCTAAGTCTTTGGGTCCAGTTCCCCAACTTGTTAAATAAGGTGTTGGGCTAGCTGGTCTCTAAAATCCCTCCTAGCTCTCATATGCCATTCCTCAATGATAAATTACTGGCCTGCAATCATTCTCCACAATAAAAACTATTTGCAAGAGGGACAAGGAAGAAAGAGAACAAAAAATTCAGATATCTCTCCCTCATATTTAAGGTAAAATGATTCTTCTTACAAAATTAAGCTTATTTCTAACATACCATTAACTTTTTGTAGATTCTGTTTTTGTATTTTTGTTAATCCTCACCCAAGGATATTTTTCCATTGATTTTTAGAGGGAGTGGAAGAGAGGGAGAGATACACAGAGAGAAAAACATTGATGTGAGAGAGATACATTGATTTGGTTGCCTCCTACATATGCTCCTGAGATCCAGCCTACAACCGAGGTACATGCCCCTGCCCGGAATCAAACCTGCGCCTGATGTTCTATCCACTGAACTAAGCCAGCTAGGGCTGCCATTAGCTTTTCAAAATATGTAACAAGTTTATTATATAAGAAATAGATGTTTATTATATAAAATATAAGTAAGTATAAAAGAAAGAACTTTATCTTCAATACTCCCTATCAAAGGTAGCCTCTATCAACATTTTGTGCTTATAAATAAAATTTTTTCTACACATGCATATTTATTTTTCTTATTTTAATAGGATCAGAATGTCCATTTTGTTTTTAACTTGATCTTGACACTTAACAACATACTGAAAACATCTTTCTATGTTAATAAATATATAGCATTCATTTTACTAGTATCTAGTAATCTGATGTTTGGGTTAAATAAATTAATTTATTTAACCAATCCCTTATGGCTATATAGTTATATATTTAATTATTATAAACAACCTTAGAAATATATTTTGTACAAACATATATATATATATATATGTGTGTGTGTGTGTGTGTATGTGTGTGTGTGTGTGTATGTATTTTTTCTAAGACTTCTGAGTGAGTAGCCAGGAGCATCAGTATGATTAAGCATGCAGAACAGGCACACCCTTTCCTGGTGGGTTCATGTGTTAGTCAAATTCTTTCAGGTGCAGGGAGCTATTTGATGCCTCTGTACCACATGACTGCTCACCACCCTGGTCACAACTGGGTTGGCATCGCCTCCTCCCTAAAGGCAGCCACCTGGAAGCTGGTCAAAAGCCTGTGAGGGGCCTGGCAGGAGACCTCTGCCCTGAGAGGGATTTCTTTCCTACAACTACAGAGCTCAGCAGATTCTCCCTGAGGGTGTTGAATGCATATGAGCAGCCTCCATAGAAGGGCAGGCAAGATAATCCCCATAAACCAAAGTAACCAGTGGGTTCTCCACAACCTGAGAGAAGAAGGAATCCTTTCTGTGTGACTCCCTGGATCATGGCAGTTTAACCAGGAGGGCAAAGCTGTGGTTTCCGGAGCTGGGGAGGCTGGGTTTGGATCCTGGCTCTGTAGCTTCTTTCTTACCTGTGTGACCTTAAGCTAGTCCCTTAGCCTCTCTGTTCCTGAGTTTCCCCTTAGGAAAATAAGGACAAGGTTTGCTACAAAAGACTACTGTGAAAACTAAGTGGAATGATAGCTATAAAGGCCTTTAGAAGGGTGCCTAGTATACAGTGGATGTGGTTATTATGCCTCTGCTGGTAGGGTTTGCCCTACCTAGTAGTTCAGGAATTTAAAGAGTCATATAGGTCACTGATATCTGCAAGGACAAGCTGATGACTTCAGATATCCTGTTATTATTAGTTTACTCTAAGGACTTCTGTTTCTTCCACCAGATTCCTGACCTCCTTGAGGGTCAGGGCTACCTCAGGTTCCATTGTGCCCTCCGCTGTGCCTTGTGCAGGCTCAGTGCCTAATACGCGATTGATTCTGTGGACTGGAAAGAGAGTATTTTCCATGCAGTCTTGCACAGCCAGTTTGGACCAGCAGAGTGGGTCAGCTGGGCCAGCAGCCCAGCTCCCCCGCCCCCCTCTGCAGCCTTCACTAGGCAGTTCTCCCTGGATGGCAACGCACCAGCAGCTCTCCCAGGCAAGTGGGAGTTTAGCGCTGTGTGCTGAGCAAATCCCTGGGACTGGAAGTAATTATATTCTACTTCAGCTTGAAGGCTTTGAAAAATATCCTCACCAAAGCTAACCCACGGCCTCCTCTGGCATGTGCCTGAGTTGACAAAATGCAGGGGAGGGGGGTGCAATTTGATTTGGGGAATCCTCTCTCTAGGAAGGCAGCACACTCGTTCCCCTTTCTGGGGTGTCCCTGAGACTAGAGCCCTGGACAAATAATGGAAGAAAGGAAGTGAAAGTTGTTGGTCCTTCTCACCCCTTTAGTCTCCTTTGGCCCTACCTGCTGACCTACCTGGGCCACCAAACCTGGACCTTAAATGCCTGATGGCTGAGCAGCTCATGTAGCCCCAGCATCATATTAGCTGCAGGGAAGCTCAGCTACAAAGGACAACTAGAGAGGCAGGAGTTACAGAGGTCCAGCAGCAAGTTTCATACTATAGGTATCATTCCTAAAGGTGTTTGTATTTCTCTGTGCCAAGCATATGCTGGGTGTGTTTCATCACAATGACAACATTAACAGCTAACACATAGCACTTACCACCTGCCAATTACTATTCCAAGTGTTTTATACATATTAACTCGTCTGATCATTATCCCAAAATCAGTGGAATAGGTAATACTATCTCCATTTTATAGATGAGGAAATGGAGGTACAGAAATTAAGTGACTTGCTAAGGTCCCACAGCTACTAAATGGCACACCTGGACAGGCACCTACTCTCTACTTACAGGCTTTACAATGAACATTTCAGTATGGTCATGTCTGCATGTACACCCTTAATTCTCACAGTTAACTCTAATAGCTGAGCGGTTCATGTGGATCCATTTTATGGATAAGAAAACTGAAGCTCAGAGAGGTTAAATATGTTCAAGGCACATTATTAACAAGTGGCGAATTTCCAGCCAGCCTGACTGTCTCCATGACATGTTGACACAGAGAGAAGACTGTACAGAAGGACAGGAGAATGCTGAGTGGGCTTGGGGATGTGCAAGTTGGTCTGCTGGAGGGAGTGCCAGGCACAGCCAAGGAGCCAGGCCTCTGATTCCCTGCTCCTTTGTCACTTTCAAACCACACCAATTAGCAGGACTCACCTGGTGAACCCATTTTAATCTCAGAGCAGCATGCCTTTTAAAAAGGTGAACCCAGCAGAGCTGAAAATGGCTCTAAATGCAGCCAAACCTCCAAATGGAAAAACATCAAAGCTTTTCTCACCCTCCCTGCTTACTTTCCAAGCCATCTAGTTTTTTTCCTCTTCTCTCTTTGCTGAGTTTTTTTTCCCCCCTTGCTCAGTTTCAAACTATCTTCAGCTCAAGACAGTTAAGATTCTAGAATCAAAGCTACTTAAAGCAACAGTTACGTCTTTATTGTATGTTTAAAGCCTTTCTCCCCAACTGATAAAGAATACTTGCCCTTGTTAATGGGACTGAGTGACCCACTGGTGGCAGTGCTATTTCAGGCACCTAAAGAAAAGATGGTTTTGCCTGCTGACCCTCGACCATCACTACCAGCACTGGGATAGATCAGAGGATCTGCCCCATTTCTCTCAAACCTGAAAGAGCTCTTGGAAGGGTCACCAGGAATATAGAAACAGATAGGATTATTAAGAAACACAGACACATAATGATAATACCATGAAACTGTGTTTACAGGTAACCTGTAAGGAGCTTTATGTGAGCACTCAAAACCAGAAACTGTCAATGCCTGCAGGTGTCCAAAAACTTCATCAAGGCGGTGACCAGGGAAGGGACTAAGACCTAGAGAGTCTGCAGGCCCGGGAGGCTGCAGGGTTTAACAGCTGAGGCAGACGACTTTGGTTTTGCAATCTGACTTTCCCCTTTTTGGCTGTGGGAGTACAACCAGTGACACATCTTGGCATTCCCGGACTTAATTTTCATTGTGCGGTGGATTAGGTGGTTCCCCACATTGAAGAGGAAATGACTGATGACTATAAAGTTGAGTTTGTAAAATAAATGACTATAAAATTGAGTTATACTTTACACAGATTCTTCTTCACTATCATCATCAAGCACTAGTTGATTATCCAGTTCCTTTTAAATCAAGTGGAGTGAGGACAAGGTTTGTCCAAGGGGAAGGAGGCTTATGCTGAACTTAGCATCTCTGGTCCCATTACCATTGGAGTTCAGCTTCCAGCTATGGCATTGCTGAGGCCCTAAACTCCCAGGGGGGAGATTTAACAATGGCACCAACAGGCACATCAGGACACCAATAGTCCCACAAAAGTTGTTTCTCAATGGAAACCAGCAACTAACAGTTAATGGCTGCTAAGTGTCAGGCACTCCAATGAGGTGTGTGTGTGTGTGTGTGTGTGTGTGTGTGTATTCCAATGAATCAGGTACATTATATCCCCATTTTACAGATGAGGAAACTATAAGAAATTAAGTCATTTGCTCAGGGTCCCCCACTGAATTATGAACTCCATGAGAGGAAAGACTGACTTCTTTAGACCTAGAATAGTACTAGACACAGGGACGATGCTCAGGGTTTGCTCAGGGGATTGAGCGTCAGCCTACCGACTAAAGGGTGGCGGGTTTGATTCTGGTCAAGGGCATAAGCCTGGGTTGCAGGCTCAATCCTCCATAGGGAGTGTGCAGGAGGCAGCCAATCAATGATTCTCTCTCATCATTGATGTTTCTATCCCTCTCTCCCTCTCCCTTCCTCTCTGATATCAAGAAAAATATATTTTAAAAAACTATGAATAGGTGAATGATAGATAATAAATGGTGAAGCAAAAGAGAACTATGTTCTTCAGAAAGATTTTTCCAGCTGTAATAATCTATAACTCTTAACCTTTCCTTTCTTCATATATTTACCCATTGATTGAGCGTATTCCACAGGGGAAGTGTCTTACTACTCTGTGGGTGTACAAGGCTGCTTACTAATTTTGGAACACTTGTGAATCCTGGGCCCAGAGTCATGAAAAGGATGGTGAGTCATATTCCCATTCCGAGCACCCTACACACTGGCTGTCAGAATAAATCAGGAGAAGTCACCATCACACCCCCTGCTCTCATTGTCTAATTTTACCTTCTTAAAATGACAAAGGATGCTCTGCAGAGGGTGGGATCAGAGTAACAGCAAACTTCTAGATACTCTTGCACTTTGCAAAATGCACAGGTTCTCCTGGAAACTTCACTCTCCACTGGAAGAGTCCATCCCTCCCCTGAGGATGTCCGTGTTAACCTGAACGTGGTTACAGCTTCTTTACTGTGGGCAAGGTCTGCAGCAGCCTTCCAGGTAGGTAAGTAACAAAACCTGTCACCAGGAGACCGTAAGCCTCTTTAACAAAGGACAGAGAGAAAGGTTTAAAATACAAGCACCTCCAGAAGAGGAAATACATTGATTGAAAGTCACAGAAAAGAGCAAAAAAGCTGATGGCAGACCTTTCTGGGGCAGAAAGAAGGCAGAGTTCAGGGGGATTAAAACAGAGGTGGAAGTTTATAAGTTATATAAATGACTAATCACTCTGTTGTACATCTGAAACTAATATAATATTGTATGTCAACTGTAACTTAAACATAAATTTTAAAAACCAGAGGCAGAATTGACTTGGCACCTATCACAGATTATTGGGTACTTAAAGTACAACCTACCGACTCTCATTCACGTTGTCAGTTATTCAGGTTCCTTTCCTTGTCTGCAGTAGATGGCTGCATCCTTGCTTCCAAGGGTCTGAGCTGGGAGAAAGCAGAAAACCCAAACTAGGGCACGTGTTACTTGTGAACAACACCATGATCAAGTTCTGATAAGAGTAGTGATGATGTTAAAAGTTAAATTGAGATTGTCATTCTCTCTTCAGGTTGTGACGTCCATAACTTCCGCCATCCCCTTTAATACAGAGGACTGAGAGTGGAGAGTATCTGGGTGTGTGAGGATGTTCCAATTGGATGAGCAGCCACATGAATGTTCCAAATGCCAGTCCCTCCAGCAAAGTGCTCCATTGTTCCGTTCCTCCTGACCAGGCTGGATAATGCAGGAATAAGAACACACAGAGAGAAGCAGTGCTTTTAAAAATAGATCTGACTTAGTAGACTTTAAATAGCAGAGGATTATGATATGACAGAGGGCTTCTTTGGGTCTCCAGCTAGACAAAATCACCTCAATGGACTTGACAAAAGGAATTTGGCTTTGCTAAGCAAGAACTTCTAAAAGGTAAGAAAGCTGCTAAATAAGAAAGAGAATTTCCTTTTCTGCAGCAGATGGATTCTCACTTGACTGAGATGGTCACTGAAACTCAGCCCATCTTGACATGGAGAGACAGACTAAATCCTTGCTATTCAAAGTGTGGTTCCTAGACCAGCAGCAGTAACCTCATCTGGGAGCTTATTAAAGCTGCAGACTCTGAGACCTTACCCTTGATCTGCTGAATGAGAATCTCCCCTATAACAAAACTCTCAGGCAAAACACATGTACCTAACAGACCAAGAAATGCTGGACTAAATGACCTTTTCAGATTCTTGCTACTTGAGGATTTGATGGATCACTCCCAGAGGAGAAGCAGTGTGGCCATCTCGCAAAAGGAGGACCTGGTTGCCACAGCTTTCTACTCATCTGTGTTTATGGAACATGTTTCTCCACAACCTCAACGGGCTGCAGCTACAGTCTCTCTGAACACATCAGAACCTCTGTGGCAAATCCCTGGAAGACCACAAGACTTGGGAGTCTGCTATGTGTTAGAGGGACTGTAGGTGCCCCTTGAGATGTGTCTCTCTCAGGCCTATCAAGAACACCCAGAGCAAGGAGCAAGGTGCTGATTCAGTGGTTTGTGCAGATCCTGGCTCGTCTCTCAGTTGCGGGAACCACCTGCATACTTCCCTATTCATTCATCTGGGGCTACAGATGGCAGGCAGCGCCCAAAATCTCTCATAAATTTTCCCAAGAAGGTCTTGTAAAAGTCATTGCATACATTATTTATAAAAACCAATGAAAAAAAGAACACCAAAATCTCATGTGGAGAGAGGTTCTCAAGATATGGCCAACAGCCTGTCTAGGAGGATCTAGTTCATGGACACACACACAGGGAGCATGTCTATCCAGTTGCTGATATCAACTACTGATTTGGTCTGTTTGGGATGTTATAAAAAATACCATAGACTGGGTGACTATTAATTTTATAGTTTTGGAGGCTGGGAAGTCCAAGATCAAGGTGTCCCCATATTAAATTCTTGTCAAGGTCTCTTTTCCAAGCTTATAGATAGCTGCTCTCTCACTGTATCTTTGCATGGTCTTTTCTCAGGGGGTGTACATGGAGAGGGATAAGGTGAAGGGAAGAAAAAGAGAGAAAGAGAAGGGGAGGGGAGCGGGAAGGAGAGAGGACAACTCTGGTGTGTTTTTCCTTTTTTTTTTTTTTTTAAATAAGGGCATTAATCCCATAATGAAGCCCCATTGTTATTATTTCATTTAAACCTAATGACTTCCCAAGGTCCCACCTCCAAATACCATCATGTTGTAGATTAGAACTTCAACATATGAATTTTGAAGGGATACAGACATTCAATTCATAACAACCACCAAGTAAGAGACTTCAGAGAGCTCAATTTCTAATTCATATTTTCTTCCTTAATTCATATGCTCTTGACTAATACTAATGTTTTTAAAAATATATATATTTTATTGATTTTTTACAGAGAGGAAGGGAGAGGGATAGAGAGTTAGAAACATCAATGAGAGAGAAACATCTATCAGCTGCCTCCTGCACACCCCCTACTGGAGATGTGACTGCAACCAAGGTACATGCCCTTGACTGGAATCGAACCTGGGACCCTTCAGTCCACAGGCTACGCTCTATCCACTGAGCCACACTGGTTAAGGCTCCTAATGGTTTTCAAGTATACTAAGATTACACTAATAGAGAAATGGAAATTTTAAAAGTATTCATCTTCATAAAACTAGTAGTGCTGTAGAAATGCAGTGCATTGGTTTCTAGTCTCTCCACTTCACTATTTTTAATGGGCTGTGGTCCAATGGTCAGGTCAAAGATGAGCTGCACTGAATATGTATTCAAAGTAAGAAGAACAATTGAGATCAGGAGCTCTAGGATTATGATCTGGCCTCCAATGTGATTCTGTGGCTTTCTACTTATGACCTTTCCAAACTTTGATTATCCCTTCTATAAAATGGAGGGAATTATATACCACTAGAGGCCCAGTGCACGAAATTCATGTGCTGGAAGGGTCCCTAGTGGCTGCTGGCTGCTAGTCGGGTCTCCCTCCCTTTCCCCAGCCAGCCCCACCCCTGGTCAAACTCTAGGACAACTCCCAGTCAAGGGGACAATTTGCATACTACACATTTATTATATAAAATTATATAGTCATGTGAAGGGTAAATTAAGTAGACATGAAACACTCTGCCTCAGTTAGACACTGAATATACAATGGCTATTACTATTGCTGTAGTTGATATGATTGGTCATGATACTTAGGGTCATGTGTGCTCTTTCTACAAGTAAGCTCAACGGAGGGACCCCAAGATAGCTGAGACTTCTAAGAATCAGGACTTAAGTTTCTCTCAGTAGGCCCCATTTCACCTTCCCTGAGATTGTGAAAGATCTGCTTTCTGTATCTCATGGAGCAGCCCATGTAGGGCCTTTCCCTTGTTGAGCATCAGAACTAGTATTGTAGCCACTTGCTTCACTACTGGCTGGAAGAACTCCTCCCAAGTCCTGAGCTTCCAGTAAGACTTGCGACACAAGTTAGGCCTTGTTTGTTAGGAGGCCAGGAATCCTCCTCCACCTCGCCAGTCCTCATTACCCAACCCTGGTGAGCACTGATCTTCATTCATACCTCTTTATCCCTGCCCACTTCCCTTTATACAACTCTTCACTCCTGAGCACATATCATGCATTGGCCTTAAAGGGTGATCTTTCCTTCATTTTAACTTTCACTTCCTAGGGTCAGTCATCTGAGAAGGCACCTTGAAACATACCCAGTACTTCATGGATGGGTCTCCTGTACGTTCCCAGAGTAGAAGCAGGCATCATTTCTATCCTGCCATGTAATCCCAACTGAACCCAGTGACATCAAAATCTGTTGTCATGTATCCAAGGAAAAACCCATATCCTCAAAGTCCTTCATCCCGATTCCTTTGTCCAGTGTTCTTAAACTACACAAATGGTTTTGACTTTCTGTGTAAAGGCCTTGGGCCCTGCTCCTCTCTCAATCCCACTCCCTAATCAATTGCCCACTTATCTCTTCCAGGAAGTTTCCTGCCTTTTCTCACAAGCCAAGCTGGCTTGGGGCCCCTCCATTGAGCTTACTTCTATAATTACCCATTGTCTGCCTCTCCTACAAAACCAACTTCAAGGAGGGCTGGGGTCATGTTATTCATCTCTGTATTCCCAGCACTTAACACAGCTAAGCATGCAATAAATGTGGAAAACAAAGAAAGAAAAGAAGGAAAAAAGAAAAGAATGACAGATGTAGGAAGAAGGAAATAATGAGAAAAAACTGGATTTAATTCTGCAGAAGAATTCCCAATGGTCCTGAGCAGTGAAACTAAAATCTACCTTTCTCTATATTCACTCTTCCAAATTTTCTCTCCATGTTATTAACATAAAAATAAGATGAGTTTATAGACTTATTAAAACTGTTGACTAAATAATCATAATGATTTTTGGAGCCCCGGGCCATCAGCAAGCCCTATAAAGTACTCTCTACTGACAGAAGGACATAAAACCATCATCAAATATAAACACTGGACTTTTTCCTCTTCATAGATACACAGTCCATTCAAAGGTCAAGGTCAGTCACTCTTCTTGTGTATGTGTGCCTTCCACAGCTGGCAAATATTTCCACACACATCCAAGAAAGGGGAAGCTGGACCAAAAAGCTCATAGGGATTCACTGTTGATCATAGTCATCTTATAAGTATCTCCACAAGTAGAGAAAAACAGGGTCCCAGATAGCCAAATAGCAAAAATAAAATAGCCAGATAATCAAGAAAAGTATCCTCATGTGTGCATATATACATACACACAACAGTTGAACTTTCCTAATAATGTTTTGTTCCGATTAATAATTAAATGGTCCTGTGTACTTTGAATTGAAGCCAAATGCTCAGCTAGGAGAGACAACAGAGAAGCATATCAATGAGGTCAGCCTAGAATGAAAATTATCCATCTACCATGCAGATAATCTAGAGATTCTTAAATTCATTCCCTATATCTTCTTTGTCTTAAAAAAACAATTTATTGTCCCAGTGGTTGAGCTCAGTGGTTGAGCACCTACCTATGAACCAGGAGGTCATGGTCCTGGGCACATGCTCAGGTTGCAGGCTTGATCCCCAGTGTGGGATGTGCAGGAGGCAGCCAATCAATGATTCTCTCTCATCATTGATGTATCTCTCTCTCTCTCTCTCCCTTTCCCTTCCTCTCCAAAATCAATAAAAATATATTTATAAATAAATAAGTAAAATAATTTATTTTATTTAGGTAACAATGGTTAATAACATATATTTTAGGTGTAGAACATTATAATTTGTGATCTGTATAGTCTATTGCATATTCACCATGAAAAGTCTGGTTTCCATATAATTGGCCCCCGTTACCCATTTTGCTCTCCCCTCCTCTCCTGTCCTCTCTGCTAACCACTATTCTGTTGCCTGGATCAATAAGCTTGTCTTTGTTTTGCATAGTTAGTTCATTGTTACTTTTTTGTTTTGCATTCCATATATAAGTGAAATCAGACAGTTTCTGTCCATTTCTGTCTGACTTATTTCACTTGGTGTAATACTCTCAAGATTCATCCATGTTGTCACAAATGTTTTCTGTTAAATTTTGTTTTAACTCAAAATTTTAGATATGGATTAAATATAAGGTATAGAGAAAGTTTGCTGTGCACACTTTGGTCTACTCCAGCCAGTTCAGTCATTGCTCTCTCTACACCCAATAGAAGCCATAGCTGGACCCTAACTCCCCAGCCAAACTTTGTTGCTTGTGTTTAGAGGACAGCTCTTCTTGGTGATGAGAGCTAATCCACATGTGTGCTCTCCCTCCAGCAGAGCATATCCCTTTAGACATCATGGCATCTCTCCTAACAAAGAGGGTACATTCCCCATGACTTACTGTGTGGTCGGGAACTTCATACTGAAGGTGGAAATCCTATAGTAGTTACCTTCCAGGGTACTGGAAAAATGAGTGTGTCTGTAGGAAAAGACAATCTGCTCTAGACTACTTTTTTTTTTTAATACTATCAAATATTAATCTTGCCTCTGGAGAAAAAAAGGAGAGATTAAAGTTAGCAGAGGATCTAGTGCTCAGGCAAGGAAGACAGGAAATGGAGAAAAAGGAGCATGAGAAGGAAGAAGGTCACAGAAGAAAATGGTCTTCCCCAAAGCCAAGGAGGATGGGTGTTTCGCAGGAAAGTAGAATGTCTCCCCAAGACACAGACCAGATGTGGAAGTAGGTGCCTGCCAGACCTGTCTCCTTCCCACTGCTCTCTTTTTCTCCTTCCCTCCCTTCCTTTCATCCACTTTTATTGACCACCTGTGTGTCAAGTACTGTGTAGGAGGTGGTGGGAACATGAAGATAATAAGAGTCCCTAACCTTAAGTTATGAAATAGTGAAACTGGTAACCAACATGTTTGACAAACCAAACAATGCAAACATATGGAGACTGTCTTAGTAAATGTGCCAGACCCAATGGGCCTCTGTGGAAGTCAACAGTTCATGCAGCTGATTTCAGTAACAATGTAGTTCTCAAATTCCTTCACACCTACTGCTCTAGATTAAAAGAGAATAAAGAGATATAACAACTACATTCAAGATAAGAATTTTATTTTTAATCCTCACCTGAAGATATTTTCCCATTGATTTTTAAATAGAATGGAACAGAGGGATGGAGAGAGGGAAGAGAGAGAAGAAGGAAGGGATGGAGGAATGGAAGGGAGTGTATAAGAGAGGGAGGGGGTAAGGGAAGGAAAGAGAGAGAGAAACATTGATGTGAGAGAGACACAACAAAACTGGGGCTGTGGAATTAACCTGTAACGCAGGTATGTGTTCTTGGCTGGGAATAGAACCTGTGACCTTTCCATCTTAGCATTGATGCTCTAACCACTGAGAAATCCCGGCCAGGGCCAATGTAAGAATTTTGATTGGATCTTCTTTGAAAAAATATCTTAGAAGACATATGAGGGAAATTTTTATATTGATTAGGAATTAGGTGATTTAGAGAATTATCATTAAATATCTTAAGCATAATAAAGATTATTGTGAATATGTAAGGAATTGTCCTTATTTTTCAAGAGATGGTGTTGCAGTATTCAGAGGTCATGTCTATATCTTACTTTAAAATGTTCTGAAAAATATATATATACAGCAAAGTGTAAACAACTGTAGAATCTGGGAGAGAGATTTGAGTCCATTGTACTATTCTTTTAACTTTCCTACACATTTGAAAATTTTCATAATTAAATAAATGTTAAAATTCTCTCTACTTGTGAGCTGTTATACTAAGGACTATAGTAAAATAAAATCATTTGTGTGTCAATTAGCCAACAAGCAATCATAACTTAATCATAACTAACATTTATCATATGACAGGAAATTCTGAGCACTAGTATGAGTTTTTTTTTTTCTTTAGTCCTAACAGCAACACTACATTTTGGGCTCTTCTTCAAAAAAAGAGGAAACTGAGGCTTGGCAAGTGAAGTACTTACCCCACATTAGACAGCTGTCAGGGCCCAATACCAACCTGGCTGTGATCCGGTTCTGGACTACCTATCCTAACTGTGATCTTCCACCTCCAGTCTCCCAGGAAACACCTTGAAATGCAATGCCCCGTTGAAGTAACAGTGACACAAATCATTAACCTGTCAACCTATGAGTACAAACAACCTTTATAAGAGCCTTTCCTGCTTTGATAGGGAGAAGAAAGGTCTCCAGGGGCTGCCTGGGGAGAAGAGGCCACAGGTGACTAGAAAGAGGAAGTGGGGAAGGAAAACTGGGGGCAAATTGAAGCTGTAAGGCAGATAGTTTTGCCTGAAGCAGCAGACAAAACGTTTTCTGTTTAGAAGTAAAGTTGCTGCAGTCAACACTGCTCCACACCACTAATGAAGGCTGGGAAAACACACAGCTACAACATACAATGGTGTTTGCTTCACAAAGGGTTTCTTAATCAAGGTCTCATCGTGTCCGAAGTTCCAATCACTGACTCCCATTCAGGACAGCAATGTGATAGAAGAGAATGGGGTTGGGCTCTGTTGAGCCATCCCTACCCTCCTACCCCTATATGACCTGGGCCAGAGAGAGCAGAGGGCAGGGTGTGCCTGGCCAATTGGACTCTATAGGAATTTTAACCATGACTCCGACCTGACTTGCCCTCTGCTCCAGTCTCCTGACTAACTGGCCAGTGCACATGGCAAAGCCACAGTTCCATGCAAGCCTGGCAGGCCCACCATGCAATAAATAACCAGGGTCAAGTTCTAGTTTGCTTTTCGTGTATGAAATATGTAAGAGTTGGAGAAATCATGTAAAAAGTCAGGAGGATGTAAACATTCCAAATGTCAGTCTCCCAGGGATTGGGCATTAGAACAAAAGTCATTTTCTGCCAGGCCCTTTTCCTGCAATCCAGCTTTTCCTGTGAAAAGAGCTACCTCATAAAACCTCCAATGTTTTGAGTAACTCAGGACTAACCATTAGGCAGTGGGGCTAAGGGTCTCTTTGTGCAGAATTTGGGAACTGTCCCTGGGGGAGAGGGGGGATTTTTTTTTAAGCAAATACAATTGTGCCAACTGATCTCAATAGTATTCTAGAAACTCACACCATCATGACCTTCCCTTAGCCACAGGCCTGGGGCAACCAGCTCTGAAGCAGCCCTCAGAAGACACTAAGTTAAAGTCAACTCTGATGATTCCTGTGAAGAAGAATTAACAATCTCAAAATGAAAGGTGCTCCTGGGGAAAGAAATGGTGTAATGCAAAAGCTTATTTGTTAAAATAAACAGCTTTCACAGGGCATTTTTTTCCTTAAAGGTCTCCTTAGATCTAAACAGTACTGCCTCAAACCCATCTTGCACATCATACATCTGTGAGCATTGGACGAGCTGCTCTGATTTCCCTGCTTAAAAGACTCAGTGCCCCCATCTCGGGCCTTCACACTGCTCCCCTTCCTCTGGCCTCTCTGAGCTCTGAGACTCCCTCCTCCCAGTGATCTTCTAACGGTAAGCATGAAGCTAACCCTCTCCTGCTTGAAAGTTGTGGCTGGCTCTCAATCCCCTGCAGCATAAATATATATACTATTTATTTGGTGCACAAGGCCTTCATGATCTTTCTCCTGCCATCTTTTCCCAGACTCATCTGCTAGTACACCTCACATGTATCCTTGGTTCAAATCACGTACTTCTCTGTAATATGAGGCATGTGACCGTGCCTTTTCATTCGCTGTTCCCCCTGTCTAGAATGCTGTTCCTCTGAATCCACAGAGTAAACTGAGGCTTCAAGACTCAGCTCAAGATTACATCTTCCCAGAAATACTCTTTCTTCCTCCCTCCCCACCACCCCATCAACCAGACACCACACACACACACACACACACACACATGCTTCATGGCTCCCCAGCTACACAACCATCACACCTTTTTCCAAGGCTCTGCTCCATCCTCTGTTCATACATCTGCCTCCCACATAGACTGTGAGGACAGAGCCTATGCAGTGCTCAGGTTGGCACTCCTAGTTTTTAGCACGGTACTTTTCACCTAGTGGGCAGTTCACAATGTGGAATGACCCTAGACCCTCCCCAATCATCAAATACCAAGCTCACCTGAGAGGATTGCCACCCAATCCCCAAATTATGTATCCCATATTGTCTGTAAACTGTTCTCTCTTCCTGCATTATTTTTTGTAGTTTCTAGAATTTTAACAATATTTACTAAACTATAATATGCTTTAGAGAAGCCATACCTTTTACTCCCATTTTCCCTCACCAGACTTTGGTTTTGGATATTGATGAGCAACTAAATTATCTATTGGTCCTTTAAGACAGCAACATCAGTTGTTTTAAAATCTCTTAGTTTCTAGAGAAAATTTAGCCTAAACACTGACTCCACTGTCCCCCACTCAGGAACCCAGAGTTTCTGTAAGATGAACGCTGTATATTTGGAGTTTGTAGGGAAGCAATGGGCTAATAGGATAAAAGGTCGGCCCTGGCCACCTTCCCCACTGTCTGTCCTCCTGCTTGGCCCCTCCCTAGCCTGGGCTCCATTTCCCTGTCGAGAGCCTTTGGATTCAGAGGTAACCCCACATTTATACAAAAGTCCTCCCTGGTTTTCTGAGAGTAACCCTTGTGGTGTCTGGTTCTCTGCTGTCCCAATCATTCTTCATCAACAAGACCTGCAGCTCTGACTTACTGTGCGAGGGGAGAAATTCATATATAGTACATTGCTTCTTTCAGAGTGACCTGGAAGAAACTTTTATTTAGTGTCACGATTCAGGTGTGGGAAAGGAGAAGGTTATATAGAAAACTGCTCCTTGTCTTCCACCTGACACTTCTTTTTATCACTAGCTTCCTGAAGAGTACAGTGTCTGAAGGTCTTTGGCCAGGATGGTGGTGTACTGGACAGTGTCCCTAGGCTGCTGGCTAGAATGGCAGCAAAATGGCCTCAGGATTGTAATGCGCCATTGGGAAAGCAGCTGGTGTCTCTATCTATCACTCTCTCTCCACCTCTATGACCTCGCCTCTTCTTCCCATGGCCGTAGTGCCACAAACTACCCTTCAAAGATCTTGTCAGAGGGACACTAATTTATTAGTTGAAGGAGTCTGGTTTCAATGTCAGACTGACATTGGTGAAGACTCCCACAGTCTCTCCTGCCCGGAACCTTCAGATCTTGGGCTTGAGTGTTGGTGGGATGGGGATCCAAATCCATACACCTGCTTAAAGTCAAGGGATGGCCAGACGTTACGGATAGGAGGGCAAGGTTGGGAGCTAATTACTGGAGAGGTGGGCACACATGGGCCTCGACCAGCCTGAGAAGGTTAATGTGACATAATTATGGTTAACCAAGGGTGGGCTTAACCTAGTCCAAGATCCTGGGAGCTTCTTCAAGATGGTGACCCTGGCCGCTGCAGCTGAGAGCATCTTGGGGGTTTCCGCAGCAGGTATTGAAGCTCAAGCTATGGTGTCTAGAAATAATATGCTGGATTTTAGAGGGGTATGATGAATCCTTAGGCAGGGGATGGTCAAAAGAGAACATGACAAAGCAGATTGATAACAGGGAATCAGGATACTGCAGTCAAACCATGCTTACTAGCTGCAGCATTGTTGTGGTGGACAAGAGGCTGAGGGCATCTCTTCTTCCTCCTCGCACCTGACTGCAGGTGGAGCCCTCTTCAGGCCAGACAATCAGCATCTTAAGGACAAGGGCCATATCTGGCTAACTCTTTGCTCATTAAGTTCCTGGCATATAATAGGTGTTCAATAAACACTCACTGAGTAAATGACCATTGTGTATGTTGTTGGGGAACAGGATGAGGATGCCAAGCACAGCCTCCTTTCACTAGAAGAGCAAAATCAGTCTTCAACCTGCAGGTCCTATTGTCTGGGCCCTTCATGCTCCAACCTCTGGGTATGTTTGCCATATGCCAGCAAATACCAACTGATTTAATCCTCAAACAACTCTATGAATACTAGTATGTTTAGTGATTTTAGAGATAGAGGAAGAGGTAGGTGGGGGAGGGAGATACATTAATGTAAGAAATATAAATCAGTTGCCTCTTATTAGCTCTCTCAACCGGGAATCAAACCCACATTCTAGGTATATGCCCTGACTGGAAATTGAACCAGCAATCGTTTTGGTGTATGGGACGACACTCCACCCAATGGAGCCACCCTGGCCAGGACTGAGGTAGATACTTTTAATTAACCTATTTTATAAATGAGGAAACTGAAATATAGACAGGTCAAGTAACTTGACCAAGGTTATATGGTAACGAGTAAACAGTAATATCTGGATGTGAAGCCAGGCATTCTGGCTCTAGAACCCATGTTAACCTAACGGCTCCAGACCATTGCTATCTATAAACTATGCAGTGCTGATCTCTGTGACCCTCCAGAAGATCACAGAGATACTGAAGTCCAAGTTGTTGGTAGTAGCTACAAGATATGTAACAATTCCCATAGCCTGTGAGTATCTCTCAAATGCAAGTGAGACACAGGCTGGTAAAGCATCACCTTGTAGAAAATCTCCCTGGGGCCTTTTGGACTCTGCCACCTATGCTAGGGCCAGTCTCATGGGTGGGCATGTGACTGTGCAGTCACACTGGTACCTGTGCTCAGAGGACCCTACATTTGGTTTAATGTTCTTCTGCTGCCATCTTGAAATTCCTAATTATTTTTTAGCGAGGTCTGTGAAATTTTTATTTTGCACTGAGCTTTGAAAATTATGTAGTTGGTCCTACCTGTGTTTGTATCATGTCCATCAGATTCATCCTCATTACCTTTCTCTCACCCTCCTTCTCTTGCCCACAAAAATCACTCTTCCAATCTCTGTACATTTTTATCATTCTTAGGTATTAGGAGAATGTGCAGATCAACTTTAGTTCTTATGAATCTCTTACAGTATTTTAATGTTTCTCCTGAAGCCAACTAGGGGTTTCTTTTTCATGAGATCTGAGGACTCTGATACTCACTCCATCCCTCCCACCTTCTCTCCACAGATGAGATCTTCTCATCTCCCTGCTGCTTGCTGATCCAGGGCTGAGATAAAGGAAGTGAGTATGAGGTTGGTTGTCAGCAAAAAAGAAGCCTAGATGAAAAGACAGCATCATGGTATTAAAAGATACAATGAGCAATATTAACAATTTTAAGAGTTTATGTGAGCAAAAATTGATTAGAAGCACTCCTCAGAAAGGAGCCAGGGAAAAACACACAGAGAAAGTGCAGAAGCAAAGAAAAGATATTTGATTGCTATAGCTTAAAGCCTAGTTGGCTCTTTGTGACTGGTTGTCCTTAGTGTTTTGATTTCATAACCTTGAGGCATTTACAGGCTTAGATTTTGGTTTACTTTCATTGGCCATCACAGATGTTAGGGTCAGCTCAGTCTAAGGGCCTCCTTGTTTAATTAATTTAACAGTAGTCTAGGTTAAAAGAGATTTAAGAGACATGTCAGCTAAATTAATATGTGGATCTTGTTTAGATCCTGATCCAAACAAACCATTTGTAAAAAAAGATATGTTTTAGCCCAGCCGGTGTTGCTCAATGGTTGAGCGCCGACCTATGAACCAGGAGATCATGGTTCAATTCCCGGTCAGAGCACATGCCTAGGTTGCAGGCTCCATCCCCAATTGGGAGTGTACAGGAGACAGCCGATCAATGATGTGTCTCATCATTGATGTTTCCATTTCTCTCTCCCTCTCCCTTCCTCTCTGAAATCAATTATATATATATGTTTTAGATAATCAGAAAATGTTGAATAACTGGGTATTAAATGATATTGAGGAATTAGGCTTCATTTTGTTGAGTGTGAAAAAAGCACAGTGATTATGTAAGAAAACGGCCTTATTTCTTTTAGAGATGCACACTAAAGTATTTAGAAGTTTTATGACATGGTATCTGGGATTTGCTTTAAAATGCTTTGAAAAAAGAAAGATAGGGTTGGAGAGGGAGAGAGATGAAATATACATGGCAAAGTACTGATGCTTGTTGAGATTGGTGATGGCATTTCTTGTACTCCTTTCTTTGTGTATGTTTGGAAGTTTTTATAATAAATAGTTAAAGTGAGAAAGAGGAAAAGTAAGTGAAAGAGAGAAAGAGAGAGCACGAGCACCCAGACCACATGTTTCCAGAAGAGTAGAGCAGATGTTTACTGCTGTTCTTTTTCAATGTCTTAGAGGATTCTGGTCTCTGACGGAGCTGTTTTTTATGTGTGGACAGCACTCAACTTGCAATTTCTTTTGAATCATAGTCTTCTTTGAGCCATTTCAGTGATAGTGGGAAGGCTCCACTCAACTTACTCTCCTGCCTGTTCCCTCTCTGCTCAATAGCTTATGAAGATCCCAGTATAATGGGAGCTGCAGAGGCTCAAACTCATGACCTTGACTTATTAACCTTCCCTAATTTCATCGCATCCAAATCCTGTTCGTTCTCTGGAACTAATTCAAGTGCTACCTCCTATGTGGAGCCTTCTGTAATCGCCTGGTCTATCTTGATCTCTTCTTCCTGATATGTAACTATTTGGTCTTGAGTTGTTCTTGAAGGATTTTGTGCAACCCATTCTTATCTTCCCATCAGATTGCAGTTTCCCGTCCGGTGTGTTCTATTCTGACAGAGTTCAGTATACCCTGAACAGGCCTATTCCATGCTGACACATTGTAGGGCATTCATTCATATGTTCATTCATTTTTTCCCCCAATACTGAGCACTTACTTTACACTAGGCATGGAGCTAGATGCTGGGGATTCAACAGTTGAATGAGATAGACCCAGTCTCAACCCTAGGGCTTGCTCTTTATTGAGGTGGGAAGAGATGACATTAAATGAATAACTTCATAGCAAAACAATGGTGTGAGTGCTGTAAAAGCCTCATGCATCGTGCTCTGCGATCTAAAGAGTCAGGAAAGACTCCCCTAAGGAAGTGACTTTAGGAAAAGACTTGAAGGAAATGTAATAATTAGCCTGGCAAGGAGGTGGGAGGAGCATTCCAGGCAGAGCAAACAGCAAGGGAAAGGCCCCTGGGGAAAGGAGCTTGGCATACCAAAAGAAACCCAGTTCTACTGACCTGCAGAGGCCAAGATGGAAAAAAAGCATACTTATTTAACTAAGCACATTTAAAGCTGAGTTCTCCTCATTATCAGAAATAGTTTGTTGCAGTACAGCCTCCAATTTGTCCTTTTTTCTTTGCATACATAGCACTCTGCAATATCATTTTGTCCCTCTTCCCAACAAGCAGCAGAATCTGTTTCTCTGTTGCATTTGGACTTGGCTGTATGACTTTCTTTAGTGAATGGACAGTGGCAAGTGTGACACAAACAGAGGCTCTCATTGATGAGAACCTTTTGCCACCATGTGAACAGCTGCTGGTCCTGCCACCTTGAGGATGAGAAGAACTACCTGGGAAGAGGCTCTGGCCATACCTATTGCTCTAGCATTCTACTTGAAGCCTCAGACATATGTGTGAGGCCATCCCAGGCCATTTAGCCCCGACCAAACCAGAAAAACCACTCAAACAACCTATAAAATCATGAACTATAATCAAAGTTTGTTATTTTAAGTCACCAGGTTTTGAGGTAGTTTGTTATAAAAGCTAACTGACACATCATCCTTGTGTCTTACACACTCTTATCAACTTTCTCCTTGTTTAAAGCATTTGTTAGGCACTAGGGTTACTATAATAAGTATGAACTCAAAGGTTATAATCCAGTTATGGAGATGTTTTACCTGTATAAAGATAAGTAACACTAAAGTTCAAAATGCTAATGCTCAGTGAGTTCTACCAATAGTTCTATAAGAATTGGGAGGAAGAAGTGATCCCCATGACAGAGAAAATTTCTGTAGGAGCTGGAACTTCATCTTGGTCTTGAAAGGCACTGATTTAGTCTTAGGTGATTATAGAGGGACAGGGGTAGGATCTTTACAACAGCAGAAAAATGTAAATAATACCTTCAGCAAACTGGTGAGTTTGGCCAGAGCATAGAGCCTGTAAAGGGGATCAGTGAGGGATAAGGTAGAAATGGGGCTGGGGGAGGCCAGGCTATTGAGAGCTGGATACCTGGGGTCAGAGTTGATAGATTTACCAAATCGAAACACAGCAAACTCAGCAATATTTGGGACATGCTTATACTAAAAAATTACTTGTTGTTTATTTGAAGTTCAAATTTAATTGGAAGTTGTTGTTTTTTTATCTGGCAATTGTAGCTTAGGCGGCAAACTCAAATGCCTAGAAAAAGCTAAGAGACAAAATAGCTGAGTAATATGGGCAGGAAGTAAGGCAATAGAGCAAGGTGGGGACCATGGCAAAACAAGAGAATGCTTGTTCCACTTGGGGGAGCAATCCAACTCTGGTCCCACCAATTGCTGCCACATGACAAATACAGGTTTAATGTTTCTAATTCTTTTGGTTGCTGTTTTTGCTTTTTCAAGATAAATTAGAATTCTTGATTTTTATGTGAAATCTCCTAATTATTTCATATAAATGAATATTTCAGTACTTTAAAAACCCATGTGGGACAAACAAAGTATGTTTTCTGGCTATATCCAGCCTGAGAGCCTCTGGTTTTCAACTTCCATTTTAAGTCCTAAATTCCTGGATAAGTTTATTATTATTATTATTATTATTATTATTATTATTATTGCAGTAATGTATGCCTATAAATAATTCAAACATCGAGTAATTAAGGTGAATGTGAAAGTTTCCCTCTCCATTCTTCCTCCGCATCCTTTTCCCCTCCACAGAGAGGTGCCATCAGTAATGTGGGCATGTGTGCTAAGGATTTTGAACTTTATTTTGTAATCTGGCTTGAGTAAAGCCAGAATCTGCAAATTCTAGGTACAGATACTAGTAGATCTTTTGTATATACGCACAAGGATATATGTGCATAAGGCAATATATACAATGATGTTTATTGTTGTGAAAAATTAAAAATATCTTAATCCCCAAATTAGAGAACTACATAAAGGAACCGTGGTATATTCATGTAATAAAATACTCCATAGCAGTCAAACTAGATATTTATGTATCAAATGGATAGATTCTCAAAAACATCAGGTGAGTATAGAAAATACATGAAGGTATTTCTCTAAATCTATCTGTCTATCTATCTATCTGTCTAGTCAAGTATAAAAACATGGATGAGATGATCATTCACCTAACTCATTGTATCAGTTTCCTATTAGCACAAACTTAGTAACTTGAAAGAACACAACTGTTCTTGGGATCAACTGGGCTATGTTTCTTCTGGAGATTCTAGGAGAGAATCTTTGCCTTTTCCATCTTCTAGAGGCTGCCCACAATCCTTGGCTCTTGGCTGCATCACACCAACCTCTATTTTCATCATCACATCTTCTCTGACTCTGATCCTCCCTCTAACAAAGACACTTTTAATTACATTGGCCTCAGCTGGATAATCTAGAATTACCTTCCCATTTCAAAATCCTTAATCATGGTTGCAAATTCCCCTTGGCCATGTAAGGTAACATATCCATAGATTCCAGGGATTAAAATTTGGACATCTTTGGGGGAACCATTACTCAGTCATAATAGTGTTTATGTGAGGAGAAAAGGAGGGAAATGGGATTGGGGAGATGAGATAAGAAAGCTTCAACTTTATCTCTGAGATTTTATTTTTTTGCTTTAATAAAGTTATCTGAAACAAATATGTCAAATTGCAGTTTTCTGATTATAAATGGTAGGTATTAGTCATATTATTTCATATATATTATTTCCTTTATACACCTTTTTCCCCAAAAAAATTACAAACAGAGAGAAATGAGGTTAGGAAGGAAATATATTTTCTCCTACTTTAAATTTATGGAAGGTGTGTTGTGCTACTATCAGAATCTAGAATGGAAGAATTGGACTTTCCTTTTGAGAAAGAAAGATTAGCATTGTAGTCCAGAAGGGACTATTGGAAATAGCTAGGCCAGTGGTTGTTAGTTGGCCCTGGGAAGACCCAGCTAGGGGCAGTACTTCAAGTGGCTGCTGGGGCCCTTTAAAGACCCACGGCCTTCTCTTATCCATACTTACCACTCCCACCTTCCTTTCCAACAAAGCATACTGCCTGTCTGTATATTATATTGTTTCACTTAAGATATCATTATTCAAAAAGATATTCTGTCATTTAAGTAAACATATAGATACATGTATACACACACAATCACACACATGAACAGTTTGAAAACCACTAATCCAGTGGTCGGCAAATTGCGGCTTGAGAGCCACGTGCGGCTCTCGAGCCACGGTTTGCCGCTCTGTTGACTAATGAGTTTGCCGACCACTGGGATAGGGGCTTAATCACAAGGAACAACAACAGCCTGTAATTATTGGAATGAGTCAATAGAGCTGAAAACCATGGCTCAAGAGCCTCATGTGGCTCGAGAGACGCAGTTTGCCGACCACTGCAGTAATCCATTCCAAGCTTCATCATTTTGTCTGAATTCGGGAAAGAGAAGTGACTTAAGATCCATAAAAGGTGTTACTATCTCTTAGTAAATCTCTTTTATTTGTGAGTCAGAGCCCAGCTCGTTGTAAACCCACAGAGGAAAGCCTTGAGATTTTCCAGTAACTGGAATTGTTTTATCTGAAATGCTTCCTGGAGTCATGGATTCCGAGGACAGGGGTGTGGAAACAAGGAAGGAGGGGGTGTTTCTTGTTCATCCTCCTGCTTCCAGATGTATAAAGAAACTGCTAAAAAGAGAGTTATTAAAAAGGGGAAAATAAGTAATAAATCTTTAAATATGAAAAGTAGTTTTTAAAAATCTGGATTCCCCAGAACTCCAGTGCACACAGAGGTTTTCCCCCGTTGCCTTTTATTCTCTCTCGCCTTTGTGAAAGTACGTGTGTTTTCCTTATTCTGTTTTCCTACGTCTGCTTTTTGTCTGTCTGTCTTTTGTTTGACTTTCATATTTGTTGTATTTTATTTGAAGTGAAAGGACGGGGCTGGGAGTCCTCCCTTCCAGGCATGGAGTGTGTGTATGGTGGAGGCTGTGTCTCAGAGGACATTTTGTTTGCCAGTTGTGGAATGAAAGCGGTATAGAAGTTCAGAGGACCCACCAACACAAAGAAGAGCAGGAAGAGGAACCAGTCAACCCAAGAACATCGCTTGGCAATATGTGTGCTGTGCAGCATGGAGCATGCTGTAAAGGACTAGCATCCACTTCTGGACACTGTCAATCTTAAGATTTTGAAAACATTTTCATTGATATCATCCAAATGACTTGATTTCTAAGTGAAAAGTTGTATTAGAATGTTGCCTTCAAACCAGTTTGTATAGATTAGATTTGGGTGTAGCTGAGAGAACTGATGACTAACATATCTTGGACACATATCTGCTAGGTAGTCAACACTGTCCTGGGCAATTGTAGGCTGTAGTGGAAGCTGCTAGTGGCCTAGTTAACATCCCATCTCTTTCTTTCTTCCTTGCTGTCAGAATCCCAGTTTTGTTCATCTATTCTTTCCTTTTGAGGCTCAGAGAAAGGTGACTCTATTCCATTCCAAAGATGAGTATTAGCCTACACAATTGTGATATTTCCATTTCCCCTAACAATGAGTGGATTAGGAAAGGTTATGTGATACAATTCTTGCCAATAAAGCATAAAGGGAAATCATTTTAGGGGGAGGCTGAAGGTTCTGGGGGAGAAGCAGAAAGAGAGGGCTTTTCTCTCTGGGTATTGTGTCCAGATGGGATTTCTGAAATTGCTGTATTCAACTTGTTATCAGCCTAAGGATGAATGTCAGCACATAGAGGAGGACAGAGCCAAGAATCCTGATATTCCTCCCTGGAACCTGGGATAACTCTGGACTTAGTATGTGATGTGACTTCCTAGTATATAATATAATCATTTTCTTATTGTTTAAACCATATTAAATTGGGGATCCTGTTACTTGCATCAAAATCATCCATAGGTTAGTTCACTTAGTCTTTACTATTGTTCCCATAATACCTATTTCCTTTTTACAGATTAAGGAGTACAGTTAAGTTAATACAGCTAGGAAGCAGCTTAGTTCAAATCCAAACCAGTTCTGACTTCATGGAGATGGAACCAGCATTGCCCTGAAGGTGAGGGCAGGATATTATTCATCAGTATCTACTGCAGTGCTTGTCAAGTAGTGGCCATTTTGAGTAAAAATGAGCTCAAATAGGAGGCTTATTTTATTAATCTATGCTACTACTTTGGAAATAATAGACAACTTCTATATCCCACTCCATGGTACATTAGGTATTCTTAAAAATCCTGCCACTGCCAAATACCTAAAATATCTAAAAATAATCAAAACAATTAAATAACTTTAAAAATATATTGCTGGGTTGGCATGCCCACACACACACACCAAAAGGCAAAAAAAATTTTTTTAAGCAAAGGAAATCTAGAAAGTTGAGTGAGTGCTTAACATAGAGGCACTCTCAAGGAAAGTCTGTCAATTTCTAGAGACCACAGGGCCCATACCAGTTGAAGGATCAGATCCAAGATCCCAGCATGAAGCTGGACTTCTGAAGGCCTGAACTATGGTAGCAGTGGGGTACCCTACAAAAGGACTAATAAGGAATTACTTGTTTTGGAAAAAAGTTGCTTATGTGTCACCATAAGCCAGCCCTCTCAACTCAGGTTTGGGTCCAAATTCACTCTATCTGCATATTCTAGGAAACCTCAAATTGATAATTTCCTTTAAACTGATCCTGGGTAGATATAATTCTGAGTGCTTAGTAAAAGCAAATGTAAATTCTCTCAGAGGAACACATCACCCTCAGCCAGGCCTCAAAGAATTCCAGCAGGTAAAGAGCCAATAAATATAAACTCAAAAGGAAACAAATGCCGTTTGAGTTGTGAGTCAATAGAAACAACAAACAGAAGAAGCAGACTTCAGATATCTATTTATAATAATAAAAGCGTAACATGCTAATTAGTCTGGACATCCTTCCGGATGTCCTTCCGGGCAACCTTCTTGATGAAGCTAGGGCTGCAAGGGAAGCCCGGGTTCCGGGTGCCAGAGGGAAGCCAGTGTCAGCAGCCAGGGGAAGGAAGGCCTATTCTTGCACAAACTTTATGCATCAGGGCTCTAGTTGGAATATAAATATCAAAGCAGAATATAAATTAGTTTATAAATATAACCATAAACATTCCAACTCAGTGGAATGAGGAAAGGAAAGAAGTCTTGGGGGTGAGGGGGCGGGGGCAGAAAAAGGTGAAAGAATGAAGAGCAATAGCGAATTAAATTAAAAATAGTGTTGAACTGTGTGGGGCTTTTTAAAAATACAGTTAACATATATAATTACTCAAATAATACAATGATAATGCATGTCGTAAAGATTCTAGCAATGAAGACTGTAAGGAAATATGAAATAAGAAAAATATTACTAAATGTTTCCAGTAGAAAACTGTGCCTTACTCAGATCAACCTCTTAGCCTTTCATTCTAGCCTTTCATTGCCTGGGAACTATCTTACAACTTTGTAAATAGTAGATAACTAATGGCAAAGCAAAATAATTCTCACCTATAATCATGCAAGGGAATTCTGTCCAGTAGAGGGACAATGTCTCTCTCCACCCTAGAAAAAGCAGCTTTGCATCCATTTGCAAATTCCTGATCTATAAATGTGTTATTCTTGGGATTCCTTGGAACCAGATACAGCAAGTGTCTAGACCTCTCATTAAGAATGAGTTTAAACAATCTTTAACATGTGTTCATTTACGCCTATAGGAGAGTCATTATTTTTACCTTTTTTTAAATCTTTATAATAAGAAGTGTAACAAAATAGAATAAAGAGTGGAGTCTCCTCTTCCTCAACCCTTAAAAAGCACTTATGATCTGGTGGTAATCATGGAGAGCATTGGAGAGAGGTTGTGTTCATTGAACTGTGGTTCAGAATGCGCTGCCCCCCTCCTTCTGGGCAGAGTCCACAGGCTGTCCCAGAGGCTGCTCCCCTGGTCAAGAGCTGGCCCAGTTTCCTTTGGTGCAAGACTGCCTGAGTTCAAATCATTCATGGCCCCACCATTCAAATTTGAGAGATTTGGGACAAGTTTCTTAAACCTCAGTGCCTCAGTGTCCTCATATGAAAATGAGGATAGCAATACAACCCACCTGGTGGGGTTCTTGTAAAGATTAAGTGAGTTATATTTGTAAATCACTAGGAATAGTGCCTCAACCATGGGTGGAAGCAAGTCTTAGCTAACACTGTTTATTTTTGTCTTCATGACTGAATGGTCTATCTTTAGGCAAATTTCAATCTAAAACAGTATCACTGCTTTGCAAAAAGTGCTACTTTCTTAATTTTTCTCTTTGCTATTCCTTTTTACCCACCCACCATTTCTGGTGGACTCCTGGGAGCAAAACTGTATGTGGGGGAAGCACAGAGAAAAAAGTAGGAGGTGAATGCCAGGAACCAGCGGGGTTGGCATATCTATAGCATCTGGTCTGAGGTGGGAGAGGAGGGAAATGCTAAAAATTTTGTTTCTCTCAAAATATCCTATCAACCTCAGCATGTTAAGTGAGTTATTCCCCTTAGTCAATTCATTTAACTGGAGGAAAAATATTTTCTCTAGAAGGCTCTAAGCTTGCAGCCTTTGGTGCCATTGCTGGTGTTGGACATCCTGGTCTGCCATTTTTTCCAGCTGTGGCACTTACGCAGTTTACTGAATTTACCTGCTAGGGTTTTCAAGAGGGTAAAAGTAAGACAATTAGCACTCAATAACCCAATGGTGCACAAAGCATGGGCTTTGAGCATGCCTAGTTTGGTGGTCCTTGACCAGGGTTTCACATTGTGATCACCGGGAGTTTATTAAAATATAAGGGCCCTCCTGGCCAGTGTGGCTCAGTGGTTGAGTGTCAACCTATGAAGTAAGAGGTCACAGTTCGATTCCTTGTCAGGGCACATGCCCAGATTGCAGGCTCCATCCCATTGGGGCATGCAGAAGGCAGCCAGTCAAAGATTCTCTCTTATCATTGATGTTTCTATCTCTTTCTCCCTTTTCCTATCCCTCTGAAATCAATAAAAATATATTTAAAAAATAATACAAGGTTCCAGGCACTTAATGGGGGACCCTGGGATCTGAGCAAAGTTGTTTTCCCAAGAGGGGGGAGGGGTTACAAACAAACCACAATTGTCCCCTGCCTTGGAGGGTTCTGTGTACCAGAATACTAAGTCATTACCCATGTGGTGCCAAAAAATACCAAGAGGCAAAGCGATGTAGTGAGAAAGGCACTGGCTTTGAAGTCATACAGGTCTGTGATGAAATTTGGGCCCAGTCAATTGCCAGCTACATGACTTTGGGAAAGGCATTTCATCTCTCTGAGCCTCAGTTTCCCCATCTGTGTAGTAGAGATCATTATAGTTTTCTTCAAGCTTACGGTGATATTAATTTGAGCAATGCAGCACCTGGTGGTCAGCCAATGTTAGCATCACTTGTCTTTTCAGGATGGAGCCTTCACTTTGTCCTGGGAAATTGGAAAATATAGTTTCTGGGAGCTTCCCTGGTGGCAACTGAGCGGTCCAGCCATGCAGCTGGCCTTTAGACATTGAATGGAACTGAATTTCCTTCAGAAGGAACAGCTGCCAGGTCACTGGTGGTGGGTCACTGAGGATGGTGCCAGCTCAGAGGTGACAGTAGCAGGGAAGCTGGGCTGTGGAGAGAGCTCCTTTGGCCATTTCTTTATTTCAAAACAAAACAAAACAAATAAACAAACAAAAAACTAAAAAACTGTCCATTTTTTAAAATTAGCCTTAGGGATATTCTCTCACTGTCAGTTGAACAAAAACATCCCAAGTGGGCTGAGGCTATTGAAGAGGGAGGTGAACTGTGTGTCATGGTTGTTGTTGGTGGTGTTCCCTTTCATCCAGGGGAAGAGTCCTTTTGATATCTCCCTGCGTTTACTTCTTGAGTTAGTGTTGGAATAGAATGACCTAATTCTCAACCTTAAATGCACATACTGAGTCACACACATCATGGCACAAAAGCAGTAACACAGCCAAACCGAAAGAGGTTCTAAGGTATAGTCAACAGAGATGACAGACACCGCAATTTCCCCCTCCCTGCTTCCCACATCCCACTCAGATGCCCAAGCAATAGTCCCCCATCTATCCAAGTGAGAAAGAAGACATCAAAGGGGAAATTTCCCCAGATGTTCTTGGGGTCAGCTAGCTCAAGATATGGCCATTTTTGAGATTAGGGTATGTAGGGAAACAGCTGCAATCAATAAAAGCTACAGGAACAAGTAAGTAAGATCATCCCACTCTGGATTTATGGGTTAAAACCAGCAGAGATCAGCTTGATCCAACATGGCGACTAATTTCAAACCTCTAGCTTCATTACATACTCATTGTAATACATTAGCATGCTAAACTACACACCCTGAGCCACCATGATCAGAAACAGAAAGGCCATATAAGGACTCAAAATGGTCAATGGAGCGCCTTTTCCCAGGAAAATCCTGAATATTCCTTCCCCTTATTGAATACTCTACCCCTTGATTAAGTGAACCTCAATAAAGGAAGCAAATTCTGCTAAGGGGGATGGACGGGGTTGCTCTGTCTGTGGAGGAGCCACTCTCTGTCCCATTGCTTCACCAAGAAATTCACTTTAGCTTGAAAGTCTAGGCTGGCCCCAAATGGAATTCTAGCAGGGGATATTGGGAAGAGGAGGAGAGAAGGGAAATAGGAGTTCAAAGGTCAATTCCCACTTTCTTTGCGGTTGTCTCTTTGTTGTTCACTTTATGACTCTTCTTGCTTTGAGGCTGTTATGGCATTTTGACTTTATTCCGATGGTTGCTGCTTTTTGCCCTTTTTCCAAGAGCACATGCTCCCCATTGCTCTCTCAGGTGTGCAGCAGAAACATCCAGGAACCTCTGCTGGTGAGTTCCTCACCTGTTTTATTCCTCTCAACATCTCAGCACTTAGCACAGTACCTGGCTCCAAGGTGGTCCTCTGCTGAACCAGTGGCTCGTTATTGCATGGGAAGTGAGACTCAGCTTGGAGAAGGGTAGTTCTGTTATGGCTCCTCTAAAAGCCATCTCAGGCTTTCCTGGGCAGAGGGCAAAGGAGAGAGAGGTAGAGGGAAGAGAAACCAACAGCTTTCCAGCTCCTCCCCAGGCAATGGGAAACATTTGGGATTTAGAACCCAAAACTTGAATTCTAGGGACAGACCTTTCACTTGCTAACTGTATGAGCCTTGGGCTATTTACTCAAGTCCTCTGAACCTCAGTTTGTTTGTTTATTTGTTTCCTGGAAAATATAATAAGATTTTTCTTTCCTACCTCACAATCAAAGAAGTTTTGACAATTAAAGAAATAACATGTATGAAAATGCTCTATAAAGAAGTAAATGAATGACAGCTATTATTTTTTGTAAAGTGGTTTGTCTAGTGGGTTCAAATGTATTAGATGCCTACTATGTGCTAGAGGTTTCAGTAAGTACATATTTAAAGGCAGCCAAAGAAGGGAGCCATTCATAGACCACACTCAGCCTGGGGGTGTCTTAAGTGTTTCTGTTGCTGAAGCCCTTAGGACTTTCATCTTGTGGAGTCCGAGGCTGTAAATAACACCCAAGACATTCTTATTTGGCTTCAGGACACCCCCAGGCTGAGTCTGTGAATGGCCCCCTTCTTTGGGCTGCCCTCATTTGCACTGCTGCTGGCCACCATCTCTGGGAATACTGAGAAATAACCAAACACAATGTTGGCTGAAACCGCATATAGATCATGGACACTGTGTGAATCCAAGTATCATAATCCAAGAGTAGATATGGTATGAGGAAAAATTACACCCAATTTTTGCTATTTGTCTCCTCTCCCATCTTAAATCAGGTACTGCAGATATGCCAACTCCTCTGCTGGTAGCCAGTCCTGCTCATTTCTGACATTCACCTCCTACTTCTTTGCTATCTATAGCCCCCTCACACCGTTTTGTTCCCAGGAGTCCCCCGTAAACAGTGAGTGGGTGAAAAGGGATAGCAAAGGGAACGAAGAAAAAAATTAGCACTTTATTAGGAAGCAGTGATACTGTTTTAGATGTAAATTTGTATTTAGATGCAAATAGACCCCCTCAGTCATGTGAGCAATAATAAATTATATGTAAATACCAACATACATGCACATTTTATGTAAATTTCCATGTGGCCCTCCCAGGTATTGGAAGATGGTGTGAGAACATCCTAAGTTTAACCCAATGGTTAAGAACTAGTTGTTGAAGTCCATCAGACCTAGATGTTGAGCACTAGCTACATGACCTCAGGTTAGCTACATGACCTCAGGTAAGTTACATGACCTCTGTGTCTCAATTTCCTCCTCTATAAAATGGAAATTTTAGCGTCCACCTCATGGACAAGTTGTGAGGACTGAGTAAAGCACTGTAGATTCTACTTCATGGTGGCTTAGAAGGAAACAGTGACTCTAATGGGATCCATTCCTCTTCTCTTTTTCCTCTCCCTATCAATGACTTATCCTGTCCCCTCCCACACAGCGGCACCTGATTCAAAGTTGACTCTTCCTCCTTCAAGGCATCTAAGCTCTAAGGACGTGTCTTCCCTCCTTGTATGGGAGCTATGGTCTTGGCTTTGAGACAGATTTCTTAAATTGTCTTCCTCAGTTGCAAGTGACTCAGCTGTTGCTTAGAGATTTAATTAACCAGCAATAGAAGGCTTGAGAGAGATAAATCTCTGGGGACTTTCTCAAGTTCTTGGTTGGCTGCGAGCAGGGTGAGAATGGAACAATAAGGAAGCTTCTAGAACTTGCACTGTCCAATATGGTAGCCACAGTAGCTATTGAGCAAGTGAAATGTGACTGTCTAAACAAAGATATGCCAAAAGTGTACAAATTTTGAAGATTTCTATAATGAAGAACATAAATGTCCTATTAATATTTATATATTTGTTACAAGTTGAAATAATATATTTATATATTGGTTTTACTTTTGTTAATATGGTTACTAGACAATTTCATATTACCTATGTGGCTATTGCATGATGCTGTTCTAATCTTCATGGTTTAATAATGACTTAATGTGCCAAGAGTTTTAAAAAGTGATTTTAAATACATCTCCTTTTACCTTTATGAAGTGTTATTACAAAAACTGTTTTTCAGGTAAGACCACATCACATTCTGTGTTTAGACCATCAGTAGACTTTCTTGACTGGATCAGATGCAAGCTGGGGAATAATCAGATGGAAGAATACTGACGTGGGAATCAAGAAATCTAGCTTCTCACACTGGCCAGTTTGGCTTAATGGTTGGAATGTCAGCCTTCGAACTGAAGGGTTGTGGGTTCGATTCTGGTCAAAGGCACATATCCCAGTTGCAGGCTTGATCCTTATCCCTGGTGGGGGCACGTGTGTGAAGCAACCAATCAATGTGCCTCTCTCACACAGATGTTTCCTTCCCTCTCCATTCCACTCTCTCTAGAAATCAATGGAAACATGTCCTCGAGTAAAAATTAATAGCAACAACAACAACAAAAAAGAAACCTGGCGTCTCTTCCTTGCTCCACCCACTAAATAGCTGTGTGAACTCCAGCAAATTACTGTCCCTTTCTGGATCTCAGATGTTACTTAAAAAAATAAAGAGATTGGTTGGATTAGAATTTAAGCCCTGGAAGCTAATAACCTGTGGGTTGAATATAGTCAGAGATTTGTATGTGAGTTTTGGCCAACCTAGTGTTTTATGGTTTAGTTTATTTACATACTTTCAGGTAGGGGTTAGGTATTGACTGAGCTCTTACCACTCCCCTAGGACTCTCATTCAACCACTTCAGACATTCTTTACCTGCCTCAAAACCCTTGGCTGCAAGAATTAAACTCCAGGTAGAATGACTCAGTGAGAGGAATGCTGGCCCTTAGATCCAGGGGGTCTTAAGTGATAGTCGTCCATCTACTACAAGCCTAATTTTTGTCTTGCCTTCTCGGCCTTTAAAAAAAACCAAAAAACCACACAACTGATGTTACCATATTAAACTTCCAACAAAAACATCATCATATCCTTCTGAAGAATCATAAATATTAAACTAAAAGGAAAGAAAAATAATCTACTCAGGGTCAACCTTTCATTTTACAGACAGGAAAACCAAAAGATACCAGGACATATAGTGCTTTTATACTTGGTAAAAATTAATTTTAAAAAATTCTAATTTTATTTGTAATTCCGTTACATAAAATCCAGGTAAATTTTTTTTCTTCTTTTTTTTTTAAAACAGAAATTTAGTGGGATGAATGGCTAGAAAAATAGTATAGAACTGCTTCCCTTTCCTTGTGATTATGCTATATAAAACTTGAACAAAAAATAGGTAAATGTAACCCACACAATGAAAGTAAATAGCTAAAGCGTTTTAAAGAAGTAAAAGCAGTCTCTTTTTTTTTTTTTTCAGGGATAATAGCAATTTGGATGTGAGCTACTGCTTTTGCATATTAAACACAAGTCTTTGTCTCTTTCACCTCAGTAGTGTGAGAAAGCAAAATCTGATTTGGTGGGGGATGGGAGGAGGAAAAGACCATAAATAAAAGTGTGTGTTGTTTCCTGAGGGACATTCTCCCTAATGGCATTCTGCCCAGAAGCCCTTTTTTCTTGGCTAAACCATGTGATCAGGATAAGTTGAGTAACCAGACTGAGACCCCAGAGGGTCTGGAAAGACCACAAAATTGATCAGTGCCTTCACAGTCCAGATTTAAGCCAGACCTGACCCTGAAGCCAGATTGGTCAGTGTTGCTATTGAATAAATGTAGTCATGGAAACCACATGTGATCTCTTGTCTGGAGAAATTCAAGATCAGCTATGGCATAGAATCTCCCAAAGTTAGCTATTCATAGAAGTGTCTGAAGATATAATCACACCCCTTGCCCCCCAACTCTTCCCAGGCATCTCTTCTGGGAGAAAAGTCTCACACTGGATACATGGCCTGATTCAGGCAAGGATATCTCCTTGTATTTTTCCCTGACATGTTGCTCATGAAGCTAATGTCCAAAAAAGGGCAAGAAACAGATCTGTTTCTCCTCCACAGAAATATGAAAAGGTAAATGCTAGAAGATACCTGAGGGATTCGAGAGGTGAAAGCAAAAAAGAGTCTTTGTAAATGATGAAAATCAATTCAACCAAATGAAATTCAGAAGATCAAAATTTACAGGAAAACAGTTGGAGGGGTGGGGAACGTCTATATGAGGCCCGCAAAATCATTTGGCCTGGTCCTGCCAAGGCATCAGGGGTGAATTAATTAAGTTTGACCAAATATAGCAGGCTAAATTTTAAGTTGATCATTTTGTATGACCCGTGAATGATGTTATAAATATCCACATGGCCCTTTGCAGAAGAAAGGTTCCCCACAGGTTTTCTGAGCATGCATGTTTATTTTCTTCTCCGCATTTATACTTTCTCCAGCAACAGGACATTAGTTCTCCCTTTGTTTCTCCAACAACCTACCCATTTTGATCCAAGGTACATCAGGAATCCCACTTCTCCCATGAAGATTTTTCTAACCCTCTAATCCTGCCTTTACTATCTATATGCTTCATTTGCCACTTATATAGGGCCTTGAACTGCTTTTTATCATATTTAAATACTAAGGCCCAGTGCACAAATTCATGCACTTTGAAAGGAATAGGGGCTATGAGGCTGCAGTGGGTACAGGGCGGCTCTCAACCATCCTCTGTGCTCCACACGGTCCTTCGCACCACAGCGCCTGATCCTGTCTCCCAGCAGCCCTGCTGCAGGTGTCACTGCTCCCAGGTGATGATGGCGCTGGCTCTGCTTACACCCACTGACAGTGTGGAGTGATTGGGGCCATTGCCAGCAGCCAGTGAGAATGGCAGCTGCTGCCCACATTGCCCCTTAGGAGCAGGGGGAGATGGAGAAGCCCTCAGGGGCGATCAGGGCTGGCAGCCGCTGCTTGCAACCTTTTACGGCACCGAGCAATTGGGGCCAGCACCAGGCAGTGGCAGCAGGTGCAAGTTGGGGGCTGGCATCAGCAGCAGGTGGGAGTGCTGGCAGGACTGTGGCACATGGGAGCAAGGAATTTTCAGTAACCACCACAGGCTTGTCCTGATGACAGCACCAGTGCCCTGCCTTGGTCTGGTGCTTACCTGCTCCACCATCCCACCACAGCTGATGTCTGCCATGTTCTGCACCTGCCCCCTGGTGGCTAGTGCATGTTATAGCAACCAGATGTTTGGTTGTTCTCCCATTCAGTCTATTTGCATATTAGGGTTTTATATATAGAGATGTGTAGCTCACTTTCCTGGCGAGGCTGGAGGCTGTAAACCCTTCACAGGCAGACTTCTGTTAGTGACAGTGTCTAGCTGAGTTGAACACAGCTTTTGAGAGGAGCCAGGGAAGCAGCTCTATCAGCCATGGCCTAGGGCCTCCCTGGGTACTGCATTTCTCTGACTCCATGCCTGCCTCTTTTCCTGGCCAAACAGGAACCATATTCCTCTGGCCCGTTTCTTTCCTCACCAGAAGGAAGAGAACCAAAGCAATGTTTATTTTCTTATTCAAAAGATAAGATATCAGGGAAACAGAAAGCATTGTGAGATTTCCAGGGAAGTTTATGACAGTAATTGTCACCATTATCCAGATTATTAAGATTTTCTTAGAAAACCAAACCCTTTCCCGTTGAACAGAGCTGGATGATTTTAGAAAAGCAAAGAAAAACCTTCTACAGCCTCCTTCAGGATGTGGTTACCAGGCATCTGAGGACCTTTTTTTTTTTTTTTTAAAGGTTTGTATACTTCACGTTTACACAAGTCACAAGTTAAATACAGGTGGGTCCAATAAAACAGGCATTAACAATAAAAATATAGTCCAAGCTGAACTGTACAGTTAAAATGGTATATGTTATATGTATTTCACCATCATTGAAAATGTAAAAGAGTGCAGTCAGTGTGTGATTTCAACCATTCAAATAAATGTAGCGAGTTCAAAATGGAAGCAGTGACAGATCACAAAGTTATGGGGGAAGACAGACTAGCCATTTTAGCCTAATTGAAGGGCAAGAGCAGTCAATAACTATGCTATACCATGAAGTGGGTAAGGAAGAAAATGACCATTAACGTTCACCAAGGAATAAAAGTATTTGTTAAGAAATCAAAATTGCCGAAACTGGTTTGGCTCAGTGGATAGAGCATCAGCCTGCGGACTGAAGGGTCCCAGGTTCCATTCTGGTCAAGGGCATATACCTTGGTTGCAGACACATCCCTAGTAGAAGGCGTGCAGGAGGCAGCTGATGGATGTCTCTCTCTCATTGATGTTTCTAACTCTCTATTCCTTTCCCTTTCTCTCTGTAAAAAAATCAATAAAATATATTTTTAAAAAATCAAAATTATACTTGGAATTCAAATCAATTGAATGCATTACTAGGTGCTATATATTCATTAGATGTCTGTTTTTATTTAAATAATTGCCAAAAGAATGAATGTGAGATGGAGCCGAGAACTATCATAATATTATACCATTGAATAAGTAACTTCATACATTTCTCCCCAAGCTAAAAGTCAGACCGTGCCAAGAACATAAACTCCCAGCCTGACAAACGAGGTGAGGAACAAAGGGAGGAAGCAGTAACTTTGGCTGGGTGTCTTGGATGGGCACATCTGCAAAGAAAAGCTTCCCCATTGTTTGCTGCAGCATTTCTCAAATGTCTGACTTCAGAACATTTTTAACATAGAATATATTGAGGAAAAATCCCAGTAAGAGCTCCTTGACTACATCATAATAATGATAACAATAGCTAGTGTTCACTGATACTTACATGCCTTCTAAGTGCTTTATACACATCGACTCACTTAATCCTCAGAGCAACTTGCAAGATAGGTAATGTTACCTCCCATTTTACAGATGAGGAAATGGAGACACAGACAAGCCACAGAGTTCATAGTTCAAAGCAGTTGGGCTCCAGACCCTGAAGGCCTGAACCACTGTTGTGGACCTAGTTACAGTGTCCTAACCCCAATGTGATGGTATTTGGAGATGGGGCCTTTGAAAGGTAACTAGATTTAGATGAGATGATGAGGGTTGGCTCCCTTATGAGATTAGAAGAAGAGACACAAGATACTCCTCTCCCCCCCCCGCCCCGCCCTCTCTCTCTCAAAAACATCCAGCCCCCAAAGTTGTCATTTCCTCCCTTTGTTCCTCACCTCATTTGTCAGGCTGGAATTTTATGTTCTTGGCACATTCTGACTGTTAACTTAGAAAAAAAGGATGAAGTTACATATTCAACTATATTCTGCTTGAGCACGAAGAAAAGGTCATGTGAGCATGCAACAAGATGGAAGCTGCCTGCCACAAGAAAAGAGGTCTTAGAATGAAACCTACCTGCCTACACCTTGATCTTGGGGTGCCAGCCTTCACAACTGTGAGAAATACATGTCTGCTGCTTAAGTCACTCTGTGGTATTTTGTTAAGGCAGCCAGAGCAGACTAAGACTATATACCACATCCTCCTTCTACCCAGCACAGAATTTTAAGGAATAGCATGTAAATGTTTAGGCCACAATAAACACAGAATAGCATAACAATGGATGTTAAAATTACAAGATACCTAATAAGGAGAGGAGACTGTTGATTGGTAAGAGTTGCTACTTCCCTCAAACTCCCACTGGACACAGGTGTGCCATGCTTTGCCCACTGAGCTTGCATGGACACATTATTTCTACAGGCAAGTAGACACACCCTGTAGTGTAAAAACCACATAAGTGTGTTCATTATCTTTTAAAAATTAAATTTATTTTTAGAATACTTTTAGATTTACAGAAAGATTATAAAGAAAATAACATACATTTGTTACAATTAATTAACCAATATTGAACATTATTATTAACTAAATTATTAACTTGATTCAGATTTCCTTAAAATTTTTTAACCAATATCCTTTTTTTCCCCCTGTTCCAAGATCCCAACAACAATGCCACATTACATTTATTTGTCATGTCTCCTTAGGCTCCTGTTGGCTTTAACAGTTTCTTAGACACTAGAGGCCCAAAGCAAGAAATTCGTGCAAGGGTAGGCCCTCACAGCCCTGGCTGCTGCCTCGGTCCTCACAGCCCTGGCTTTGTCCAGAAGTTCGTACAAATGGCTGTTGTGCTGTTCGGTCTAATTAGCATATTAGCTCTTTATTATATAGGATACTAGTCAGGTATTTTATAAACTGTTTCTCCATTGGGATTTGTCTGATATTTTTTCCCATGATTTGACTGGGATTCTGAGTTTTTAGGAGTAAGATCACAGAGGTAAAGTATCATTTTCATCTCCACGTCCTCCTTCTCCTTCTCCTTTAAACTTTATTTTTTAGACAGTCTAAGGTTCACAAAAAAATTGAGCAGAAAGTAGAGAGATTTCCCATAAATCATTTTACCCTCAATAGCGTCCCCCACTATTAACATACCCCTATTTAATAAAAGAGTAATATACAAATTGACCATCACTCCAATGCACAAAATGGCCACCCCCATGTGGTCAAAGATGGCTGCCCCATGTGGACACAAGATGGCCACTAGAGGAAGTTGTGGGCAATTAGGACAGCAGAGGAGGGCAGTTGGGAGAACCAGGCCTGCAAGGGAGGGCAGTTGGGAGCGACCAGGTTTGCAGGGGAGGACAGTTGGGAGGGAACAGGCCTGCAGGGGAGGGCAGTTGGGCATGACCAGGCCTGCAGGGGAGAGCAATTGGGGTGACCAAGCTAGTAGGGGAGGGCAGTTAGGGGCAATCGAGACAGCAGAGAAGCCATTAAGGTATCAATTAGGCTGGCAGCAGAGTGGTTAGGGGGTGATCAAGCTGGCAGACAGAAGCAGTTAGAGGCAATCAGGCAGGCATGCAGGCAGGCATGCAGGCAGGAGAACGGATGGGAGCCAGCAGTCCTGGATTGTGAGAGGGATGTCCAACTGCCCATTTAGGCCTGATCAGGCTTAAATGGGCAGTCGAACATCCCTCAAGGGGTCCTAGATTGGAGAGAGTGCAGGCTGGGTTGAGGGACAACCCCCATCCAGGGGGGCACAAATTTTGTGCACCGGGCCTCTAGTATTTGTTATAATTAATGGACCTACATCAACATATCTTTATCACCCAAAGTCCATTGTTTACATCAGGGTTCTTCACTCTTGATGTTGCACATTCTGTATGTTTTGGCAAATGTACAATGACATGGATCCACCATTGTAGTATCATACAGAATAGTTTAATGACCTATTCATTTCTTCCCCCACCACACCCCTGTGAATCACTGATCTTCTTACTGTCTCCATAATTTTGCCTTTTCCAGAATGTCATCTTGTTGGAGTCATATGCTATGCAGCCTCTGCCAACTGGCTTTTTTCACTTAGCAAAATACATTTAAGATTCCTCCATGTCTTTTCATGGCTTGATTACTCATTTCCTTTCACCTTTAAAATATTTTTTATTGATTTTAGAGAGAGAGGGAGAGGAACAGAGATAGAAACATCGATCAGCTATCTTCTGCATACCCCTACTGGGAATTGAGCTCACAACCCTGATATGTGCCCTGACTGAGAATTGAACCATGGCTTCCTGGTTCATAGGTTAATGGTCAACCACTGAGCTACACTAGTAGGGCCCATTTTTAATTAGGTTTCTTGTTTTCTTACTGTTGAGTTTTAAGAGTTCTTTGTATATTTTGGATAACAGACCTTTATCAAATGTGTCTTTTGCAAATATGTTCTCCAGTCTGTGTCTTCTCTTATTATCTTTACATTGTGTTCTCAGAAATTTTTAATTTTGATGAAGTCCAGCTCACCAGTTATTTCTTTCACAAACTGTGCCTTTGGTGTTGTATATAAAAAGCCAGTGCCGTCCCCAAGGCCATCTAGGTTTTCTCCTATGTTATACTCCAGGACTTCACTAGTTTTGTTTCACTTTTACCTTTATGGTATTTTTGTGATGTGTATAGGTCTGTTTCTAAACTCATTTGTTCTCACATGTGGATTCACAGTTGTTCTACATAATACCATTCACACTAGTATACTGTACATACATTTTAGAAGAAAAATATTGGTACCATCCTAGGAACCGCTCATGGCACAGAGATGGCTTTAGAGCAGTTTGGAAGATGTTGATCTTCTAAATAAAGACCCTCCCACCTCTGCAGACTTTCTCCACATATTCAGTCCTCCCACCAGACTGAGCTACAGGCTGTCCTTTTCCATCCTGTTTTCACCAAAATGGCTACTTCTAAAACCTTTCCTTCTGGAAGTTCCGGCTTTCCCACTCTAACAGATACTAATAGATATTAACATGATACTCTACTTCTACCTCTGTTATATCACTCTTCAAGTTGTGTGATGATTGCTTCTTGATCAGTTTTTACCCTGCTTTCTATAATCTGTACTTTACTTTGTAACACCCCTCTACAAATTATAAAGCGCATTTCCTCCCATTGATCCATTCAGGTAGAATCCTGCCCTGCCTAGGAATCAGTGAGTGTGAGGATGGTCATTTGGCTTTTTCCAGATTTGTGTATTTGGGGTAAAACAAAAACAATTGTGGATCATGGGCAAAAGCACACATGGAATCTTATGTACATACATATGTATGTCTAAACATTTTAAGGTTGTGAATTTAGGGAATACATTTTTAAATAAAATATGTTTTATTCTCCTGCCTTGACAAATACACCTTCATGTTGACCTGAAAAGGACGATTTCAGATGCAGAATTCTTGAACTGCTTGGAGTTCTGTGTTGGAATAAGGTGGCGTAGGAACAAGGACTCCCATTCCCCCTCCTCTGTCTTGCTTCCCTTCCTCTCCTGCCCTGGCCTCACATACAAACTTGTGGGTATTCCAGCCTGCAGGCAACCTCTGTCCACGTGCCCTGCAGACAGCTGCATGAGGCCACCTTTCTGTCCCAGAGATCCCACACTGGCAGTGAGGTTGCCTCTGGGAGGATGGGCCTGGAGACAGGTCACACAGACCCTGCAGGCAGGATCAGGGAGAGCCACTTGGGCAGAAGATTCTGGAGTCCAAACCACCTGGAGCAGGGTCTAAAGGGGAGGTGGTTGTGGTCTAGATGTGAGTGGCCACATGTCCCTGGCCCAGCAGACTCCTCATTCAATGAAGTGAGATGCAACTGGAAGAAGCAGGGTTCTCAGACTTTACTGAGCATGAGAATCATTTGGTACCTGCTTTAGTAGGTCTGGGGTGAGGCCTGAGAGTCTGCATGTCTAACAAGCTCCCAGATGATGCCAATACTTCTGGTACAAGGGCCAGACTTTGAATAGCTTTAAAGCCTGGGCCTGAGGCAGGGGGTCCCTCTTGCCTGCGTACACCACTACCTTTAACAAGAAAGGATGTATTTGATAATGATTTAATTACTCCCACGGATAAATTACCAATAGAACTTAGTGTACATTTAAATTATACAAAAATAATACATACATGATACAAATTGAACATAGCATCAACACCTACACTTGGGGATTCTTTAGTCTGGCATAGTAAATTTCATAGCTTTCAGCCCTACCAGTTGTTATTTCTTCCCCTTCCCATATCCTCTGATCCCTTCCTGCATATGGCTCATCCAGCTATCGACATTTCTGTTAGGGTGTTGTTGTTATTTCTGCAGACCCTAACAACACATTTTCTCACTCTTCCTCACAATTGACTCCACTCTTTTCTTTCAGGTGCTTCCCCACACTCTCAGTGCATTTATTATAGCAGTTTCTCCAGCAGACTTGCTACTTTTCAGGTCCTTTTGCCCTCTGCCACCAGCCCTCCAGCCCACTCTGCGGAGCCCAAACTGGTTGCCCTGTACCTTCTGCCTCCTGTCCCCAAGCTCCTGACATGCTCGCCTTTCTTGATGCTGGAAAGCACCCTCCCCAAGGCCTGCCTTCTGGTGTGTGGAGGCATCTCCATGGGGTAAAAGAAGCTATTTATGCCTTTCGGAAACCTCATCATTGGGGCAGGAAGTGACCAACTTCCTGACAAAGAACTCCCAAGAACATCTTTCCAAAGGGAAAAAAAGAGAAACCGTATCTCTGACGTACGTAAGTGGTTTCCTCACTTTTAATTGGCCCTGCTCCAGGCTCCTGATACAGCTCAAGGCCGAACAGCATCTGCTGGTGACAGGAGTCCACCCTGTGTGACCTGATCAGGCTCAGGGCCTTCGATGTGGCAGGTGTTTAGTTAGCCTTGGTCGAATCGAGTTGAACTTGCTGGGGCTGGAACCCTGTTTCCTATTTACTTTTTGCTCTAGCTGATGCTTTAACGTGCATTACCAAATGTTGATTAAATGCAGAAAGTTAATTTTTTTGCTACAATTGAGATTTCAGCATATGTCAGAATGTTGAGTCAAGCAAATCATGTCACAGGGTATAGAGAGAGATGCAAACTTTCTTTTGGAAAGAGGAATGGCTCTGACTGGTTTGGCTCAGTACATAGAGCGTCAGCCTGCAGACTGAAGGGTCCTAGGTTTGATTCCAGTCAAGGGCATGTACCTTGGTTGCGGGCACATCCCCAGTAAGGGGTGTGCAAGAGGCAACTGAATGAAGTTTCAAATCTCTATCCCTCTCCCTTCCTCTCTGTAAAAAATCAATAAAATATACAATTTTAAAAGTAGAAAGAGGAATGGAGTAACATGGAGTCAGAAATACCCCACCTCAATGCATGAAAAATGCCACTGAAACCCAAAAAAAGTGGTGTTGATTAGAATACCTAAGAGCTTTGTTTTAGGATTATGCAAGAGATGGCTTTGAGGGGTAATAAATGAATCCTTTTAAAATAATTTTATATTTCAATTACAGTTGACATTCAATATTATATTAATTTCAGGTATAAAGCATAACGGTTAGACATTTATATACTTTAGTAAGTGATATCCCCAATAAGTGTAGTCCCCACCTGGCACCAGACAATGTGATTACAATATTATTGACTATGTTCCCTATGCTGTACTTTACATCCCTGTGACTGTTTTTAAAACTGCCCATTTGTACTTCTTAATCTCTTCATCTTTTCACCCAGTTTCCATCTCCCCCACCTCACAAACATTAAAGACAGTTTGTTCTCTGTCTTTATGATTATGTTTTGTTTGTTTATTTGTTCTTTAGATTCAGGTTATGCTTTAATGGTGTCTCAGAAGAGCCCACCTTTCTAGTGCTTGTGAGGGTAGAAGACTGACACACGAAGAAGTCTTGGCAGGGACATTCTTCTGCACAGGTGAGGTCTTGGGAACCACTTGTTCTATCCTAGCACACTGGCTCTTCTCTCCACACAAATGGTGTTCATTGCTATGATTTGCCTGATGGACTGGCTGACTGACAGATTTTCTGGGTGAGAAATGAAGGACCAAGGGTGTTTTTCCTACAGTGTCTTTTAGGATAGCGTTCAGGAAGGTTGTCCTCAGGGACTATCTGGTGTAGCCATAATTCACACCATAACTCCCTCTACCCAAAGGGCCCAAGGTATGGCCCTGGCTGAATCAGGTGTCTTTCCTTCTCCCAAATCAGAAGGTTGGGAGATGTATTTCATTTACCTGTATTACTTGAAAAGTTTAAGTTATTTGTGTAGGGTTTTTTTTTTTTTTTAAATGTGTCCCATCTCTTCTTTGTTTCTTTTCCTTTTGTGGATTTGTTGAGTATTTTTTTATGATTCCATTTTATTTCCACTATTGGCTTATGAGATATATCTCTTTTTTTAAAAAAAATATATTTTATTGATTTTTTACAGAGAGGAAGGGAGAGGGATAGAAAGTCAGAAACGTCGATGAGAGAGAGACATTGATCAGCCGCCTCCTGCACGCCCCACACTGGAGATGTGCCCGCTACCAAGGTACATGTCCCTGACCGGAATGGAACCTGGGACCTTTCAGTCCGCAGGCCGATGCTCTATCCACTGAGCCAAACTGGTCTCGGCTCTTTTTTTTTTTTTTTAAATATATTTTATTGATGTTTTACACAGAGGAAGGGAAAGAGATAGTCAGAAACATCGATAAGAGAGAAACATCGATCAGCCGCCTCCTGCACAACCCCCAATGGGTATGTGCCCGAAACCAAGGTACATGCCCTTGAACGGAATCGAACCCAGGACCTTTCAGTTCGCAGGCCGATGCTCTATCCATTGAGCCAAACCGGTCTTGGCATGAGCTGTATCTCTTTACAACATATATATTTAGTTTATCACAGTTTCCCTTCAAATAATCTTATATTACTTCACACATAGTGAAAGACACCATACTTCCATTTCCTCCTTCTTATCTTTTGTGCTATTATTGCCATACATTTTACTTAGTCATATGCTATAAACTCCAAAATACATCGTAATTATTCTTTTAAATTGATTTAAGAGCAAGGAAATTTTCTTTTATATTTACCCTACTATTTAATTATTACTGATGCTCTCTATTCCTATCCAAATTTCCATCACCTTCTGCCTGAAGAACTTCCTTTAACATTTCTTCTAATGCAGGTCTATTGGCAACAAAACTTCTCTCTCTTTTCTTTTTGTCTGAATATGTATTTATTTTGCTTTTGTCTCTGAAAGATATTTTCATATGGTATAGGTAGATTTCTAGGTTGACAGTTTTTATTTCAGTATAGTAATGATGTTGTTCCACTTTCTTATTTGTCAAGTTTCTGACAAGAAGAATGCTAGCATTCTTGTTTTTGCTTCTCTGTATATTATGTTTCTCTCCTCTGACCACTTTAAAAAATATATATATGTATATATTTTGATTTTTTTTACAGAGAAGAAAGGAGAGAGATAGAGAGTTAGAAACATTGATGAGAGAGAAACATCGATCAGCTGCCTCATGCACACTCCCTACTGGGTATGTGCCCACAAGCAAGGTACATGCCCTGGGACCCTTCAATCTGCAGGCTGATGTTCTATCCACTGGGCCAAATCAGTCAGGGCTCTCCTCTGACCACTTTTAAGATTTTAATTTTTTTTGTTTTGTTTACTGATGATGATGATGATGATGATGATAGAGAGAGAGAGAGGGAGAGAGAGAGAGGACATCAATTTGTTGTTCCACTTATTTATGCCTTCATTGGTTGACTCTTGAATGTTCCCTGTCAGGGCATCAAACCTGTAACTCTAACCAATTGAACTATCTGGACAGGGCAAGATTTTAATTTTTATCACTAGTTTTCACCAGTTTGATTATGATGTGCCTTAATGTGGTTTTTTTTATGTTTATTCTTGAGATTTATTGAACTTCTGATATGTGTGAGTTTATAGTTTTTATCAAATTTGAGGAAATTTCAGCCATTATTTTTCCAAAATGTTTTTTTAATCTCCCTTCCTCTCCTGTAATTCAAATTACAGTAAGTTATATCATTTAATATTGTCTCATAAATTACTGAGATTCTTTTTTAGTCTTTTTTCTTTGGACAATTTCTATTGCTATGTCTTCAATTCACTAATCCTTTTTTCTGTGTTATCTGATTTGCTCTTACCCACATGCCATATATTTATTTCAAATATTGCATTTTTCACCTTTATAAGTTTCATTGGATTTTTTTTTGTATCTTCCATTTCTCTCTTCATTGTTTTTATATTTTTCTCGATCTTCCTCAGCCTGTGGAACATATGTATAATAGCTTTTTAATGTTCTTGTCTGCCTAATCCATCATCTCTGTCATTTATTGGTCTATTTCTACTGATTGATTTTCCTCCTAGTTATGGGTAATATTTTCCTATTTTGAGGCAAGGTTGGCAAGTTTTGCTTGGTTGCAGGCTACTGTGATTTTGACATTGTTGGGTGCTACATTTTGTTGTAAGCCTTTAAGTGGTGCTCTGGTTGTTCTGGCACGCATTAAGTTACTTGGAGTCAGTTTGATCTCCGCAAGGCTTGCTTCAAGCTTTATTAGGGTGGGTCCTAAGCAGCAATAAGTCTAGGGCTAATTTAGCCCCACTTTTGTGACAATGCGCTTCTGAAGATTATACCGGATGCTCTGTGTATTAGGAGATCTTTTCACTCTTTCTAACAGGAGCAGAATTCCATGAGCTACAAGAATTTAGGTAACTCTTGCTTTAAATTATTGTATATCCTCTCTCCCTAGATTCATGTGGCTTTTTCTCACACATGCACAGATTAGTAATCAATCAGAGATGCAATCTGGAGATCGTTGGAGCTTTTTCCCTGGGCAGAACCCCCCTCTCTGATATGCTGCCTCTAACTCTAGCCAGTGTGGCTTCCAAACGCCAATCTCTCAATTCAATAAGAGTGCCAGGTTCTGTTTGGGTTCCCCCTCCCCACAGAGCAGCCTGGATCCTGCATGCAGCTAGTAAGCTGAAGCAATCATGGGACTGACTTGTTTTATCTTCTTCTCTCAGAGACCACAGTCCTGTGCTGACTATTGTCCCAGGTCTGAAGCCACTGTGTCATACTTTGTCTATATTTTTAGTTCTTTAAGGTAAGAGAATAAATTCCTGGAGCCCCTGTTACTTCATCATGGACAAAAGCAGAAGTTATCTCAATGCAGATTTAACTATAGAGCATGGTATTTTACATCATGATGGTTTTCACTTAACAGTAGATTTTTGTGTTTTCTCCATCTTATTACATAATTTTGGTAAACATAATATTAAAACTATGTTTACTTTCATTCATTATCAAATAGTAATTGACTGATTAACTCCTAAGTTCCAGGCTCTGGATAAAGCAGTGAACAGAACAGATAAGACTGCCGCCCTCGGGAGTTTTTACTTCGGTGGACAGAAGACTGGTAAAAGATAAGAAAGAAATGAGTAAGTCGTAGAGCAACAAGAGCCATAAAACAGGGTGATATGTTGGAGAATGGTAAGGGCAGCTACTGAAGATGGGGGTTTAGGGAAGTCCTCTCTGAAGGGATACTATGAGGTCTAAGTCCTGAGTGATTTAGGAGCAGCCTAATGCAGAGTGTTTTAGGCAGAGAGAATAGAATGTAAGTGCAAGAGCCCAAGGAAACTGGCAAGCTTGGCAAGTTGGAGGAACAGAGAGGAGACCAGTTTGGTTACAGTAGAATGAGCAAGTTTATCAGTAGATAAACTCAGAGAGGTAGATAAGGGCCAAGACTTTGGGGCAAAGAATGCCATACAAGTACGTAATTTATTTACTTAATTGCACTATTGCATCATTGACTTACTTATTCCTATCCCATTAAAACTTTACATTTTTGCATTTTAAAATGTTTTATAATAAATGACACAAAATTTATAAAAAATGACGTGTGTGTGTGTGTGTGTGTGTGTGTGTTATCTACTTAGAATTATTTCAATATGGCAGAATTCCAGGGCTGGACTTAAAAGAGTCAGAGAGTGGGTAGATAGCAGAGGCTGTTGGTGCACCTGGGATTCATTTTACAGTAAGGATGTCCTTCCTCTAGTGGCTGCAGGTGCTACTGACAACTCACAGGGTGGGCCACTGAAGCCACCTGCCACACACCTGGGAATGACACCCCTACACTGCCTACAGCCAGTTACTGAATCTCCTTGCCTCAATGCAGAATAAACTCTGTGGTGCCATTTATATTCCAGAGCTCCCAGGACTAGGTGGAGCCCACATTTCTCCTGAAGCCACATTCCTGCTTATCTTCCTCCCCTTCCCTATGCTGCTCTTCTCCCTCCCTTTCAGAATTCTTCTATAACAGTGCCCCCAACAGTCCCCTACACAAGAACCCTCACAACTGACTCTTCCTCTAGGTTACCCACCTATGGCAGAATATAAACTGTTTGAAGATTCCTGATTTACTAAATCCTTACTAAAAATTCTATTTTTAGAAACACTATGTCCACTGGAGACAATCTGAAATTTACCCAGTTAACATGAAGGGTAGGGAGCACTTGGAGATCACAAGATTAACTAAAGGTCCTGAGGTGAAGGCCTGATGGTAGCTGAAGGCTACGGGTAGAATGAAGATTAACATTCCATTGGGTTTGGACAGGTTAGGAACACAAATCTATGAAGATTTAGGAAGAGCCAACCTTAAGCTCAAATGAGAGTCAGCCATCTGAGAAAAATCCAGGTGAACTTGCTCATGTTCTCAGCAACTATGAGAGCCTGCAGGTTACCTCGTTGGTCCCAGGGCACATATCTCATTTTCCTCTAAAGAAGTCTGCCATTTGATTTCAGAGGCCCTATGATTTTAAGATAAAAAGATCAGAGAACAGAGACACTAGAGCCAGGGGTGGGAGGCACAGTTAAAAGGAAGAAGGGGATAAATTGAGAGGTGAGAGTGTGGGCTCAGATCAGGGGAGGAAAACTTAGGGTATCCTGACACTTCAGTCGTGGTTCTTTCTTTCCCCTCCTCTGTGCAAGAAGAAGATAGTCAAATGAGAAAGGTAAAGATCAGCAGTGACTATCTCACTCACACACACACACACACACACACACACACACACACGGCTACTCTTCCCTGCTCTCCTATCTTCCCACCACCTCCCCATTCTTTGAAGAAAGGATCTTAGATAAGGGAGCCTGGGCAGTGTTTGGAAGCACCCTCTAATTCAGAGTCTGGACAGATTCCAACCTGGCTTCCAAAGTAGATGGCAATATTACTGTCAAGCATTTCTGAAGGGGCTAAGATCTACAATCATTAACAAATTTAACCAAATATCAGGAAAATGAGAGAAGACTACGTGCAGGAAGGCAGTCTTACTCTGGATTCTTGTGTTATCACTACCTACGTCAGAATGAGAACAGCAATGCAAGTACATTCCTGCATATACCTCTTAAGTGCTGAACACACAGTCCTTCAATCGCAAAAGAGGCATGCCCCTGGAGCTGCATTTTCAGAACTGTGGATGAGTCTCACTGAGCCAGTCCTTGTTAATAACTGAGATCTGCACAGGATTTTACAGCTTTCAAAATACTTCAATAAATATTAGTATTTATTAACTTTAGAAGGCCATTAACCTTAAACTTCTTCATATGAGTATATTGAGGGTCAGAACAATTAAATAATTTGCCCAAGATCCCATAGCCAACAAGAGGCAATCCTTTTCCTCTGAGTCCAGATCCTATACAGTTCTCCCTCTATCTGCCTGCCTTGTCCCCTTCTCTACTCATTGGAGTATTTTTGTGTCCTGATGTTCAGGGCTGAGTTCTAAGATCCTGGAAAGGGCTAATAGGGAGTGGGTTATCTGTAGGCTCCTGAAAGCACACACCCTCTCTCTTAAGGGGATCTTCCTACACTTATACACCACCCTTCTTTATTTTAGGGTACAGTTCCCAACTTCTAGGACATAAGAAGCTCTTTCTCTGCTTGATATGCTCCTCTGTTGCTCCCATCATGGCAGGCTTCTCCATACCAATGAAAATATGTCAAGATGTGTGCCTATACCTGGGAGCAAAAGCACTGAACCCTTGACACCCCCAGGGCATAAGAAAAGTGAGTGGGACATCCGTGGCCAATGTGAATGTAGAACACATTGTTTTAGATATGTTTTTATTGATTTCAGAGGGGGAGGGAAAAGGAGAGAGAATCATCCAACAGCTGCTTCCTGCACACCTCCTATAGAGGATCAAGCCTGCAACCTGGGCATATGCCCTGACCAAGAACTGAACTGTGACCTCCTGGTTCATAGGCCAATGCTCAACCACTGAGCCACAGTGACAGGGTGAGCACATTGTTTTATAAAATGCTCCACTTTCTCCCCTCCCCTTACCCACCCACTGCACTCCATCTCCAGAGCTGCCTATCTAACTAATCTGGGATGATGGAATGCCATTTCTTTCTCTCATTACACTAAATTAAAACATCATTAGGAAGGTAAATGACCTGCTAAAACAAACAAATCCCCTAACACATTCCAGAGACAAATTTAAATTATTTTAAGATAATCTGTGCCTTTGGATTATTCAAGTAAATGTTGCAGGAATAACTAAGAACTGACACAAAAAGAAACTCAACTGAAGCCCAAAGCCAGGTGTAAAGCCTGCTGTGGGAGGGAGGCTACAGTGAGAGCATCTGGGAGAGGGTGTCATCCGGAGGCACAGAGGCTCATGGTGGTAGTCGTTTCAGCCTTTGTGAGCTGTGACTCATAGCAGAGCATGCTGCATTGTGGGGATAGACCCAGCTGCGGATTGGATGGCTTCCCAAGGCAGAGTCGCTGAACAGGCCCGGGGAGCTCGTTAATCCTCACCAGGGTGTGATTACTGTTGCCAACCCAAGCCCTCACTGAGCACAAATGCCCTGCCGAGATTCCCAGGCTAGGACGTGTGAGGACAAGACTGTCCAGAAGAGGATATGGAACAGCCTCTAGACTGAAGGCCCACTTGCTCTGTTCACAGGAATGGAGGCAGCTTAGTCCAGAGAGGAGAAGGCTGGGGCTTTGATGGGGGCACAGGGGCAAGACCAGAGGAGGTCGGATGGCTTGCCCACAGTCCCCCAGAGAAGTCATGCCTACCATTCCTTGGCACCACAGAAGTGGGCTAAACAGCCATGCCTGTGCCTGTGGTCTGTTGGCTAACCTAAGAGGTCTCCTGAGGGTGATTAGAGCTAAAAGATTCTGCTTCTCTGGTCAGCAACATTGAGCACTGACTGTGAAGAGCCCTGCCTCTGTTTTGGAAGCAACCAGGCAGAGATGCAAGGAAAAGAGAAGGCGGTTCCCCTAGGAGCTGCTGCGGTAATCTGAGAGCTCTGGGTCAAAGACCCAGGAGGTAAGCATTCAGGAGCAAGCCATGGAGGTGCTCTGTGAACTAGAGGGCCTATAAATTCCTCCCATTCTTAACACTCTGTGGCCCAGTATATAGGAGGGGACTAGAAAAACACATGGAGAAGATATAAATGCTAAGCAACAGGAAATACAGTGATGGAGTCAAACCTCGACTTTCTGTCTTGAGCTTGATCTTTATAGGTTGTGGCCCACAGGCAGGCCCTAGGCTACTGACGGCAGGGTCCAAGATTGGACACATCCTACGTAGGGTGTGGTTGTGAGAAGACAGATGATTCTCACCAAAATGTCAGAAAGGTGGTCATAGAACAGATTGGAAGGGGGAAAAATCTATAAAAAGAACCTCCTTTTTGAATGAAAGCTTACCATTTGCTGCAGCATGGATGGACCTAGAGGATATTATGCTCAGTCAGTCAGAAAAAGACAAATACCATATGATTTCACTTACATGTGGAAGCTAAAAAACAAAATAATGACAAAATTGAAACAGACACATAGAGCGAATGGGTGGCTGCCAGATGGGAGGTGAATTGGGAGACTGGGAGAAAGAGGTGAAGGGATTTAAAAAGTACAAATTGGTAATTACAAAACAGTCACAGGGATATGAAGTATAGTGAAGGGAATATAGTGAAGGGAATATAGTCAACAATATTGTGATAACTATGTATGGGCTCAGGCGGGTACTGGAAATATCAGAGGGAACACTTTATGTAAAGTACATGATTGTCTAACCACTAAAACAATACAAAATAATATTGAATGTAAACTGTAATTGAAAATTTTAAATTTAAAAAACCCAAACTCTTTTAACTTGAGACTAAAAATCTCTTCCCTCCTGGGGAAAGGGATTCTACTATTGTTTCAGCTGAGAAATGAACTTTCTAAAGGTAAGATGATGATTCAGGTGTTCCTTCTAGACATGTGGCTGGTGTGAGAGAGGGGCAGGTGCAGAGGATTTGGGGCTGATTTGGGGTTCCCTGCCTTGTCCACAGTGATTTAGGCAGCCCAGGACCCTGCTTCTGTAGGCCAGAAACCTGAGAACATTTCCTCCATGCAAACCCTTGGGCAGTTGCCACATGGATGGTCTGAAATGCTTCTGTGACTGCTCTGTAAATGTTCCAAGGGAGCAATGTTTGGAAGCTAAGCTAGGGATGGGGAGAGGTATGGCGTTCTAAAGCTAAGCAGATTCAGGCAGGGCCAGGAAAGTTTTCCAGAAAATGGATTTCAAATCCACGTGGCTGAGGAAGAGGAGCTCTCTTCTGTCTCAGGCATGATCTAAATGTTCCTTCAGGTACACTCCCCTTATCCATAGTAGTGATGGTGCAGCTTTTAAAAATTCAAGTAGGTGGACTGTCCTTGGCTGAATCAGAGAGAGCTCTTACTGCCCAAGGAGACTGGGCAGTATGTTGAAAAGCATCCTTGCTCTGTTGACAGAAAGAGCTGGATTTAAGTCCTGTCTGCATCACTTATTAGTCATGTCTCCTCGAGAAGTTGCTTGACCTCTCTGATTCCAGAAGATCTTCAAATATAAAATGGGAATAATCACTTCACAAGGATGGACTGAGAATGAGGTGTGACAATGTATATCCCTGGGCTGAAAGGAGCTCTATTTATTTATGGACACATCAGAAACAGAGTGGGAGGGCAGGACCTGAGATGGAGAAGGATTAAGGAGTAGATGAACTAATGTGCCCAAATTGGGGACTTAACTTGTGCTTTCCTCTAATAGGTGTTATCTGGGGGTGAACCAACTCAAACCCAGGATGCCTATCAAAGACAGGCCCAGGACATAGGAGCCACAAGGCTCATGCCTCGTCACTGTCTTTGGTAGATAGGGCTGCCCCTGGGAACTTCCACTTAAGCCCAGGCTCTGTGGCTGAGCCTGGTCAATACAACACAACACAACACAACACAACACAACACAACACACACAACACAAACACAGCACAAAGGCCCAGGGGTGTTGCCTTGACCCTGTGGTGTGTCTCCTTGGCATTGAGAAATGAAAAATAATTTCCAAAGGGGAATTGTTACTTAACATTGTGAACAAACTTCCAGCAGAGATTTCTTCTCACTTTTCAGTGTTATTTGTGTGTCCGTGTATGTCAGGGCATAAACGGGTCAAACAAGAAAGAAGAATCAAAAGTCATGGATTCCAGTTCCAGTTCTTATTACCTGAGAGAAACCTTAAGCAAATCCTTTAATCTTGTTGAGCCTCAATGATATCATCTATAAAATGGGAGACTAATGCCTGCCTCAAAGGGTTGTGGTTAGGATCAAATACAGTAATAAATGTAAAAGCCCTTAGTGACTGAGGGCAAAAGTGATATAACGAACATGGCAAGTGTTCATTGATCATCTGCTTGAAGCATCTATAATTATTGGGTTGACTTCCTAGGCTCTCTAATGATATCTTGACTTCTTCGCCTGCCTCTTCTTCTCCATCCCTACCTCAGTCCCACCCCTCCATGAAGTCAAAAGAATTAAGACACTACTGTTCACTCCATTGTGCCTGGTGCAGGCCATCTGTTCCTGAATGAACATTAAGGGCTCTTAGGGACAGAAGTGATTATTATTTTTTGCTGATATAATGTGAGGAGCCTTTCTCTGCTTGCTTTGCAAACCCTCTCAAGGCTTGTGTCGCTCTGACCTTTCCCTCAACAAGTGTAACAAAGGAAGATGAGAAAAGATTCACGGAATAAGATGATGCATGGCCTGCAAACTGTCCCACTCACAAAACTTCCATAAATTGTCAAGGACCAGCTACACAGCATGAAAGCCAGTTGGAGACACGACCCA
>JAAGEH010000042.1:14899601-14991977 GCA_011751065.1 Lasiurus cinereus | reverse complement strand
AAAGAAGAAAAAAAATAACTATCCATAATTTCTCTGCTGCAAACATCTTGGATATATTGCCTTTCAGTGTTCTCATGGCCACAAAATGTGGATGATGTGTAAATAGTTTCATTTTCACTTACTGTTAGGACATGAAAAGTTCCCATAAAGATAAAATCCTCAGAAAAAATGGATTTTCACAGCTGCATAATGTCCATTATACAGATGAATCATAAGCTATTTCACTGATTCCCTATTGTTCAACATTTAGGCTGCCTTTATTTTTTCCATTAACAATAACAATGCTATTAATATCCTTATAAGTAAGTGTTCAGGTCTCTGATTATTTCCTTAATATAAATTACTAGAAATAGAACTACTGGGTCAAAATAGTAGGAACATTTTTAAAATTCTTGATATATGGTGCTAAATTGCCTTCAAGAAAATGCGTACCAATTTGCTTTCCACTAATAATGTAGAATAGTACTCACTTCACCACACCCTCACCAGGGCCACATACCATCTCTATTTTATCTTATTTTATTTTTAATATATTTTTATTGATTTCAGAGAGGAAGGGAGGGATATAGAAGCATCAATGATGAGAGAGAATCATTGGTCAGCTGCCCACTGCACACCCCACACTGGGGATTGAGCCTGCAACCTAGGCATGTGGCCTTGACCGGAATCGATCCCCGGACTCTCCAGTCCATAGTCTGACACTCTACCCAGTGAGCCAAACCAGCTAGGGTTCATCTCTATTTTAATCTTTACTATTTTAACAAGTGAAAATTGGATTTACTTTATTTTTATGCTGCTATCCAATCCTAGGGTTCTTCTAGGGTCTGCTTCCACAATGAGCCCAGAATACCATTACCCTTGAGCACTTTGGCCCAAATGTGGGATTTGAGTCAATGGCCTTATCTATGATGACTTAGTTTTCAGGCCCCACTACGTAGTATTACACCTCCCTCAGAGCCACCCCCATCCATCAAATGACTGAAATCCAACCTGGAACAAGGTTTAGACTGTTTCTCATAGCTACACTGTTCAATCTGTGTGTAAACCAGTGATTATAAATGGACACATGGAGAGAAGAGACTTGCCTAACTGTTCTTATAAAAGGCATCTGAACATCTTCTCCTGCTCAGACAACACACTTGGCTTTGTTGAAGTACTTGGGCTTTATTCTGTGGGCTTTATTTTTCAGAATATATTAGTATACTAATTGTACTATACAAATTAATGATTAAAATTCACAATGTACAGAGTTCCAGAAACTGATTAGAAAAGACAAGCCTAGTAAAAATGGGTAAATGATATAAATGTGCAATTTATAAAAGAGAAACTCTAAATGTCATAAATATATTTAAAAGATGCTAATGAAAAAGTAATAATGTAATATCACTTCATAACCTTAATGATGGTTAAAAATTAATATAAATTATAACACCTACTATTGGTGAAAACAAAAAGGAAAGAGCTGTTCACACACTGCTAGCTAAAATGTGAACTTTTTTTGCAATCTGGCAAAGACTATAAAATGTTAATACATTTGCCTTTAACCCAGCAATCCCACTACTAGGAATTTAGCCTAAAATAAAAACACTACACTAAGGATACATGTACAAAGGTGAATATTGCTGCATTGTTTGTGGTTGGAAAAACACTGAAAACAAAGTGAATGCCTACCATTAGGGGAGTGATTTAATAAATTGTAGCCATTTGTTTATATTAATTTTCTTTTAAAAGAGAGAGGAAGGGAGAGGGAGAGAGAAGCATTGATGTGAGAGCAAAACCTCAATCAGTTGCCTCCTTCATGGGGAGCAAACCAGCAACTGGGCATGTGCCCTGACTGGGAATCAAACCCACAACCCTTCAGTACACAGGACGATGATCCACCCAACTAAGCCATACTGGCCAGGGCAATTATATAGTCTTTTACTAGTAAAAATATAAGTTAGATCTATACTAATTGACTTGCAGGTGTTTCTGTTCATTTTATTTTATGTGGGAATGGCTATATGCAAAGTTGTAGATATACTCTGATCTGATTTTCAGAAAATAAAGACATCTACTAATGGCAAAACAATACCCCAAAACCGTGTGTGTGTGTGTGTGTGTGTGTGTGTGTGTGTGTGTGTGTGTATCGGGGGTGGGGGGTGTGTGTTCCCTATCCTGTTTTGCGGAGAGGAGTGAGGATAGAGTGATGAAATTTGTTGCTTCTTGTCTTCCCCTTTTCCAATCAGAAAAAAAGGATGTAGTAGCCGGTACTCAAACAGTCATCATGACTTTGGGGACATCACAGGGTAAAAGATTGCAAAGCAAACAGTTTGAAGGAAGCTGCCTTCCTGATCACTTTGTGGAGCCCTGGACTTCAAACATTCCAGAATAAACCTTCTAGTGATTAAACTTCTGTTATTGGGTCATTATTATAAGAAGCCAAACATAATAAATGATTATGTGAGCATGAAGAAAAGATATGAAAATATATATACCAAGTTCTTTGGGAGTGTTGGGTGTAAAGAAAGAGAGGGAAGGTACAGAAAAAAATTTAAATAAAATGTGCCTTGTATCCAAAACTAAATAGCATTCTGATTTTATCCCATTTGTTCTTAATTATATATTAACTCTTTTTAGGTCCTCTTTGTTCCTCCTTAAAATTATTCCTCCCTTAGTGTCATCCTGTGGCTTCTGAATCTCAACGAGGGGACAAAGTTTAGACCCTTTTCTTACATTATTCGTCAACATAAAAAAGTGCCTAAAAGGATGATCATCAAAAAGTTAATGGAGGGCCCTGGTTGGTTAGAGCATTGTCTGGATGCAACAAGGTTGCAAGTTTGATTCCCAGCCATGGCACATATAAGAATCAACCAAAGAATGCATGAATGGATGGAAAAACAAATCTCTCTCTCTCTCTCTAAAATCAATTTTAAAAAGTTAATAGAGGAATGGGGATATCTCAGTATAATGAGATTTCAGGTAATTATTTCTTTATATTCACATGATTGTTTTTAAATTGATCTTGTGTTATTTATATAACCAGGAAAAAGACAACAAAGATATTTGTACTTTAAAGAAATGGAGTGTGGCAAGATTGGAGGGAAGATCAATTAGGAGGGTATTTTAATAATCCAGGGAAGAAATGATGAGGGATTGAATACAGGTAATGACAATGGATTTGAGGAGATGTAGAAAGATTTAAAAAATAATAATGAGATAGAATCAATAGGACATAGTGAATGAGGGGAAGAGGAGGAGAAAGCAAGGTTTCTAACTTAAATAAGTGGATGGAGAGGTATGCCATCCCTGAGATGAGGAACACAGAAGGAAAACATCAGTTAACTTTAGGACATGTAGCATCTTCAAAATACTGATGTGTTGGCTCCCCTCTAAATTAGAAATTCTAGGCACATGTTGCAGGTGACTCTGAGGTGCAGCCAGGGCCGAGAAACACTGGTGAAGATCCCTGTGTGAGGCTGACGACCAGAAAGTTTGTAATTTAGAAAACATGTTGAGAGAAGAAATAGCAAAGCTAAGGAGAGTATGTCCTGGAAATCAATAAAGGAGGAAGTTTCTGATACTTAGCTCTGTGTTTATGGCGTAAGTGGTGCTCAATAAATATTTGTGGACTAAAGGACAGATGGGAGGAAGGAACTAAATGGTGCTAAATATTACTAAGGAGTCAAAAAAGGGAAAGGCTCTAAAGTATCCATTGAATTTAGCATCAGAGGTTACCTTTAATTTAACCCTTGTGGGGTCAGGTAGGAGTAAGGGAAAAAGTGCAATGGGTGGACAACTGCATAGGAGATGACAAACCATTATATCAAAAATCTTGGTTATGCCCTAGAAATCACTTTTCTAAAACGTACTTTGTGATACTAAAAAATGTTCACTCTTATATGATTTTGATCACAGTGTAAATTAGAGGCAGATAGAGTTGATTTAAGAGCTTGTGTTCTGGAACCAGACTTTCTTGGTACTGAATCTAGACTCTGCCACTAACTCAATGTGCAACTGTGGGTAAGTCCCTCACTGCGTCACAGTGAGCCTGGGGCGTAGAAACAATAAAAAACATGTCCACTATTAAATGTCAGAGATATATATATATATATATATATATATATATATATATATATATATATAAAATTAAATGTCAGATATATATATATATATATATATATATATATATATATATATATATATACACACACACACACACACACACACACACACACACACACACACACATGGATATATACATTCCAAAATGAGTAGTGAGATACATGTAAAAATATTCTGTAATGAACATGTACTACTTTTATAATTAGAGAAACACGTAAAATGATTTTTTTTAAAAAAGTATTTTTTATCGATTTCAGAGAGGAAGGGAGACGGAGAGATAGAAACATCAATGATGAGAGAGAATCATTGATCAGTTGCCTCCTGCATGCTCCACACTGGGGATCAAACCCGCAACTGGGGCCTGTGTCCTGTCTGGGAATGAAACAGTGACCTTCTGGTTCATAGGTCGACACTGAGCTATGCTGGTTGGGTTGTAAAATGATTTTTAACACAAAAACAAGCTTTGGTGTTAAAGGAGAGACAAAGAAAAAGCAACAACTAAAGGGTATAGGATTGATGTTTTAAGTGCTCAGGATGGGACAGACATGTGCCCGTTCATGGCTTTTGGGAAAGAGCTGACAGGAGTTGAGGGTGAGAACAGAGGCCACAATGTTTCTGAGGGGGAGAAGGGAAGGGAGCATGAGTGCAGTTTGAGGAATTGGTCTTGGACAGGACATGTCTTCCTGTGATTGGGGAGGAAAGGTGGTAAGTAGGTGTAAATGCAATAATTTGTAGGTGCGGAGACAGGTAGAGGAAGTTCCTGGCTGAAAGTCTTGACATCTATTACTGAAGCCAGCAAGGCTGTCTTCTGAGCGGAGAGATTTTGAATAGCCACCGTAGGGAATGGAAGAGGAAACTGGCAAACAGAGACGTTGCCAGTGGCAATTAGCACCTGGCTTTGGATGGGACTCTGCTGTGGCCCTGACTTATGTCCCTTCCAGTGTAGCAGATGTATCCACTGTTCTGCCACACAGTTTGGCGCCCTCGTGGTTTATTCTGGAATCTTGACTGTGTTGCTTTCCACATGAATTCCACTTCTTCTCCCTCTTATTTCAGGAATCCTACTCAATTGGCAAGGCCTAGCTCACGTTTGTTTATTCACTTATTTAGGTATTAACTCATCAGTCTCCAGTTGGTCTCTCAGAACCTCATGGCTTCTGGGTTCAGACACTTGCAAAAGTTCCATCTATGCTGTTTCTCTTTGATACCTGTGCTGTTTGATCATGAGTCATTTCAGGACAGAGGCTTGCCTTGAAGGCTGACTTCCTGATGATTCTTGATTGGGGGCCAGTATTATATTCAGTCTGTGTATGAGTGTACATGTGCTTCCTTTACTTCTGTTATTAGGGATTTAATTTACTGGAGGGGAAGCACCTGTAATCCCTGTTTGGAAAAATGTCCATTTAATGACAATTCTCCCGGATGTGTCCGTAAAAGTCACACTAAAAGTTCCAATAGAACCAGGTCTCACTACACAGCAGTTCATGTGTAGATATAATCAGACATTTGGCTGGCTAGTTGGAAATGACTGGGTTCTCCAGAGAGCTTAGCTCCCACCATGCCCATTCTCTGACTTTATCAAGACTGCCAGTGCTTCCACCACTCCATTTAAAAAAACAAACAAACAAATTCAGCACACCTCTTGGCATATTTTTCTTCTACATCCTTCCTGAAACACATGGCATATCCTCTGGCATTCTTAGCATTCAAGATCCCTGATTTTCCCATCATATTTTCTTATAGATCACTAACCTTGGATCAATGCCTCCATATTTTCTGCTTCTATATCAGAGCTACTGAGCACCCTTCATCAGGGTCTAAGTCTTGACCAGAAGAGATTAGAGGGGCTGAAGAAGGATTTAGCCCTTATTGCTGGTTGTAATAAGTGGGGCTGCAGGACCAAGGACTGATCACAGTATAGCCAGAACACTGGTTATGTACAAGAAGAGCAAATATGAGTTGAGCAAGTATGTAATATAATGAAGATAATGAAAGGAAGTTATAAACATAGAAAGAAGACAGCTAAAATAAACCCTGTGATGTTAGATTGCAAGTGGAGGTATTGGTGAAAACTCGTGGTTTTCAATAGGTAGATACAGAACTAGATACAGAGGTGCATGTGGGTATATATGTATATAGAACAAAAGTAGATTTTCAGTTGTTCATATGGAAGACAATACAATAATTAATAATATAAAAACAAACTTTTTTTGTACTCACAACTGTAAACCTACTTTTGCCAACCCACGTGTGTGTGTGTGTGTGTATAAAATTTATTTATTTATCCTAGCTCTGTCCACTGAAGCACAAGGACCTAGAAGCAATGAATGACACCCCATAGCAATGAGCACACTGATGATTCAGATCCTGGTTTATGAATATCACCTTCCACTAACATAAATCAAGGCTCCTTGGAGAACTTATTTCAGAGCAAGAGCAGGGAAGTATAAGATGAGCCTAGAGCCTGTTACCAAAAGTAACAAAGTATTCAAAGAATGGTGGAGACATACCAAAAGGGCACAAGAGATAACTTGAAGGGATTCCTACTGCCCAAATGTGGGACAATTTGAAGATCAAAAAAATGATAGTAATAGATTAAAAGTCTTTGAACAAAATTAAAATCCGTGAGTTCATACAACTGACTTTAAAATTTAACAATCTGTGGAACTTATAACATATCTAGAAATAATTAAATGTATTACAATAATAACACAAAAGCCAGAAAGGAGATAAATATATTATTGTATATTTCTTAACTTATACCTAAAATGATATAATATTATAATCTTATTTCAAGATAAGCTATGAATGCATATAATTTCCAGAGCAAGCATAAAATTATCAAACAAAAATGAATAGCTGAAATGCCAACAGAGAAAATAAAATGGAACACTAAAAAAATTTTTTTTTCTTAATGCCAAAAGAGCAAGAAAGGAGGTAAAAAAGAACAGAGAATAGAAGGGCTAAATTGAAAATAAATAGTGAGATTTAAATCCAGCTGTATCAATAATTATTATACTAAATATAAATGGTTTAAACACTACAATTAAAAGGGAAGCTAGATAAATAGGATGATTTAGGAAGGTCTCACTATGACGATAACAACTGAGCAAATATTTGAAAGAAAGGAGGGCGAAAGACATGCAGATAATTAGGGTCAGAGTGATCTAGAAAGAGGCATGAGCAAGTGCAAGACCAAACCCGACCATTTTAGAAAAGAATTAGCAAACACTGCTCAGAGGTGAGGCTACTTGGATTCTCAATGACTGAAATTTCCAAGAATATGATTAGTTCTGATTCTCAACGATGCCTTTTCTCAGCATATTTGTTCAATATATTATACCACAAGTCTCATTTGGAGAAATTGCCCAGTCTAGGCTTTAAAGTTTATGGTGATAAACTTTTGAGTCATAGAATTAGGGATTGGGAGATATTTTAAAGGTCATCCTGCTCTAACCTCATACTCATGGCAAGGATAACAGATGAGTTGAACTTACATCCAATGGAAAGGATTTCACACCTCCTAGGACCAACTTTTCAACTGATGGGAGGCTAAATCTATAAGAAAGTTTCTTCTTCCGTAGGGGAACAAACCTGCCTCACTGTAGTTGAAATTTTTCGGCATCTAAGCAACCCTGATGCCTTACTATATCCAATGGATAAGACACAGAATGCAAGAGTTTCAACTTGACCATAAGTTTCTTAGCTTTCATCACCTTTGCTAGACTTGTCAAATGGTTTAGGTTTCACAACTTAAACCCTTGGCCTTCACTAAACCTTCTCAATGTCTTCTGTCAAGAGGTTTCCTGGACTTTTGAAGGGAAAGTAAACCAAATGGGCGTTTGTTTTCCATCAGTGAAAGCAAAGTGCTTGCAGAGGCCAGCTGGTCTATTTTTGTCTGTGGGTCATGGGTGGCTGCCAAGAATGAGCAGAGGTGTTTGTCTGTGGTAAAGACCAGTGACAGGGGTTGGTGGAGGTAGTTATTGATGCAGGAGACGCAAGGTTCGTGAACAGGATTTAGAACTGGGGAATCTTATTGAAATGATTCTAGCTGTACCTTCAAGCTCAGATCTCTCATTCTCCTTCTCACGTGCATTTTCAGATCTGTGGCCACAGGACTGAGAAGGGATTAATTTGTCTCCTAACAGAAAGTAAATAACAAGCCCTTGGTAGGGCCATGGCTAGTAATAGCCTCGTCTTACTGTATAATGTCCTGATTATTGGTACCCTGAGTCCAAAGTGTCCCTTCCCCCACCCTCACTGGTTTAACTGGATGCAAAAAAAGGCTGGAGTTGGAGGACATAACCATCTGAGGTATCACAAAACATCAAAGAAATCAAGGTCATCCAAGGATATGGGGACTGGCTCATATTCAAAGATTGAATGTAGTGTGGAGAAGGACCAATTCCATAGGTCCCAAAGCCTTGGGATCTCAATCGTGAATTTAGGACCAGGTAGAGCTGGGATTAAATGAAGGCAGTTTGAGAATAAGTCAAGGCAGGGTCCTGGGATATTTTAACATTTGTACTTTCTTTAAGGGTCCATCTATATTCAATACACGAATGAGTAGGAATTCAGGATAACTATTTTAAAAATAGAGATTTTAAAATAAAGGTTAAAATACAGATTTCTGGGCCTTACTCTTAGAAATTCTGATTCTGTCAGTCTGAGGGGGGACTCAGAAGCTGTCTTTTGCAAACTTCCCAGATGACTCTGGACTTATCTCCCTGCCCAGTTTTTGAAGCTGTCAGGGCTGCTCTGGGGAGTAACTGAGCTTATGTTAAAGAGTGTTTAACATAGCACCTGGTAGTCAGTAATCACTCAATAAAAGTCAATTGTTTGTTATCTCTGGTTTAAATCATATGATGTGCCTGAACTGTATGACTCACTGGACCATGCAATTATAATCCTTGAAGACAGTGGGATTAGTTCAACCTCCTACCACCACTAATCCCTGGTCTCTCTCCTCCTCCAGGCAACTTCCTGTTTGGCCCCTTTGGGTTGTCACTTGTTGCCAGCCTGACTTTCCTGGGTTTTCTTTCTATGCTTTTGGCAAGATCCGGAGCAGGTGTAATCTCCTTTGTTTGTTTAGAAATGCTCTCCACTGGTTGAGAGGAGTTGGGTCTCCTACTCAGTGTTTTGGTGGTTTGTTTCCATTCCTTTGTGGTTGTGTTTATGATTGTGGTACAGCTATGTGGAACTGAGATGTAGTTTCTTTGGAGACTAGGGTACGCTGTAGACACAGTGTGAAATTTCTGGGAGGGTACCCAGAATGTAATACAATATGTTCTACTGGGTTTAGAACTACCCAGAGTGGATAGGACCCTCTGTTATAACTAGAACTAGGGTAAATGCAGGATTCACTACTTCATTCATTTATTCAGTTAATGTTTATGAGCACTTTTAATGTGCTAAACACTATACTAACACTGGAAAGAAAAAGAAGGCCCTACTATCCCAGCCCAAATCCTCTTTGTCCCTTCCTAGTCCTTTGATTACAACACTGCCAAGTGGGTGATGAGTTACATTTGAGGTATCTGTGCTGTGTCCTTCCATGACACTTATTTAAAGCAAAGAGGTAGATCAAGTTGGCTGGATAAGTAGAATGACCAGGAGATTATCCAAATCAAGATACTTTTGAGAGTGGAAAGAATTCTATTGATAATTATACAAGATAGAAGATATAAACCAAAACTGTCTTAGGCAAATGGGAACATGATTATACCAGCAATTTTCAGCTGGTATGCTGCAAAAAATTTTAAAACATGCAAAGCCTGACTATTTAGTCAGGGCACTGACCTCTTTTCTTTAGATTGTCAAATTAAAAAATGATGCCGAAACCAGTTTGGCTCAGTGGATAGAGCGTTGGCCTGCGGACTGGAAGGTCCTGGGTTCGATTCCGGTCAAGGGCATGTATCCTGGTTGCGGGCACGTCCCCAGTAGGGGGCATGCAGGAGGCTGCTGATCGATGTTTCTCTCTCACCAATGTTTCCAACTCTCTATCCCTCTCTCTTCCTCTCTGTAAGAAATCAATAAAATATATTACAAAAAAAAAATGACAACAGCCAACACAATAACAGCCATTCGGTGTGAATGAGTCAAATTTATACCTAATTTTTTGTCAGATTGGCAAAATATATGTATTTTTGGTATGCCACAGAATTTTAATAATTAGCTTATGTGTACCATCAGATGAAAAAGGTTAAAAAAATAGCTGGAATATATTGATAAAGGAAGATTTTTAGGTGAAAAGAACAAGATGTATAATGACATGCCTAGCATGATTCCATTTGTGTGTGTGTGTGTGTTTAAATACATTTTCATAATTACATAGGTATAAATGTGTGCTTTTTAAATAAAACTATATAAGGAGCTGATTGGTCATGCTAGAAAAGAGAACAACTTCACACTAGGTACTTATATTAATTTTATATTCTATACTATATACTTAAATTATTTTTACAATAAAAATTCAGAGTTGACCAATTACATATATTACTTTCATAATACAAGTGCAAAATTCAAATAAAGTCATGGAAAGCCAAACACATTTTACTTAGGAGTTTGCTCCCAGTCTTCCTCTGGTTCTTAGGTCAGCTCCCTCACCAGTCTCTTCCCTCTCAGCCCCGGCCTCATGTCCTCACACACTTAAGAGTTACAACAGGAGGTGATGGGGGAAAAAATATAGTAAATAAACACATCAATATTAGATAGGATAAAAGTCCCTCCAGATTTTCAATGGGGACAATTATAAAAGTGGAGGCTCACTTTTCCAGAGATGGGCCTCTTTAGAGCTGCAAAGTCTCTACTCAAAGTAGATTTGAGGGAACAGGTGCCAATTGGTAGAAAATAGTTTTCTTTTATATTTCAAAACCTACTGCAGGACAGCAAATCATTCCTCCCACATTTTAAAGCTTTCCTCCTCTAGATGATAAGTTCTTTCCAAGAAGTGAAGGGTTGAATTTTAGGTCAGTTGTCCACCCACTTCCTAAGGAAAGGTCACTTCCTCAGTCCTTATTGTGGACTCCGCCTGGGAGCAAGGACTGTTCTTTGGCTTGGTGGTTTGGTCAAATGGCCCTAGAGGGGTCAAGTTTGTCTGAAGAACTATCCTCGATTTCCATGGATTTTTGTCACCCTGGAAATTTTCTTTCCGGGAAAAAGAGGGACCAAAACAACTAGTTCAAAAGATTGAGAGGATGTAGGTAATTTATTTCCCTGAACAACTTTTTAATAAAAAGAATCCCTGTCAGCCCTATCCGGTTTGGCTCAGAGGATAGAATGTCGGCCTGCAGACTGAAGGCTCTTGGGTTCAATTCTGGTCAAGGGCACATGCCTGGGTTGTAGGCTTGATCCCTAGTAGGGGGTGTGCAGGAGGCAGCTGATCAAGGATTCTCTCTCATCACTGATGTTTCTATCTCTCTTTCCCTCTCCCTTCCTCTCTCTAAAATCAATAAAAATATTTTTTAAAAAATGTTCAGTAATTAGAAGTTTGCCCTGCCATACAGATAGATCAAAAAGGTTATTTCTGATAATCTCTGATCATGAGCAAGGCCCCTAATTTAAATTCTTCTAGGTAGTTAAAGGGGAGGAAGAGGTTGTAAAAGTTTCTCTTGAGCTCAGAGTCTCAAGTTGCCTTACCTTAAAATAATCTGCATTACACCGAGGCACATCTTGGGGTGACTCATTCTAAACCCTTACAGAAGGGTACCATTCTAGTCCTATCTCTTTCACAAATATTTTCTTAAACACTGATAATATGCAAAAAATATTCTAGATTAAAAAACTTTAAAAACAATGTGCAAAGGACTATTATTATCATTGATAATAAAATCACCCACTTTAGCTGTGGGCACATTCAAGCTTCAGGCTTAGCCCAATTGCAGCCTGTGGTAGACCCACTGTATTCTCCAGGCTGCTTTTCCAAACTGTGACTGAGTTCAGCAGAGGAGTACTGATGAGACAGGGTGAAAGCTAAGCCAGCCAGAACCAGCCTGATGGCAGGCTGCAGTTTGCACATCAAATAGCAAGCTGTTTTGCCTCAAATACAAAGAATTATAAGAGGAAATCATTTCTTCCTGCTACTTACTTGATACCACCGAAACAACTCTTAGTCACTCTCTCTCAGAGTAAGGCAAGGTCTCTGGACAGGATCTGGAAATGCTTTCAACCAGCTCCTCTGACCAGGGTATTCTGGCCAACATTGTCCCAGACCCAGGGGTTCTCATTTCCAGTTGTGTTAGTAGAAAGGGAATCTGGGTTTGAATCAGAAGATCATAAAATGTTAAGAGGTAGAAGGAATCAAGGGGAAATCCAACACTCTGTGATAAGGTAAATGAGGCCAGAGAGATTTCAGAAGTGGTTCCCAAATGCCAATCCTGATATGTCAGTATTCGGATAAAATGAAGACAATAAGGGCAAAATAGTGAGTTAAAAAATAATAATAATTTATTTAATTTAAAAGACATGACCTTTATTCTGACATTATGGCTTTCCTTGTTTTTAATATTAAAATGCCATTTATTTTATGAAATTCTGTTGATAGTAGATGGCAGGTGATTTTTAATGCTCGTGAAAAGGAAGTAGTTGAAATTCCAATGTTCAGATAACCACAGGGTTAGACTACTCACCAATGGTCTTGTCCATCTAGTCAGGGGAGGAGCTGAATTTGAATTTCTATGAGTCATTATTCTTCTAAATCACAAAGACATTTCTGTATGACTTGGGGAAAATGTCTTTACATACTGAGCTTCAGATTTTGCATCTGTAAAATGAAGGCTAATAAAATCTGCCTTGGGAATCCAAGATGGCGGCATAGATAAACACCTACACTGCTGCCTCGCACAACAACTTCAAAACTACAACTAAAAGACAGAACGGACATCATCCAGAACCACAGGAAAGCTGGCGGAGTGTAAGTTCTACAGCTAGAAGGAAAGAGAGGGGCTCACGGAGACCCAGAGGTGCTGCAAAAAGCCGAGGTACTGAGACACGCGTGCTGAGAGAGCGGGTGCCGGAGTACCTGGCTGGCTTTCTCTGGCGGGAGGGAAATGGAGACTCCCAACAGCATTGAACCCCTTATTTTACGACACTAAACCCCAGATCCTGCCGAAACTCATACGGGGGGAGTTTGGACTGTGAAAAGGGAGAGGTGCACGGAAATTTAGGATTCGCAGAAGATCAGGTCTGGTCTCGGCACGCGCACAGTGCTGCGCGCAGGACAGATTGCTGATTGTGCCGCTGGCTTTCGCACTGGGTGGGAGACAGACCCTCCGAACTGTGCCACTTCTGAGTCCACTAAGCCCCTGTTTTGGGCGAAACCCTGGGGACCTAGACTCGTGTGGTCCTGGTGCGCAGGGGAGCTGGAAAGGCAGCAGTTAGAGGCACTGCGGGCGCGCGCACAAGGACCGCTCCAGGGATTACCCAGTCACGTGAGACTCAGGGGCCATGGAGGGCGGGGCCGACTAGAAGGCAAGGCGGTCCCTTAAGCCCTGAGACTCCACCCATCCCAAGCTCAACAGAGGCTTCTTCGGTACTCTTTTAGAAGAGGAAGAAGAAAAAGGTAAAAGCCAAAAAATTATGAACAACAAATACATATCTATCAACAAGTGAATCTAAAAATTAAGTGAATTAAAAATTTGATCAACAGAATAAACTGGTGAATATAATAGAATCAGGAGCACAGAAAGGGAGTGGACTGATAATTCTCAGGGGGGAAGGGGTGAGGGGTGTACAGGGAGAGACTGGACAAAAATCATACACCTATGGATGAGATCAATAGGAGGGAGCTAAGGGCAGAGGGAGGGGTGGGAGCTGGGTGGAGGGGTGCTATGGAGGGGAAAAAAGAGAAACAAATGTAATAATCTGAATAATAAAGATTTAATTAAAAAAAAATCTGCCTTGTGTCATAAAGTAACCATGAGGCTAAAATGAGATAATAGAGAAAGAACTTTGAGAAATAAAATATTTGTTCTTGATATCCCAGCTATGTGGATTGTTTTGAAAACTGTATGTTTTTAAATGTTTTTACTGACTTCAGAAGGAGGGAGAGGGAGAGAGAGATAGAAACATCAATGATAAGAGAGAATCATTGATCGGCTGACTCCTGCATGTCCCTTAGTGGGTGGGGGTTGAGCCTGAAAGCCAGGTATGTGCCCTGACACAGAATCAAACTGTGACCTTCTGGTTCAATAACTGAACTACACCAGCCAGGCCAGCCTGTTTCCTAGGGCTGCAGGAACAAAGTACCACCAACTAGTGGCTTAGAACAACATAAATTCATTCCTTCACATTTCTGGAATTTAGACATCTGAAATCAAGGTGTGGACATGGTCATGCTCTCCCGGAAGCCTCTAGGAGATGATCTGTCCTTGCCTCTTCCAACTTCCGGTGGTTCCAGGGTTCCTTGGCTCCTGCAGCATAACTACTATCTCTGCTTCTGTTTTCCCATGGCTGTCTTCACTCTGTGTCTCTGTCTCTTCACATGACTTTCTCTTCAGAAGAAAACCAGTCATAATGGATTAGGGGCCCACCCTGCTCCAGTATTACACCATCTTCTCATGATATCACCTCCAAAGACACTATTTCCAAACAGTCAAACTCTGAAGTACTGAGAATTAGGAGTTCAATGTATCTTGTTTGAGGAACACAATTCAACCCATAACAAAGACCACTCTGGTAAATTTTAAGTTGCATTTTAAGTAGCACCAGCTGCCCTGACTTTATGGAAAGCACACGTCACTCTTCCCACCTTTCCAAGAAGAAACTCTGTGAAGGGAGAAACAAAAGGAAATAGAGATGTTCTGGAGGAAAATCAAAGCAGCTGGTTAATCAGCAAATGGAATCTTGGCTCCCGAAAGGAGGAGCACCTAGAGCAGCGGTCACCAAAGCTTGAAAGCAAATTCCCAGGCTGCAACTCACTCCTTGGAGAGCTCTTAGCTGGAGTGTGGCTGTCCCGAGCAGTCTGCACTACCAGGGGAAGGGGAAGGAACCACAGCTTCCTCAGTAAACACACTTGGGCCCCAGCAATATTTATTCATGGAGGGTCTGAGCAGCTCTGCTTTGCCCAAAGCATGGACACATCATGGCAGGAGCATTGCTATGCAGTCAGGCCTTTCCAGGCTATGGAGCCAGATTAAGTCAACACCAGAATTCCGCCTTTCTAGCTACAGGTCTCTACTGCCTCCCTAGAGCTTTTCTGTCTTTTATTCTAATCAAGATCAAAGGCAGCTGTGATCAGGTCTCTCAACAACTAGGCCAAACAAGGTCAGGGTCACAGCAGCAATTCTGCCCAGATCTTGGGGAAGAATCATTATCCATGAAGTTTGCAGACCCTGAAATATGTTACTTAAGACAGACAGGACGGGCCAGGCTGATGTGGCTCAGTGGTTGAGTCTTGACCCATGAATCAGAAGGTCATGCTTCAATTCCTGGTCAAGGTACATGCTTGGATTGTGGACTTAATCCCTAGTAGGGGGCATGCAGGAAGCAGTCCATCAATGGTTCTCTCTTATCATTGATGTTCCTCTGTCTCTTTCCCTCTCCATTCCTTTCTCTGAAGTCAATGAAAACATTGAAGGGAAAAAAAAAAGACAGAGATGGCCCTGGATAGTGTGGCTCAGTATTTAAGCATTGGCCCATGTACTGAAGGGGCACAGGTTCAATTCCCAGTCAAGGGTTTGTATCTGGGTTGCAGGTTTGATCCTACTCTGGGCAGGTGTGTATGGGAGGCAACAAATTGATGTGTCTTTCTCACATCAATGTTTTTCTCTCTCTCTCCTCCCACTCTTCCACTCTCTCTCTCTCTCTAAAAAAAAAAAAAAAAAAAAGACAAGGCTGCATTATGGCGTTCCCTAACCCTTTGCACTTTTACCTTTGTGGCCCCTTTCTTCCATAAAATATATTAAATTTATAGCCTATATAATAAAAGGCTAATATGCCAATTGTCCCCTTGACCAGAAGTTCGATTGCTCACTATGACATGCTCTGACCACTAGGAGGCAATACAGAACATGGTGGGTGACCAGTGGTGGGGGTGAGGTGCTTAGGAAGTGAGGGAAGGAGGGAGGAAGCAGGGAGGCAGGGAGGTGGGAACCTGATTGGTCCTGATTGCTGGCCAGGCATAGGGATCCTACCTGTGCATGAATTTCATGCACCAAGTCTCTAGTATTATATAATTGGTATAAAGGTGAGTGTAAGGCTGGATTTTTATTATATACCTATTAGGAGCCCAGTGCACGAATTTATGCACTTTGAAAGGAACTGTGGGCTGAGAGGCTGCAGTGGGCACAGGAGCAGGTCTTGATCCATACTCTACACCCCTGCCCAGTCCTTCACACCGCAGTCCCTGATTCCCTGTCTGCTGGCAGTTCCCATCACTGCCACTGCTATGTGCTGACAGTGCGGGCCCACTCCCAACTGCTTGCATGACATGGAGTGATTAGGGATGGTTGCAGCAGCGGGTGCAATCAGGGCCGGCGCTGTCAGAAGGTGAGAGCTGCAACTGCTGCCCCGATCACCTCTCAGGAGCAGGGGGAAGTGGAGAAGTCTTGAGAGGTGATTGGGGCCAACAGCCGTCACTCACATCCGCTAATGGAGCCCAGCAATTGGGACTGGCACCAGATGCCAGCAGTGGGTGCAAGAGGTGACTGTTGGCTCTAATTGCCCCTCAAGAGCAGGGGAAGGTGGAGAAGCTCCAAGGAGCAGTCAGGGCTGGCAGCCACTGCTCACACCCACTGACAGGACCAAGCAATCGGGGCCAGCGCTGGGCACTGGCAGCAGGTGTGAGCAGTGGCTCCAGCGCTAGCAGCAGGCACAAGTGGAGCTGGTGTTGCAGCAGGTGCAGGCACCAGCAGCAGGTGAAAGTGCCCAGAAGAACTGCAGTGCACAGGAGCAAAGAATTTTCAGTAACCACCAGAGGCTCACCCCAATGACAATGACCAAGCCCTGTCTTGGTCTGGCACCTGCTCCACCATCCCACCATGGGCAACGCCTGCCATATTCTGCGTGTGCCCCCTGGTGGTCAGCACACGTCATAGTGACCAGTTTTTCAGTTGTTCGACTGGTCTATTTGCATATTGGGGTTTTATATAGAGAGATTATTATCAAATTATTTTTTCTGATTTAAAATATTTTATAATTAAAATGTTTTTGATGGACCCTGAAATATGGATCCTCAGCACTGTGCCTGTGGATAAGTCAGCTATGTTATCTTTAGGCATGCAGGTATGGGATACAATAAGGTGTGTGTGTATTAGATGACGTAAAATTAATCCAGCCTGTACACTGGGGAATGACCAAGATGACCTTTGGAAACCCACATAAGCTGAAAAAATAAGGCTTATGGTATTAAGCCTTTTTCTTTATAGTTAGATGCCCCTTTCTTCCTATGGATATATGGATATATGAGTATATATTCATAATGGAAAGTATATTCCCCTTGTCAATGGCTCCCTGATGTCCAGCTTCAATATTTGGACAGCTTGCTCCACTTCAGGACAAAAATGGGGAGGAGATTGCATAAACAGGGTAAGGAGAAGTGGAGGCCTGGAGGAATTACCTGGATCAAACATCAGCTCAGGGCTTGACAGTATCACTTATCAACAAAAGCTCTTTTTTGCTAAGGATCCCCCCAAAACACATTTTTCTCTGGGACCAGAATATTTACGGTTTTGAGCAAAAAATATTTCATTGAACCTAATATTCATCTACCTTCTCCTCCATACAGAAAAATCGTACTAATTTTACTGAGTCTAGGAAAGCATTACCGAGTCAGTAGACCAACCTGGAGTTGGCAAACTTTCTGCGAAGAGCCAGGTAGCATATATTTTAGACTTGCAGGTCTTTGTTCCAACTATTTAATTCTGCTGTTATAGTACAAAAGCAGCCATGGATAATATGTAAACAAATGGGTATGGCTACTATAGAAAACGTTATTCACAAAAATGGAGGGCCGAATTTGGTCTGTGGGTTGTAGTTTGCTGAACCCCAGAATAACCTATCTTTTACTTACTGACCATATCCTGTTTCTTCTTATGTGATATGCACAATGTTAAGGACATTAGACCTTGTGATACTTAAGTGTTCCAGTTTTTATTTCTTGTTTCTTCAATGACCTCAAAGGCCCTGTTTTCTTCTGTATCCTTTATAAGTGCTAAGCTAGGCATACTTATGCTATTTACCTAGACTTGCATTTTTGGGGCCTTAAAATCAATGTTAATTAAATTCACTAACATCTACCCATTTGTATTTGGTGTTCAATCACCTTTCCTTCCAGGCCTCTTCTTTCCTCATGTCTTGCCTACAAGGCCCATTCCACAAAGCTTTGCTGGCTGTTAACTACAGTCACCACTCATCAGTCAACAAATATTTACTGAGCACCTGCCAAGATACTCTACTATGCTGGTAAATATAAACATTTCAAAACATAAAGATGAAATCTCTAATCTAAGTGTTTATGAATTGTGGTAGACATTGTATCCCCCACATCTCCACCCAAATTCCCAATATCCATACCTCCCACTACTCAAACCTTCTCCCCACCCCCCACTTTTTAAAAAATATATATATTTTATTGATTTTTTACAGACAAAAAGGGAGAGGGATAGAAAGTCAGAAACATCGATGAGAGAGAGACATCGATCAGTTGCCTCCTGCACGCCCCACACTGGTACATGCCCCCGACCGGAATCAAACCTGGGACTCTTCAGTCTGCAGGCCGACACTCTATCCACTGAGCCAAACCGGTTCTGGCACCTTCTCCCCTTTTTAAAAATGTTTTCTTAAATTGATTTTAGAGAAGGGAGAGGGAGAAATAGAAACATCAGTGATGAGAATCATTGACTGGCTGCCTCCTGCAGGCCCCCTACTGGGCATGTGCCCTGACCGAAAATTGAACCATGATCTCCTCGTTCCTAGGTTGCCTACAAGGCCCATTCCACAAAGCTTTGCTGGCTGTTAACTACAGTCACCACTCATCAGTCAACAAATATTTACTGAGCACCTGCCAAAATACTCTACTATGCTGGTAAATATAAACATTTCAAAACCACTGAGCCACACCAGCTGGGCTTCTCAAAACCTTTTGAAGTCCTTTCTCATACTGACTTTGTGGTTGGTTATGGACTTCCTTAGCCAATAAGACATTAACAAACAGGAAGCAAGTAGATAAGTGCTTGTATACTGGGGCTTTCTTTCTTGAAATGCTCCCTTTTAGAATTTAGCTGTAAGGAAGCCCAGGATAACCTGCTGGAGAGGTCCTGTGGAGGCCCTGGTGAATGAGACACTACATGGAGAGAGGGGCCAGCTGTTCTCATCTCCTCAGCTGAGATATCAGACACAGGAAGCCCTCTTGGGTTCTCCCATCACAGTTGAGCCTACAGATAACCACAACTGCATGAGCTACCATAAGCCAACCAGTTGAATACCCAGCCAACTGATCCCAGCCCACATTATAGAGTTGTGAGTAAAGAGTCATTTTTATTCATTCAGTTTTGGGGTGGTTTGTAATGTAACAATAGATAATTGATAGATATACTAATTAGGAAGAGTGCTAGAATGTACACACACACAATCCAACCCAGAAGTCAATGCAAGACTTATACCAGAAATACCAAGCCTAAAGATAAGAGTAGGGCAGGCTGGAACAAAACCACTGAGGAAGTGTTCTGGGCCTGAATGACAGGTACGATTTGAATATGTGGGAAAGAGCAGCCTAAAGAAAGAGCCAGAGCAAAGGCTCTTCTCTCTCTGGACTATATGCCTTTAAGAGGATTCTGAGGGCTAAACTGTCCCTAAGGACTGACTCTAATGATGGACTTCCAGGAAAGTGACGCAAGGAAACATTTTGGTATTTGGCTGAGGCACCCTCTCATTTCTCTCAGAACACACATGTGGTTGGCAACCTACTCCCCTTACTATAGAGCCAGCCCTGATAAAAATAAGTACCATATTAGAAAACTCCTAAGGCTAGCCTGGTTGGTGTGGCTCAGTGTTTGAGCATTGACCTATGAACCAGGAGGTTACAGTTCGATTCCCGGTTGGGGCACATGCCTGAGTTGTGGGCTCGATCCCAGTAGGAGGCATTCTGGAGGCAGCCAATAGATCATTGGTGTTCCTCTCTCTTTCTCTCTCCTTTCCTCTCTGAAATCAATATAAAATAAAATAAAATAAAATGGATTTTTTTTTTAAAGAAAACTCCTAAGGACAAATCCCTGGAATCCTTCTATGGGATTCACTCTTACATAGGATAATCAGAAACAGCTAGGACTATACATTCTGCTTTATATAAAATGGACAAGTTTTTATTATCTATTCTGGTCCATCTTGTTTACTAACAGGATTGGTTTCCTGTTGTTTACCTATGCACTATCTGATCTTTGAAGGCTAATTGCTTTCCTACCATCTGACTTTTTGATTCCCTGATGGTTGAGATCCAGAGCTGGACAATTACCACACTATACTGGAGATGACTGTTCACTTCTCTACAATTCCCATTAGAGCACAAGATCCTCAAAAGCACAGATTTCTTCTTTTCTATATCATGTCTCCAATGCTCACATAGTGGCCGAATACCAGCAAGTGTTCAATGACTGTGTAATAAATTAATGAGAAATCCAGAAACACAGCCACCACAAAAGCCAGGCAAATTAGAGTGGAAGGCAAACTATGCATAAAACATCACTAACATTTATCAGTGCAACTTTATTCCAGGTTCTGTGCTAACCACTTAAGGCACCTTTTGTCCTTTTTGTGTGTTAGCATGTTTTATTTACATTTGGAAAAGTTATTTATCTGCAGAGCTGGCATTCAACTCAGTTCTTCTGTTTCCAAGCCCATGTCCTTTCTAGCTATCTGGATACTGAACACTCCCTGAGTGCTCCTATTTGAGGATTTACCAAATAAAAGCAGGGATTGAGGAGATACCCATAGGGATCTCCCTTAGAGAACCTCTGCTTGGACCTCAGGAAAGATCTTCCCCCTGAGCTTGCTGGGAAGGACTGTGTCTAGAAGAGGCCCTCAGTCTTTGTAGATCTTTTTATGGGCATAAGCGGGGAGAACCTGGCACCCAGCCTGTGGTGGGAATAATGATGAGTCCCTCCCTAACTGCTCTTTTCTTCTGCAGGCCAAGTTACTGTTCTCTGGAAGGACTAACAGGCAGGAGAGGGAGCCAGACCTGCCCCATCATAGGGTGGGGTATTACCATTTGACCTTATTGCTCCAAAGTTTCATGATTAAGATGAAGAGCTAGGGGTGGGGCATGGGCTTGGCACTGGGGATGAGGTACACTAGGGAAATTTGGATTGCAGGGTGGAACAAGGGTGAGTCAGAGGGGCAGGACCCAGTGTGGGCAGCCTTTGGCAGGCAGAGGCAGATCGGAGAGAAGTGTCTAACACCCTCTCTGAAGCTTTGCAGGCTCCATTTGGCAGCTGCAGTGTGGCAAGGTAACCTGTGGCTTGGTATCCCAGGCTCAAATCTTACCATGGCTATTTACTCTCTTGATGACCCTGGCAAAATCATTTACCTTTTCAGGGCTTCAGTTTCCCCTTTATAACCTGGGACTAAAAAGCTAGACTGGGTGGCAAGTGAGAAAGCATGCTGAACATCAGTTCTTCTGTATCTCCCTGTTCTGCTGACACTTGGTATTAGCCAGAGCATTTCAGGTTAGCTGTGTCAGGCAGGGGCCTATTGACTTTCAAGCTAGATTTATTAACATGCATTTATTATTATACTCATTTTTCTTGGGATTTAACAAAATTAAAATTAGAAATATTTTGTGGGCCCATAAAATCATGGGTCCTGGCATGCTTAACAGAGAGTTCAGCTCTGGTGTCAGACCGTGAGCCATTCCCATAAGTTTAGGTGTCTTCCTTCTTCCTGAATCTTTGAGCTCCAGGTGGTTCAGGAGAGTATTCTAAAGTGAAGCAGCATTTTACCCCTAACGTGTTTACTGGGTTAGTAAGGGTGTGCACTGCATGGCTACTGGTGTTCCTGTGGAGGTCCCAGTGTATGTGCATTTCAGGATGTAGCTGTTTTGAGTAGAGCGGGTAATGTGAAAGCTGATACAATTTTTTTTTGGTTCATCCAATGAATTTTGTGTGTGTGTGTGTTTATTTATTTTTTTAGTATTTACTACATGCCAAGCCCTGTAACAGGAACTGAAGATATAGTGCAATAAACAAAAATTGTAGCTTATTTTCTAGTGAAGGGCAATAGACAAGAAACCAAAAAATTATGTCAGGTGGTAAGTGGGTAGAGAGAGCAGGTGGCGAGAAGGTGGGAATTGAGTTTGCCATTACATATAACATGGTCAAAAAACATGCCTTTGAGATGATATTGGAGCAGAGCCCTAAAGGAAATGAGGGATGGAACCATGTGGCCATCTCAGGGAATAGCATTTCAGGCAGGAGGAGAGGCAAGTACAGGGACCATGAGGCAGGAGCATCTTTGGGCTGCTTGAAGAACCATAGGAGACCAGAGGCTGGGGTAGGAACCGGGAGGAGAAGAGTGGCAGGAAATGAGGTCAGACAGGTGGCACAGGGCCAGACTTGGTTGTAAAAGTTTTAGCTTGTAGTCTGAGAGTGATGAGAAGCCACTAGAAGAATTTGTTAGAGTGATGATCTGATTTAGCTCTTAGATCACTTGGCTACTTGCATGGAATAGACAGGAGGCAAGCACAAAATCAGGGAGGCCAGCTAGGAGACTACAGTGTGTTCCAGGTGGAGAACCTTTAGGGATTTGTACCAGAAGGTTAGCAGTTGTGGTGCAGAAAAGTGGTCAAATTGTGGATATGGAGGTAGAGCCAACAAGATCACTGGTACATTAGATATGCAGGTAACCATATAAGAGAGGAGTCCAAGACCCTAGCTTTTGGACTGACTGCACAACTGAAGCATGGTATTGGCACTTAAGGAAAGGGGATGGGTTTAATGAGGATTCTGAGAGTTTGGTTTTAAACAAGCTAATTCTGAGATGCTTTGTAGAGATGTCCCAAATGGAAGCACTAGCCCCACAATGAATCGTTTCTGGATGTGGGCTGCCCCTAGTGGTGAGTGTGGAAGTGAGTCAAGGAAGTTCCCTCAGTTGACAGCATTGCCCAGAGAGGGATACAGCTGTGAGTCATCAATTGGCAACTCTACACGAAGTTGAGGAAAAGTGTGTCTTAGTCCTGAAGGGGGAACCTGGATGGTACACCATAGTATCTACTACAAACCACTTCTTGTGCCATTCAAATCCATTCCACCTGGGAACAGATTCTCTAGGATTCTGTTTGGTTTGTTTACTTGGGAAACTTATGAAAGGTTAGTGGCATGAACTAGTCATCCCTACTTCTATCCCCACTACTGCAGTTAGTCTTGAGACTACAACCATTACTGATAACCTCCCTTCTATACTACCCATTCCAGAGTCCCCTCATCCTTGGCAGGCACCTCCACTGTTCCAAGTGGCTTACCTGCTGGATCTGAGCTGTGGGTCACCATGCCCTTCTCAGATCAAAGCTGCTGTCCTTTTCCACTTACCTTTTTTAAAAAATATATATTTTATTGATTTTCTATAGAGAGGAAGAGGGAGGGATAGAAAGTCAGAAACATCGATGAGAAAGAGACATCGATCAGCTGCCTCCTGCACGCCCCACACTGGAGATATGCCTGCAACCAAGGTACATGCCCCCGACCGGAATCGAACCTGGGACCTTTCAGTCCGCAGGCCGATGCTCTATCCACTGAGCCAAACCGGTCTCGGCTCCATTTACCTTTTTAATCAGGAGGGGGAGTATGAGGAGATATCCCAGTGGATCACATGAGTGCCAGTATTCTTCCTCGTCCCCACAGGGTAACACAGGCTATCATATCCTGATGAACAGGTCAATCACTTCGGCCTTGCGGTGAGCATTTTCTTTTCTTCCTCTTCTCTTGGCATTAGGATTCTGAAGTGGCCAGCAGCAGCCTATAGCTTCTAGCTTACTGGAAATCCTACTATACCTCATCCTGGTAGAAGCATTCTTTCTTTGGCAATCAGGATCTTCAGACCCACAAAGTCTAAAGTTGTAGGGCTGGAAGCAAAAATTTCTCCAGGAGGTCACTGGAGTGATGGTGAGTGGGTCCACTTCTTGGTTCCTGGACCTATGTATTCTGCTTATTGGAGGCAGAGTACCATATAATGGTTGCTGGTTAGAGTGAAACCACATCCTAGAGAACAAAACCTCAACTTAGCAGAAATCAACTCCATGTTGGTGCCTCAACTACATCTGTGAGCAGCCACTTCACCACTATCACGCCAGCAACCTCTGGGTATGAGGTAGGATTAGAGGATACCATGGTCATGTGACCACTCCACACCTTCTTTGCTCAAAATGAGGCATGGTCCAAGGCAAGGTTATGTTTGACCCCATGTCAGCAGATCTAATGCTCAGTAAGCCTCTGGATTGTGATGTTGACCAAGGCTCTACAAGTTGGAACGGCAAATCCAAATCTGAAATATCAACCAGGCATATGTTGTTTTTATTAAGTCTTTATTTGATAACAAGAGGCCCAGTGTACGGAATTCATGCATGGAGAGGAGGGGGCGGGTGTCCATTAGCCCAGCCTGTACCCTCTCCAATCTGGGACCCCTCGAGAGATGTCTGACTGCCTGTTTAGGCATGATCCTACCTGGATCAGATAGACATCTCTCACAATCCAGGACTGTTGGCTCCCAACTGCTCACTTGCCTGCCTTCCTGATTGCCCCTAACCGCTTCTGCCTATCAGCCTGATCACCCCCTAACCACTCCCCCATACCAGCCTGATTGATGCCTAACAGCTCCCCTGCCAACCTGTTTGCCCCTAACTGCCCTTCCCTGCAGGCCTAGTCACTCCTAACTGCCCTCCCCTGCAGGCCTGGGTCCCCCCCAATTGCCCTTCCTTGTAGGCCCAGTCGCCCCCAACTGCCTTCCCTTGCAGACCTGGTCCCTCCCAACTGCCCTCCCCTGATGGCCTGATAACTGCCCACCCTTGAAGACCTGGTCCCTCCCAACTGCCGATCTTGTGGTGGCCATCTTATGTCCACATGGGAGTAGCCATCTTGTGTGATGGAGTGACAGCCAATTTACATATTATTCTTTTATTAGATAGGCTAGAGGCCTGGTGCACTGGTTTGCCCTGAAGGGTGTCCTGGATCAGGGTGGGGGTTCCATTGGGGTGTGGGATGGCTTGGGTGAGAGTGTCTGTGGTGGTTTGCAGGAGTAGCTGTACTCCCCTCAGGAGATCCAAGCAGAGGTCCTGTTATCTGGGATTTATTTATCTTCTATTATTGAAATTTTGTAGCCTTGAGCAGAGCCAAGCCTCCTGCTTGTTCCGTGGCTGCAGCCATTTTTGTTGGGATTTATTTATTTTCTATAATTGAAATTTTATAGCCTTGAGTGGAGGCAAGGGCTGTGGAAGCTTACTCCATCATTGGGGTAACTTAAGCCTACTGCTCTCTCCAGCTCCATGGCTGCTGCCATTTTTGTTGGGATTTATTTATCTGCTATAATTGAAACTTTGTAGCCTTGAGTGCAGGCCTGGGCCAGCCAGGGTGTGCAAGAAGCTTGGCTTCCTCCATTGACAGAGAAACCCAAGCCTCCAGCTCTCCTTGTTGCTGCAGCCATCTTGGTTGGGTTAATTTACATACTCGCTCCTGATTGGTTGGTGGGTCTGGCTGGTAGGTGTAGTGGAGGTATAGTCAATTTGCATATTATTTTATTAGATAGGATTGTAAATGTGCATGCAGTTGTAAAAATTAATACAGAAATCCCATGTACTCTCTTATCCAGTTTCTCTCAATGGTACATCTGCAAAACTATAGTACAGTGTCACAACCAGGATATGAACATGAATACAATGTACTCATTTTTGTGTATGTGCACACATGTGCTTATATACAATTTTTATTGTGTAGGTATCCACCACCCTAGTCAACATACAGAATAATTGCATCCACAGGATCCCTGTGTTGGCCTTTTATAACCACACTTGTCTCTCCCTTCTCCCATTCTTTTTTTTAATTTTTTAAAATATATTTTATTGATTTTTTTACAGAGAGGAAGAGGGATAGAGAGCTAGAAACATCAATGAGAGAGAAACATCGATCAGCTGCCTCCTGCACACCCCCTACTGGGAATGTGCCCATAACCAAGGTACATGCCCTTGACCAGAATCGAACCTGGAACCCTTCAGTCCGCAGGCCGACCCTCTGTCCACTGAGCCAAACCAGTCAAGGCCCTTCTCCCATTCTTAACCCACGACAACCATTAATCTGTTCTCCATCTAAATATTTTTCATTTCAAAGATGTTTTAGAAACAGAATTATATAGTGCATAACTTTTGGAATTAGCTTTTTGAATTCAGTATAAATTCCCTGAAGATTCATCCAAGTTGTGCTCATCAATAGCTCATACTTTTTATTATGGTCTATGAATATACCAGTTTGAAGGACATCTGGGGTTGCTTCCAGTTTTTTGGCTGAAGTGAATAAAGCTTCTATAAACACTGGTGTACAGGTTTCTGTGTGAAGTCTTAATTTCTCTGGGATAAATGCCCAAGAGTGCAATTGCCAGGTCATATGGTAATTGTACATTTAGTTTTGTTAAAAAAAACTGCCAATTTTTTTTCTAGTGCAGCTGTATCACTTTACAGTCCCATCAACATGTGAGCGATCCAGTTTTTTATATCTTCATCAGCATTTGATGTTATCACAATTTTTAAAAATTTATTTAATTCAGAGAAAAAAGGTGAGGGGGAGAGAGATAGAAACATCAATGATGAGACAGAATCATTGATTGGCTGCCTCTTGCATACCCCATACTGGGGGTCGAGCCCACAACCTGGGCATGTGCCCTGATTGGGAATGAACCATGAACTCCCGGGTCCAGAGGTTGACATTCAACCACTGAGCCACACCAGCCAGGCAACTATTTTTTATTTTAGTAAGTGTGTAGTGATATCTCATTGTAATTTTAGTTTGTATTTCTCTAATGGCTAATGATATTGAACACCTTTCCATGTACTTATTTGCCATCTATATATATTCTTTAGTAAAATGTATGCTTATACCCATTTTCTAATTGGATTTTTTCCCTAGTAACTGCTAATAGTTCTTTATATATTTTGAATACTAATCCTTTGTCAGATATTTGCCTTGCTTGTATTTTCTCCCAGTTGTAATTTGTCTTTTCATCCTCTTCACAGGGTCTTCCACAGAATAACATTTTTAATTTTGCTGAGGTCAAATTTATCAGTTTCCCCTTGTATGAATCATGCTTTTGGTGTGAAGTCAAAGAATTCTTTACCTAGCCCTAGTTCCTAAATATTTTCTCCTGTTCTGTTTTCTAAAAAGTTTTATAGCTTTAAATGTTACATGTAAGTCCATAACCCATTTTGAGTCAATAAAGTGTTTTAATCCTAGTCAAGATAAACTGTTTCCTCTTCCAGGTGAAAAGGCCCAATGTAATCATCTTTGAAGAATGGTGCCACATGGAGTAGTAAGCATCAGTTTCTGTTCCTACCATGTTGGTCATTTGTGGTGAAAGTAGATGGACTAGCTTTTGTGATTGTGAATTTGCACTGAGGTGGCCAATAACAGAAATTATCTGATATCAACTAGCTGAGTTATTCTGTCTACTTGGGCATTTATTGGAAGCTGTTTTCTGGTGGTCATTGATATGTAGTAAAAAGGTCTTCATGCTTCATGCCCACTTCCATAGGTCTATCCACATGCCTCTTTTCCAGGCCTTCGTGTCCCTTATCTTCTATTTCCTTCCCAGAGCCTAGACCCATAGAGCCAGGCCATTCACCACCACCTGTGAGTCCTTTTATAGTCCTTCCTTTAGGATATTTCTCTTTGCTCAAAAGGGAATGACAGATACATGAATGCATAGTCTACCATGAAGATTTCACCTCACCCGTTTTTATTTTATTTTTTAAAAAATATACTTCTTTATTGATTTAAGAGAGAAAGAAAGGAAAGAGGGAGAGGAGGTGGGGGGAGAGAGAAAGAGAGATGTATCAGTTATGAGAGAGAATCACTGATCTGCTGTCTCCTGCATGGCCCCTACTGGGGATTAAGCCCGCAACCCAGACATATGCCCTTGGCCAGAATTGAACTTGGGACCCTTCAGTCCACAGGCCGACGCTCTATCCACCGAGCAAAACCGGCTAGGGCATTGCTTCACCTGTTTTTCACAGTGACTCCTGGATGGGCTATAATGAAGCAGTCCGTTTGTGGCTTGACCCATCCATGAACAAAGTGTGGTTTTATCCTCCTCTGTCAGTTGATCATAAGGCTCATGTGGCTCCGAGTGTGAGCTAAGGGAGAGGTGGTGTAGATGACAAGGGTGTCTGGAAGCTACAGAGCCTTTCCAATCTAGCCTCCAAGTTAACATGGCAGTACTACCATTATTCAATTTGTAGAAGCAGTCACAAGCCTTCCAAGAGAATCAGACTCTACCTTAAAAATTTTTGATTTTGAGATATTTGTTGTTCCACTTATTTATGCATTCATTGGTTGATTCTTGTATGTGCCCTGACTGGGGATCGAACCTGCAACCTTGATAGATGATGCTCTAACCAACTGAGCTACCTGGCCAGGACCAGACTCTACCTCTTGATGTGTGAATGACAGGGTCACATTGTAGAGGAGTATGTGGGAAATACTGAGTCTCTTTAGAAAATGCAAACTGCCACAAGATTTCTCTACTTTGGCTGGTGAGAACTTGCATGATTCCCAGCCCTACATGATCTCTAGGAATTTTTCAGCTTCCAGCTTCCTAGTAACTATTCTTTCCCCAGCAGTTGTTCTTTGGCTTGACCTTGTGAAGTGTCATCTTATGTATGCAGACTGTATTCAGCCCAAGACTCAACTGCTTGTATGAAGTTCTACCTATGTGTAGCTCCTTCCCATATGGCATTTTTATAGTGAATTCTACCAACTCCGCTTCCCCAAACTGTAATCTCTTTCTCTTCAACTCAGCAAGACCACTGGGCTCTGTTAGGGTTTTTCCTAAACAATCTGTAAAATTGCAATGATGCCATATTGGGGGCTGAGCAATCTAAAAATTGCTTCCACAGTTGAGGGCTCACCTCATTTGTTTTCTTTCCTTTAGGGATCACAGCCCTCTATTGCTTCTCATCCAACGTCTGGAAATAGTTTCGTATCTTCGATCCAGTTTTTCCATTGTTTATGGTGATAGAGTAAGTCTTGTTTTTCATGGGTGAAAGCACACCCTGAATATATTTTAAGAGAAAGCCAACAGGATTTGATCGAGTTGGAGGTAGGTTGTCAGAAAAAAAAAAGAGACGCTGAGGATGACTTCAAGTTTTTGGCCTGAAACTAGAAGGGAGTTCTTGTCATTATCTGCGGTTAGATCAGAATTAGGGAGTGGGAGCAAGATAAAATTAGGAGTTTAGTTTTTGAAATGTTAAAATTTGAGATGCCTGTTTGACATCCAAGTAAGGATATTGACTTTTCAGTTAAATATAGGAGTCAGGTGATCAAGCTGGAGATCAGGCTAGAAATAAAATTGGGAATTTTCCCTGTAGAGATGGTGTTCGAAGCTATGAGTCTGAATGAAGTCACTAAAGAAGTGAGTGTAGACAGAAAAGAGAAGTCCAGGAACTGAGCCCTGGGGCACTCCAATATTAATATTTGGGGAGATGAAGAGGAACCCTTGAGTTGTGCCACCTCTCCCTCTTCCCCACCCACACAATTCTCTCACTCCAGTGACTATGCCCCATCCTATCTGTTCAACCAGCCTACTCTTGCTGCTTTTCTGGCAGGAACTTCTGCTGACCTATTTTGTCCTGTGGCCAACCAAGTCTAGCCCTAACAGATCAGTTCCAGGACTGTTTTCCGGCCTTGGAAATTGTTTTAGCCAGTCCATGTCCTCACAGTCCTCTGGTGTCATTTGAGATCCATCTGGCACCATCCGGACTGATTCCTTTGCCAAAGTATAGGGTGGGAATAAGGCAAATGGCTCATGACTTCCAGAGTGAACAGTGCCTGGGCCAGAATCCTTATCAACTGTGGTGGTACCTCCCAGGTTGAGTGCTCTGAACAGGGAAATAGCAGATATATCTCTTTAGAACAAGCCAGTTATTTCTGCCTAAGATTCAGTCTCCCACAGTAAAGCTGTGTGCACAACCTTGGTAGCTGTCCTCTATGTTACTGACTTCCAATTTACTCATAATAATTTATTATTGACTGGATAGCAGTAATTAATATTAGCATTATTCATGTAGTCATGTGGGAAAAGGATTGTATAAGGATGTTGAACATTTTACTATTTATAAAAGTAAAAATATTAGAAATGATCCACATGTTCAACAATAGGCGATTGAGTAAGGTTAAGGTACATCCACAATATACACTCATTAAAATAATTTTGCAGAAGATGTTTGTAATATACTGATGATTTAAACATTTTAACAAGGCAGGACAGAGTATAGTGTTTAAAGCACTTTAAAATAAACAGACTTAAAGAGAATGCTATATCTTGAATTCTAACATTAATGGCTACGTAGAGATAGATGGCTTGCACAGGAGACAGAGAAAGAGTGATTAAAGATATAGAAATTACACAAGAAGCATGTTGAATCATAAAAACCAAGGAGAGGTGGTTTTTTTTGTTTGTTTGTTTTTGTTTTTTAAAGAAAGAGGGAATGATCATTTAACCATACAACAGAATCAAATGCTGAAGAGGCAAGATGAGGACTGAAAGATGATCACTATATGAAACATGGATATCCCTGATGGCCATGGCAAGAGTTATTTCAGTATAACAATGAGAGCAAGAACCAGACTGGAGTGGGTTGAAAGGTAAATGGGAGGTGAGAAAGTGGAACTATTTTGAGGAATTAGATTTGTAGAGAAAGAGAGAAAGAAGGCAAAAAGTAGAGGAAGTATGTCAGGTATTCTTTTATTATTGAGAGAGATATGAATTTATTTAAATAACCATAAGATGGATCCAGTAGAAGGACAGACTGGATACACAAGAGAGAGACTGGGTAAATTACAGATAAGGTTCAGGAAAGCTGGGAGAAGATAGGCTATAAAACACAAGTGGTGGAATCGTTCTTGGTTAGTAAGAAGAAAAACTCTTGTAATAGGAAGGAAGAAGAAAGGATGACAAGTGCCCATCTATAGATGAATGAATAAAGACGTTGTGGTACATACAAACAATTGACTATTAGTTGGCCATTAAAAAGAATAAAAGCTTACCATTTGCTACAATATGGATGGACTTAGAGGCTATTATGCTAAGTAAAATAAGTAGTCAGAGAAAGGCAAATACCATACGATTTCATTTATATGTGGAAGAAGGCCACATATATGGAATCTAAAGAACAAAATAAACCAATTTAAATTGGCTCATAGATATAGAGAACAGACTGATGGTTGCCAGAAGGGAGAGGGGTTGAGGGACTGGGTGGAAAAGATGAAGTAATTAAGAAGTACAAAGTGGTAGTTATTGAATAGTCATAGGGATGTAAAGTACAACTTAGGGAATATAGTCAATAACATTATAATAATTATGTATGGTGCCAGGTGGGTACTGGGAATATTGAGGAAAACACTTTGTAAAATACAGGGTATCCCAAAAATGTATACACAATTTAACAGCTGATTCTAGTACATTTTGAAAATGACATGTATTTTAATAAACACTGTCTTTATAATTATTTAAAGTATGTATACATTTTGGGGAGACATCCGTGTATGTCTAACCACTATGCTGTATACCTGAAACTAATATGAAATAATATTGACCATAAACAGCAACTGAAAAATAATTTTTTTTTAAAGAAAAAGTAAAGGTGTAAATAGGTTTGAAGCATTTGGTAGCATAAAGGAAGAACTCAAAGATGTGTGGAGAGTGAGGTGGGAGTACAGAGGCCTTAGCAGTGCAGGAAAGTGAAGGTTAGAAACAGCTACTGATGGGCAGGAGTGCAAGCTGACCAGAGAAATGTAAAATTTTCAGCAATCTCTTGGTTCCATGTGGGGTTGGTTGATCCTGGGTTATACTGGAAGCAAACTGCCTGGTGGTGAGACTTCCTTTAGTAGTATGTGGTTGTTTGGATGCAAGAAATAAGGAAACAGATAGGTTGATTCATGGGGTTTGGGATTTAGCCATACAAGAGAGATGAAAAATTTCTCCCACTTGCTTTCAGGGCTGGGGATTAGCAAGCTGCCTGGCTCTTCTATGGAAGCACAGCCAGAGGGGAAAAGGAAAAGGGTGGTTCCTCTGTCCCCAGTAAATGAGTTTCCCTGCAGTTCACCTTCCAAACTTCCTGTCCCTGGGAGAGCTGGCCTTTTGTTAGCCTGACACATTCACCACTAGAACTCAGTTGCCCATAAGCCGTTTGGTTTTCCTGCTGACTTGTCAGGAACAATCCCTTTCAGTCTTCAGAAGGTCTTTTTATATGTGCTGCTTCTTGATCCATACTGGGCTTGTGAGTATATGGGAGGGATAGGGCTTGACCTCACTGTTAACATCTAGTATGGACAAAACAGCCTTCTTTAATGCTCCAAATCACTTGATATCCAGTGCCAAGACTGCCTAAGAAGCAATGGGACTTCACTTTCCACTGGTTCTTGGCTTCTGTGGAAAGCAACAAAGAATGGAGACACTTATTGTCCTCAGCTCTGCTCTGGGCTTTTTATCCAAGGAGGAGAAACAGGGCAGCCAAGTTATAATTTGTGCATGTGTGACATTCCTAACTTGGTCACTGGGCTAGATTTGGCTTTGGAAAGGGAAGGGCTGGTGGAGGAGGATGAAAGGGGTGATGAAATTAGGTTCCAGTTCAGGCATCGGCCTCAGCCACGGCTTCTACTAGAGAACAGAGGAGAGAAAGTGAACACAGGGTGAGCCACTGTTGGCTCAGCTGATGTGTGAATAACGTTCCCCCATCAGGCCTTGGAAATCATCCTGTTCAACTCTTAGGGTCTAGATGAAGTAACAAGCCAAGAGATAGCAAGTGTACCAGTACTTGTCAGTTGGCCAGTGGCTTATCATTTAAATTGGGTTCCCTGCACAGAGGAAACAAAGACACACAGAAAAAATGGGGTTGGCCTTTCCCTGGTTGGTTAGAGTATATATATGTTGGGGTGATAGTGAGGGATGGCCTTTTTCCCAAGGCCAGCCTGTTTCCAAAGCCATCAATGAATGGATGGGTTACTAAAGAAGATGTGGTATATATAGAATGAATTATTATTCAGCCATGGCAAAGAAGGAAATCCTGCTTTTGAAACAACATAGATGAACCTTGAGGCATTGTGCTAGATGAAATAAGCCAGGCAGAGAAAGACAAATTCTGCATGGTATCCCTTATATATGACATCTAAAAAAAAAAAAAAAAAAAAAGGTTAAACTCATAGAAACAGAGGGTAGAAAAGTGTTTGTCAGGACCTAATAGGGAGAGGTTGGTAAAAAGGTATGAAGTTTTAACTATAATATGAATAAGATCTGAGGATCTAATGTATATTATGGTAATTACAATTGATAACACTGTATTGTGTAGTTGAAATTTGCTAAAAGATTAGAGCTTAAATGTTCTCACCAAAAAAATAATAAACATATAAGAAGACAATAATGCAAATTTTAAATAATGTAGTTTATATGTCTATTTATTCCTCAATAAAATTGAAATTAAAGAATGTAAATTAAAACATGCTTCTGAGAAGGCATTCCTCTTTTTATCAAGAAAAAATTTTTAATTAGAAACAAAAAGTTATGATCTAAACAAATGAAAAAGATTAGTGAGATTATCTATGTAAAGTATTTAGCATAGTGCTACATAATGACCCTAAAGAAACCCAGCTGTGGGAATGTGACTCTGGATTAGGAAGGATTCAAGACAGCTGGCCTGAACTGATATGACCCTTGCTTAATGCTAGGTCACTCAATTGAAAGTCTGTGTGCACACAGAACCTGCAGTGGCAGGAATACAAGCATAAACCATTGTCTAGGCCTAAAAGTGATACTTGCATTTCCAGGAAAAGGCTCCAGGTGCAGATGGACTCAAGTCAGGATGAGAGAAGGCTTGCATGCAAATAAAAGAATGTCAAGGAGTGAGGGAGGACAAGGAGGAGCAAGATGGTAGGATCCACAGGGCAGAATCAGAAAGGAGCCTGTAGCTTGCTCCAGTCACTTATAAGAGCTAGTTCTCCTGCACTCAGTAGGAGATGTTTCTCCCTTGTTGAGTTTGATTGTTTAGTCATCACATTACTTAAACTTTTTGAGTTTCTCTATTCTAGAGTCATATGCCCACATAAAACAAGTTTGGAAGTGGTCTGGCCTAGATGGTATAGCACCTTAAAACTGTTTCCCTCCAAATCAATTCATGACATGAAAAAATCTTGAAGCCATAGCCCATGGAACCTGGAGTGTGGACAGCATTTAAATTGATATCTGTGTTGTGGTGAGAAAAATATGCTGTCATAAAAGGGGATGCTAGCACCGAACTGTGTATGTGTTTTGTTAATAATATGTTAAGGAATGTTTGAGTCTTATAAACATCTGGTATTTGTGTGTTGTGACTTGGGCGCTAGACCTGTCACTAATTAGCTATGTGACTTCAAATGAATGACTAATTTCCTTTTTAATCTATAAAAAGGAGAGGTTGAATGGAGTACATGCTAAACTTACTTCCAGGTCTGAACTTTGGAGATTATTCTGTGGTTCTGAGATAGGTACTCCTGTGTGCAAAGTCTACTCAACCACAGAGGGACCAAACCCATGAAACCTTGTTCCATTAGCACCATGCAGGAGCCTAATTGCCTACAGTAGCTTGAGTCAGCATCCTTAACATAAACTGATGGAGACCCCAACGTCCACAGCGGGCTTCATAGCGTCTATAAACTTGCATCCTCTCCCCACTATCTTATAAGAAACATTTTATGTAAAAGTATCTTATGATTTTATTCTGAGATGTGTACCCTAGATTTCAAAGATTCTAAAACACATGGATAAGCCCCAAATGGTTAAGAAATCCTTAAACTTCTTTGAGGAGAGGTGTAGAAATTTATGCTCCCAACATTATTGTATTTAATCTGATAAATGAGTAAGTCCTGGTTGTAACCATGGAATTCTGAACAAAAAACTGAGCATGTCTATGCTTGAGGTAGTCATTCTACCTACAGGTGAGTTTGCAACCCCCTTGACAGAACAATGACAGAAAAGAACCACCAGAGCCTAACTGCAGAACAGTAATCTCTGAGCTGCGTAGACTCCCACTCAGGTGGTGTTAAGAGGCATGTGTAAGAAAAGGTCCCCAGTGTAACGAAAATCTCTGCTTGATGTGATGATATCCAAGACTGTCACAGTAAGACAGGTGGCAGGGATAGAAAAGGGGGCTGTACACATCAGTGGTTTGGCTCTTAGTAGTCTAATAAATCAGAGGCAAACAGGTATAGGCTGGGCCAACTATAAAAGATGCAGAAACCCCGTTGTTCTCTCATTACTGTTGTGCTGTAGAGTTCTTTTACTAGTAATTCAGTGCAAACCACTCAATGTAGTTGGATCCCAACTCCTTTGTTTCAAACAGTATTCAAGGTAAAAAAAGAGAATTTGAAATCCAATGAGGTAATCCCAGGAAATTAACAAGGTTTACTTTTTAAGAAAAGGGGAGGTATATAGGAAGTTGAGATATTAATAATGAGGATTCACCCAGACTCCAGACTTGAGGGCCTCAAATGGACCTAAGGACTATTAGGGGTTAAATGCAACCAGGTGTACTATCAAAGATCCACAAGTGTCTCCAGGGCTGAGTCTTCAGACCTATCTGTCCAGCAGCAACTCACCCAAAGGCTTGTTCCAAAGGCTTTGAGAGCCAGTTGCCAGAGGTGCATGGGTCACAGGTTTGACCTTTGTGTACATGTGACTGTTTCCACATTAGACTGAGCCCTAGCCCCAGCTAGAAGTCACACGTGTGTATCACTGGCGATTGGGTGAGAGTGTAGGTAGCTCCCCACTTTTGGAAACAAGCTCAAACTGCACACCTCAACACTTGTTTGGAACAGAGTGTATCTATCCTGCATATCATGGTCATTTCACAGTAACTTAAAGACACAGGGTTCAATCCTAAGAGCCTTTTAGGCTTAGGCACTAGCCTGCTGGATTGACCAATAGGACTGAGTGGCAATTCTCCCTCAGGAAGTGCTCGGAATTCACTGTCTTCGGGGAATCTGCAGAGCTCTTCTTTCTCACAGGGCTTGCCTCTCCAGCACCTCAGCCAGAGCCTGCAGGACTGCTTTTCCAGGCTCCTAGGGAGAGCTGTAGCTGAGTGTCAGGCACACAGAACCAGAGGGCTGGGCCTTTGACGACAGCTCCCAAAATAAGGTGCCAAGCCCTACTTCTCACTTTCCTCTTTGTGCCCTGTAAGATGCTGGCACTGCCTTTGGAGCCATTACTCAGCAGCCTGAATGTACAGAAATAGGCTGAGTGCACTGACCCAAGAGGCTAGCACTCTTTCCTCTGGCAGGGCCTTGTCCTGAGGTGGTGGGTTCAGGCAGAACTGTTTGGGGACATGAGCTGGCCTCCCACTCTTCCTTCCTGTCATGCAGTAATCTCAGTACAGAACAGGTCTTCACTTCTGTTTCTAGGTCTCTGAAAGGATCTCTTCCCCACCCCGGCTGTACAGCGCCAGTTAACTGTAAATACACTTCCCTACTTTCTCCATCTTTCAACACACACTCTTGTCCACCTCATCCTGAATGAAAACCTAGTTTGCCCTGTTATCCAGCCCAGCCCTCCCCAGAGTAGGCAGCTTTCCTTCCTTCCCTGGTTCTCAATTGAGATCAGAACAGGTTGGCATTCTCCAGGCTACGGCTCCCCCATCCCTCCTGGGCACACCAATCTATCTCACTGCCACCCTGTCCTTTAGATCTACTGATCTCCAGCACTCTCTTACCCTCCTCAGTTGGTTTAGCACCTGCCTCACAGCTTTCCTGGTGCTTCATCCCCGCCACCTATTTTTGATCCTCTGACACCCTAATTTCACCATCCTTTTGAAAAACTACCTATGCCCATCCTGTCACTCACTGTGCCAACATTTGGAAGGGTCCATGTCATCTCAAATTCTCATCCTACTCTGACCACAACGTTCTTATTTCTACGTGAGGCATTTCTTCTTCACCTGTTCACTCTTCCCAGAATCTCCTGCTTCCTCCATACTGAGTCTGAATCCCTTGGACTAGTTTCCAGAGTATTCATGGATTCCTTCTTCTTCTTCTTCCCTGGGGCCTTCTTTGCTGACTTCCCAACTTGGGTAATCCCTAACTCAGCTTTCTTTGCTTTTGCTCTCAGATTGCTGAGCTATGCTGGAAATTTATAAGCTTTCTGTAGTGTTTGAGCCATTCCATTAAGACCATGCATGTCTGACTTTTCTCCACTACTTGCTCTTCAAGATAGAAATTCTGAAACCACAAGACAATTATAAAAGTAAAAACTTAGTACATGCCTGGTACTTTACATATAACAACTCACAGAATCCTCCCATGGTAATGAGAAAATTACTTTTTTTTTTTTTTAAATTAAGAAACTGGAGCTCAGAGAGATTAAGTAAATTGCATCAAGTCATAGAATTAGTAAGTGGCAGAGTCAAGATTAGACTGGTTTGGCTCAGTGGACAGAGTGTCGGCCTATGGACTGAAAGGTCCCAGGTTTGATTTTGATCAAGGGCACATCCTCAGTAGGGGCCATGGAGGAGGCAGCTGATCATGTCTCTCTCTCATCGATGTTTCTATCTCTCTCCCTTCCTCTGTAAAAAAACAATAAAATATATATAAAAAAGCATTAAAAAAAATTAGGGTACCTGGGTAAAAAACATTATAGTATGTCTCATCATATGATCATACACTCTGTAGAAAGTTTGAATTTCATCAGAGATCCTGCTCAATTGTCAAATGCAATTGACAATATTTTTCTTCATTTTGCTTGGTTTTATTCAATTTTTCTCCCTGAAACTCTGTCCTAGTCTGTCCCTTCCTAAAATGACTCCTTCTGTCACTTCAATAAGCTCTTCTTTCTCTAATCATCCCAACAAGCTGGCTTTTCTCCACACTATTGGCTCTCAAAGTGTGATTCCCAGACCAGCAGCATTACCCTGGCCTGGAAACTTTTTAGAAATGCAAATTTTAAAGCTCCACTGCAGACTTCCTGAATAAAAAACTGGCAGGGAGAACCACTGTGCTACATATTCTTTCTGGCCAATCTCCTCTAAGCTCCACTTCCCCCTCCCCCCGACCCCCACCCCTCCGCCCCCGACACATACTGAACACTCCTAAAACTTCTTCCATTCCAGTGCTTTTCAGAGCTATACATCAACCAGTGATAGGACTATCCATTAGGTATCTGCTAGGAAAAGAATCTTTACCCATAATTCTATCATATCTGTATCTCCTTTCTCCAAATAATAAAATCATCTGCTCAGACCCAGTGATTCATTTGACCCCTCTCACATTTACCTACCTAAAAAACCACTAGTTTGTCATTTCAGAAGTTATCTCTCAAATTGGCAATAACCTCTCATCTACACTGCCACGACTACTTCTGGCCCATCCTCCTCACAGCTTGGACTACAATTACTTTCTAATTGGGTCAACTTCCTGATGTCTGTTCTCTTTCCAATCTTCCCTCCACATTGCTACCACAATCATCTTTTAAAATAAAAATCTGACTGTAATTGTCCCCTGCTTAGTTATTCAGTGGGTGTCCAGTGCCTTGGGGATAAAGTCCAAACAGTATGGAGACACTGCAGGTGCCTTTATGCCCTGGCCCCAGCTTGCCTCTGCAGCCTCATCTCCTGCTGTTCTTTACATGTGCTTTCTGCTCAGGACCTAGGAGGAAACTGGAGTTAAGAGTACATACCATAGAAAGGCCGCTCTTTCTCACATCCACACGGATGTTCATGGTATTTTGCCATTTTCTTTGTGAGGAATGCCCTTCCTTCACTTACCCATCTGGACAATTTCTTCTAGGGCTCAGGAGTCGGCTTCTGTATGAAATCTTCCCTGGATGTCCAGGTTGTTTGATGTGTTCTCACAGCCCCCACAGAGCTCTTGGGACACCGTATTGTTCTTTTGTTTGTCCTGGGAGCAGCTTGAGGACAGGTCAGTACGCTATCTTTGTTTACTGCAATCCTGACATGTAACAAGTGCTCAGCAAATAGCTGCTTACTAAGAGAAAGACTCCTTTTTCTTTTCTTGAAAGGCATTTACATTTACTGCCTATTCCCTAACACCCCTATTTCTTCATCCCAGCCATATTTCACCCCTATCATACTACTGAAATAGCTCTTGGGGACAAATGACCACCAATTAGGACTTATTCAATCTCTCATTTTCCTTAACTTCTCTGCAGCAGTGAAATACCCATTTCTCAAAAAACTGTTTTTCCTGTGCTCCTGAGCTGACAATTTTTGAGTTCTCTTTACTTTCTGGTCTGGTCTGCACCTTCACTGATTCCCTTTCTTCATGCTTCTTACAATTGCTATGCCAAGTACCTGGTAAGCACAGAGGTGGGTGGTGATAGTGGGACATCTCCAGTAATGTGCTGGTAAACTGACTCTTTAGGTAGGGGGGGAGGGAGGAAAAAAGCCCCTAATTTGTACCTTTTGTCTATTCCATGGTGTAGATACTCTTACCACAACTGATTTCAGGGGAACATTTTAACAACCAGCTCACAAAACTTCTGAATATTTAAAAATTGGCTCTCATGAATATGATCCAGCTCTAGCATATCACTGGGTATAAAGACCAGTTTGATACCTAGGAGGGTATAACCAGGAGGGATTCTATGTATATAAAAGCCTAAGTGACTGACCGACCAGTCAACTGGTCACTATGACATGCACTGACCACTAGGGGATAGATGGAGACCAAGTGGCAGCAGGAATGGCAGTGCTGGCAGGCGTAGTGGGGCCAGTATGAGCAGGAGTGGCAGGAAGGAGCAGCAGGCAGCACTGGTTTTGGCCTGATCCCTGCAGGCCATGCTGAGGGACCCCACAGGTGCACAAATCCATACACTGGGCCTCTAGTATAGAAATAATTCTAAGACAAATGTGATAGCATTATTGTAATGTTTAAACAAGGCCCTACAAGGTTGAGTGGAATGAAGACTTAAGTAGGAAAATCTGTATTTCCCATACAAAGGGACGAGAGTCTGAAGTGGACCTTAAAGAGCGAGGACTTTAAAGGCAGCATAAGGGGTAAAAACTATGCCAGGTAGAGGGAACACCTTGAACAAAGACAGGATAGTACAATATTTAGAGGAATGGCTAATACATTGGCGGACTGGGATGCAAAGAATGTGGGGTATATCGGAATGGATTCTGTCATAGTTTTGTGAACCCGTTCAAGTTGTTAACTTCTCTAGGCCAGTTAGCACATCTTTAAAATAAGAGTTTGATGTCTAAGGCCCATTTCTGCCTTGTGTGTGTTACATGTGATGATCTCTAAGTTTGATGACTGATCTTGGGAATAGAAATAAAATACAAGAGTAGGGAAAAAGGAGAAAGGAAAAAATGTATATAGTGTGAAACTTGTAAGAGGCTAAATGCTATGGGACCCACTGCTACTTAGGCCTCCCTGCTACCTGCAAACGTCTGACTCAGTCCCAACCCCTTATTTGAGCCATCACATGGTTTGCTGAAGGCTCAGTTCTGCTTTTTCAAACTGAATGAACATATTGAATCCTGACAATATATGTAAGGCAATTTGGTCCATCCTTCTGCTTTATGGGAAAAGAAGATTCTCCTTTCTCCTTTAAAAGTATCAAGAAGATCCTACAGGCTCCCCTAGTAACTTGTTCCCTTTGAATAATAGTTATATAATTCAATCTATCTAGAACTCTATCCCAACCTTTGTGCATCTTCTTTAGAGAACTGATTTTCATTCCTTTTTAAAAACCTTTAAGACACTATTGAGACAAAAAGTGCATAAAACATAAATGCAAGATTTTATAGAGCAAACACTAATGTATTCACAACCACAGTGAGACAGACTCTGCCATACCGAGTTAGCTCTCTAGGTGTTACTTCCAAAACACTATTCTCCAGAGAAGCAGTCTTGATTTATTATAATAATCTTTGTTTTACCTCTTACTACTTATGTATTTATTCCTCAATACTAATTGAGCATTGCCTGTTTTTTAACAAAATCATACTGTACAAATTCTTATTTCTTGCTTTTTTACTCAACATTGTAACATTTTACTTTGTCATCTGATAGCTAGTTCATTCTTTTTCATTTCATGGTTATATGGTGCTATGAGTATCTTAGTTTATCCATTCTACTGCAAATGCATTATTTAGGCTGTTTCCAGCCTTTGGGTAGTACTGTAAAACAATGCTATGAACATCCCTGTATGTGTGCACATCCTTAAGGTACTGGGGTGGAACTGTTGGGTTGTGTGGTGTGTCTACATCTTCATTCTTTCCCTTTATATTTGTGGGCCTTTCTCTACTTTTTTTTTTCCACTAAAGAATTTTAACGTCTTTGTCTTTGTCTCTGTTTTTTGAACTGTTGATTGTGTTTGTCAATCTTCTTGTGTTCCTATAACATGTTTTCATTACTGATTCTAGACTTGTATACCACCTCTACCCTTTAGTTAAAGTGGTTTCCTCTCCCAAGGAATAATTTCTTTTATTATTTAAGTAGAAAATGTATTTGGGACATTTTGAGAATTCTTTTTCAAATGTACACAAAAATAGAAAACATATATTTGATTAGTACAGGGCCAGGGATAAACTTCTTTCTATAAGATATTATATTATGGGAGTTACTACTGTGGGCTGTTCAGTCAGACCAAATCCACAATCTGCTACTTGTTGGCTGTGTGTCCGTAACTTCGTTTGTGCTTTAGTTTTTTCTGCCAAAATGTGGATAAAAATTATACCACTTATATGGTTATTGTGTGTGTTACATGTAATGATCTCTAAGTTTGATCAAGAGAGGTTTATAAACATAGTCTTCAGGTAGGAAAGACGATCATTAAAAATGCCTTCAGGTTGTATAGTGAGGATACATACTAGGAGTTTGTATTGAGTTTTTACACTGAGCCTAAATACTCTATTCACCCTTTCTTGTGGGGTGGCTGGCCAGGAGAGGTAGGTGAGATGCTTCCTGTGTAGCCACAGAACACAGAGTGAAATGAACTGACCCACTTAAGAATCAAGTCCACAACCCTGGCTTCATGACTATTCAACTGGCCAAAATGAAACCAAAAAGGAGAAAGTGAATGGGATTAGAAATGCTGTCAACAAGAAGGCAAGAGAATACCATAGGACAACTCAACAAGCAGTTCTACATGGCATCTATCTTTGTACAATTTATCTTACAGGAGAGTTGGTCTTACAGAAAGTTTTCCTAATCTTAAAAAAAAAAAAAAATTCTAATTTTCCTTATCCTACAGGCACTCCATGTGTAATTCTAGGACCAGATTTTACATGTGCAACAGTCCAAGGCCAATACCTCATTACCTAATTAGGTAGCTAAGAAACATTTATTATAACCATCATCTTCCTACCCCTAACCTAAAATTATCATCATTCACTTCGATTTATCTACTAGTCAACCCCTTTGTGAAGATATTGGCTTTTGAACACTGAGATCTTATTCCACATAAAGCTCTCTAAATCCACTAAGGCTTTTGAGGAAGCAACATTTACAACTTGATATGATTATTGGGCTGATTGTTGACCTACTGAACTTCATTTTTTTTTAGTTCCTGTACCACTATTGTTATTTCAGTTACACTTAATAAATCTTCCTATTGTGCTTCTTTTTCATATAATTCTTGGAAAACTGTGTTTGAATGTATTAGAGATAATGGGAAAGAGCAGAAGAAAAAAAGGAAAAGACTGGTGCTGACTGATTACTGAATAATGGGTTATTTGCTAACTTTATGTCAATAGAGTAAGGCCAAGTGGTTTATTTATAGTATCAATAATATATATTATCTGGTAATACATTGCTAGAGAAAAGGGCTCGTTATTTATAGACTGTGACTTTAAAAGTAAGGCTATTAGAAGAAAAAAATCACCTCTTAACATGTCCATTCGAAATAACTTTGGCAAAAACCCAGGAAGGAGATCCATCATGTTGGGACTGTTTGCAGAGGTGCAGAAGCCAACTCTAGTAAAAGAATGCCACATTCTTTAAGTTTCTGTAAACTGGAAGCCAGGGTCTTGAACAGCAGCAGTGGCAGCATAATTTGATGCTCAAATGCCACTGAAACCTCGATGCTAGTCTTATCCACCAAAATGTCAACCACATGGCTGGTATTTTGTCACTGATGTGATAATGGCAACAAGTATTATTAATATTTTTTTAAATAAATTACTTTGAGAGAGAGATGGGAGGGGGGGAAGAAAGAAATATCAATTTGTTGTTCCACTTATTTAACGTTCATTGATTGATTTTTATATGTACCCTAACTGGGAATTGAATCCACAGTCTTTTAGTATATGGGACAACACACCAACCAAGCCCTGGCCAGGGCCTGGCAACAAGCATTATTGGCATCATAAAGGAGCCCAGGGAAAAATCTCATTAAGTCAGTAAAGAATCTATATCATACCCCTTAATCAAATGTTTGACTCATATCCTACAAAATCAGAGCTACTAATTGAGCACCTTCTCTTTGATTTTATTTGCCTACAGACTAGACAGGGAACACAAAAGCCTAACAAATGACAAAGTACTGGGTCTAGAGGCCTGGCAGCTGTAGCTTCCTTCCTAAAGGTGAACACATCTTAGACATTGTAGCCGAGCTGGAGGCAGCAGTCAGGAAATGGGAGGGTGGGCTTTGTGGGAGCAAGATTTTGGCTTGCTTAAGAGTCCAGGGTACAAATTTGCAAATGATAGTCTCTTTAAACAGTGGCTGATACCATATACAGTGGTACCTCGAGATATGAGTGCCCTAACATACGAGATTTTTTTGAGATATGAGCCGTCGAGCAAGTGCTTTTTGCTTTGAAATACGAGCAACATTTGAGATAGGAGTAATTGCGAGGACTGGCCGGCTGCACACGACCCACTAGTTTACCGCGACTCGAGTGTCTCATAGTTTCCCACGCCTCAAGGTTGCGGAACGAATTAAACTCGTATCTCAAGGTACCACTGTATATGAAATAACTTCCATTCTTTTTATGTCAACCTGGTGGGAAAGAGTCATGAATTTCAAACACCTGAGATCCTGGAGATTTTCCCCCTCAGAGGCTTACTTGATCCTTTTAAAAAGTGCTATGACTGGGAGGGCCAGGCAACATTTGAGGACCACAGTTCCAGTAAAAATGGGACAGGTATGAGTTAAGAAAACTGAAAAGTTACTCATTTACATTCATTTAATAAAAACCCCTGCATTCCCTACCTTATGAGACTATTTCTAATAATTGTTTAATAAATGTTAGTTATTATGTACCAGGATTTGTAAGAGCTACACATGTAATAACCAACCAATCCCATTTTACATACCAGGAAACCAATTCACAGAGGTTAAGGAACTTGCTCAAGGTCATACAGTTAGGGCTTGGATTCAAAGCTAGGCAACTTGGCTTTAGAGGTCCTATTTTTAATATTATTTATAATGTTTTAAAGAATAAAAATATGCATGAGAAAAACATTTCATTTTGAAAAGTGAAAGGTGCTTTTAATAGCAGTTGAATGAAGTGCTGGAGGGAAGAGTTTGTATCTAGACAGCACTTGCTACATAATAGCTATTCACAACTTCATTCAAAAGACTCAAAAATCTGCTCTTTGTCCATTTCTCTTAAATGCTGACTTTAGCCTATGGAAGTGCCCTCATAAAGTGAATCCTTTGACAAGTGAAAATAAAGGCAAGAATTCTTTGCAGATTTGGTACCTCACACAGGGCGTGGCACCCAAATGATGAATAAGTGAAGTGATGGCTGAAATGAATACTTTCTAATCAAAGGCATTTTGAAATGTTCTCTTCATATTCCACAAAATAGCTTGAGAATAAATTATTTAGAATGTCCGAACAGGAAGGGGGCATGTGGCAAGTTGAGGAAATTAAAGAGAAATGGGGTTATAAGTGAAGTATTAAAACTTTGAAAGTCAAAATAAAGATCCTGGTTATATATCTGGCTTAGCAGGGAAGTGGGAGGGATGAGCTTTTCAGATGAAACAAGCCTGTTTTTTAATAGCATAATACTTCTTTGTATTGTACATACTTGCTATAGGTATACTGTTCTAAATAAGCTATTTAATATGCTCAGGTGATTTTTTTAAAAAAAGGCTGACTTCATCTTACATCATTCTTTAACAACCCCTACACTTAACAGAAATAAAATGGGATTTTCTACCACTTTAGACAATAAAACCGGTCCTTTATAACAAGTTGGGCTTAATTCCTGGCATCAGATCTAATTATACTCAACCTCATGTTCAGCAAAATGCTGTGCTTGGCCTGCCTATAATTTCCAACCAATACCTAAGGACCTAATGAATAATGCAGATTTTTCCATAGTTCCCACCAATGTAAAGAGTAACTGAGGTTAATTCATGATCTGGCATGATCTAAACCTACCCAGGCAAAGAATCTCCTATGGAGACCTGTGTGAGAAGCAGTGAGATTTGACAAGCAATAGCTCAACTGGGCCTACATTCAGCCCTTTATAATAGCAGTTGCCAACCTTTCGGACCTCATAGACCACCAGTGGTCCGGGGACCACTGGTTGGCGACCGCTGCTTTATAAAACTTGAAGCAGAAACCACCTATGCCCAATTGCCATAAAGAGGACAGTAACTCAGTTTCTCTAGTAGTCATCCCTTGGTATTTGAGAATGATTGGTTCCAGGACACCCCTCAAGCAAAATCTGTGAGTGCTCAAATCCCTTGATTACTTCTAATACCTAATACAATGAAATGCTATATAAATAGTTGTTATAATGTATTATTTAAAAAATAATGAGAAAAAGACTGTTGAGTATGGATACACTAATAGTAGGCCTAACTACATAGTGCATATCCCCAACAATGTGACATTTCTATCAGAGATTGGTTGAACTCTTGGATACGGAGCGCCAATCGTATGACATTCTCCCTCAATCTCTCTTTTTTGCACGTCTGTAAAATGTTGACCGCACTACCTAACTGTGGAATTGATTCTGTGAGACTACTAGCTCTTTGCTTTAAGAGCAGTGTGAACAAACCTACAGCAAAACAAAAAAGCAACCCACCAAATAGATGGTATTCGCAAACAATAGCTCCAATATTATTCAAAATATATAAAGAACTCATACAACTCAACACTAAACAATCCAATAAAAAAAATGGGCAGAGGACCTGAATAGATATTTCTACCAAGAAGATATAAAAATGACCAAAAATATATGAAAAGATGTTCAACTTCACTAGCTATTAGGGAAATGCAAATCAAAAACTACAATGTGATGCCACCTCACACCTTTTAGAATGGCTTTATAAACAAAACAAGTAGTAACAGGTATTGGAATGGAGAAAAGTGAACCATCATTTTCTGCTGGTGGGAATGTAGACCGATACAGCCACTATGGAAAATGATGAGAAAAGATTCTCAAAAAATTAATAATAGCTCTGGCTAGGTGGCTTGGTTAGTTGGAGCATCGTTCTGTACGCCAAAAGATTGTGAGTTTGATTCCTGATCATGGCACCTACCTAGACTGCAGTTTCTATCCCCAGTCTGGGAGCATACAAGAGGCAACCAATCAATGTTTCTCTCTCTTTGAAATCAATTAAAAATACCATTGGGTGAGGATTAAAAAAAAAGTAAGAATAGAGTTATCATATGACTCAGCAATCCCTCTCCTGGGTATCTTACTAGAGAAACTAAAAAACATTTATTAGCAAAGATATATGCACTCCTATGTTCATTGCAGCATTACTCACCATGGGCAAAACATGAAGACAACCAAAGTGTCCTTCGATAGAAGACTAAATAAAGAAGATGTAGTACATATAGTTACTACTAGTTATAAAAAACAACAACAAAATACTGCCATTGTGACAACATGGGTGGACCTTGAAAATAATGCTAATTGAAATAAGTCGATCAGAAAAAGTTAAAAACTGTATGATTTCACTCATGTGTGGGATATTAAAACTGAAATTCATAGACACAGACAACAGTATGTGGTTACCAGAGGAAAAGGGGGGTGGTGGTGGGGATAAAGGGAGCCCAATATTTGGTGTCAGAAGATGATTTGACTTTGAGTGATAAACACATAATGCAACCCACAGACCATGTATCTTAGAAATATACTATATTTGACACCTATATAACCCTATTAACCAATATTACTCCAATAAATTAAAAAAAATAAAAAAGGAATGTGAATGAAGTCCAAATCATCTTGGGATTAGGAAAATAGAAAAACAGACCTAAGAGCAGCAGTGGGTTTGTTATATGATAGGTTCCTAAATGCAAATGTTTAACTGATATGTGACCTATAAGAGATCATGGCCATAGAAACACAAACATACACTTAAAAAGTTATTTCCAAGCATCCATATTACACAGTGGAAGTTTTAAAAAAATACTTCCTATACAGGCTGTCCCAAAAGTCTTTGTTGAAGTTTTAAGTTATTAAGGTTGAGTGTGGGGTGATGGGCTGAACCCACCCTCTGCCAGTACAACAGGGTTAGCTACAGATGGTCTTGATTATCATCAGTTAAATGTGCAGCCAAGATTAAAAGAGACATTTTAAAGGATTAATTAGTGAACCCTCAAAAAAGTAAATTAAGGGCCTGTGTTAAAACAGCCAAAAGGAAACTAACCCAGCAATGTAGTAATCAATAGTCCTTGGAGTGTATTAAAATGGTAAAGCTTGGGCTGGAAATACTTATTTAGAAAAAGAACTACATCACTCTACCCTCCTTCATCAAGTAATTCAAGCCATCGTAGTACTCAAGGTCTGATCAAGCAAGATGTTTGTATGTATGTAATGTATGCATGTATGTATGTTTGCATGTTAATCCTTACCCAAGGATATTTTTTCCATTGATTTTTTTTTTTTTAAGACAAAGTGGAAGGAAGGAGGAGAAACATCAATGTTGAGACACAGCAATTGGTTGTCTCCCAAGCCTGCAACCCAGGTACCCAACTCACTCCTACACAGAATCAAACCCCAGTTGAGTCCCTGTGCCGATGCTCTAACTACTAAGCCAAACTGGCTAGGGCACAAGATGTATTTTATTAAAATAAAACCTCTTTCAGCTTGACCTAGATCATATCCTTGAATAACTTTTATTCAATGAACAAGTAGAAAGGATTCTTGATTACTACTACAGTTCTTTTGTGTAGCATGCTTCAAATTAATGCAAAAAGCTCAGAAGAGGACATCAGATAAGGTAAAAGGCTTTATTATTCAGGATCAGCTCAAAGAATGACATTGACACAAACAGGGATAATTATCTCATTACATTTGGCCTTTGGCACCCATTTGAAGTACTAGTTTTCCAAGTGCGACATGTTATACCCAGCAGCTTCTCAATAGCTTTGGACAGCCACATTTACCCCAATTTCACTCAGTAGAGCTGTCAGGAGTTGTGCAGGGATACAAAGAACAAAATCATCTATTTTAGGTATTCTTTTCTTTTTCAAGGATTATTTTCCCTCCTGGCTTTCAAATAAAAAGATGGATAGATAGATAGCATTACCTGCAAGTATTGGTCATAAATACCTTCCCATAGTCTAATACTCAAAAATAAAAAACAAATATGTGTAGAGTTCCTAAAAATTCAGTTAATACTAGGGCGTGCTTTGCTTTAAATGACAATTTTATAGCTTTTCTTATTTTTCTCCTCGGATAAAACCAAGAGAACCCATGCTTAATTGACCTTTGCAGTGACAAGGTTAACTTACAAGAATCAGAGGAATTAAAGACTTATCATTAAGAACAGACTTGAAAATTACCACAAATATACGAATGAAGGAAGTCTCCATAGTCCTCAGATATACAGATAAAATGAGTCAAGTTTCATGACTGGAAAGGACTCCATTACAAGGACAATAGCGCAAAGAAGGTACATGAAGCTGTTTCTAGGAGGTTATGATGGGGAAAATATAAAACAACAGTTCATCTCAAGATGATCGATATGTAACTGTTGATTAATGCTCAAAATATTTTGCACATTATAACTTAAAGTTAGTCTATACACTTTATATTAAATATCTACAAAAAATCCGATGACCTTTTGACTCAGGGCTATATTAGAAAGTCATTGCTTTTTATGTATATGAAGAGAAGCCAAAAAAGCAAGTTAAAACTAAGATTTATTTTTAAGATTCTGGATTTTCAGCTTAGAGCTACTTTCTTTTATAAAAGTATCAAAAGAAACTTACTTTTTCTTAAAATCTGATGACTTTTTTTTTTTTTTTAAGATGCAGCACCTGGAGAACTGAGGACTAAATTCAAACTCCAGCTTCAGTGTATGACTACTGAGTTTATAAACATCTCCTCTGGTAAATAGCAAAAATCACAACCTCTTATTGAACATGATGTTGAGTTGGTAACATAGCAGATTGCGTAGCAAAAATATGGGGAACTTAAATCTTGTGTAGGAGATATATTTTGGAGAAAAAAGACAAAGGTTTCTAGTGTTGTTCTACTTTCTCCAAAGAGTTTGACTGTTTTTAAAATAAAGATGATTTTAACTACAGAGACTGTATCATTGAATCACATGCTAAATCAATGTAAATGTACTTATCTGAACATAACATTTTTACACATACTTTAAAAAAAAACCAAAAGTATAGTGAAAAGATTATATATTTTAAATGCAAGTATATTAGCTTGATGCAGCACAGAGCCAGGGGTCTTCAACAGAAGACTTCATTAGCAATGGGCCTTCACAGACAGGCCTCCTGCTATGGCCGCAGATACTTGAAACTGTGCATAGAAAGTTTCATGGTAACAAGAGACAAGTCTTGTTTTTCACCTCTATAGTCTGGGATGTCATTATTATAAAAAAGATGCATGATTAAAAAAGTGAAGACTACTTAATTGAAAATGTTTATGAAATTTAAACACAGCATTCACCGTGAGGAAGCTGCATACACATTACGGTAGTAGAACCAGACTAGGTAAATTTCAGTTGAAAGGATTGTCTCTAAAAATGGGGGGGGAAAAAAAAAAGGTAGTTTTCTTAAAGATCAGAGTTATAGAGTCACTCTGTTGTATTTTTATCTTGTTTTAATGGGCCAAAGTTCAGTTAACTTACTCAGATTAGGATCTATAATTCTGTTGACTGTTCAGGACTACAGTAGTCATCTTGGGATTTTCTATGGAAGTATGTACAAATTTTCCTCATGGAGCTGGGAGTAATAGTGACCTAGAAGAAGAAAGTTTAGATTTCAGATATTTTGTAAGAAAAAGTCCAGCTGCTTGCTACTCAAGGAAGTTATCATTCACAGGTATTTTAAATTAGGATGCCTAGAAATTTTATCCAAATAGTTGGATAATAATGCCTCTTTTGGTTGATTTGTACTGAATATAGTAAAAACTTAATAGACAGTATGTAAGGAACGAAGGCTGGGGCTTTTCTTATGAACAGAAAATATTTACCAGTTAAACCTCCTATTAGGAACCAAAGTGATTAAAATTAGCATCCTCTTTGAAATGAGTAAATGACCCTCCCAAATTTACAAACAAGACAGGTATTCAAATGACAGCTGCTACTCTTTTCTAAAGAAGTCTACATTATTGTCACATAAAGAAAGTCTTTTAAAGAAACTTTAGCTTCAAAGATTGAAAAAATAAAACCAGTGTTAAAGAGACAACTGGCCCAAAATGGAGTCACATGTGCTAGCTCCATCGCAGCAAACTACAACTAGCAATACATAATCTATTTGCAGTTTCAGCCTCTCCCAGGAATGAATCTTTAACCAGTCAATCTGGAACTTCCTGATCAGTACCAGGGAGGCAAGCACATCTGCTTGATAGACCCCCTGTCTTCTCCTAAGGAAAGTTGACTTTGCCTGAAATAATTCATTCTTTCAATTCTCTCTCCCTCCCCCTTTCTGTCTTAACAGAAATTTTGGCTAGGGGCAAAAAAACAGATATGGTGATGATATTGAGAAGGAAAGACTCCTGATAGCATTTTTCCCAAAAAAAGTTCTGTTGCAAGGTTTAATTGGAGTTTGTGTTCAAAGAATCCTTAAAATATTTCTAGTTTACTCCTAAAATATTGGATAGGCTTCATGATAGTAGGTGGGTGATATAAACATTTACTGACTTGGCCTAAGTTATCCAGCTTTTCTTTTTTAAGAGGGCAGATGTAACCCAGTCAGGTGGCTCTGCTGGTTGAAGCACTGTTTTGTACACCAAAGGTTTGATTCCCAGTTGGGGCATATACAAGAGGCAACCGACTGATTTTTTTTTTTCTTTCTCCCCTTCCCTTAAAATTAATAGACATATCCTCGAGTGTGGATTAAACAAAATAATAATAACATTAAAATAATAAAAGGGCAAATGTTGCTGATCATGATTCCTGGATTGGATTTTAATCATTCTACTGGATCTTCTTAACACGGAGCAAGAGCTACCATGAACTACAGCAGAAACTTCCTTAACTCACCTCCCCTTAACTTACAAACTGGTTAACAGAATCTTTATTCCCTTTGATTGGTGCCCATAGCTCACCTAATGCTCACAGCTACTTCTCCCTTCACCATTATGAGTCACTTGCTTTTTAAGGTTTATAAACCAGCAGTTATCTGTTTTTGAAATTATGTAACTTAAATAGTATATCAACCAATTAAGTGAGTCCTAAAGAGATAAGTAAAGCTAAGCTGAATGTTTAAAAAAGTGTAGATACATGTGAGCTGACAAAAATTGATGTGAGCAAGCTATAAGAGATTAAGGATAATCATTAAAATCTAAAAGGATTCTGTACTTAAATTGCTTTGCAGATAACTAAGTTTGACTTTATCCTAATAAAAGAGTAATATGAAAATTGACCACTCAGACACAAGATGGCCACCCCCATGTGGTCAAAGATGGCCTGCAGGGAAGGGCAGTTGTGGGTGACCAGGCCAGCAGCAGAGGGCAGTTGAAGACCAGGCCAGCAAGAGAGGGCAACTGGGGGGGACCAGGCCTGCAGGGAAGGGCACTTTGGGGGGACCCAGGCCTGCAGGGGAGAGAAGTTGGGGGGGGCTGGGACCAGACCAGCAGGGGAGAGCCATTAGGGGCAATGAGGCCAGCAGAGGAGGGCAGTTAAGGGTGACCAGGCTGGCAGGGGAGGACAAGTTAGGGATGACCAGGCTGGCAGGGAAGGGTAGTTAGGCATCAATCAAGCTGGCAGGAGAGTGGTTAGGGGGTGATCAGGCTGGCAGGCAGAAGTGATTAGGGGCAATCAGAAAGGCAGGCAGGTGAGCAGTTGGGAGCCAGCAATCTTGGGATTGTGAGAGGGATGTCTGACTGCCCGTTTAGGTCTGATCTTGATGGGGTTGCCATGGTGGGGATCGGGCTTAAACGGGCAGTTGGACATCCCTGAAGGGGTCCCAGATTGGAGAGAGTGCGTGCACCAGGCCTCTAGTTTTAAATAATCATAAACTGTAATCTATCTATAGATATTGGCAACTTGACCATGAAGGACAGCTTTATCTGTAAAATGGGGAGAGTGTCTATAAAAAGGGGTTGCCAAGGGCTTGGGGTGGTGAAAATAAGAGAAAAAGGGGGCAGGGAGGAAATAATGTCAAAAGACAGGGAAGATATTTTTGAATTGATATCTTGGAGGATGAGGCGGCTTTGATGAATCACAGGCAACAGGGTTGAGGGGCATACACCTTGACAGAAGTGATTTTAATGTGAATAAATAGGGTTACCAGATAAAAATACAACATATAACCAGTTACATTTGAATTTCAAACAAACAAATAACTTTTTAGTAAAATATGTACAGATTTAAGTCTAAATTTGTCCTGTATACTTATATGCTAAGTCTGGCAACCTTAAAATTACTTAAAAAAAAAAAAAAGTATCCTGACTTCTGAGAAGGAACCTGTACCTGCCCTGTTCAAATTAGGAAATGCATCTTCTCTCTGCTGCTTACCGGGCCTGGAGAAGTCTTCCCACTTTGTCTCCGGGAATTGGAATTCTGGGATGATGGACTTCTTGGTGACGAATTTTCAGCCTTCCGTTTGGCTGCCATGGCCAATAACCAGTTTTTATTCTCTGGGGAACTATTCTCTTTGCCCACCAATTCAGACCCTTCTCCACAAGACCCCAAAGGAAGAGGCAGTGTCCCACAGCCTTCTGAAGCATAAGGACTGGAAGGAGAAGGAGGCTCTGAGACACTCATACTGGCTCCTTCAATCTTGCTTGATTTGGTAGGACCTAGAGAGTCTTTACCAAGGTCTTCCTGGTTACCAGTAAGGCAGCACAGATCCAAATGAAGCTTTTCAACTGGGTCATCAAGCTCAGTCACACAGCTGCAACTCTTCACACACTTTTGTTTCACATTCTCCAGACAACTTGAGTCTAGCCTCCTCTTTACCCTATTTCTAGACTCAGAGCAAGCCACTGTTTGGGATGATTTCAGGCTCACAGGAATGAGGGCTTTTCTTGGAGATGTGATCTTTGTCTCAGAAGCAGGTGGAGTGATGGGGGGTGACGAGGAAGGTGTTTGGGTCATCCAATTTTTAATGGACATCTTGAAAGATGAAGGTGGCTTGGGAGAGATCGAGGAGATGGAGCCTCTTCTGCTAATCGGAGACCGGGTCTTGCCAGGAGAGTTTTTAATAGAAAATGTGGGAGTATTTGAAGGAAGAGGGAGGTCTCCAGCACGGCTTGGAGCACAAGATGCTGAAGAAGGGGAGGAACTAGATGGACTGCTCTTTACTCTGGGGGCTTTGGCAGGAGTACTCTGGCTACTTGTCACTGTTAATGAAAAAGAAAAGAGGGTTCAAAAATCAGACGTGAAAGCCAAACAAAATCCCTGAATTAGCACCAAGGAAAATTACAGCTAACTTAATGATCCAGCGGTTGATTTCCCAGTGAGTTGATCACATAAATCATTTGATTCTTACCACATCCTCTTAGCGTTTTCCTTCCCCTTTCCTAACTGCCAGCCTCCCAACCACCCAATGGTAAAACATATACTTGTAAAAAATCTAGAAAATTCAAGGAGGAAAAAAAAAGATTAAAAGCATCCAGGTGAACCAATTTTAGTGTCCCCCCCCCTTTATTTGTGCATGTAATATATATTATACACTTTAAATTTTTTTCTCTAAAAAAGGGACTAATGTATGTACTATTTAGTAACATACTTAACATAATATGAATATTTCCCACATTAATACAGATTTATATAACTCTTAAAAATATTTATTTTATTGATTTTTTACAGAGAGGAAGGGAGAGGGACTGAAAGCTGGAAACATCTGCCTCCCACACACCTCCTACTGGGTATATGCCTGCAACCAAGGTTCGTGCCCTTGACCGGAATCGAACCTGGGACCTTTCAGTCCACAGGCCAACGCTCTATCCACTGAGCCAAACCGCTAACATAATTTTTTAAAAGTAATTTTTAAACAATTTTATTAACTTTAGAGAGAGGAAGGGAGGGAAAGGGAGAGAATGACAGACCTAGATTTATTGTTGCTCCCATTTACGCATTCATTGATTGACTCCTGTATGTGCTATAACCGGAGATTGAACCCGCAGCCTTGGCATATGGGAACTGTGCTCTAACCAACTGAGCTACCCGGCCAGGGCTAGAGATTGTTTTTAATTTCCACAAGACTTCTATCAATTACTGAAAGTTACCAGGCCTCATGTGGTTTTCCACCTCAATTTACACATGACTACTCTACTCCACAGGCCAAAATATGCCAAACAACATTTCAGAAACTCAATGCTTGCTTTCTTTAAAGCACATGAAGCAGTGGATAGAACTTGTATATGTCCTGGCACTTGTTTACAGGCAATGGCAAGTGTTTCAGGCAAATTCTTATAAACTTCACATTTCTTCCCCCTTAGGCTCACTTCAAAATAACACTGTATTTTCTCACTTTTTCCCTGAACTTTCTAGATTTCTGGTGTAATGTTTCTGTCTTCAAATAATAAGAAAAGGTCACCTATTTCTCAGTCACTAAGTCTTTGAATTATAACTCTGATATTTAACTCAGTTTAATTATTGGATTGCATTTATATGCAACTGAATTTAGAATGGGCTGACATAAAAATACAATCTTTTATTTGGAATAAAAACTTACTCATTTCAGTCATTTAGTTACTCTGTGCATTTTACGCCATGCTTTTCATTTTCTCAAGCTACCTTGCCTTAACACATTGTGGACCAGTAGTTTTATTGCTAGCTTTACCCAGTGGCCAGATAAGTTTCTATTCAAAGAGTACAAAAAACGTTCTACATAAATGTTAAAGGAATACTTTAAAATTAAATATACATTGCATTTTGAAGTTATTTATTACATGTTCTTACAAGCTATTAGCTTTTTAAAGTATGATACTTTGTAAAACACTGTGTAATATGAAGCTAGAATTCTCGTGATCCATCAGCAATGTGTTAAGATAGAGAAATTCTACAAATTGAATTTTGCCTAAACTTTTCTCATCAACTGTGTGTTTAGAAATGGCCAAAATGATACTGCACCTTCAATAAAGATCATTACCCCATTTTGTTATAATGTACTATTGAAGGAGAACTAGAGATACGGACCTGTCCATGGAATTACTGGTGATAGATCTCACATTCCTGCTCTAGAGCTTGATTACAGTCCTTATTTCAAAAGGAAAGAAACCTTTCATTTGCTTCATTCCTCAGTGCAAATCAACAGTCACTACATAGCCCTGAAGTCATTAGTGTCATGAAAATGGGATGAAATGTACGTTTAGAGCAGAAAGTTCTAAAAGTCTGAGTTTTACAACACGAAGATTCATAGGCAGGATTAGGGGAGAAGGAAAAGGTGGGCCAGGGACAAAGCAGGTATATAAGTTTCTGTTACTTGAGTGGCAGACATTGGAAATGTTTATTAAAGATCAGCAGGAAATCATATATGGTGGGAAAATGGAGCATTTCTTTTTCCTTCAAGATGTTATAATGAAGAAAGAAGTAAACTATGGGGATCAAAGACAACTTTTTGTTAACTTTGAAGCATAACAGAAGTTAAACTCTGGGTCAAATTCAAATGCTTTATTTTTAACTGTAATTAGATTATGAAAGTAATAAAAATCCTCTTTTCAACTTTCTCGTTTCACTCTTATGTGCATTCCTCAATTTTCTATGTGCTTATTACTAGCACAAACAAAGGTATATGTCTATACCTTAAAAAGACCACAAGGGATTATTAAACACACATGTTCTGCAATTTGCTCTTTTCTCTGAACAGTATATATTTTTCTCTTTATATCTTTTCATGAAAGTACACTTAGAAACTACTTTTTTTTTTTAAACCAGCTGGATAGAATCTCACCTAATTGGCCTATAGATTCAAATATGACATACCATTTAGTACTTCATCTACTAAAGTGAATCAACCCCTATTAATCTTAAACACTACGTGAAGTCTGATGACACAGTATAGACGGTTATTGCTCTAAAGCAGTGGTTCTCAACCTGTGGGTCGCGACCCCTTTGGGGGTCGAACGATCCTTTCACAGGGGTGGCTTAAGACCATCAGAAAACACATATTTCCCATGGTCTTAGGAACCAACAGACCACTCCTTGGTGTAGCAAAGTGTAGCAATGTAGTTTACTGTTGTTATATGAAGACTGTTACCCATGCTACACCATGATTCAAGACAAAAAGTTTCATTTATTTGTAATTAGAAATAAATATTTCACAATATATAATTACATATTGTTTTTGTGATTAATCACTATGCTTTAATTATGTTCAATTTGTAACAACGAAAATACATCCTGCATATCAGATATTTACATTACAGTTCATAACAGTAGCAAAATTACAGTTATGAAGTAGCAACGGAAATAATTTTATGGTTGGGGGTCACCACCACATGAGGAGCTGTCTTAAAGAGTCCCAGCATTAGGAAGGTTGAGAACCACTGCTCTAAAGACTCCCTAATAGTTAGTTCCTTCGAGAAGTTATGGAAAAGCTTACAATAATCAAGTTAATTTGTAGCTTCTTTCTACATAAGGGAGTGCCATCTGGTCTGACTCTACCTTTTCATGTACTATGCTACTTTAGGATCCTGTTACAGACTACTCACTGCTTCCTGAACAAGCTGTGCACTGTCACATCTCTGTCTTTATTTAATGCGGTTTTCTTGCCAACTCCTGCCCCTTCTTTGCCAGGCAAAAATTCTCCTCACTTTTCTAGGCTCTGATGACAATTGCATGGAATTCACAAACTTCTTTCCCTCTCTCCCATAGGAAATGCATTTTCAGAGCCTTTTGTTTATATAGCTAGGAGTGATGTTTAGAATATACTATATAGATTTTTTTTTTTTTAAATCTGCCTCCTGGACTAAACTACAAGCACCTAGAGGGCAGGTGATGATGCTTTAGTCATTTTTAGTCCAGTGCCTAAAATGTAGCTAATCAGGAATTATTAAACAATGCTTGTTAAATCTCATGACTGCTGAGAGCAACGAGGGTGAAGTTCCAGGCATTAAGAAAAAAAGTCTTTGTAAGTATTCTGCTGACTTTTGAGACTGCAGCAAGCACTCAAGATAGAACAGGTAAGGTTTCCTTCTCTTCAAGATAACGATAATCATCTTTGTACTCAATAATGCCTCGACCAGAGGTTCTCAATCCTGGCTGCATACCAGACTTACTTGGAGTTTTATAAAAATACAGGTATTTGGCCTCCATTCCAGACTTAATGAACAATCTCTGGGATGCTCAAACGTTTAAAAAACTCCGTAAGTAGTTCTGATGCTCAGCCAGAGTTGAGAGGCATTGGCCTTGTCAGATCTCTGGCTGAAATAGTGAAATAATAGTAAGCCACAGAGCAGGTACTGGCTGGAAAAAGTAGGGCAGAGGTCTTTGGATTTAAAGCCTTTCAGCTGGTGTGTTAAAAGGGCCAGAGACAAGATACGCAGTCCAGGACAGCAAGAGAAGTTGGGGTGGCCATTACAAGCTTGGGAAAGCAGAAGAACATAGTTTTCAAAATGGCAGTGTGATTAGCAGCAGCCAGCCTGTTGCTGAATGGTGGATTACAGGGTTTAATGGCCAGTGTGACAGCCTTTGGCACTCATGTCAGGTTGTTAACCTGTAGTGCTTTTCAGAGTAACTCCAGCATTACCAAGAAATAAGAGAAATCTAGGTATAAGTCCTTCTCTGGTCTTAACTTGAACTTAGCTTTGCTGTGTGGGCTACTACAGAAGGCAATACTGCAGTGTTTCCAAGTATATGCTCTAGAATCAGACTGCAAGCTTCGAACTCTGGTTGTACTTCAACTTCACAGCTATGTGATCTTAGACAAGTCTAACTTCCTTGAGCTTCAGTGCTAGTTATTTTGGGAAATGAGATATTCAAGTAGGTCCTTAAAACAATTGTGCTAGTACTCAATAATGGCTATATGTTGTTATTATGATGGCCCAAATTTGGTCCATATAGGGAACTTTTTGTGTGACTTGGCTTCCAAAGGTAAGAATAATTAATGACATACTAAATATGTTGTTAAAAGCAACATACTTTTCATCTTAAAATGATTATACCCATTGACACGGAATTCCACCATTGGGAATTTATTTTAATGGAAGAGGGGGGGAACCCTAAATTCAGAAAAAAAAAACTTCACAGAATATTGGGAACAAAGTAACTAAAAGAGAATAGTGGACTATCTTACATGTTTTGTTAAAAAGATAACATAGAAGGTGCTTAGAAGAGAACATTCAGTGGAAAAAATCCCCAAGAAATACAAAAGTATATACAATATTACTATGACTCTGTTAAGAATCTCAGTGGATAAAGGAAAATATAGGAAGAACCCTCAAAATGTTAAAATTATATATGAATGGTAGAAATACTGATAGCCCTTTCCTCATATGATTCTTCTGTTTTCTAAAATTAGGGAGAGAAAAGTCTATATAAAGATAAGGCAGCAGATAGACATCCAATATTCATGGATCTGAAGACAGTATTATTAACATGACAATACTAATAAAACTTATCTACACATTCAATGCAATCCCTATAAAAATCCCAGAGAGCTATTTTTTGCTGTTGTTTTTTTGTTAATCCAAACCCGAGGATATTTTTCCACTGACTTTTAGAGAGTGGAAGAGAGAGGGAAACACAGAGAAATATCAATGTAGAAAGAAACACATCGATTAGTTGCCTCCTGCAAGAGTCCCGACTAGGGCCCTAGCCAGGGAGGAGCCTGCAACCAAGTTATGTGTCCTTGACAGGAATCAAACCTGAGACCCTTGGTTCACAGGCCGACACTCTTTCTACTGAGCCAAACTGGCTAGGGCCCAGAGAGCTATTTTACAGAAATTGACAAACTGGTCCTAAAATTTGTATAGAAATAAGAGAGACCCCTAATAGCAAAAAAAAAATCCTGAAAAAGAAGAAAATTGGAGACGTAGACTTTCCCATTTCAAAACCTACTACAAAGCTACAGTAATCAAGACAATGTGGTACTGGCATAAGAACAGACATGTAGATCAATGATAGAATTGAGAGTCCAGAAATAAAGCCTTATATTTATAGTCATTTGATTTTTGGCAAGGATGGAAAAACAATTCAATGGGGTAATGAATAGTCTCTTTAAAATAAACGATAGAGAAAAAAACTAGATATCCACAAGCAAAGGAATGAATTTGGATCCTTGCCTTACATTGTACACAAAAATAATACAAAATGAACAAGTTTTAAAATAAAACAACTTTTAGCTTAGGATAGGCAATGGCTTCTTGGATACAGCATAAAAACACAAATGACAAAAGAAAAGAGAGATAAACTGTACTTTACCAAAGTTAGAAATTTTTGTGTGTTTGAAGGACACCATCAAGAAAGTGGGAAAAAAACAACTCTATAGAATAAAAAAAAACATACTTGAAAATTATTATATGACAAGGAATATATCCATAATATATAAAGAATGCTTATAAAACTCAACAATAAAAAGAGAAATAACTCAATTAAAATATGGGCAAAGGATCTATACAAGTTATTTCTTCAAAGAAAATATAAAAATATACAAAAGCACATGCAAAGATGTTCATCATCAACAGCCATCAGGGAAATATAAATCAAAACTGCAATGGGATATCAATTCACTGAACTTGCAAGGATAGTTAAAATTAAACAGATGAACAAAAACAAATGTTAGTAAGAATATGAAGAAATTGTAGCCCTCATTTCAGGTGTTGAAATATCCTAAAATTAGACAGTGTTGATGACTGCCCAACTCTGAATATATTAAGGATCACTAAACTATATACTACTTAAAATGGGTGCATTTAAGTATGTTAATACAAGTTGGGGCAAAAGTGGGCTTATGGTTGTCTGTATGGAAAACAATACAATAATTAATAAATCATAATGTAAGAATAAACTCTGTATTTTTCATATTTACAACTGTAAACCTACTTTTGCCCTAACCTGTATACCAGGCCTGGTCCTGCTTCAGGGCCTTTGTATTTGTTTTGCCTGACAAAATAGCCACATAGCCCACTATTTACTTTCTTTTAAAAATAAATTTGGGGGGGGGGGAATCCAAGCTGGTGGGCATGGGTAAACACCTACACTGCTGACTCACACAACAATTTCAAAACTACAACTAGAAGACAGAACGGACATCATGCAGAACCACAGGAAAGCTGGCTGAGTGGAAACTCTACAACTAGAAGGAAAGAGAGGGGCTCACAGAGACCAAGAGGAGCTGCAGAAAGCTGAGGTACAGAGATGCGCGTGTTGAGAGAGCGGGTGCCGGAGTACCTTGCTGGCTTTCTCTGGCGGGAGGGAGACGGAGACTCCCAACTGCACTAAACCCCTTATCCTACGGCACTGAACCCCAGGTCCAGCCGAAACTCATACGGGGGGAGTTTGGACTGTGAAAAGGGAGAAGTGCATGGAAATTTAGGGGAGCCATTAAAGGGCAGAGTCTGGTGGCACGCACAGCACTGCTCACAAAAGACTGACTGCTGATTGTGCCGCTGGCTTTCACGAGTGGGTGGGAGACAGAGCCTCCCAACTGTGCCACTTATAATTCCACTAAACTCCAGTTTCGGGCAAAACCCTGGGGACCTAGACTCATATGGTCCCAGAGCGCAGGGGAGCCAGAAAGGCAGCAGTCTAGAGGCACTGTGAGAATACATGCACAGGGACCGCTCCAGCGATTACCCAGAGACACTTGAGACCCAGGGGCCCTGGAGGACGGGGTCAACTGGAAGGCAAGGCGGTCCATTAAGCCCTGAGACTCCACCTCTACCAAGCTCAAAAGAGAGGCTTTTGCAGTTTTGCAAGTCTTGTATCATAAAGGCTGAATCCAACACAGAAGTTCTCCTGGCATAGTGAAAATGCCCAGACAAAGAAGAGATCACAAACAAAAGAAATGGAGGAAAACAAACGACTGGATAGAGTTCAAAACCACGGTTATAAGGATTTTCAAGAATATCCTAGAAAAGATGGATAAATTTAGCGAGACCCAAAGAGGAGATGAAAAAGGACCAACTAGAGATGAAAAAGAACTGGAAATTAAACATACACAGATTGAAATAAAAAATATTATACCGAAACCTAATAGCAGACCAGAGGAAGGCAAGAATCAAGTAAAAAATTTGAAATATAAAGATTCAGAAAACACTCAACAGGAAAAGCAAGAAGAAAAAAGAATCCAAAAATGTGAAGATAATATAAGGAGCCTCTGGGACAGCTTCAAGCGTACCAACATCAGAATTGTGGGGGTGCTAGAAGAAGAGAGAGAGCAAGATACTGAAAACCTATTTGAAGAAATAATAACTGAAAACTTCCCACATCTGGTAAAAGAAATAGACTTACAAGTCCAGGAAGCACACAGAACCCCATATAAAAGGAATCCAAAGAGGACTACACCAAGACACATCATAATTAGAATACCAAGAGCAAAAGACAAAGAGAGAATATTAAAAGCAGCAAGAGAAAAACAGTTAATTACCTACACGGGAGCAACCATATGATTGTCAGCTGATTTCTCAACAGAAACTATGCAGGCCAGACAGGAGTAGCAAGAAATATTCAAAGTGATGAATAGTAAGAACCTATAACCAAGAATACTCTATCTAGCAAAGCTATCATTCAGAATTGAAGAGCAGATAAAGAGCTTCACAGATAAGAAAAAGCTAAAGGAGTTCATCAACTCCAAACCAGTATTATATGAAATGCTGAAAGGTACTCTTTAAGAAGAGGAAGAAGAAAAAGGTAAAAGATAAAAAAATTATGAACAACAAATACATATGTAACAACAAGTGAATCTAAAATTTAAGTGAATTAAAAATTTGATCAACAGAACAAACTGGTGAATATAATAGAATCAGGAGCACAGAATGGGGGTGGATTGATAATTCTTAGGAGGAAAGGGGTGAGGAGGGTGCAGGGAGAGACTGGACAAAAATCATACACCTATGGATGAGGTCAATGGGGAGGAGGTAAGGGTAGAGGGAGGGGTGGGAGCCGGGTAGAGGGGAGCTATGGAGGGGAAAAAAGAGAAACAAATGTAATAATCTGAATAATAAAGATTTAATTAAAAAAATGTTTTTATTGATTTCAGAGAAAGGAAGGGAGAGAGGAATAGAAACATCAATGATGACAATCACTGATCTGTTGCCTCCTATATGCCCTCTATGTGACCTAACCAGGAATCAGTGACCTCCTGGTTCAACCACTTAGCAACACAGCTACTTCCTTCACTTAAATGTCATCTTTCACTGAGGTTTCCTTGGGTACCTAATCCAAGATTTTAATAGCACACTTTGCCAATCTCCCTTCTTTGCTTTCATTTTTCCTAAGCATTGTTGTTATCTGATATAGTACATTATTTACTTCTTTAATTTGTTTATTGCCTTTCACACTAACATATAAACCTTCATTAGCATTTTATATTCATGATTTTTTTGTTCAACTTAGAACAGTACCTAGGCCGAAAACGGTTTGGCTCAGTGGATAGAGTGTCGGCCTGCGGACCGAAAGGTCCCAGGTTCGATTCTGGTCAACGGCATGTATCCTGGTTGCGGGCACATGTCTCTCTCATCGTTGTTTCTAACTCTCTATCTCTCTCCCTTCCTCTCTGTAAAAATCAATATATTAAAAAAAAAAAAAAAGAACAGTAACTAGTAGATGTTTAATAAATATTTTATAAATAATGCCCCAGTGTATTGAAGTATTTTATATAGCTGATAAACAGTAGTACTCAGAAAATATTTATTGAAAAGTATATTAAGAAGATGCTTTTCTTTAAAAATATACCAAAACATCAATTCTAGCTTAACACTCTGTATTGTACAACTAAACCAATCAAACCATAAAACATCTAGAAAAAATGTACAAGATTCTTACCTGGGTCAGCTCTAGCCTCTTTTTTCTTCTGAGAGGCCCAACCCACTGTGGAGAGTTTATCACCAGATTTCTCCTCTAAGCCTCTATTCAAGCGCCAGATTTTCAGTGTATTGTCATCAGAGCAGGTAGCAATCTAAGAACCAGAAAGGGAGTTAAGAAGTTTTAATCAAAGATTCACAACAAAGTAAAAAGTAGATATGTCTAAAGGCTCATCATGACTGAAAAATTACTTTGATATAACAGGATATAGAAAATGGCATCTGGAAGATCATATATTTCCATTCCTTGCTTTGAGGAATCATTACAGATTTCTAAAGAAGTCAATTCCCTAGTTTCATTTTAATATACACTCTGCTGGTCATGTCTTTTGTTACCAGTCATTTCTTATTAACCTAAAGCTATACTATAAAGCAGGTGTACTTTATTCTCAAGAAGTTGGACAAGTCATGATCTTTATCACCTCTATGTAACCATGAAATATTTAATTAAGATATTCTTTTTCTTAAATGAACAATCAGTGTATGCCACCAAAATTCAATTTCAACGACTTTCCTCTGAATTCTGCATGTTCTGGGTTATTGCCAAAGTAATGGGATAATTTCCCAGATCAGACTTAGTACATGACTCTAGTAGGCTGTGACAAGCTGAATGAAACCAATCCTTCGATTTTTCTTCAGATAGGTAAAGGAGCAATCTGGGAAAACAAGTTCACTATGCTGAACGAAGTTAAAAATAACCTTTGCCCCTTTAAAAATATCTGACCATTCCTGATCTTGGTCCCAAGCCTTTTATGGCAGAGAAAGTCCAACTTGAAGAGCTTGTGGCAAATGGCCACTGGTACCAGAGCTGTTCCCCAGCATTTGTTTATATAATTTCTCTATTTCAGTCACTAAAGAGATAGAAAAAAAAAGAACACACGTTCTCTTAAGTCTTGGCCCCAAGAGACTGGCAGCTTTTTCCTTTCCTTAATGGGAGGCCAAAAGAAGACACACATATTTAACTGCTCAACAAAAAAATGCCTGGAATCTCCAGTTACTCTACAGTCTGTTAACAAGAGTTATTATTTATAGGGCACCTACCGTGTGTTTTGACAATCTGAATTCTTTATCTTATTTAATTCTCACAATATAAAAATACTTGTACTTAAATAATCTCATCTACATAATGGGAATACAATTATTTGCCAAAGATTACCATAATTGAGTGGCAGATCTAGATAAAAATTTTTCTCATTTCAAAGGCAAGATCTTTTTATTTTTAAAACTGTATTTACCTTCTTAACTCTATGCTAGGGACAAAATTATTTCAAATAACTTTTTAAAAAGGAGGTCATTAGATTAGTATTGGTAAACTACCCTGCCACTTTTTTGAATCTTTTCTGTGCGTAGAGGTAAGGGCAACATATGATGGTTGCAAACAGAAAACATAACTGAATAATTTGAAAACTATCTTAGTAAGTTTTATAATGACACAGAACTTCATATTAAAAGGAGATATTTTACTGTAAAAATAGAATCTCAAAGGACAAATGTCATTGGTACCAGAGAAAGGAAGGGAGAGAGGGATAGTGTAATGTCAATGTAATTATTGGTAATTAAAGTAATGATTTCAAAAAAAGGTTTATCATGAAGCTGACCACAGAAATGGTCATACAGAGTACTAGGAGGGATGCCAGGAGTAGACCAGAGCATGAAAAGTTCTCAGAAGATAAAAAACAGATGGTAAAATAGGCAAATGTCAAAATGAGAAAGAAGAGATCTCCACATAATTGAGATTTCCTATAAACCTAGAATAACCCAAAGACTAAAGGCAGTAGAGGACAGAAGAGTGGAACTGGGGCTAGTATTATATAAAATCCCTATATATACTCCTAGGGATTTGTCTGTTTCTGGCCTTTCTATATTTCGAGACTTAAACATTTTTTTTCACTATTGAAAAACTTTAAGTGAGAGTATTTTTTTTCTTCAGTGTCTAAATATTTTGAAACTACTTGTGTAGTTTAATCACAGATAGCCTAACACTGTAAAACTTCACACTAAGCATTTTTTAGGCATGTAAAAATCTAAGCTGGACTGTGAAGAACAATGAAGATGTTAGCTTCAATACACCACATGTATATGTAGAAAAGTTAAAAACAAACAAGTTGTTACCTTATAAGATTTAATTTTAATTATGTTAAAAACTTAATTCTATGTTTAGGAAAGAAATGACTCTGATGCTGATATAAACACTGGTTAGTCTCTAGATCTTTTAAATACTTAAGCTGAAAATCTATGTAACTCAAACTAACCTTGAGAAAACATATAAATCTATGATCTATTTTTTTAATCCAACTATGGAGATTTATTTACAAACCTTTGTGAAATCCGATGGACACCAGCACACAGATGTGACCTCTTGAGAATGACCCAGGAGCACAGTTGGAGGATGCCATGGTGTGGATACCTAGCAGACCATCAAAAATAAATAAGTCAGCAATGCAGTGTTAGGACACCCACATAAAGGCTTTTAAATTTTTCATATTTGTGCCGTAGAGATCTTTAGGGTTGTTACCAAAGGCCCCTAGGCATGTTAGAAAAAGAGTCCCAATGAGCAATAGAAGTATTTTTATCATTGATCTGCTAAAACAGCCAAATAAGTAAATAATGAGTTTAGATACTAGAACAAGTCTTATTTCTAATCTAGACTATCTATATAATTTGACTAAAACTCAAAAATGGTATGTCCCTTACCTCTAAGCTGGTAAACTTTATGGAAGGATGAAGTTCATCTGCTAGGTAGTGCACTTCAAGTAGAAGCCTAGACATTTTCAGATCTTCTCTAGCCAGCTACCTCCAGGAATACTACATGAACTATATATATCCTTAAGGTACCTGAGACCAGCGATTAACATTCTTAGGACAAGGGGATATTCTTTCTTCCAAATGAAGACTGACTGACTTTTACCAACGTCTAAAGTTATGCCCCTTCATTTTGAAGGATATAAACTCTATTTTTCATGGCACTTTGACAACATTTTTGGAAGAAAACTCTCCCAAAATTTTATTTCAGTTAATTTGCTTAAAGAAACCTTGAATTTTCAAGTAAGTATTGCCACAATTTAATGTATAAAAAGGTCACACTGTGAAGTATTACACATGTGATTAAGAATCCCATTTCCCCCGTCATTGGATGCCAATAGTAATATGTACTAGCATTTGACAGCTGTCTGATTTAAGAGCTATTAATCTCTTTCAGAGGCCCTGGGAATTGATCAGCACAATATGAAGATCAAACACAATTATTGTTAGCACGTGTGTTTGAAAGAGTAAGTATTCTTATCATTTTTCCTGAGGCTCTGAATCATTGCTCATTTCTATTAAAAAAAAAAAGTGACTCTAAAAAAGAGCATTTGTGAGTATGAGTAAATAAATTTAATAGATTCCTCAGATTGTAGTACAAAGACTTGACACACCAAATCATAAGGTTACCCAACTTATTACTATTCTTCACTTGGTTAATTGGCACATATATAATAATTCAAAGAGCAAAAGAAGACAGAGTCTACTTTGCCTTGCTGTGTCAATGAAAGTTTAACAGAAAGGAAGCTTTTTATGAGTACTATCTGAAAGGATTTCACTTACTGCCTACTCCTACAATGTCACAGACAACAATAACTTATTCTCCTATGAGTTAGCATATTTTAAAAAAGACTTTCAAGATAGCTTTAACTATCTGAATAGCCACAGAAATTCTCCTTCCTCCTTTACTAATGGGTCCCAGCCCATTAAGTTTCTAATCACCCAAGACTCAAGCAGGTCTGATAGCAGCAAATTTAAAGGAAAAGGAAATCCTCATGCCCTCTTGACCTTCCCTGGTAGAAACACATTATTCTCCATTGGTTCACTCTGCTTGTTGCCTCTAGCTTTTCATTTCATGATACAACCCCTCCCTCAGTCCCAGGTATTATATAATATTTAGAAGAATCTAAAGGTATACTCAAACATCAAATTTAAAAAAAAATCAAGCATCTACTAGTAGACTGTATGTACATTACTGCATTTATCTATAGGATTTAAGAAAAAAAACAAAGGATAGATCCCCTAGGAAAACTTTTTACAATTTGATAATACGGTAGGAATAATAATGACAATAAAAGCCAGCATTTGTTGAATAATTACCATAGGCACTTTACACAACATTAAAAATGAAAACATCAAAAAGCCAAACATAGAATTAATTACCATATGACCCAGCAATTCTCTTAGGTATATTCTCCCAGGAGGATTGAAAACATGTTCAAACAAACAACAAAAAAAAACACCTACACACCAGCGGTTCTCAACCTGTGGGTCGCGACCCCTTTGGGGGTCAAAGACCCTTTCACAGGGGTCGCCTAAGGCCAGCAGAAAACACCTATTTCCATGGTCTTAGGAACCAACAGACCGCTCCTCAGTGTAGCAAAGTGTAGCAATGTAGTTTACTGTTGTCATATGAAGACTATTACCCATGCTACACCACGATTCAAGACAAAATTTCATTTATTTGTAATTAGAAATAAATATTTCACAATATATAATTACATGTTGTTTTTGTGATTAATCACTATGCTTTAATTATGTTCAATGAAAATACATCCTGCATATCAGATACTTACATTACAGTTCATAACAGTAGCAAAATTACAGTTATGAAGTAGCAACGGAAATAATTTTATGGTTGGGGGTCACCACCACATGAGGAGCTGTATTAAAGGGTCGTGGCATTAGGAAGGTTGAGAACCACTGCTGTACATGAATATTCATAGTTTTACTCATAAAGCCAGAGTAGAATAAGTCCAATGTCTACCAATAGATGAAAGGATAAACAATATGTTTACCAGCTATACAATGGAATATATTCAGCCATAAAAAGGAATGACGTACTGACACATGCAATAACAATAAATCTTAAAAACATGCTAAGTGAACCCCAGTTGGTTTGGCTCAGTGGATAGAGCATTGGCCTGAGGACCAAAGAGTACTGGGTTCAATTTGGGGTTGCAGGCTCAATTCCCAGTGGGGGATGTGTTGGAGACAGCCAATCAATGATTCTCTTTCATCACTGATGTTTCTATTTCTCTCTCCCTCTCCCTTTTTCTCTGAAATCAATAAAAATATATTTTAAAAAAGAACATGTTAAGTGAAAGAACTCAAATATAAAAGATCACATATTGTATGATTCCATTTATATTAAATGTCCAGAACAGGCAAATCCATACATAGAACACAGGTTAGTGGTTGCCAGGGGCAAGTGAGTAGTAAAGGGTACAGAGTTTCTTTCTGGAGCAATAAAAATGTTTAGAAATGAGATGATGGTGATACTTGCATAGTGTTGTAATTATACTCAAAATTACTGAAATATACACAAAAAATGACTAACATGGGGAATTTTATATGAAATCTATCTAAATAAAAGTGAAAGGAAGGGCATGTTGTAAACTGAAGAACTAATGTCCAATATGTATTTATGAATGCAGGTTAGGATTACACTAGTATGATATGCTTCAAGGAAGATTAGTTTCCTTGAATGAAACTCAGTGGCTTTTAAACCTTTCATTTTTATTCAAATAAATTTTTATTTATTGTCACTTCATTATTATAAAAATATTATCATAATTACATGATTTTTTTTAAAAGCCTTCCTCTACTTTTAAAAAGAGACTAGTAAATCCAAAAGACATTTACAGCTATGCATTCTGGGATAGTCAAAACAGAAAATTGTCCTCTTACATATTCCACTTGTTATAAATACTTTAATTCAAGACATAAGAAACCCAAAATTAAACTCCCAGAACTAAGAAGGTACTTCTAGTCATAACTGGCTCTAACCTACACACTTCATAAAACATTTATATACTTAAACATGCAAAAATGATCAGCACCCTTCCTCAAAAAATCTCCTTACTTTGCCCAGTGAGAAACCAAATATAATCTTTATTTCTGCCATGAGATCATTTACACTTCCTAAAGTGTCAGGCTCAATGTTTCACCAGTCAGCGGTACAATGACTATGCCAAATCAGTTTATTTATAACCACTTCAATACTATTCAGTCACTATATCAGAAATGAACCAGAGAAGGAGGGAATAAGGGTGACAGTGAGACAAGGAGTAGGAAACTACAAAGAAAAAATACAATATTAAATATTTTTTATTATTTTTAAGACTCGGATATTAATATCGAAGAGTTTATTTTACATCCCCCATTTGCTGAGCAGTGATGAGAATGAAACGGTCATTCTCTTACGTCTTAAGATCTAAAAACTTCCTTGTTTCACTGTCTTCTTATGCCCCCAGAATTTTTAGTGTAGAAAAAATACCAACACTTGAAAGAATTAGACTTTTGGAAATATAGCAGAGTTATAGATAATCTAACAGGCTGTATACTTGGCTTATGTGAAATTTCCTCTTAAAATCTTAGCTACCTTGTTTTATCATGGAAAAGAAAAACTGAGCCATCCCACTAGGCTAATTCAATTTTAGGTGCAGTAAGCTTGCCAGGATCTCAAATAACAGAGCTTGCACGCTGAGTTATGTGTGGACAGGCAGGAGAACATCATGTCTGACCCACGTCATTCAGTACTAACATGTGACCCTGCCTAGGAATTCAGAAAGTCACCCATATATATATGATAGCCATTTATTAGATATCTGAAAATGGGTTACTAACAAAGCCAAATAATTTTATTACATGTCGTTAAAGAGGGGGAGCATCCCTCAACCCTCATTCTCTGAAATCACTACTACTACCACAAAAAAGGCCTTTGTACTAGTGAAGAGGGGTAGGGAGTAACTTTGTAAAAATTGCCAATAAAACAGTATTTTTAACTTAATTATGTATGTAACTAAGAAACTTACTTTAAATTATCTTTTCAAATGATCGGGGCATAAGTATTTTTTGTATAATCCTTTATTATGCGTTTTGGTGTGTCTGAATTTTTTTTTTTTTAAATAAATAAGAAACTTAAAAAGATAAGATTTTGGTAGGAATAAAATCTTACTAAGTTGGGAGCCAAAGTTAGAGAAAAAAACATGTAGGGTAAGAAAGTTAAGGAAGGAGAAAGGAAAAATCAAAAGAGAATAAAATAAGACACATAAGAACTAATTTAAAACTCAAAATTTAAAATATAAGACACATATTGTTAAAAGTTTAAAGCTCAAGTCCGCAAAGTTTTATAGATAAAAACCTAGGTGAAAAGTTTTAACACAAGATGGGGGTCTCAAATATGTTTCATAAACAAATTTTTACTTAAAAATACAACAAATAAAATAAATACATTGTAGAAAAAGAGACAAGCCAAATACAAAAGCATCTTGGACAGAACAATATCTCCACCATGTGACCATCTAGGATATTGTTACTAAAAACTTTTGATAAGGTGTTTGCACTTTTGCAACTCGAGATATATAAATTATTTTTAGTACTCCCCCAGGATCATATGAAATTAAGTTGAAGAATTATGCTTCATACCTGAAAGTTTCTATCGCTGTCTTAAAAGAATAAAGATAATGACTTCCTAGAAGTTGGCAGAACTAAAAATGATATAATTTCTCTTGAGAAAAGATTTGGTAATATTGAACTTATGGACCTATAAAGTTTTAGACATTATGACTCTAAAATCTAAAATGTGTGAACTCTGATCATTCAATTCACCAATGTTAAGAACATTTATGGCTGAAACTGGTTTGGCTCAGTGGATAGAGCGTCGGCCTGCGGACTGAAGGGTCCCAGGTTTGGTTCCGGTCAAGGGCATGTACCTTGGTTATGGGCACATCCCCAGTGGGGGGCATGCAGGAGGCAGCTGATCGATGTCTCTCTCATCAATGTTTCTAACTCTCTATTCCTCTCCCTTCCTCTCTATAAAAAAAAAAAAATCAATATATTAAAAAAAAAAAAAAAAAGAACCAGCCAACTATGTTTTTCCAGGAAGCAGGACAAAGTCATTCAAGTTTTTTCCAATTTTCTGAATTCTCAATTTCTGGATAATCTGAAACTATAGGAGGATACAGACTGTCAATTTCTGAGAAGCTCTGGCCATGAAAGTGTGATGCATTTTGTGACAACAGAGTGAAGTTTTGGCAATATTAAAAGGCAAAAAGCAATTTTTACTAAATATCTGAAGTAGAAAAGGTTAATCATTTATAATGAAGTTACCTCTTCCTGGAAAAAAAGAAGTATTTGCAAGAATACTCTATTTTCACATTTGTGGGGGAAATTTAGCAACTTACCTTCCAGATATAGGCAGCTTCATCACTTGAGCCACTGATTAAAAACTGGTCATCTGGACTAAGACTGGATTTAATATAAAAAGTAGAGTTCTGATGTCCATTGAATACAGCCACTGCCAGATGGGAAAAAAAAATCAGTGTCTTGACTACTGAATCAGATGGTCAAACTATATTCATCAAAACTGGACAATGTCAGAAACAAAAGGAAATTCCATGTTATAGTACATCCAATCTCATAATCTGCACTCAAATACAGTATGGAACAGACTACAGGGAAGTAGTGAAAAACATTCTTAAAGGACAAAAATAGAGCCAATGTCCAATATTTCAATCAAATGTCTTTATAGATCCTCTCTTCTTATCTCAGGGCATGCCTTTCCCCATTACATAACACACTGATCTTTCTTTCTCTTAGACTTTGATCTCTTGAGGATAAATTTCTTATCTTATTCTTTCCTCACTATCCTTACAGTGCTTTGAATAGAAATCTTCTTACATTTGCTGCAAGAATAGGTAAAAATCAGTAAAAAGAGTTAAGATTTATAGATAACTTATCTGGGATAAAGGAATCTTTTTAACCTAGCACTTGAAATAGGCTGAACAGTAAAAATTGCTATTGTGGTAAATAATGTTCATATGTAAGATACTCCAACTAGGTTAGCTTAGGCTCTTAGTTTTAGTCTTCTCACTGTACATGATAAAAGGGCAAGTAATCCAGTCTAGCATAATGTGCTTGATAGATTCTTCTATCCTAAGGGGACCAAAATTTGAAGTCTCCAGCATCAGAACATTAGAAAATTAAAAAAAAAAAAGTTTTTGGGACTTTAAGAAAAGTTTTAGGCAGGGAACAAATTTCTACTCCAATCTTCTAACAGAAGGAAGTAATTAAGAAACGTATACAATTGTCATTCAAGTATATAGTTTATTGATTACACATGATAATGGATGATACATAAGCTTCATATCCACCTATAATTTTATCTGGTACCATAATTCAATTTAGATATATTGCATAGGATGTGCCAAGAATAATTAATAACCAAATAAACTTCATGACTCTGCTTGGGTGACCCTTTAATGGTGAACTCCAAGTCACAACACAGTAAAACACCTTCCATTAGTGCTCACAGAAATCCCTTCTTTTTGCTAGAATAAAACTAGAAAAATACCTTTCTATTTATACCTTTTCAAGAAAAAGCCTACATATCAAATACTCTCTACATTAAGCACGTTCACTGTGAAGTTAAGCAGGATATGAATCATTTCAGCTACATATATTATAGATCTACTATGTTTGGGTCTGTTAGTAAATTGTGTTTTTGTGCTTTAGTAAAAGTCTATAGTATGAACAAATATGTTTCTAGAAATTATGGAATGAGTTCATAGTTAGTTAATAAAAAAAAACTGGTATAATAGTCCACAATTGCTTACTTCTTAGTTTTCACTAGAAATTAAGGTTTCTAAGGGTTGAAAATTCTAATTAACATATGTAGTTAAAGCTACTAAAAAAATAAGGGAAACATCCTAGTATGCAAGGAAAATAAGATTTGTATTTTCAGTTGAAAAAGAAAAATGGTATAAGAAATGAAAATGTATTTTTTTAAAAATATATTTTATTGATTTTTTACAGAGAGGAAGGGAGAGGAATAGACAGTTAGAAATATCGATGAGAGAGAGACATCGATCAGCCGCCTCCTGCATGTCCCCTACAGGGGATGTGTCTGTAACCAGGATTCATGCCCTTGCCCGGAATCGAACCTGGGACCTTTCAGTCCGCAGGCCAACACTCTATCCACTGAGCCAAACCAGCCTCGGCTGAAAATGTATTTTGTTGCCAAAACCGGTTTGGCTCAGTGGATAGAGCGTCGGCCTGTGGACTGAAAGGTCCCAGGTTTGATTCCGGTCAAGGGCATGTATCTTGGTTGTGAGCACATCCCCAGTAGGGGGCGTGCAGGAGGCGGCTGATCGATGTCTCTTTCTCATCGATGTTTCTAACTCTCTATCCCTCTCCTTTCCTCTCTGTAAAAATTCAATAAAATATATAAGAAAAAAAAAGAAAAGTATTTTGTTAAGAGAAAATAAAGTAATTTTATCTTAAAGCCCGGTTTTAAAAAAGAGAGGGAAAAAGCATAGGACAAAATTTCAATGGAAAAAGGAATCTTAAGAAAAGAGTTTTGCCCTGGTCAGTTTGGTGTACTGGACAGAGCATTGGCCTGTGGACTGAAAGGACCCAGGTTGTGGGTTTGATCTCCACTAGGGAGTGTACAGGAGGAAGCTGATCAATGATTCTCTCATCATTGATATTCCTATCTTTCCCTCTCACTTTCCCTCTGAAATCAATAAAAAAAGAAAATAATTTTATGCATGGTCAAGAGCTGGCTAACCTAGAGATAAAATTTAATTAGGTAAATGTGATTTAACATCAAAAGTAAACTAATAAAAAATTAGAATTCAATTTTCTCTGTAAAAAGAACAAAGTGCTATCGGACTTTTGGTCTGCTCTTGATAAAGAGAGATTATGATTGGCTTTTTTTTTTTTTTAACCTTTGAGTAATCTACCTAAAAAATATGAATTTTATGTTTTTTTAAATATGTTTTATTGATTTTTTACAGAGAGGAAGAGGGATAGAGAGTTAGAAACATCGATAAGAGAGAGACATAGATCAGCTGCCTCCTGCACGCCCTCTACTGGGGATGTGCCCACAACTAAGGTACAGGCCCTTGACCGGAATTGAACCTGGGACCTTTCAGTCCACAGGCCGACGCTCTATCCACTGAGCCACACCGGTTTCGGCTGAATTTTATGTTTTATCTAAATAATCTACTATGATGTTTTATCAGGTTTTTAATTACAAATATTTAACTTTTTGAATTTGCCTACAAAATCTTTGTCATCATGGTTAAATAGCTAAGTATTGTTTCACAGTGACCTATGATCCTTTTTGATTATTTTAAACTTTTAAGTTTTGACAAACTTCCCATAATCAAATTCTAAATGAAGTCTTTTTTATTTTAACTAATTTTTCAGAGGGTCCCTAAAACATTTTAAAAGATTTGTTCTCTTTTTATAAAAGGGAGATACGAAACTAATTAGGCTTATTTGGCATGTTAAATTATATGGGAAACATTGCCAAATAAGTCATGCTAAGTAAGCCTTCTTAACTTATATTGCATAAGTGTATGTTAATTAATATAATAAATGTTCTAAAAATTACATGTAATGTCTAAAATAATGTCCTGGTAATATAATGCTACTTGGGAAAAGTGCAGCTCTAGTTGCACTTTAAAAGGTGTGCTACAGAAATAAGCAAATTTCCCTGTCAACTGCATGATCATCAGATCTTTAACTATCATATTTTAAGTCTTTTGTCACTTACAGTCATTGTTTCACTATGATGCTTTTGCAAAATGTATTATCTTCAGAGATTCATGGAAAGTACTTTGGAATACAGGGTTCTAATAACTTTCAGATCATACTATTGAATTGGGTAAGAATATGTAGATTTCTAATGGAGAAATTGATGGCTTCATAAAACTACTAAAAATCAAGATCAATAAGAACTACATGAGACTAAATGAACTAATGAAGATGATAATTTTCATGATTTTTTATTTGAATTATTGGTTCTTTAATCTTTGTTTTTCAGATATAAGAACATGTTTTTCTCCTCCTGATCTATACCTATGACCCACAACAATTTGGTAAACTATACCTTTCTAAGCAAAATGAAAACATCATTTTCTTCTTACCTGATCCCTACAAAATTTGGAAAATCTTAGTATTATTTTCATGCAATATAGTTATTTACATACATTCTCTAAGAATCTGTTCTCTTTGTAACAGGACACAATTGGAAACATTGGCTATATTACCAAGGATTTGACTAAAATGTCATATTGGAGAGACTCAGATATGACCAGAAAGTTTTAAGGAACTAAGATTGACTTTATGGAAGCCAATCATGTTCCCTTGGGGGGAAGGGGAGACGGGAATCAGCCTAATAACCTCCCTAAACAAGAAATAAAATCCCCCAAAATAAACAGATTATAACTCCAAAGCTAACCATTCATCTTTCTCAACTATAAACTATGAATAGAACACTACAGACCAAATTTCCCACTAAACTGATAAGTTACTTATTGCCCTCTGCTGGTGTAAGAAAGACTAGCATAAAGTACACAATGTTTCAAACTATGCAAAAAATCCTTCTAAAACCTATATTGGGGTCAATTTAATTTTTCGTTGATGATTTGGGCTCTTAAAATGCCTCACTTAACATACTTCAGTCATCCTCATGAATATAATTTAGTATAATAAAATATTGGGAATTAAACGTATGGGAGAAGTAGCCCAGCCAGTGTGGCTAAGTGATTGAGCGGCCACCCATGAACCAAGAGGTCACTGGTTCAATTCCCAACTGGGGCACATGCTCAGGTGGTGGGCTCAATCTCCAGTAGGGGGCGCGCAAGAGTTAGTCGATTATGGATGTTTCTTTCCCATTGATGTTTCTATCTCTCTATCCTTCTCCCTTCCTCTCTCTCTAAAATCAATAAAAATACATTTAAAGTAATAATAATTAAAAAAAAGTATGGGAGCCCAGAACCCTTTCTGAAGTTTTGAAAAAAATAAGCAATTACCATATGTACCATGCATACACACATCTATTTGTTACTCAATTTTAAAGAAACATAATATCTATATCTATATCATTCTATTTATGACAGCCAATTAAATTATTTTAGGAACACAGTAATTAAATTGTTAGTAAAGTAGCCTTGGACATATCTCTTTGATTACAGAAGGATAATCTGAACTCAAGGTTCCTTATTTTTCACGCCACAATATAACAAAATGATAACTAAATTAGAAGTTGTGTAAATTCGGATTTCATTCAGGAAAATAGCAAAATTAGTTACAAAAACTCTTTCCTTTCCTGAATATTCTTCTTCTTGTTTAGACCTATTTCAGAGCATTGGAAATACCAACTGTAATGCTGCTACAGACATGAAATCCTAATAATGGCTTTGGGGGCAGTCTTTAGAAACTTCTGTTAAGAGCCCTGCTAATTGTATACTATTTTGAGATTTATTTATCAGCACATCTTACTTTAGTGGGAACTGGGTAGATCTGAGGATTGGTTATAAAATTCAAAGTCTGTAAGAAAAAGCAGGTTACTAATATGTAGCTTGCTTAAGCAATTAGTAATATTCTAGAAATTATGTAATTCAAATAATCCTCTTAGTGTATGCTTAAGAAACTGGTTTCTTTTTTTAAATGTTATTTATTAGCTTTAAATATCAGATTTTACTTTTAATTTTCTTGAAGTATAAAAAGGATGAGGATAAGAAAAACATAAAAGAGGCAACTGTCAAATATTGAGAAGACTGGTAAGAATTATTGTGGGGGATTAAAATATTTAGCCCCCAAACAGAACAAAACCTGAGCAGAACATCCTTCTCTGACCCATGAGATAATTCAAAGATCCTAAAATCCTCCTAAGACTTAATAAATTGGACTGGGGAAAGAATCAAAATCAAATTGTCATTAACAAAAAAGACTGTATTAGTTTCTGGGTAAGAATTTGAATGACTAAGATCTTACCAGGAGAAGTCTTCAATCCAGTCATATTAAACATGTAGATGTTGTCATCTGTGCAGTTAGCAAATAAAGTAGAGCCAGTGGAATCCAAAATCAGACTTGAATATCCTGGAAAAAGGAACTCTAGTTAGCATGACCTGGTGACAATGAGTAGAAATTAGATAAAAATGCTGAGGCCAAATGATCATTTTACAAAAAGAATCACTAAAATTCTTTTTCTCCAAAATATATGCAAACCAAAAATATTCTTGTTTTTATTTTTGAACTCTAAAAAATTAGAACCACAGATATTAGAGTTTTTGAAGTCTATGTTGCTGAAAACGAGCTTGATATTTATTTTAAAGTTTTAACAAAAACTTATATTCCCCGGTAAGTCCTTCCAAAAAGTCCTCCAGTCTATAAAAAAGGCTTACCTAATTTTCGAGTGCTGCTACCTGGGTACAGGAAATACTTAGATGCTATAGGTTCTTGTCGATAAGCAGTATAATTCTTACGTAAATCCCATATTTTAATTACCCTAAAAATCAATGTAAAGAGATAATTATTTGGTAGTCCTTCTCCAACCTCAACCAGTTTCAACTATATTGAAGGAGAAATAACTTTTAATCTAACACCTCTGGCACATAAACCAGGTACAGTTAGGTTATCTCACTGGGAAACAGACTGAAATGTCTCATACTCTTTTTTTCTAGTATCAGGCTTACAATTCTGTCATAAAGGAAACAGATGTGACCTGACCCAGTGATGGGTTACCTTGAGTTTACATCAAGGGAGCGGAAAAGGAAGATGAAGTTAGCTGCTGATAGTCACTGTTTCATTGTTTGCAGAAAAAAAAAAAAAAACATTTCCTAAGCTTTTAACACTCTGCATGTAACCTTTGACAGCATAAGTAACAAATTTTGTCCATAAGGTTATATCTCTACATGTAACTCCTTAAGTAAACTAAACAAATTTTCCTATGAAGTATTTTTTCATTTCATCAATTGTGATTATTGTCTTAACTTCCACATCTAGTTTATAGGCTACTTGAAAACACAAACTTGTAGCAGGGCAGTATCCTTGGAAACAAAAAGAGCAAGCCCTCACATCCATTCACAAGCACAACTGATAACCTTTAGATAATGCTTCATTTGTGCCTCAGACTTTGGTCCACAAAAGGAAGAGTTTTAGTGTCCAGAGGACAACAAACACAATGGAAACCCTAAAAGTCATGATCTTTTAAAATTATTACTTTTTTTTGAAATATATATTTTATTGATTTTTTTACAGAGAGGAAGGGGGAGGGATAGAGTTAGAAACACCTATGAGAGAAGCATGGATCAGCTATCTCCTGCACGCCCCCCACTGGGGATGTGTCCGCAACCAAGGGACCAGAATCGAACCTGGGACCTTTCAGTCCAAAGGACGACACTCTATACACTGAGCCAAACCGGTTTCGGCTTAAATTATGTTTTTTAAAAAGTATATTTTCATTGATTTCAGAGAGGAAAGGAGCGGGAGAGAGAACTAGAAACAAATGATGAAAGAATCATTGATCGGCTGCCTCCCACATGCTTCCTACTGGGGAAGAGCCTGAAACCCCAGCGTATGCCTAGATCAGGAATCGAACCATGATCTCCTGGTTCATAGGTTGACACTCAACCACTGAGCCACACTGGCCCGGCTAAGTTGTTTTTTTTTAAGAGAATATGTCTTGGGAGATATAATGAGCAAATAAGAAGACAAAGAAAGGGGCTTACAAGAGTCCCTATACTCAAATAAGTTATATTTGAACGAAGCAATCAATCAAGAAGTACCATAAAATTATCTGAAGCTAAAAATTCAGACCAACCATGGATGGTAGGTATGTGAATTTAAAATCAAAAGCGCACATATTCAATTATAATGGGACTAGGTAACTTCCCTATCACAGTTCATGAAAGAGACCTTATCAAAAGAACCCAGAAATAAAGCTCTTACCCATCCACAGCTCCTGCTGAGACTAATGTATTCTCATCTTGAAAGAGGACCACAGTAACACTCTGTTGGGAATCCTAATAACACAAAGAAGAAAAAGAAGAGGAGTAAATCCTATTTTGTACAGCACCATCTTCACCATCAAGAGATCTGGTGCTAAATGGCCTTTTTTCTCTCAAACTCTGAGTTATACTAAATCTTCCCTTTCTAATAACCCTAATCAGTGCTGACCAACAAGTAATTTTAGCTAGAAAATTACGTTGACTTATACTTAAGAAACATATTTGTTATTAAAAGATTTAACTTGTTTAAGCCTACTGGCTCTACTTAGAATCAGACCTACTAATAAGCTGTGTATCCTTAGGAAATTCACTTAACTTTCCCGTGCCTATTTCATCTATGAAATATCACCATCTACCTAGATTATCATATAATTAAAGAATTATCCATCAAAGAAGGTTATTACATGCTCTGAAAAATTAAAAGGTGTTCAACGGAGGTTTTTACCTAATTGCTGCTAACAAGTTTTCCTGGCTCAGAATCTGATTAAATGTCTGAAATATTACTCATTTTAACTTCATCTATCATCTAACCTCCAAAGATCTCATGCTAACCTTGATAGTTTCCATTCTTGCTTTTGTCCTGTTTATGGTATGCAATTTTAAGTCCTGTTTTAACAACCATACATCCCCCCAAAATATTAAGTTGGATCCTACAGACCAGGAGTATTGAGAAAAATGAACACATTAAAGTAAAAGCAATGGTGACTTATTTCTTAAGAAAAAAGATGTATTCTGGGCATTGTTTGAATTTTGACTATCAGATGCTAGAAAGGTACTATATGAAAACAACAGGGATTCCTCCAAACAGAAACTGTTTCATAGTACTTAATATACTTCTTCAAACTACTGACCCTTTCCTAGTGAATCACATTATGCTGTAGATAAGTGTGTGCATGGAAACCCTAGGGATGAGGCTTACTTAGGAAGCTGGATTTTTAATATGCTTCCCAAGTTCCTCTGTTGCAAACTTGGTTTTGAAAATCATTACTGTAGGTATTCAATTAGCATTAATAAAACCCCACTAATATGAAGAGGAAATGAAGATTCTCACTCACTTAATCTACAGCTCCTATTTTTACGCCCAACAAATTCCCTAACAAGATTCTATTCCACTGTTAAGATCTGCACACATGTATACAGCTATAAAACCTTACCACAGAAGGAGCAAGTCCTTTTGAATTCTGTTTCTTCTTAGGTTTTGAAGGGGTTTGCTTGTCTAAGGTATTGTGAGCACCACTGATTTGATTCACTTGCCTATAAAATCCATCTGAAAAATATTCCAAGGAAATTTATTTAGTTTTCAGGACATTATTCCTATGCTGGATATAACATCCTATATAAAAGCGTAATATGCTAAGTGTCCAACCAAACCACTCAACCAGTTGCTATGAAGCATACTGACCACCAGGGGGCAGATGCTCCAAATGGTAGGTTAGCTTGCTGCTGGGGTCCAATCAGGACTGGGCGAGAGGGCTGGACATACCCTGGAGCCCTTCCGCAGTCCCTCCCCGGCCAGCTGGCCCCATCGGCCTTGACTGGGACTGGGCAAGATGGTGCCAATCAGGCCAGCCTGGCTGAGGGAACCCACTCATGCATGAATTTGTGCACTGGGCCTCTAGTTATATATAATATTTTAAGATTAACTACATTCTTGATTAGATTAATGACATTAGAAGCCAGCAGTCCTACCACATTACATCTTTTGTGTTGAGATTATATAAGTACACAGATGTTTATAACAGCTTTATTCATAATTGCCAGGATGTGGAAACAACTGAGATGTGCTTCAGTATTTGAATGTATGAATAAACTGAATGACATATTATTATTCACTGCTACAAAGTGAGTTTCCATGCCATAGAAAGACACAGAGGAACCTTAAATGCATATTACTAATTAAGAAAAGCCATTGTGAAAAAGTGACATACTGTATTTATGACATTCTGGGAAAGGCAAAACCATGGAAAGAAAAAAAAAAAGCAAAGCCATGGAGACAATAAAAAGATGAGTGGTTGTCAGGATTGGGGAAGGTAGGATTAATAGATGGGAGTAGAGAATATTTTTAGAGCAGTGAACTATCCTACGATACTATAATAGTAAATACATGTCATTTTATACTTATCGAAACCAATAGAATATAAATATGTACTAAGAGTGAACCCTAGTGTAAAGTATAGATAGACTTTGAGTGATAGTGATGTATCAATGTAGATTCATCCTTTGTAATAATGTTTAACTCTGGTGTGGATATTGATAGTGGAAGAGACTGTGTGAGATGTGGTATATCAGTACTGAGAGAATGCTCTATACTTTCTACTCAATTTTGCTATATAACTAAAACTGCTCTATAAAATAGTCTGTTAAAAATAATTTTTTTAAAAAAGGGGAGATGATCATTAGTTTCTGCTTAATGGCATCAATGGACAAGATGAACATAATTATATTTAATCTAACCTAATTCTTTAAAGCCAAAAAAATTATAAAAGATCATTTATCAATGAGCCCATGAATTAATCATTTCAATTCCATCAATCATTTAGATATAGTTCAGAAGACATTATGAGGTAAATACAGAGGGTAATACTTGCAACTATCATTAAGATCATGAGCATTAGAACAGTTCACAGAAATAAAGGATTGTAAACATGTGCCTCCTAGTGGTTATCAGATGAATTCAACAAACCTTTCATTAAAAATAAGTATAGGCAGGTCACATTTATCAAATTTGAAATGAAACCAGACTACCTTTTTTGTTACATCTGGTGTCCCAGACCATAATGTTGCCATCTCTTCCACCTGTACAGAAGACAGCTGTGGAGAAATAGTTTATCAAGAAATTTAAAAAACTGGTCAATGATATATACATTTCAACTTAAGTTTCCTAAAGTATCTATTATATGCTAGGTTCTATTATTGGCGCTGAAGATTAAAAATTAAAAATATATGGTTCAACAACAAGTAAGAGAAAGCAAAGTTGTGAAGGTAAAGAATTACAAAAAAAAAACAAAACTAAAAATACATGTTAAATATTAAACAAAAATTCAACAGAATAATCCTTGTGAAAATTTTCTTAAACCACATAAAACACTCTATATATGGTAAAGTTATAGTAAGAATGATAAACAAGCAATAACCAAAATATACTGAGTGCTTACTAAGTGCTATACACTACCCTAAGTCTTTATATAAATTATCTCAATCCTTGGTATTAATCCTGTTAGTGGGCATTGTTATTCCCATTTTAGGCACAGAGAGGAGGAGTAATTTATAAAGGTATTCTTGACAGTATGAATCCAGAGCTATATTCCAAACCTCCAAGTTGTACTATCTTAGTAGAAAACCATGGAACAGATTCAAACAAAATTTTGTGAAAGGGGTTGCCTCTGGGGGAAGAAGGAGGGCAATGGGATTAGAGAAGAAAACATAGAGGAACTTCAATTTATCTGCAATGTACTATTCTTTAAAATTAAGCCAAAATAACTCTGCTTCTGTATGGAAGAGTGGACACTTACCAAACCAATCCACTTGCATTAGCTTTTAAACTCTGGAAAAAAAATATAAAAAATGACCTGAGGGCTCTATAGAGATTGAACAAAAACATGCAATATTTGGAGAGCCAATAACTGAAGCAAGTGATTGGCTTGGGCTAAGTTACTGGTCTTTTTTGGTTTTACCTTGAGGGCAGCCAGTGGGCAAGCAACTAAAATGCCAATAGAAAAACCTGCCATCTCCCAAGCCAGAGAAACTGGAAAAGGAGAAGTTGGGCAACAAGAGCTGCCAGAGGGAAGGGGAAACCTTAGAGAAAGCCAGAGAAAGGGAAGGCCTGATTCTGTGTTTAACTCAGGGTAAGTTTCTAGCTGACCCCTGAACCATATATGAAGGGGAAAACTTAAAACAGCTTGCAACTAAGACTTAAATTGCTGAACAGAATTGAGATAGAACCCAATGCCCTGTTGCAGGTTTGACAGCCTGCAACTTGAGTCTTACTCAATTAATTGCCCAGTAGAACAAAAACATCAACTCTTCCCTAAGCAGTATAACAGAATTCAGAGTCCAACATACCATTCACAATGCCCAGGACATAACTAAATTATCTGACATATAAAGAGTTTGGAAAATGAGTCATCCTCAAGGGAAAAGAAATCAACAGAGACCAACCTTGAAATAATTCACATGTTGCTTTATTAGATAAGATTGTAAAGCAAATATAACTATGGCAAATGGAGTAAAGAAGTAGACATTTACATTGAAAAGATGAAAAATCTCAGCAGAGAGCTCATAAAAAAAAATTTAGAACAGAAAAAAACAATTTCTGAAATGACAAAATTCACTGGATAACTTCAAGAGCAAAATGGAGAACAGAGAAAACGTCAGTGAACTTGAAGCTAGAGCAACAGAAATCATTCAGCTTGAGGTAAAGAAATAAGATTAAACATTACACCAAGTGAAAGAAGTCAGTCACAAAAGACCACATATTATATAGTTCCTATTTTTATGAATGTGCAGAATAGGCAAATCATTAATCAGTGGCCAGTAACAGGGTTTAGACTTTAAAGGACACTCAGAATTGAATAAAGGTATAGTAGCTATTAACAAATCCTTACCTTATCGGCAAGGTTACAGAAAAAAATTACCTGACAATATTTGACTTTCAGGGACAAGCTGGAGATAATAGCCATAAGAATATGACTAAAACCCAACTTAATTTCATTTAGGTTTTCAGTCATATTAAAATCTCAGTCATCTATATACATAAAACAGCAACTTTGATAGCAGAAAATGAGGAAACAATTATAGTTTCTTATTACCCCATTGTAAAGGAGGTTGAGGAGATGAAAGAAGACAAGTACAAACCTACCTTTCTCAAACTTAGAAAAGGCAACTGACTTGAGGCTGCACTGATGACCTTTGCATGTTCCAAGCAGCTCACCAGCTTTTACATCCCAGAATTTGGCCGATTGATCACCTGCTGCTGTAACCTTTAAAAAATGTTATCACAATTGAATAAAGCAACCCTTAACCATTATCTACTCACACCTAAATAAAATGAAAACCACTTACAAGTTTAAATTCACCTGGGACCCAGGCCAGGTCAAAGACAGCATTCCAGTGAGCCATCCATTCTAAATAAAGAAAATGATGAATGTGAAATGTCTAGACTATGTCATATCAATAGCAATTTAAATACCTTGAAAGTTGTAGTGAAAAAATCAGTGGTCAGCACCCTCAGATCCATTGGCCAAAGAGCATTACAATGGAGAAGGAAAATTTAAAGAATGATATAATACAAAACATCCCCACCATTACCACATAGAACTAACATTTGATATCAAATTCCTTTCCATGAGGTGACTAGTAATATATCCTCTAAACTGAAATCTTTCTGAAACATTTTCCAGTTCAAAAATCTTCACCTTGCTCTCCGAAGAGTCTAAAGTACTTTAGTTTGACACCTCAAGGTTCTGTAGACTTTGTCCTTTATCGTTAAGATTTATCTTCCACTGTTCCCTACATACCACATTCAAAAGAAAACGAATTACACCCTATTTCCTTATTATATCCTATTCTTTTTTATTTCTAGGTTTTTACTAATGCTTTTCCCTCTGCTGGGAATATCCTATTCTAATGCCATTGGTCTAAAAATACCAGTCCAACTTAAATGTCCTATCCTTCAAAAAAATTTTCCTCCTTCTTTAGCACGTGATGACTTGCTCTTTGACTTCTATAGCATTTTCTTTGTATATCTCTATCATTTACAGTCTTTGTTTTAGTTATTTCAACAGATGACTTATTAGTTCCAAATTATCAGATTCTTAAGGTCAATAGAATTTAGTCTTATATATGGAAGATGCTTGGTCAATATAAGTATTTTAAAACAATGTTTCTCCCAATGATATTAAGTATAAAAGATTGAACCTTGCTGAAACCAGTTTGGCTCAGTGAACAGAGCGTCAGCATGCAGACTGAAGGGTCCTGGGTTCAATTCCAGTCAAGGGCACGTACCTCGGTTGTGGGCACATCCCCAGTAGGGAGTGTGCAGGAGGCAGCTGATCAATGTTTATCTCTCATCGATGTTTCTAACTCTCTATCTCTCTCCCTTCCTCTCTGTAAAAAAAAGAAAAGAAAAAAAAAATCAATAAAATGTAAAAAAAAAAAAAAGATTGAACCTTTTTAAAGAACCTAAAATGTATTTTTCTTAATTTTCAGTAATCATGCCATAATTAACATTTCCTGAAAAAAATAGCCTGGTTCTGACTTAATCAGAAGTGAATATAATTGGAAAAATGTAGTCAAATAATAATTTACTTGAGACTGTATGAATTTAAAATGGTAAAACAAAAATATTAGACCTAGACTTACCTTTAACACACTTCTTTCTAGAAGTTTGTGATTCTGTGTTATATAATCTAACGAAGCCTTCTTCATTGGCAACTGCTAGTATATGCTTCATATTTGGATCTAAATAAGAAATAAAGAATAGAATGTATAAAGAGTACCATTAATTTTACAACTTATTATGATGTTATATACATATGTATAAGTATATATAACTTACATATATAATATAGATTAATTGAAAGCCGCTGGATAAACACAAAGAATGTTAGAAAAGAGGAAATATGATTCTACCTAGATGGCATCTGATATGGTCCAGAGGTAATTTGAATTAAAAATTACTTAAAATTTGGCATATTTTCTAATTCTGTAATGACTTAAAACTATCAAAATTATCTTCAGATAACCTCTTATTTAAAAAAGGGGTGAATGAAGAGTGGTACTCAAACAAAAGAAGAGTGGTACTGGCCAATGGCTAATAAAGGTATATATATGATGTAGGCCACCAGCAGGCTGAGTTTATTAGTTTAAAATCCCCTTTCACAACCTTTTACTTTTCCTCTTTTAGAATATTAACAGTGGTAAGAAGTATTCCTATCTTGGTTCTTTTGTTCCCCAAGGCATTCCAAAAAGATAAATTCAATCAGATTAAAACAGTTTTCATGATGGCTGAACCTTTGCAACCCTTTCCCTATTATCAGTTTTTTTAAGGTGATATAAGGTCCTATGCTTTAGAGCAGTGGTCCACAAACTCATTAATCAACAGTACAACAATTGAAATTTCTTTTGAAAGCTGAAAACTGACTTCTCCGCATGGGCCATGAAGTTTCAATTGCACTGTACGTGTGCACCTGCACATGGTATTTTGTGGAAGAGCCCACACTCAAGGGGCCAAAGAGCCATATGTGGCTCATGAGCCGCAGTTTGCTGACCACTGCTTTTGATGATATATATATATATATATATATATATATATATATATATTATATATATAATTATGCATAGAGATAAAGGAAAGTCTATTTCATGAATCAGGAAGAACAGTCTTAGACCAACTCTATCACCTATCTTCTTTTTTTTTAAAGGGAGGCATCTCTGTATATTTTTCCTCTAAGTGTGAAATAGATAATTTTTTACCAAGCCTAGCTAGATAGTAATTTTCTTACCAGTAGAGAAAGTGCATCCAAAAGGAGGAACTGGGACTCCTGTTTCTCCATAAGAAGTGTGCTCATCATTAGAGTTGCATTGATAACCAATTAGAAGGGACTGTAGAGGGTATTGTGAAGACCATCCTAAAATAAGATACAATTCCTTATAGAAATACAACTTATCATCACATTTTAGTAATTTTAACAAATACAGAGATAATAATTTGTTTTAAAAAAACCTTAGCTGACTCAGTGGCTAGAGGTCAGCCGATGGACTGAAGGGTCCCAAATTCTAGTCCAGTCAAGGGCACCTGCCTTGGTTGCAGGTTCCCCAGCCCTGGTCAGGGTATGTGCAGGAGGCAACCAATCGATGTCTTTCTCTCTTCCTCCCCTTCCCTCCCCCTCTATCAAAATCAATGGAAAAATATCCTTGGGTGAGGATCAACCAAAAATAAATAAATAATTAAAAATAAATAAATAAAAAGCTTTATATACCTAATATAGAATCATTCACTATCTATAATACAGTTTTTGGTATTTTCCTAAGAAAGAATGAATGAGCACTCCCAAATTCTGTTAAGGTATAGCCTTTGGGCTTATCATCTAAATAGACTCTTGCTAGTACATTTAATGTTGCAAAAAAACCAAGTGGCCTTTACACATTAAAAAAGATTTCCAACCCTCTAGAGCAGTGGCTGGCAAACTCATTAGAAAACAGCCAAATACAATTGAAATTTCTTTTGAGAGCCAAATTTTTTAAACTTCTTCTAATGCCACTTCTTCAAAATAGACTCACCCAGGCCATGGTATATTTTTTAAAATATATTTTATTGATTTTTACAGAGAGAAAGGAAGAGAGAGTTAGAAACATCAATGAGAGAGAAACATTGATCAGTTGCCTCTGCACACCCCCGCCCCTCTCCGCTGGGGATGTTCCTGCAACCAAGGTATGTGCCCTTGATCAGAATCGAACCTGGGACCTTTCAGTCCGCAGGCTGAGCCAAACCGGTTTTGGCCACTCCATGGTTATTTTGTGGAAGAGCCACACTCAAGGAGCCAAAGAGCCGCATGTGGCTCACGAGCCGCAGTTTGCCGACCACGGCTCTAGAGCAGTGGTTCTCAACCTGCTCTAGAGGTTTTTAGAGGTTCTAATGCAACATTACTGTAAACTCCTAAGTTACTAGCAACATCACACATAATCCAATGGTCATAGAATTAAAGGAAATAATTTATGTCAAATGTGCCTACTATAGCCACTAACATATTCACAAGTTGATTATTTTCACTTCCTTTTTCCTTTCCAGTGCTGAAATTCAAGTCATAGCATCTTGAAGTATATTAAAGCAATTTTGAAGTAAAGCATTATACCTACCCCTGGAGTACAAGCAGTTAGTCCTGGTGTAATAAGAGGGTCAGGGAAGTCTTTAGAGGAGGTAAAATTAAACACAGATTTTGAAAGATGAATTTCAGGGTGGAGGGAGAGTTTACTCTGCTTGGGTCAGAAACCTAACATACACAATGGTCTAAAAAAATAAAACATCTTCAAAGATCTATCATTTTTATATATGGGTCAAAACATTTTAAATACGTACAAGTATATATAAAAGGAACATTTATTAAATATAGTTATTGAAAATCAGATGTTTATTAAATACTAGAGGCCCAGTGCATGAATTTGTGCACAGGTGGGGTTCCTCGGCCTGGCAATGGGACCAATGGGGGCCGTTCGGGGTGGTGGGAGATTGGTTGTGGGAGCACACTGAACACCAGGGGGCAGCTCCTGCATTGAGCATCTGCCTCCTGGTGATCAGTGCACATCATAGCGACCAGTCGACTGGTTATTTGTTCATTTGGTCATTCAGTTGTTTGGCTGCTTATGCTTTTAAATATATATATAGGAGGAAACAATGAAATTATACTCCACTAGTATTGAGAGCTGTCTAAATAATTAACAAATTCACATTTTAAGATACTTTCAATTCTCACTTTTCATTAAAAAAACAAAACTGGAGAAGACAGCTTAGCCTGACATAACCTCATGTTCATAGAGATAACCTAAAGGAATCAGAACAAAGGAGGCAAATAAATTCAATTCAGATTTAATAATTATTCCTGAGGATTTCATCTTAAGGTCAGATATTATTATAAATTAGCCATTAAAGATGACTGAAAGAATACAATAATTTTTATGTTGTAAAGTTAAAAAAAATCCATCCACAGAAAGAATTTAAAAACAAAAGCTTCTGTTCTGAGGTTATATGAATGTCTCTGGCTGGATAGAGCATCAATCAGCCTGTGGATAGAAAGGTCCCTTGTCTGATTCCAGTCAAGGGCACATGCCCATATTGTAGGTTCAATCCCCAGTAGAGGGAATTGAAGATGTTTTACTTTTTAGACCATAGTGCACATAGTGCAGAAGGAAACTGATCAATAATTCTGATCATTGATATCTCTCCCTCCCTCTCCCTCTCTGAAATCAATAAAAATATATACTATACAGCAGTAAAAAAGAAGACTCTCTTACCCACTGAGACAGCATGGAAGGATCTGGAGAGTATCATGCTAAGTAAAATAAGTCAGTCAGAGAAAGACAAGTATCACATAATCGCAATCATATGTGGAATCTATACTGAGTGGCCATATTATTATGATCTCTGAATGCGTAATAATTTGGCTACTCAGAGTGTGTGTGTGTGTGTGTGTGTGTGTGTGTGTGTGTGTATTTTAGAGGCCCGGTGCAGGAATCGGGGCATGGGTGGGATCTAGCCAGCCTGGCCAGAGAGTGGGGACATGGGCAACTGGCTGGCCTGCCTGCTGGTTGAACTCCTGATCGAGTGGACAATTTGCATATTAGCCTTTTATTATATAAGATATACACTAAAAGGCCAGATTATTATACATTCAAGGATCAGAATAATCTGCCCATTCAGTGTAAGTAACAAAATAACTGACGGAGTGGATCCAGACATGGTAGCATGGAACAGAGTTCAAAATCTCAGAGAGAAGATAGGGGAAGATGGGTAGGTAAGAGGCTATCAACCAAAGACCTTGTATGCATATATGCATAACCCATGGACACAGACAGTAAGTATTGAGGCTTGGGGTGGGATTTGTGGGCTGGAGGGGGTAAATGGGGGAAAAAAGGAGACATGTGTAATACTTTCAACAATAAAGAATTATTTTTAAAAAAAAATCAATAAAAATATACTTTTAAAAAAAGTTACAGAAATGCACACTGTGGTTTAGTATTAAAAAAATCTAATGACTTCATACTAATTCAAAAGAACTGAATCTTGAATAATTTAGGTGGAACTGAAGATAATATGTATGCTATGGAGATCTAATTCTTTACAATTAAACATTGACTCCTGTCAACTCTGCCTCATAACCTACAGACTAATACCCAAATATTAACAAATGACCTAACATAACTTAGTAACTAGCCTCCTCCATTTCTTGGACCAGACTCTTAAACTACTTTTGGATTAGTGTGCTGTGCTGTTCTTAACATGAACTTGTAATGCTTTCCCCCACATACTAATTTGAAAAGCCTATCACTTATCCAATGTACAACTTAAAATTACATGTAGATTTTTCAAGTATCTGAGGACAAGAGGTTTCAGAGAATCAATTTCCTGATGCTCAAATTCCATACATAAACATTCCATGTATAAAAATGATCGTCTGAAAAGGCTGAGGCTTTTTTCTCCTCTCCCTTCATCACTGTCTTCCACTTTCAAAAGAAAGGCATTTCCATACCTCAATTTTACACCTTGCGGTACCCCAAGGTATAAAAACTTCTGGGATCCCAAATGAGAGACAACCAGATACTCCCTTTAGTAAAGGCATCACGAACACAGAAATCCATTGCTTGAAAAAATATACTTCCAATAAAGTTTTAACTTTTTGCTTAGTAATTCCTTATCAAAATTAAAAATATAAATTGTTTTGATTAATTGCATACTAATAATTGCAATGGTAAGTCAATCCAGATGAACTTTTAACACACAGACCCTTACAATCACAGATAATATCAATTCAAATGTACTTTTTTACAAAGAGAAATATGATAGGGTGATCAATCAAATTTTCAAGCTTAAAATAAAATTACATTAGGATAAATTCTGTTGGAGAAATAAAGTGGAAATAAGTTCAAGGGAGAAAAGCAACTACATAGAGTATCTAAGTTAAAATAGTTATATTTAAAAATATTATTTTTGCAGTTATTAAATAATTATAAAATTTACATTCTATTAGATACATTTTAAAAGACTAATATACTATTTTTATTTTAAAATGTCAATGTTTATAATATGGCCAGAAATTAAATCCTTTATATTTGTTTTAACTTAGGATCAAAACTTTTAGGTACCAATTTAAAAATACACAGAAGAGTAATCAGATTTCCATTTTAGAAATATCACTAGCAACAATGTGGAGAATAAACTAGAGAGAGGCCACTTGGGAGACCTGTTATAATCCAGACCAGAAAGTATCAGGGCCCAAACTAAAGAATGGAATGGTAAACATAGAACAGATCCAAGATATGGTGAAGAGGCAAAATCAGTGGGGAAAGAGAGGTCAGCGTCAAGAGATTATAAGGAAACTTTCTGGATGTGTATCTTGAAGAAAATGGAGACATTTTGATTAGCTCTCAGGTTTCTGGCTGGGCTGACTACTTTAAAATAATGAAACTACTGCCAAAGTAGGTAATATAGCAAGTTTAGGGAAAAAGTCAGTTCAATTTAGGTATTTGAGTTTGAGATGCCTGTGGCACTGACCATCTGGGTAAAAATACTCATACAACTTTTATATGACTGGATGTAACAGTCTTGGGAAAGGAAGGCCCTGGTGAAGGCTAAGATCCTCAATGGGAGTAGCCAGAAGGAGACAGTGTTCTAGGATGGAACACTGACAGGAAGAGGAAAAGAGAAAACGGTCCTATCATGCTCAGGGCATAATATTTAAGGATGAATGAATTTCAAAGCCTAACAGATAACAGTGAATAAGAATTTATGAGAGAGACCAGAAGATATAGACGATAAATTGGAGAATTAGGAGAAAATGTGTTACAAAATCAAGGCTAGAGTTTGCCTCAGGTCACACAGATAAGAGTGGAACTGGATTTAAAACCCAGGCATTAAAAAACAACAAGAAAAAACGCAGGCATTTTATCTCCAAAGCCAAAGCTCTTCACTACTGTGTTATTGACACTCATAACAGAGAAGTTACTCAAGCAAGTTCCTGGATAGAGAGAAAGAGGAGATATTTAAAGTATGATTTAAAATATTATGCAAGAGGGAAGTAGGTTAGGATGATAAAAATTTTTCGATTGGTGGCAGAAAGTTGAGGGACTACTCAGTCTCCTTATCAATATCCTTTTTCTAAAAGACCAGCGATTTTCAATCTTTTTCATCTCATGGCACTCATAAACTAATTTCTAAGT